>CM064560.1:10487582-11087582 GCA_032716605.1 Paralithodes platypus | reverse complement strand
TATGGAAGGCTTTTATTATGGTCCTGCTTCCGTGAGGCCTATCGCGTTCCCTATAGGAAGCCTTCCGTGAGGCCTATCGCGCTTGCCGGGTTAAAGGTAGCCTGCGGTGTTGTCACCTTTACGTTTGACAGAGCAGTTAGTGAAACACATAAACTATACAAATAGTCTATAATACAAAAATAAAATAAATCATGTATCAATACTGATAACAAGTTGGCCTATATATTTATGGCCCCAGGTACAGTAACAAAATATTACAAAATATTTGTACTCTCTCTTTTAATCCTAATCCATAAGATTAATGAGTATACAGTATATAGTGAACTCTATTGCATCCATAAAGTAAACATAAAATTTTCCTGACTAGACTGATTTGAGTCTAAGGAATGGGTTGTCACATGACCTTTCATTCTCGTCATATCTTGTATCACATAAGAGGCAGGTCAGAGTCCTTAGCTAGGATTCCCCCGCCCCTCCCTTTTTCTTTACAAAATAGCTTAAAACTAGACTTTCTGCCTTAATGCTACACATGTACGAGAAGGTTTCATGAGATTCACGGACAGGTAAAATGTGTTGTCATATTCGGTGTTGTCAAGATAGGTTTGTGTCAAGTTTGGTAAGACTTATTTAATAGAGCTAGGGGTTATTTCTTGTAAATATTGGGCAAGGCTCATTTTGTACCCTGTTCATCGACTTAGGAAACCTGCAGGCATGTTCACGATTGTTGTCTTCTTCAATTAACATTAAGTAATTAGGGTCTTGCACTCTATTCAATCTTTCCCAGATGTTTCTTGCTCTGTGGTACAATCTGATATTAATTGGTGATACGTTGCTGAGGTGATCCAGTGTATACCACCTCCTCTACGTAGGGTACGTAGTACCCGCCTTGCAACACAATCCCACCCCTATTCTTTACAACTTTCCAACCCAAGAGTGAAACGTTATACTCAGACTTTCTTCTATTCAACTGCTGAGCTCTGGCACTCTCTCCCAGAATCAGTCTCTCCCTCTTCCTATGACTTAAATTGCTTCAAACTCCGTGTGTCCAGGCTTTTTAGCTCGAACTTCTCTTGATTTTGGCCCTGTCACTCTTTGAACTCTGTGGGAGGCACTCGCTGCAGGCAGTTATGCCTTTTGTCTCCTTCATTCGCATAGAAAAAACAAAAAAACAAAAAAACATTCACCTTTGGCTTTTAATTGAGGACAGAGGTAGTAGGAGGATATAGAGAAGGGCTTACTGTCTTTTGCCTGAGACAGCTGAGTTTTGATGAGGAAAAGTAAGTCAGGTTTGGTAGAAGCGATAGCACAGTTGATAGTGTTGTGGACTGCAGACCAAAAGGACCTCAGATTGAGTCCACGCCAAACGTCATGGTTTTATCCGAGGTGATATGATCGTTCCTGTTGTTCTACAAGACTTAGTATCCTGGCTACACTGACACATCAAGAAAACACCCCGTATATCATCACTAATTCATAGCATAGATGATGCCCGACCATACTCGAAGATGCTGTGAACGATTGTATAGCTGCTCTCTCCAAATCAAGTGACGTGCATAAATAAGGTGTCGTCATCTAGTGTGGCAGAAAGGAAGCAACCAACACCTTGAAGTTCCACTGAGACCATCTAGTGCGACATACATGAAGAACCCAACATCTCGAAGCTTCAATCGATAATCTCGGGGCCTCACAAGAGTTACAGACTGTTGAAAAGCCAAGGTTGAGACATAAAAAAAATAAAATAAAAAAAAGTATGTTGTTCTACAGAGCGGAAGTTAAATGAAAGGCCGCAAATGTCACATAAATTGATAGAGTAGAAGGTAGAGGTCGAGGGCAATTTGAGGAGTTCAGACCAGGGAACAATCCGATGGGGGCATTTTTGGTGATAGTGACTGTACCTTGCTGTGGTATAGGAAGCTGTGGCTAGGCTGAAATATGGGAAGACTCCAGGTAGGCTATCTGTGGCAATTCTCGAGGGCATCTGAGAGATGAGGGTCAGTCAATGATCCATGGCTACATGCAGTCCTATTATTTGTCTTTGGTACCAAATATTTACGCAGGATCATGGAGTATCGTTGGTATGATCACTTGTTAAATTAGCGCCTACTCTGAAACTGATTCGAGACAAATTGGGAGCATAGTTGTTAAGTGCCAGCTTCATGTATATGGGCACTTGGCCCACCTCTCAGAAGTCAACCTGCTTATGTGATGGTTTTAGTGAGTGACAACCCTGAATATAGGAGACCTTGGGAAAGATCACTTGGATCATGGTTGAAGGAAATTGAACATTCATGCCAGGAACTACATGACATGGACCGAGTAGTGGCCTGGGAACTCACACAGAGAAACCCCCATGAATGGAATCGGGGGATGAGTGTAGCTACACCATGGCCCCCAGTGACTGGTTGATTATATACTAGCTTTATCGACATTGCTTGATATTCCAAAAGTATAATGGACATACAGTACTATATAATTTTATGTGCAAAGCTTCTTTCCTAAGTACTTTTGTCCTATTTGCTTCTAGCGCTTATATTAATTTTCTTTCCCTTTTCTATTAATTCGTATTCTTATAATTATGCTTACTTCGTCCATCCCTCAGTCAGGCTTACTTGCTCATTTTGGAAATTACTTCTTATATTCTTATATTTGTCCTTTTTCTTTTCTCTGGGATATTCTAGTCTTGAATCACATTCTTCCTGTCTTCCTTGGTCCTTTACTTGTTCTTGTTTAACCCCTTCTATACCGGCGACGTCCTTTGATTTTATTCTGGCTCCTACTAATCGATTTCATTCACTTTAAGAAGGATCTTTAGCAATCATAAGGCTTCGAACTATCTCGGTCAAGCCTTTTAACTACCACTGATCCTTTCTAAGCGGCATAAAATCGTCTAAATATTGCTAGAATAAAATATAACAGACGTCGCCGGTACAGAAGGGGTTAATGGTTTTCTTTGGTAAGTGGCCACACACACACACACACACACACACGCACACTAAATAAAGAGGTAATAACAGTATCATCACAATGATTTTCAGAGATATTGATAACAATTTTGGAGCTGCAAGATGTGTTAGCGTATAATTATGTATTAAGAATCATAAAGCATTTTTGGTAACATGACACCAACATTTTGATTAATATATTTACGAAAAATAAAATAAAACATAGTAAATATGTGAAGATTAGTTTACAAAAAATGTATACAAGTCTGAATAACACAATATCCTATATTTATAATCAATTTAATATTGGTCCTTATTTTGATATTGATTGTTAATAGATGAGATACAAATAACATTTATATTTTCACAATTATATTGAATGTCAGTTATCTTAACAAATAAGAACATAGAAGAAGCAATGCAATGGTCATTCATCTAAATGGATTATTAAAGTACTTATAAAAGCACAATATTTTAGAGTAATAAAAGATCTAATGCTTTTCACAAGGATATTCTAGGGGAACGTTGTTTGTTGTTATATAGCAAAGCATGTAACTATTACATAAGGGGGTGAAAGATAAGAATGAGCGAGTGCTAGCAGAGAAGCAAGAGAGAGTCAAGAGGTGGAGGGAGCACTTCATTGAATTGTTGAATGTAGGGAATGAAACATCAGCAAACATAGTTGGATGGGGTATGTGGGGGATAAGAAAAGTAGTGGAGGAGGAGGTGGGAATCAGGTCAGAAGTGCGTGAGGCCTTGAACAGATTGAAAATTGGGAAAGCATCAGCAATAGATGGAGTGTATTGGGAAATGCCTAGGAATGGTGGTGAGGTAATGATTGAATGGGTAAGGAAAATGTGTTGAATAGCATGGGAGAAGGGAAGTGAGCCTGACGACTGGAAGACAGACATAATAGTCGCCCTGTATAAGGGTAAAGGGGAGAGAGGAGTGAGTGGTAATCACAGGGATATGTCTCCTAAACATTGTAGGAAAGATGTCCAGTAGGGTAGTAATCGAGAGAGTGAAACAGAGAACAGAGATATGGGTAGGTGAGGAGCAGGGCGGGTTTAGGAAGGGAAGAGGGTGTGTAGATAAGATTTTCTCCTTGAAATGTGTTGTTGAGAAATATCTGAAGAAGGGACAAAAGTCGTATGCTTCCTTTATGGATTTGGAGAAAGCCTATGTCAGAGTTGATAGAGAAGGTCTGTGGAAAGTATTGAGAATACACAAATAACTAACAAGTTGCTGAAAGCAGAGAAGAGCATCTATGAGGGAGCAAAGGCGGCAGTGCATGTTGAAATGAACAAAGCGAGTTCTTTGATCTGAATATTGGGTTAAAGCAAGGGTGCGTGATGTCTCCATGGTTGTTCAATATCTATATGGATGGATTCATGAAAGAAATTCAAGGAAGAGCAGTGGATGTTGGTGTACCCCTGATAAGGGAAGAGAATGAGTGAAAGTTGCCTGTACTGCTGTTTGCTGACAATACGGTTCTGATGAGTGATAATGAGTGGGAGTTACAGGGTCTGGTAAATATGTTTGGAACCAAGTGTTAGAAAAGGAACCAGAAGGTAAATGCGGGGAAGAGTAAAGTCATGGTCTTTGAAAGGGGTACAGTCACAGTGTGAGGTGAGGTTGAATGATCAGGTTATGGAGCATGTCAACTCATTTTAATATTTGGGCAGGGTAGTGTGTAAAGACGGGAGTATGGAGGATGTAGTGGGCAGAGGGTGCAACAGGGGAAGAGGTTTGTAGGAATGCTGAAAGCAGTGGCAGTGATCCCCTTCGGGTATCATGGCGTCCGGCAATAGATAGATAGATAGATTTAACTATTGTATACTAAATGGGTAACCATAAATAATGTCCATAACAACGCTAATGTAAATCATCTAAGCTAAAGCAAAATTAATAATAACACTATCACGTAATTGTCAAAAGGGGAGAAGGTTGTATCCAAAGTTCCTCCAGTCCAAGATTGTTAAGGTAATACGGTCACCTGAAGATGTTGCTGTAGTTTGTGTTAAGAGCTGTTGATGCAGTCCTTGAAGGTGGCCAGCTGAGAACAACATGATATATATTATGTTAAACATTAGTAGTGGTCACATCATTAGTGGTATTAAAATAAAAATTTGCTATTGTAAAAACAAATATTTCATTTATGAAGATATTTGCGGATAATGACAATACAATTATCATTATTATCATCATTAATAATTAGAACAATATTTTTATATATATAATAAACACCAATTATATTTGCGAATTGTACACAGTTCCGATTAAAAAAGTCTAGATTTCATATCTCTTAATTTTGAATACGATATTTTGGCTAATATAAAGTGTATATATATATATATATATATATATATATATGTAGAGAGAGAGAGAGAGAGAGAGAGAGAGAGAGAGAGAGAGAACACAACCGAGATTCGAACCTCAGTCAGAATGACATCCCAGGCGTTCACGGTGTCATGAGTCCTAACCATATTTTTTTCCCGTATATAGAAGAAGGGAAATCCTACGTGGGGAAAGTTAATTCCATACCAAGTCACAAGTCATATGACCCATGTTTCAGAGTATACTACAAGGGATTTTTTACTGAAAAGTTTAAGCTCAATATAATGTTCATCTCATAATACTGTAGTCTCAACAAATTTGGGTGCGTTTTGTTTTCTGACATTTCCAGGTTTCAAGAGTCTATGTGGATAGGAGTCCAAACCCATACTGCCTGAAGGACAACAGTTAAACAGGCCGATTTGAGGCGTTGTACTCCAGATTTAACATACAAGGTGAGCCAGATTTTGGTTACCTGGTAGAAATTGGCAACGATGCTTTGATATACATTTGTATAGCCAGGCATTAGTCTATGTGAAACATCCTATGAATATTATGTTTTGGCATGCAAGATCTTAACCCCTCGAGTACCAGCGACGCACGTTATGCGTTGGCAATGTATGTAACGCTAAACCCCAGCGCCGCATAGGGTGCGTCGCGACTAATTACTCCGGTCCTATGGCGCCTAGAGAGCTCAGATTTGTATGGGAACTGCGTGTATTCTACGCAACAATGTCGATGGTTGAAAATCCTCAAAATCCAGTTGCGTGCGCGTGAGCACGCAAAAACTTGTTTTTGCCTATCCATTTCCCCATGTTAATTCCGACTTTCGGGCGCCCGTAGGACCCCTTCATTACCTAGGGGATCGTTTTCTTGTGGTTTTTCCTTCATTTCTTACCCATTCCAGGTGCTTTCAGGAAAATAATTTGTTTTGACAACCTGCCGGGCCTGAAGTGTACATTTATATTATATTGCCTGGGGCTCAGTGGGTTAACAATCATTATATACATTGCCCTATTAAACACAGAAGAGTTACAATGCAATATACTGCTATGAATAATGATGAGTATAAGACGAATTACACACAATAATGTATTCAATGTGTACTTCAGCAGGTATCTCTATTATTTTCCTAAGTGTTCTATGGTTGAAAGCTGAACTTATAATATAATCTACTCTGATAGTGAGTGACATGATAATTATAGAGGCTATCACGAACTAACAGATAAAAGCTATATTACAAGTTCAATATAAAACAAATAAGAAACTTACAAGAATTTTGAGAATACCATCGTGTTCTGTACATATTTATCTACTTCATGCAAGAGTTTTGAGAATACCATCGTGTTCTGTACATATTTATCTACTTCATGCAAGAGTTTTGAGAATACCATCGTGTTCTGTACATATTTATCTACTTCATGCAACAGTTTTGAGAATACCATCGTGTTCTGCACATATTTATCTACTTCATGCAAGAGTTTTGAGAATACCATCGTGTTCTGTACATATTTATCTACTTCATGCAAGAGTTTTGAGAATACCATCGTGTTCTGTACATATTTATCTACTTCATGCAACAGTTTTGAGAATACCATCGTGTTCTGCACATATTTATCTACTTCATGCAAGAGTTTTGAGAATACCATCGTGTTCTGTACATATTTATCTACTTCATGCAAGAGTTTTGAGAATACCATCGTGTTCTGTACATATTTATCTACTTCATGCAAGAGTTTTGAGAATACCATCGTGTTCTGTACATATTTATCTACTTCATGCAAGAGTTTTGAGAATACCATCGTGTTTAAATATTGCAAAGAAAAAGCAATACCATTCATTGATAACTGGGATAGTTTCTATGGGAGAGATGGGATGTACGCAAGGGATGGGGTTCATCTTTCACGGTTAGGGGTTTCTACATTAGCTAGTTCTTTAGATAGGGTGGTTGTGGGGTTTTGAACAGAAATATTGAGAGTGTAAATGAGAGGTTAATTGGAACAATTTTAGCGTCAGGCGAAAGCGATAAGGATATTCAGTCTCATGCTAAAAATGATGACTATAATGCAAATAATAGTAGTGATGGTGCAACAGAAGATGGAAATGTCGCTAAAAACAAAGGTAAATTAGGTATAAAGAAAAGAAGTAAATTGAGAGTATATTACACAAACTGTAGGAGTCTATGTAACAAAATGAACGAACTTAGAGCCCTTGTTAGCAAAGAAAATATAGACATAATAGCGCTAACTGAAACGTGGATTAATACAGAAACCAGGCATTTTTTAGCAGAATTTGATATACCAGGATATAGTTTGTTTAAATATGACCGAACAAGTAAGAGGGGTGGCGGTATAGCAGTGTTTGTCAGGAGTACATTAAAAAGCTGTATTAAATCAGGTATTAGACTAAATAACGATAATGAAAGTGTTTGGGTAGAGGTTAACGAAGGTAGTGAGACCATAGTTATTGGAGTTATGTATAGACCGCCAAATATGAGTAGAAATGACGGAACGTCATTATGGGAGGAAATTAAAATGGCATCAAGGTTTAGCAATGTGTGCATTATGGGGGATTTTAATTTTCCGAATATAGATTGGCAGCATCAAATAGGAGACTCTGATTCTGAGGAGTTTATAGAGGTAGTACAAGATAGTTTTTTATTTCAATTCATAGATACGCCGACTAGAGGTAATAATATTCTCGATTTAGTTTTCAGTAACAATGAACATATGGTAAATAATGTAGAGATAGGGGACCACCTAGGAAATAGTGACCACAATTCTGTGTATTTTAATATACAATGGAAAGGTAATACCAGAGAGAATACAACATTAATACCTGACTTTAGAAAAGCCAATTATGGTGGGTTAAGAAGAGCCCTATTAGCGGACCCTATGGTCAAAAAATTAAGTCGATCCAGGTGTCCAAATGAGTGTACCCCTTCTCAGGCACCTGTCATCTTAAGTCAGGAAGAGACGTCAACCTTGGTAGATACATACGATAATTTTATCAAGTCAGTATTCAATGCACAAAATAAATACATCCCCAAAAGAAAATTTAGATCAACACAGAACCAACCCAAATGGATGAATAATAGACTATTAGATCTTCTAGGACAAAAGAGAGGAATATATAGAAAAATTAGAAAAGGCGAAATTCACCTACTTGCTTACTATCAGAATCTATCAAGACAGGTAAAAAAGGATATTAGGAAAGAAAAAAGAAATTATGAAATTAAGGTTGCCAATGACTCAAAAAATAATCCTAAAGCTTTTTACCAACTATATAAATCCAAGGTTAGAGATGTAATTGGTCCCCTTAAAACTTCGATAGGAGAAATGACAGAAAATGATTTAGAAATGTGCAGTACATTAAATGGTCAATTTCTTTCCGTTTTCACTAATGAAAATTTGGCACAGTTTCCAGAAGTCCGTAAGGTATATAGCGATAGTATAGAAAATAGGTTAAGTACGGTTACTATAAGTAGAAATGATGTGCTTAAGGAAATTGACAGACTGAAACCTCATAAATCGCCTGGTCCTGATGAGGTATATGCTAGAGTATTAAAAGAATGTAGGGATGAGTTAAGTTACCCATTAACATTTTTATTTAACAAGTCATTGGAGACAGGTATAGTTCCAGAAGCTTGGAAGCTTGCAAACGTAGTTCCGATCTTCAAAAAAGGTGACAAATCAATAGCATCCAATTACCGTCCCATTAGTCTTACATCAATCATAGGAAAGCTACTAGAGTCAATTATTGCTAGTAAAATTAGAAACCACTTAGATACATTTAATTTAATAAATTCTTCTCAGCATGGATTCACTCAGGGACGTTCTTGCCTTACTAATTTGCTTAGTTTTTTCTCAGAGGTATATGAAGCAGTAGATAATGACAAGTCATATGATATAATATATTTAGATTTCAGTAAAGCTTTCGACAGAGTCCCCCACGAGAGATTGATGAGAAAGGTTGAGGCGCATGGAATAGGTGGGGCGTTGTTGGGATGGATTAGGTCATGGCTAATTGGTAGGAAGCAGAGAGTCAGCATAAATGGTACGAAGTCAGAATGGGGAGCAGTCAAAAGTGGTGTCCCCCAGGGATCTGTATTAGGTCCTCTGTTGTTTGTTATATACATAAATGACCTTGATTTAGGTATAACTAGTAGGATAAGTAAATTTGCAGACGATACCAAGATGGGGAGAACAATTGATTCAGATAGAGATATAGAGTGCCTCCAAAGGGATCTAGATACCTTACACGAATGGTCAGTAAATTGGCAGATGAAGTTTAACATTGACAAATGCAAGGTATTAAAGATAGGGAAGATGCATACAAATGTTAAATATAAACTAGCTAATGTGGAATTAGAAAACTCGAATTGTGAGAAAGATCTAGGTGTGTTTGTTAGCAATGATTTGAAGCCTAGACAACAGTGTATAAGCGTTCGAAACAAGGCAAACAGGATTCTCGGGTTCATCTCAAGGAGTGTGAGTAACAGAACTGCTGATGTTATCTTAAAACTTTACTTGTCATTAGTGAGACCCCATATGGATTATGCTGTTCAATTTTGGTGTCCTTATTACAGAATGGACATAGATTCATTGGAGAGAGTACAACGTAGAATGACAAAAATGATCCATAATATTAGAAATCTTCCGTATAAAGAAAGGTTGAAGAAATTAGGCTTACATTCGTTAGAGAGACGCAGAGTTAGAGGGGATATGATAGAGGTGTTCAAGTGGGTTAGTGGGATTAACAAAGGGGACATGACAAATGTACTAAAGCTCAGTGATAGCGAAAGAACTCGTACCAATGGTTTCAAATTAGATAAATTTCGTTTCAGAAAAGATATAGGCAAATATTGGTTTGGTAACAGAGTTGTAGATGGGTGGAATGGACTACCAAGTGCTATAGTGGGATTAAAAACGATAGGGAGCTTTAAGATAAAATTGGATAAGCATATGGACGAGAAGGGTTGGGTGTGAAGGGGGATCAGCAGGGTTGGGCCAATCAGCGCTCTGCAGACCCCCGTAATCCTGCGTTAATCTCTAACCGTTTTGGTAAGATGATCCTCAGGGTATTAGAGTGTTGAGCCTATAATTGGGCTTTGTAATTGGGGTTGTGTGGGACAGGGATCTGCCTTGCTTAGGCCAATCGGCTTTCTGCAGACTCCCATTTTCTTATGTTCTTATGTTCTTATGTTCTGTACATATTTATCTACTTCATGCAAGAGTTTTGAGAATACCATCGTGTTCTGTACATATTTATCTACTTCATGCAAGAGTTTTGAGAATACCATCTGTGACGTTAACCACTCCGTTAGAACCGCATGGCTTGTCCTACAGTGACTCGCTAGGATCGCCAGGGCAGTGGATGGGGCTACAGTTTATGTATTAGAGTGTGCTTTATTTCATATGAAAGCTCGTGTCATGGGCAGTCCAGAAAGGCTCTTTGTGTTTACCCATGTCAAGGCTTTATATATTTAATTGTAAAGTATATGTTTTATCATTAACTAGTAATGATGGGATCTGGGAGAGAGAGAGACAGTAGAACAGAGTGAGAGGGAGCGCGCAGTGTTTTTGTCCCGTTCGATTACGTCACGGCTGGCTGCCTCGTGGGGGTTGGTTGAGAGAGGTCCTTCCCATGCTGTTAGGTCCCTTGCTAGTGGCTAGAGGACTTGTAACCGCTTTTTTCCCACGCGGCTCGAGCTAGTGCGAGTATATATACAGTTCCTCGCCACTCTCTCCCTCAGATCTGGTTTCTAGAACGCATTCATCTTTTTTCCCTTGCTATCTGTCCCCGCTTCGCACCTGAGAATCTTTTCCTCTGCCTATCTCTCTCATTTTCCATATCTTTCACCACCTTTTTATTAACATTATATCCCCTCTGGTTAACTCTGCAAAATCAGCTTCATGCTGGCCAGTTGTATTGTGCGTTAAGGTCTGATATAACCCATGTATGTTAGTGTTAAGATAAGTTGATCACGAAGCATTGGTTGGCTTTCATAGTACCGCTTCCTTTAATTATTAGTGTTCTGCTGGATTAGATAATGCTAGACTAGGGGTCGGATATTATAAGGTATTGTTTCCTATGAGTGCTGGCTTTAGGTAAAAGCGGCACGACATACCTGAGAACTGGAGTTGATTGAGTAAATTCTAGTCTGTGTGCCATTGAGAGTAGAGCATGCACGAATGAGGGCTTTTTGCCTATACCATTCTGCACTGTTCTAAGCTCGTTGTTTGTCTTTGAGGTACGCCAGGAGAACCCTTAATACTTCGGTATTAAGGTTTCTCAAGAGAGCTACCCTTCATTATAACGTAATATTTGACGCACAGACTTGAGATTTGCACTAGGCTATGCGGCATGCCATGCGCACCAGTATCTCGTATCATTGACTCTAGCTAGACTTTATCAATCATAGTAGACATTAAGTATATTAACCTAATTACTCTTTTTATGCATACCCATTTATTATTACACAAGCATTTCGCAGCCTAGTTTGATGTATGGAGACACAAACGACTTAGGCTCTTTTTGTTG
Organism: Paralithodes platypus; assembly: GCA_032716605.1. NCBI lineage: Eukaryota > Metazoa > Arthropoda > Malacostraca > Decapoda > Lithodidae > Paralithodes > Paralithodes platypus. The sequence goes on along the minus strand of CM064560.1, from coordinate 11,075,763 downwards.
ATAGGAATACTGCATTGTCGTGGCGATTATTATTGTTGTTGTAGTGTTTAGGATATTCTTGGCGCCGACGGCATTATATATTCTGCCGTTTTGTGTGCATAGCCTGCACGAGCATTGTTCCGCTGCCTGCCTTTTTGGGTTCCATTTCCGATACGAGCATCTTTATAGCATCTAACATTTAACACCTTACGAGCGGCCTATGCGGTTTATTTATATGTACCGCCCAGCGGGGTGTTTTTAGCCAAAATAGGGCTGTTTACGTGATCATTTTCATGCCTAAATAAGACCCAGAACGTAAAACAAGTACCTATCCCTGAAAGGGCATAAACAGAGCTTTCGAATGACACCATAACGTTCCTTTTATGATGGCTAGTTTTCTTGCAATAACCGTGCAACGCGAGTGCAAAAAGCATGTAATTAGCCACTTTCCCGATACAATTCCTTATATAGCGAGTGAGAGAGGGAGGAGGGAGCTGGGATTCGTGTCAGTATGTTCGCCGCGGTGGTCTGGAGCAGTCATACGCTCGCTACTCTCCTGCCACCACTTGTCTCTCTCTCTCAGCAACATTACGTGCTGAAATTGCCACTCGAGTTATGTCGAGCGCCGCCACATAGTCCAGCTTTATTTAACTCGACTTATGTGGTGAGCCGCTAATTAAGGGTTAAAGAAGATTCCTTGTTAGTGTTGAAGGACTTTAGTGCACTTTCTTTCATGCAGGAGTGCCTGACATTTATTGATTAAAGTAACGTAAGCTGTAACTTCTCTTACCACCTTACTTTGCATACCATAACCAAGCACCTTCGGTTATAGGTAGTAATAGGCTGTTTTCACATAACATTAAGCCTAGAGTAGACGCACATTTATTGAGAGTTTGATAGCCTATTATTGCATATAGAACTCTGTAGAGTATTTGTGTTCTTTGTTCACTGGGAATATACATTAGAGGTTAGAGCTACCGCTTTCCGTTGTAGCATTTATGCCATTACTAGTCCAATGAATAAGAGCCCTGATATATTTGAACCCCAGTCGTAACACATCGTGTTCTGTACATATTTATCTACTTCATGCAAGAGTTTTGAGAATACCATCGTGTTCTGTACATATTTATCTACTTCATGCAAGAGTTTTTGAGAATACCATCGTGTTCTGTACATATTTATCTACTTCATGCAAGAGTTTTGAGAATACCATCGTGTTCTGTACATATTTATCTACTTCATGCAAGAGTTTTGAGAATACCATCGTGTTCTGTACATATTTATCTACTTCATGCAAGAGTTTTGAGAATACCATCGTGTTCTGTACATATTTATCTACTTCATGCAAGAGTTTTCAACCGGAGAAATATTCGAAAAAAACGCCTAGAAAAACCCCCGAATAAACTAATAATGTGCATAAATCGTCTTATCCTCATTAGTATCCATATCAGTATATTTATATTGAAACATTAAAAATGCCAGCAGCTTCTACAACCTCTTCTGTGTTTAATGGGGTATTATACAGTAAAATGTGATGTATTTAATGGTTATGAAAATAGTGTATGTTAAAACAAAATATCCATAGGGTAGTTCATGCAGACTAATACCTGGCTATACAAATGCATCGAAATGCAGCAGTGGCAATTTCTACTAGGTGGGTAACTGAATGTTGTGCCACTCTGTTTTGTAAAAACGAAAAGAAAAAGGTTCATTCACCGGCTAGAGACTAGGACGTAATAGGGGCGTGTAGATAGTGTGATAGTGTAATAGGGGCGTGTAGATAGTGTAGATAGTGTAATAGGGGCGTGTAGATAGTGTAATAGGGGCGTGTAGATAGTGTAATAGGGGCGTGTAGAATGTGTAATAGGGGCGTGTAGATAGTGTAGGAAGGTGAATGGTATACCAGCTCTCTGTAAAGAGAGATGTGTTCTGGACCACTTCTGAAGTGTTGTTGTTTGTGTTAGTAATTGTGTTAGTAATACAGAGTAGTGCAACATTTCTATAAGACAAAAACGAATGAAGACGTTGTTAAACTAGGAGAGTTAATTTATATACTTGTTTTGAACTCCAGCCATTAATATACAACTTTATGTTCAAATATTATTATTATAATTATTATTATTATTATTATTGTGATAATTATTACTATTATTTTTAGTAGTAGTACTAGTGGTAGTAATAGTAGTAGTAGTAAAAGTAGTAGTAGTAGTAGTAGTAGTAGACGTATGGATTTATCTCTCCGTGGGGAACAGCATATTAGTGAGGGAAGGGGTAGGGATGGAACTGTGATACAATCAACAGAGTGAACGGGAAATTACGGTGATTGGATAGTGAGTGAAAAACTGGAGATCTATCTAACTAAAATTAAGCTACAAGTGAAAGAAGAAATGGAATTTTGAAGAGTGAGGCAAGGAACAGACAGTGGCAGGGACAATACCCGCACCCCGTGACCTCTACCAACCAGTACCACCAACACCTCCAGCACCACTCAGCATCACACGTGGGTAAACCCCCCCCCTTCCCCCTTCCCCACCCACACCCCCACCCACCCACCAGCTGTCATCACTGCCAGCGCATGGAGATACGAGTCATGGAGAAGTGAACCAAATCACTTGCACTTACACTTAGTTACACTTAGTTGTATTCCGTCGTTAGTGACACAGTTGAGCTGGGGCTCCACTGCGACCAGGCAGCTCCCTTTCTTCCACTCTCCATTCCAGAAGTCGGTTGGAGTTGGTGCTGGGGTATCCTGGTGTTGGTGGCCGGTCCGGTATTTTGGCCAGCCACATGTCCAAGTGTTTCTTGAAGGTGTCTGGAGACACCCCGGTCATGTTCCTGAGAGGGGCTGGTATACAGTTGAACAGTCTGGTTCCATTGTATGTAAAGCTGTGATGGATCAGGGATTTGATTTTTTGTGTTGATCCCGGCGTAGTCCTCACATAGCACAGCCTCCCTCGCCTTTGGTGCGGAGTCTCTTGGATGTTTGGATTTGGTACCTTTTTTTCCAAAATCTTCCAGACGTAGATGATGATGTATCTCTCCCTACGTCTTTGAAGTGAGTACAGCTGCAGCTCCTTAAGTCTCTCCCAGTAGTTAAAGTGTTGAAACCCATGGATTTTACTGGTGAATGTCCTCTGGGTGGCTTCAATTTCTGTTATTTCTCCTCCTTTTTGGGGAGACCAGAGCTGGGAGCAGTACTCCAGTCGTGGTAGGACCAGTGACTTCCACAGTGTTAGCATACACCTCTCATTTCTTGTGTGGAAGGTTCTCAGGATCCAGCCTGCTATTTGTTTTGCTGTTGTTGTGGCTTTGGTAATATGCTGGGAAAAAGTGGCGTCACTGCTCATATTTACTCCCAAGTCCTTCATTGTGTCCTTGGCGGTAATTTATTGCTGTCCACTTTTGTAGTTGGTGTCGTTTTGTAGTGCTCTCTTGTTCCCGTACCTTAGAAGCTCGAACTTGTCTCCGTTTAGGGCCATGTTGTTTTCTTCTGCCCACTTCAGGATTTTGTCCAAGTCTTGTTGTAGTAGCTGAGCATCATGTTGTGAGGTGATTTTCTTCATGAGTCTGGTGTCGTCTGCAAACGATGTGGCTGTTGAGTGTTCCAGGTCCCTGTCAATGTCTCCTATCATGATGAGGAATAGGAGAGGTCCCAGTACTGATCCTTGTGGTACTCCGCTGATGACCCCACCTGCTTCTGATAGGCTTCCTTGAACCGTGACTCTTTGTTTTCTGTTGGTGATGAAGCTGTGGAGCCATCTTCCAAGGTCTCCCCCTATTCCCAGTGATTTGAGTTTATGTAGAAGGATCCCATGGTCCACCTTGTCAAAAGCTTTGGCGAAATCTAGATATATGACGTCTACATTTTCTCCGTCTTGAATATCCTGTAGGATTTTGTCGTAGTGTGATAGTAGTTGTGAGAGGCAGGAGCGGCCTTTTCTAAAGCCATGTTGCCCCTCGTTGAACGCCTCGTTATCTTCCAGGAAGCTGACCATCTTAGCTCGTATTGTTCTTTCTATGATTTTAATAAGATGTGACGTCAGCACCACAGGTCTGTAATTTTTGGCTATGCCTTTACTACCCCCTTTGTGGATTGGTGTGACATTACCTTCTTTTAGGGATTGTGGTACATATCCAGTTTGGAGGGACTTGCTCCACAGCAGTTTTAGAGGCAGGGCTAGCTGATGTTTGCAGTTTTTTAGCAGTTGGGCATGAAAGCCGTCTGGTCCTGCCGCAGAGTTTGGTCCAATCTTGTCGATGGCTGCTATTATGTCCTCTGTTGATACTGTTACCGAGGAGAGTTGATGTGGTGTCCCTGGAGCGTTGCCAAAGAAAGTCGTTGCATTCTCGATTTTCTTGTCTTCATTTGGCGGGCTGAAGACACTTTCATACTGCTGTTTGAGTATCTTGGCCATTTCGGTTGGGTCACTCTCAAGTTCGCCCGTAGGTTTTGCAAGTGGTCCTATTGTTGAGGTGTTCCTGAGTCTCCTTTTTGCGTATGCATAGAAGAATTTGCTATTTACTCGTATGTTTGCAACTGCTTGGAGTTCTTCGCGTGTTCTTTGCTCTTGGTGTGACTGGATGAGTTTACGTTCAACTTCATCGAGCTCTTCTTGTAGTTTGGTGATATTGTGCGCATAGCTGGTCTTCCTTTGCTTGGCTCTCAAGTACGTCCTTTTCTTCATTAGTATTTTTCTATCTCTGGGAATCTGCTTGATCTGCTTCCTGCTTGATTTGGGTGGTATGGTGTTTTTACAGGTCTCCAGGCATTGTTTCTGGAGGATACTGAGAGTTTCGTCGACGTCTTTATCTTCGAATAGTGCCCTCCAATCAGTTCCTGCCAGTTCTGCTCTCAGTCTGTCCCAGTCTATATCTTTGCTGTAGAAGTTGAGATCTTTCAGAGAGGTGCAGGGTATTTGGCTTGATTCCTGTTGACATCTTTTTGGTGGTGTGGCGGCTGGTGTGGGGGTTCTAACTTTGATGAGGCTGTGGTCGGACATTATAGTTTTTACAGTTTCGTACGAGTGTACCAGGTCGAAGTTGTTGCCAAATAGTAAGTCCAGTGTGTTGTTGCCTCTTGTAGGTTCCTCGATGTATTGCTTCATGTATGCAGTGTCCATGATAGTCATTAGCTCCTTGGCTTGCTGTTTTTCATCCCTGGTTCCTCCATCTATTTTCATGGTTGCCCAATTGATGATGGGCAGGTTGAAATCTCCTGTGATGATGACATCTGTAGCGGGAGTTGGAAGATTTTGTAGGAGTGATTGTATCTTCTCTGTGACCTCCTTGAAAATTTCCCCTGTGGTGTTTGGAGGTCGGTACAAAATTATGATGAGCATGTCGGTTTGTCTTATGTGTACTGCTAGTAGCTCTGTTGTGCCGTTTGAGAATGCAACTAAAGTTTCGGTATTTGCAGCCATATCCTCCCTTAGGTAGAGTGCTACTCCTCCGTGGCTTCTGTCCTCTCTGTCGGCTCTGAATAGAGTGAAATTATGGATATTGATCTCTGCATCCAAAATGTTTTCGTTCAGGTGTGTTTCTGTGAGGGCTAGAAAAATTGAGTTGTCTTCCTCTGCAATTTCTTCCAACATAGGGACTTTACATTGATTGTTTCGTGGGTAAAGTCCTCTGATGTTGCCCACAAAAAAACTAGTTAGTGGTAGTTGCACCTTCCTCTGTGGTTCATGTCTGGCCCCTCGGTTTGGGCTAGGAATCTCTCCATTATCACTTGAGACCGTTTTTCCACTTCCAGAAGACGTCCCATTACTACCTCTAAAAAAGCACCTTGGTCGGGCATAGCCGTGTGTACCGCTGCTGGTCTGACCTTGTGAGTTTGCTGGATGGTTGGCCAGCTTCTGAGGGCATTGCGTTGGCTTTCTAATTTTTCCTCATGTGTTGGTGTGTAAGCAAATTCCCTTTGAATGTGTCCTGTAGCGTGTTCCCTTGGTTTGTTGACGTTGTTTCTGGGCGTCAGTATTTTGGTTCCCTTGATGTGTGGAAGATTGCAGTCTCTCATAGTACATGCCCTTTTGTTGAGTGAGATTCTGCATACATATGGGTGGTAGTCGATGCACTTCCATCCACGCTTGCAACCGATTCTTTCATCCCGCCCGTGCTTCATGAATTTTGCACATATTTTTGGGTGGTCTTGTTTGCATCCCATTCCCACTACTCCATATCGGCATTCATTTCTTAGGTAGAAATTGCATACTTCCATGCTTTTCCTCCTAATATCGGTGCCCCTGTATTCAGCTCTGGGCCTAGGTCTCCATGAATTTGTATTTACAGCACTAACCTCACCTGTTCTTCTGTATGTAGGAGCATTATGGCTGCATCCGTTGCATGTGGGGTGTGTGCTCGTTGGGGTCCCCGACCTAACCTGTCTTGCTGCATTTTGAGGAGGCTCTGCCGTGTCTGCTAGTGTTGCGGGGGGGAGGCTATGGGCATCTGGCATTGTGATGCTAATATTTCCTGGTGTGTTCCCCAGACCTAGATCTAGGCCTATAGCCACGTTTGTTGTGTTACTGGTATGGGGGTTGTCACCGTCACTCTTGCCTACGGCTACTTCTGGGCTTTTGGGTAGGCCTTGGCCTAGGTCAGTGTCCCCAGTTAATTCCTTGGTTGTTGGAGTATTGTCAGCTGGCGTGTTGGTGACAGCTTTGTTGCTCTGGAGCTGAACATGGATTTTTCTTACCTTACTTATCGCTCCAGAATTGGTTATTCGTTCCTTGTGTTGGAGAACGGCTGCTTCTGCCTCGGCCACCCACTCACCTTTTGTGTCAAACTTTGTTAGGCAGCATGTTTTGCACATGAATTTCCTTGGCGTTTTTGCATAGTTGAGAATTTGATAGGCAGGGAGTTCTGTGCAGAAATAGTGCAGCCAATCCCGGCAGTAGTCGCATTGGATTGCATTTTTTTCACCTGCGAACTTGATTCCGCAGTCGGGGCACTCTGGGTCGGATTTGTTTTGATCCCCGTCCATTGTTGGCGTCATGTTCTTAGTCACTGTTTTTTTTTCTCTTATTTTCACTTCAATCCTTCTGTTTCGGACTTTGTTTCTTGTATGTGTGCACTCACTAAGTGTTTATGTAGGTTATTCTGTCTTTGGTAATCACCGATTGCACTTTCTTTACGAGAAACACTTGATAATGTATGGAGCTACGGTGTGACGTGGCCTTGACCTTGACGCTTGAGTCTACATTTCAATGATGCAGAAAAGACAAACATATTGCTGAACATCTGAGGAATATATTGAATACTTACTGGGTGTGCTCTAGATATCTCCCATACCTCTCACCCTACAACCCTACCCTTCCCCCCCCCTACTCTACTCTACCCCCTACCCTCCTCCCCCCTTACCCCTTATCCAGACCCAACCCCCTCCTACAGTCCCTTACCCCTTACCCTACCCCCCCCCCACCTGCTACCTTACCCAGTGACCTGTGACCCCCTCACTCTCGCCCTCGCTCTATCTACCTCTACTGCTAGCTCTCTCTCTCTCTCTCTACCTCATATCCAGTGTTAAATTAATCACCTTCAAAACCACAGGGACATTATCTCTTTCTCTCTCTCTCTCTCTCTCTCTACCTCATATCCAGTGTTAAATTAATCACCTTCAAAACCACAGGGACATTATCTCTCTCTCTCTCTCTCTCTCTCTCTCTCTCTCTCTCTCTCTCTCTCTCTCTCTAGTCTCCACTGATCAACTAATCACTTTCAACATCAGTGAATAATACTATAACCCCCCCACCCCCCTCACTCCTCTCTCTCTCTCTCTCTCTCTCTCTCTCTCTCTCTCTCTCTCTCTCTCTCTCTCTCTCTCTCTCTCTCTCTCTCTCTCTCTCTCTCTCTCTCTCTCTCTCTCTCTCTCTCTCTCTCTCTCTCTCTCTCTCTCTCTCTCTCTCTCTCTCTCTCGTCTCACTGATCAACTAATCACTTTCAACATCAGTGAATAATACTATAACCCCCCCCCCCCCTCCTCTCTCTCTCTCGCTCTCTCTCTCTTCCCTTACTTTACTGACCCCTTCCATCACTGCCCTTTACACTCTCACTCTCACTCTCTCAATCACGCTCTTTATCTCTATCGTGTCATCCTGTTTAATTGTTTACTTAGTTTATGTAAGTCACGTAGCAACAACAAATTATACAGACACAACAATCTTACACATACATCCCACCAGTCTGTCAGGGGGAATATCAAATATGACAAACAATCATACTAATAGGAAATAAACACTGTAGTACAACAATATATGTAGACATACCAAAATATTTTTGAGTGTTGCTACACAGGCTATGTACGGACGATAAGGTAAACTTATAATTATCTAAGTAATACTGATTTTTGGACACAAATCATCTTCTTAGTTAGGCACTGCTTAATAGTTTCCTAGAATATTCGTTAGGACCTGTGTACCTGCCTACAGTTATCTTAGACCTACTATTTAAGGACTTAGTAGAGGAACGGACAGAAATGTGGATATAATAATGAGATAAGGATAAGATGGAGGACGAGGACAGCTCAGACGAGGCTCCATCACAAAGGTCAAAAAATTACAAAAAATGCTGCATATGTACCAAACATGAACACAACTGTGAGCATTGCAGTTGTGTGAAGAGAAATAAAATTTGCACAAACTGTAATAAAGGGGACAATTGTCGTAACCCTTTAGGTAGAACAGGAACGAGTGGAGAGACGGCAGCAAATTCCCAGAGTGAGCGACGGGAGGCAGATGAGGGAGGCCGTCAGGGTGGCAGGGAACCCGAAACAATAAGGGGAGTAGCAAGGGACTCAAGGGCCCCAAGAGGGATAGAAGAACCCCAAGAAGCGGAAAGTAATGAGGAGCCAACAAAAGACACAAGAGAGGGAGACGACAACCGAGACGGAAGAGTGGATGGCAGGCCTCCAAGGGGGCCAAATGAAGCAGGCAGAGGCGGAAACATACTCTGGAAAGGATTACGGGAAGAGGAAGTAAGAATTTGGATTGATGCAACGTACTCAGAAATAGTATATTGGTCTGCACACAACTTTTTCAACCCTCCAAAATGTGGTGCCACCACCAACATGCTGAACGATATGACAAAGCTCATTTATAACTATGTCTATGACACATCTTTAGCCCCGTATGTTCTCAAGATAATTTTCAGCATTCCACATCTCTTCTTGCAAAAAACTCACCACAAATCTAATCAAGGCGAAAATGTGACTGCGCTAACAAGAAGAATGAAATTATGGAATGAGAACAAGATGGATGACTTACTCAATGAAGCCAGAGCATTACAAGGGAGACTAGGCAGGCGGCGGCAAAAAAAAAAGAAAAACAATGAAGACGAGGCCAGGAGATTCGGCGACCAGATGAGGCAAGGAAAGTGGCGCCTGCAATAAGGTCCCTGACAAAGAAGGCAGCTTGTGGGTTGCTGCCTATCATAAGAGAAACCATCCAAATGTTGAAAGAGAAACATCCACAACCTAGTGTCCACGAGAGTCAGAGGCTAGAGGGTGATTATATACCACCGAACACCGTCATATACGAACAAATCACAGGCGAAATGATTTGGAAAAAGGCTCTAGGGACACAAGGCAGTGCAGGCCCATCAGGGCTGGATGCAAATGGCTGGAGGACAATCCTGAGTAGAGCAATCTTCGGACTAGCAGCAACAGACTTATGTAGGGCTCTGGCAGCTCTTGCAAGAAAGATGACCACCCAAAATTGTCAACATTTGGAGGCTTACACAGCTTGTCGCCTAATACCTTTAGACAAGAATCCAGGATGCAGACCAGTAGGAGTGGGTGAAGTGCTGAGAAGAATCATCGGAAAATGCATAATGGAAGTGGTGAAAGACGATGTGCGGTCAGCGGCCGGTAATCTCCAAGTGTGTGCCGGCCACCAAGCAGGGGGAGAGGCAGCAATTCATGCCATAAGAAAAATATATGAGCAAGTGGACTGTGAAGCTGTGCTGCTAGTGGATGCAACAAACGCCTTCAACACCATCAACAGAAAGACGGCAATACATAACATCAAAGTAAAATGCCCCAGTTTTGCCACCTACGTAGAGAACACCTACAAAAAGCCTGCGGACCTCTTCATAGTAAACAACCAGAACACACGAAGGGGAACACCTCTGAAATCAATGGAAGGAACCACACAAGGTGACCCAGTAGCAATGGCAATGTACGCCTTAGGTCTCTCAGTGTTGCTAACCTTAACAAGCCATGAGGCGACGCAAGTAAAGCAGGTGGCCTATGCAGACGATCTCACTGGAGCGGGAAAAGTCAACAATCTCAAGCACTGGTGGGAACAAATATCAGAGGTAGGACCAAAAATAGGGTACCATCCAAATGCCAGAAAGTCAATACTAATAGTAAAAACAGAACATTATGAAAGGGCGGTAGAAGCTTTCAGCGGTAGTGAAGTGGTAGTAAAAAAGGACGGACAGCGTCACCTTGGAGCGGTGATCGGCACGGAAGAGTTCAAGAACAAATACATAGAGGAGAAGGTCAGAGAATGGGTAAATGAAATTGAGAAACTGGCCAAAATTGCAAAGACGGAACCACAGGCCGCGTATTCGGCATTCACATATGGGGTCAAACATCACTGGACCTACTTGATGAGAACTGTTCCAAATGTCAGCGCATTACTTCAACCGCTGGAAGATGCCATCAGAGACAATCTCATCCCAGCGTGGATAAAGTCGCACACCCCGAATGATACAGAGAGGGAGTTGCTCGCACTGCCTCCTAGGTTGGGAGGGATGGGAATCATCGACCCAGTGAAGAGGGCGGTAACGGAATACCAGAACTCGGTAAAGATAACAGGATCTCTCACTGACCGTATCATAGCACAAGATTCTGACGGTGAAGTAGACCAGGCAGACATCTACAACATCAGAAAGACCATCACGTCAGAGAGGCAAAACTCACAGAAAAATGACCTGGCACAATTGATGGGACAACTTCACCCGAGACAAACAAGAAAACTACAGATAGCACAAGAAACGGGCGCTTCAAATTGGCTGACAACACTACCAATCAAGGCAAAAAGCTTCAATCTCAACAAACAAGAATTTAATGATGCTATTGCACTGAGGTATGATTGGCCGATTGAAGGACTGCCCGATCGATGCGTTTGTGGAACCATCAACGATACAGACCACACCATGATATGTAAGAAAGGAGGATTCATCAGCATCAGGCACGATGAAGTAAGAGATATAACAGCGAACATGCTCAGGGAGGTGTGTAGAGATGTGGTGAGCGAACCATCACTCATTCCCTTGGGTGGAGAGACCATGCAGCACAGGACGGCCAACACATCCACTGAAGCAAGATTGGATGTTAGTGCAAGAGGCTTTTGGACAAATGCACAGCGAGCGTTCTTTGACATAAGAGTATTTGACCCAATGGCCCACAGCTACAGCGATCTGTCTCTGGAGGCTGCACACAAGAGGAACGAACGAGAGAAGGTCAGGACATATGGAGAAAGGATCTTACAAGTCGAACATGGCAGCTTTACCCCACTAGTCTTCACCACATCAGGAGGGATGGGACCCAGGGCCCAGTGCTTCTATTCAAGGCTAGCAGAGATCATCGCAGAGAAGAAGCAACAGCCTAGGAGCCACGTCGTAGCCTGGATGAGATGCCGTCTATCTTTCTCATTGCTCAGATCAGCACTACTATGCCTGCGGGGAACAAGAAGGTCTGCACCACAACCAGTGATGGTGGCAGAAGTAGACTACGAGGCAGCAGTGGCAGAGGGTCGCATTGGAAGGAGACTGGATTGAAGTTGCATGGTGTAGAATAGTATTATCTGATGCTTGTGAAATTTAGTATGTGTACAATATTAAATATAAGGTAGTGGTGGTGGTGATGGTGGAGGTGGTGATGGTAGTAGTAGTAACATGAAATGTATGAAAAATATTAAATAAAAATCAATGTAGAAAAAAAGAAAAAAAAAAAAAAGTAGTAGTAGTAGTAGTAGTAGTAGTAGTAGTAGTTGTTGTTGTTACATTGTTGACTTTCTCCTCCATGCAGTAGAAGACGTTTGGGAAGTTGTCTTTATTTACTCCCAAATCGTAGAAAGCCTGTATTCCATCCAGCTGCTCTGTCTCCCACACTGCCAGGAGATAGTTATCTTATAGTCGGGCAGATATGTCAAATAGATGTTCACTTCCGGAAGAAAGCATGAACATTTGTCTATAGGGGTTTTTGAGTATGCTGAATCCGATTTTAATGGGATCCACGCTGGTAAACCAAGGGTTCCCACTCAAAATTGACATTGAAAAACAATATATTAAAAAAAAACGTTTGTCATAGTCAACCTATATTGTTGTGGTCTAGCCACGTTAATCCGTTCATATTTATGTGCAGTATGTGCCTCATGTATTTGACAATAATGACATATCCAAGGATATCAAAGGAAGGATATAAGGGTGAACGATTTTATTTAAAACTCCATCCGAACATTAATGAATAAATCTCTTTTCATTTATTTTTCAGGAAAATCATATCCATTGTGCATGCATACATATGCATCTATATGATGATGTGTTTAATTTGCAGAACTTGCCAACGTTCATCATGATTAGCCTTCAATAATTAATCAGGTCTAACTAAACCTTTGATATAGATTTCTGATTAATATTGAAACTAACGTAACAAATGTTTCTAATCTTTTCAGGAATCGAGATGGATGGTGTCTAATACAACCAAGCTATATGGAGTGATGGAGACCAAGAACATAAAGCTTGATAGTACTTCTGCCCATCACCCGGTATTAACCGAAACAGACTGGACGCTATGTGCTATGTGCCAGAAAAATTCAACTGAACCCCTGAGAGACCCGTCCCAATGTAAGAATGTAAACCAGTCCAAAGGCTATGAATCGTTAGCTGAGCACATCCAGGAGCTACACTCGCTTAGTTCACTGCCAATGAACATACAGTTGTCACGTTTGGATGACGGTCAAGGTATCACTGCAACCCTCTTTCAGCACAATGCAAGCTGGCACAAAACATGCTACATGAGGTTTAACCAAGCCAAAGTTGAGCGTGCTCGCAAGAAGGTTGCCAAACTAGAAGATCCTGAACCGAAGACTTCTCCACTCAAAGGTAGACTGCGTTGTGCATTTCCTGGAACCTCCCGCCAAGCTAAAGAAAGTCTCTGCTTCTTTTGCGATGAAAAAATGGAGGACACTTATCACAGAGCAGCCACACCACGAATGGACGCAAATGTTCGGAAGATGGCAACTGAGCTTCGTGATACCCGGCTACTAGCAAAGCTGTCCTCTGGAGACATGACTGCAATAGATGCGATATACCACAAACAGTGTTTGACTGGCTTCAGCAATAGATATCGTGCATTCACCAGGAAAGTGGAATCGAAGGAAGATTCAGATCTAGCCCCTGATGCTATAGCCTTCGCAGAATTGGTGTCCTACATTGAAGAGACTCGTCAGGTAGATGAGCATGCGGAACACATATTCAAGCTGTCAAGCCTCGTACAACTCTACAGATCACGACTTAAGCAACTTGGCGGCGATATGTCAGAGCGCACAAACTCAACTCGTCTGAAGGAGAAGCTTCTCTCACGAATTCCCGAGTTGGAAGCACATAAAAGCAAGTATGAGGTCATGCTCACGTTTAAGAATGACGTTGGAGATACCTTGTTGGAGGCCAAGAAGCGGGACCCTGAGAGTGATGCTGTTGTGCTCATGAGAGCTGCAAACATAAGCAGGAAAGAGATCTTTCAGAAACGCTACACATTCACGGGATCGTTGCTAGACGAGCAGTATAAGGATAATCCAACTTCCCTACTTGCTTTGGTTCAATCAGGTCGTGAAAACAGCTGCAATATCAATAGTTGAGCTGCTCACATTCAACACTCTGAAAAGTAGCAGGAAAGAAGCCACTGCTCTACAGACTCGACACAGCCGGGAACGAGAAACTAGACTTCCTTTGTACCTTGGGTTGCTGATCCACAACAAGACCCGAAAGCGTGACTTGATTGACACTCTTTTCGAGAAGGGATTGTCTGTATCATATGACTGAATACTACACCTGTCCACAGATGTAGCAAACAGTGCATTGACCTCGTTTGAAGATGCTGGGGTTGTGTGCCCAACAGTCCTGAGAAAAGATCTCTTCACAACAGGCAATCTCGACAACATAGACCACAATCCTACATCGACTTCAGTACAAACTGCGTTCCATGGAACAGCCATCTCTCTGACGCAGCATGTTACGAATGAATGTGTAGGCACAGAGCTCCAGAACAAACCTCTCATCCACAAGGACACACCAAGCGCAACGAAGATCAAGCCAATCATGGACTCGTACAGTACTGTCCCACCAGCTAAATTCCCAACCGATAACCCTACACCATGCAAGACTGAGGGACAAGCTGTCCCCGAAAACTCACCAGTCGACTCAGATGAGCTGCAGATCTCATGGGCACAGGCAGTTGAGAAGCTGCTGGAGAAACCTGAAATTAATTCAGATGATAACATCTCTTGGTCCGCACATTTTGCAGCGTCACAAGATTCCTGCCCCAGACCACCAGCGATATCCAGGATCATGACATTATTCCGTGATAATGCGCATTCTTTGGCGATGGTAAAGCATGGCATGGATGTAATCGCTAAAGCTACCGAACATGTGCATCCAGGACAAGTCCCGATATTGACTGTTGATCAGCCGCTGTATGCCATCGCCAAGAAGATACAGTGGACCTGGCCAGCTGCCTATGGCGAAGACAAGTATGTGGTGATGATGGGTGGCTTGCATATAGAGATGGCGTTGCTGAAAGTTCTGGGAGATTGGCTAGATGGCAGTGGATGGTTGATTGTACTGACGAATGCAAACGTTACCACAGATGGTAGGGCTGATGCTCTTAGGAAGGGATCATTCACAGCACGTTCTCAGTGGGCTCATCAAGTAACAGCTGCTGCACTGTTTTGCTTACGTAGCCAAGCCTACAATTCATACAAAACAGAAACTGAGGCAGACGCGAGGCCTGTGATGCCATTCGAAGACTGGTGCACACACATGGAGATGCAGCATCTGCAGTTTCGGTAGTGGAGCAAAACCTTCAAACTTGAGGCGCTCTTCCTCCAGTTCATGCAGTCACAGCATGAAGGAAACTTTGAGCTCTACATTGGCACACTGGGAAGAATTGTGCCATGGATGTTTGCCATGGATCACTTCCACTATGCGAGGTGGTTGTCTGTTCATGTGCGAGATCTGCTGCAGCTACAGCGTGAATGCCCAGCAGTGTGCAACGAGTTCAAAAAAGGACACTTTGTGACACGGAAGACAACTCATCGCTTCTCCATGATGGCACATGACCATGTACACGAGCAGCTCAATGCTGTGTTGAAAGGGGATGGTGGAATAATCGGCATCACTGAAAATGAATCAGCCCTCAGGCGGTGGATGATTGCTGGCCCCGAGATGGCCAGGATCATACAGGAGGTGGAAGTGAGCACATCTCAGAAGACAACCCACAATGATCGACACCATGAACAAACTCTGACCACACAAAAGAGATTTGCAACAAATGTCCAAAGCGTGATAGATGTTCTGAATGAATTGGGTAATCCCTTCACAGAAACGAGCGCTGATCTCCTCACACTGGACACGAAGGTCATCATGGCTGATCAAGTCATCAAGAACTACTCAAAAGCTGAGAAAATAGGAAAGACTCAATACAGCACCTTCGTTGATTTGCGAGTTGTGAAGATGGAGAAGCCTTTCAATGACACTATTCCAAAGAACAAGCTCCAGATGTTCAAGTCAGGAGAACGGAAAGTGTCTTCGAAGATAAAGTCCAAAATGTCCAACATGAAGAGCAACCTGCAGCTATTTTCGCGAATTTACATCTCTTGTCAAGCACGAAATGGTGAGATGGACGTTTTCTTCCAGCATGAGAACCACTCATGGCCAACGTCTCTGGCTGAAAACAACCTGATGCGTCTCGGAGACAACGCTGACTTGCTGAAGTGTCTGGAACCGCTAGCACCACGTCCACAGACCACACCTACTGTGGACTTGAAGATCTTTGATGGTGCCGCCCTCGTCCGTAGGTTGGATCCGAAGACTGCCACAACATATGTGAAAACGTTCAAAGACTATGCAGAGTATGTCTTTGTCCCGTATCTGAAGAGGCAGCTTGAACATGCTGCACGGGTAGATGTTGTATGGGATACCTACATGGCTGACAGTCTGAAAGCGCACACCAGAGAGGGCCGAGGTACAGGAGAAGCTCTTCGTGTGTCTGAGAAAACACGACTCCCACACAACTGGAAAAGTTTCTTGCGAGTTGACAGCAACAAGACAGAACTCTTCAGGTTTCTAGCCACAGCCATTGAATCTGAAGCAACAGCAACAGGGAAGATGCTGATCACAACCAAGGGTCAGAGTGTTGCCTCATCCGCAACACTGGATGCTTCTGACCTACATCCATGCTCACACGAAGAGGCAGACTACCGAATGATGCTCCATTGCTTCCATGCGTACAAACTTGGCATGAAGAAGATAATGTTGCATGCCACTGACACAGACGTACTGGTTCTTGCCATTGTGACTGCAATCGACATGGCAGATTGTGAACTTTGGTTAGCTTTCGGACATGGTGCCCACTTCCGTTATATTGGAGCTCATATTGTTGCCAGTGAGATGGGCAATGATTACTGCAGAGGCTTGCCATTCATGCATGCATTATCAGGCTGCGACACGGTGTCGTCATTCAGCTCCATCGGTAAGAAGACCGCCTGGGAAGTATGGAAATCACTTCCACAAATCAACGACGTATTTCATCGGTTGTCAGATACTCCGGATGAAGTGACAGAAGCTGACATGAAAGAACTCGAGAGATATGTGGTCCTGCTCTACTGTCGCACATCACAGCTCACTGAAGTGAATGAAGCAAGGAAGCAACTCTTCTCCTACGGTAATCGGAATCTGGAAAACATCCCGCCATCCGTGCAGCACTGCTACAACATGTAAAGCGAGCGGCTTACCAAGCAGGACACGTCTGGGGACAGGCTCTGAAGGCCAGTCCTACTCTTCCAAGTCCTTCCGAGTGGGGATGGAAACTAGACAGCGAAGGAATCTGGGTGCCCTTATGGAGTACCCTCCCTGAAGCATCAAAGGGGTGCAGAGAACTTGTCAAGTGTGCCTGCAAGAAACGCTGCACAGGACGATGCCAATGCTCCAAAGCCGGTCTCCCCTGCACACAGCTCTGCTTCTGTGGTGGACAGTGTACACCAAGGGACATGTTCTAATTGGTAAATAGATGATCCAATAATGCTTATTGATTGTTATATTGCTATGTTTAGTCGGGCAGAAATGTAACAATATGTTTCATTGACGAATATTCCTACTTTGTCTATAATATCATTAAATTTAATTTTCACTATCATATGTGGCACGTAAAACGAATCAAAATCTTATGGAAAGCATATTTGTTGTTTACACAAGTATACTACAATACTCTTTTGCATGATACATATCAAAAAATTCAATTTTGGAATATAACAAGCATCTAATAAATATTTAATGTTGTTAACAAAAATTGCGGTCGCAAAGAAATGGCGATTTGACCCCTTCCATGTTCAATGTCAATTTTGAGTGGGAACCCTTGGTTTGCCAGCGTGGATCCCATTAAAATCGTATTCAGCATACTCAAGAACCCCTATACACAAATGTTCATGCTTTCTTCCAGAAGTGAACATCTTGGTCTTATATTGTTACATATCTGCCCGACTATTAGGAAAGTTACCTCTTCTAATGTTGTCTGGGTAGAGGCAAGATCTCCTGCCTGCATAGGTTCGAATCCTAGCTTAGATGTTTATATAATCTCATATACTGCACATAGTGTAGAGTAATGCAAGCGCAATCATTGGGCTCAAGATCAATCATAAAATATACATAGGAAACATAAAAACCTCATATGGGTCTCGGGAAAATATTAATAGGGATCGAGCACCAAGTTTTGGGCACTTTAACCCTTAATTAGCGGCGAGCAACATAAGTCGAGTTAAAAAAAGCTTAATACTTGTTTAGAGGGCCAAAATCGATTAACATGGGCACGGTGACTACTATTTTGATAATTTTCCTTGGTTTCTTTATAATTAAAAAAAAAAAAAAAAACGGCTGCGTCCGGGTGGAGGTGGGGGAATTATTTCCGGCAGTGTGTAATGTATCTCCCAACATAAGGTCTCCTAGTTTGTTACTTGAGCTAAAGGCGAGATCCTTTGCGCAAGAAGGTATAAATGCCAAAAAGGAAAGTAAGGTTGTTGAATAAATCTGAATACAGGGACAGGTTGTGCAGCGAACTGGAGGAAATGGATAGGAATATGGGCGCTAAGCCCAACGGTGTAAATAGCCAATGGAACTTCCTTGACCGTAGCCTTCCTACTATTCCTACTGACAAAATCTGTGCCAAAAATGAAGGGTACCCTTTGGTATTAGATTTCCTGGTGGTAGAATGACAAAGTTGAGAATGTAATAACACAGAAAAGAAGATGTTTCAAACCATGGAAGAAAGACGGCAGCAGCAAGGAAAATCTGACAGCTGAGCGAATTTACACGAAAAAGAAAATTATTCAGGTTTTGGTCATAGACCAAGTGTGTAATGCAGAAAATCCCAATGGGATCTTGAACTTAGCTATGCATGTTAAGGATGACAGTAGAAACGTTGTAGGGGAACAGTACACAATTACACAACATGAAGTTTAAGTGAAATGGAGTGCAGGTTAGTAACGAAAAACCGATACTTCCCCCCACCACCCCCTCTCCTTCCTTTGGATAGTGCCAGCTGTTGTAAGCAGCGCAATGAACAAAATTACAGAAAAATTGCAGGATGCTCTGGCATCGTCACTGAGATGATAAAAGCCTCAGGTGAAATAAGAGTGAGATTGGTCACTGAGCTATTAAACTCCATTATTTCGAGAGGATAGAATCCTAAATGAATGGCATAAAAGTGTAATAGTAAACATATATATGGGTAGGGGGGATTCATTATATAAGGGAAATTATAGGGGATTTAACCCGCTCACGCTTGGAACCACAATTTGCATGCATATTCGTGAAGGGTGTCCCTAAATGCACAGATACGCGATTTGCATATTGGATAATTTATAAATCAATTGAATGTAAACTGAATACTTGAATAGCATATAAATTGGGCTACAATAAGTCTTAGTAGTGACACGCTGAATGAAACCCTTGGCAACACTGCTCATAGTCTACCTCCACCCTCCCGTTAGGTCTACAGAGCGAGAACCATCCGTAGCAGTGTGGCAGGCAGAGAGAGAGTGCGTTACCCGTTACCCGATGCCTTTAAACATGACTGATATTTCGCCTGGACTATGGCAAAAGACCTGTAATAAGTGTCTCCCCAAAACCCAAAAGAGTGACTGAGCCAAAATCAAGAGACGTTGGTGTCAATATGCCTGGACACACAAAATTTAAAGCAGTTTAAATCATAGGATGAAGGAAAGATTGATTAAGCAAGAGAGTTCCAGAGTTCACTTGTTGAGTAGAAGAAAGACTGAGAAACTTTGCTAATTCTTGGGTGTGAGAGCTGGACAAAATAGGAATGGGACTGTGTTGAAAGGTGGGTGCCTCGCACTCGACGCAAGGGAGGGGGTATGCAGTGAGAGAGTTCTGAAGAAGTGTAAGAAGAGATTGAAGGGAACTAGTTAGAGGAAGTGAGTATATGAGGTGAAATGCTTTTGACTCTACTCTTTAGAGAAGTGCGGTATGGGTGGATCCTCCCTACACATGCGAACAATGCTCAATACATGAGCGCACTGTGCCCCAATACTGAGCAAGAAGCTGTGCGTGGATGAAGAACCCACGGAGCCGGTTGAGCACACCTAACTTTTGGAAAGCTGTTTTAGCAAGAGTGGTAATATGACCACACTATAGTCTATTATTTTTTAAGGTGGTGAGAAATTGCCCTGTTTTCATCTTAATGACTCCACTATTGTAACGTTGTTGTAGCCAAATATGTTGTCAATTACGAAAACTTAGCAATATTATGATGCAGAGAAACAATCGTTTCTTATTTTTTGTTTTCATTATTGACCGTTAAATGATCTGAAAAGAGAGTAAAACTTCCGCCAAGTTATAATAATTTGAGTATAGTTGGGAGAACTTCAACATTAAGGTTAGCATCAATCTCAGCTGAACATTGTCTGATATATAAAACTGACCTGACAGATTAGTTGGGAGAAGGTTAACATTAAGGTCAGCACCAGTATCAGCTGAACAATTTCTGAGATAATCGGAAAAGAGGGTGTAGATGGTGTCAGTGATGCAGTCCGACCAGTAGAGAAGATGCCAGCAGACAGGCAGCTTCCTCAAACACTCCACATCTTTCTCGGACTCGCACAACACTCGAGCTTGGGAATCATTAGTTGTCTTTACAGTACAATGCAATCATTTGGGTTTCAGCTTTAGTAGTTTGCTATATTTCGGTTCTTCAAAATAATTAACATATATTACGTCTAAATTCTAACAGAATATCATCAACAATTATTGTCTTGCATAATTATGGTGGTCGTGTACTCAACCTTTAACTGTGTTGGGGGTGTAATGATTTAGATGCTTATGTTCTGGGTATGGTGTCCCGAGTTCGAATCCCGGGAGGACCATATGCTTTCATTAGTTTATTCAAGTGCATTGGAGTTTGTAATTGATTATTAATGTTAAGAACGGGGTGTTACTTATAACTGCTTGCATTGATATATTTAATTTTTAAACAGTAGGCTGAATGGGGCCGAATGGATATAACCCAAAGATAAAAAGCAGGTTGGTCCCCTTAAAAATACAATGCTTGCATAGGAAGTTTAACACTTTTGTCTCGAGATTTTTTTTGTGGACTGACTGGGGTGGATGTTTGTGGCTTGCACCTGATAGCCAAGGTTTTGGGCATTTCCAATGTAGCAGGGATGTCCAAGGGGGAGCTGATTTCCTGGGTGTTGCGTGGGCGACATGGGGTTTCGGAGGAGAGGGCGTTTGGGGGGGTTCCTCCCAAGATCCCCTCTCACTCAACTCCCACAGTGCCGCCCACTCAGTTACCGGAGGTTAGCACTCTCCCACAGAGGGATGAGAATTGGCAGATTGGAGTGCCCTCGGGTGGTGCACGTGGTGGTTCCCCAGTTTTTGCCCCCCCTCCTTCAGTAGTGGCAGCTCCCTCTTCCTGCCTGTCTCCAGATATGGTATTTAGACTTGAGCTTGCTAAGATTGAGGCTAGGAAGCAGGAGATTGAGGCTAGGAAGCAGGAGAATGAGACTAGGAAGCAGGAGGATGAGACCAGGAGGCAGGAGGATGAGACGAGGAGGCATGAGATTGAGGTTAGGAGGCATGAGGCTGAGCTTAGGTACGACTCGGAGAAATATTGTGCTAAATTAGATTTAGATAAGACTCGTGCAGAGTCGACAGGGACTCGGATGGGCCGTGAGGGCCAAGTAAGAGAACAGTCCTTGGCCCACTTAGTCAAATTGGTGCCGGTATTTAGTGAAACTGAAGTCACAGGATTTTTTAATTGTTTTGAGAAGAAGTGTAGGGAGCATAATTGGCCTGAAGAGAAGTGGGCAGCTCTAGTCTCCTCAAAACATACGGGTAAGGGTCTGAAGGCTTATGATGCACTGCCTTTAGAGTCTTGCATTGACTACCCAGAATTGAAGAGAGCTGTCCTACGGGCATACGAGTTGCAGCCGGAAACATATCGATTGAAGTTTCGGGGTGTTACAAAGACTAGGGAGGCGACCTTTCTTGAACATGCCCGGGACTTAAAAGATGCACTTAAAAACTGGACACGTTCTGAGAAAGCTGAGACGGCAGAACAGTTGACTGAGCTGTTTCTGCTCGAGCAGTTTTATAAGTGTACTGGTGCAGAAATGACTTTAACTATTAAAGAAAAGAACCCAAGAACTCTTCAAGAGGCTCAGATGGCTGACCTCAGGTTGTCGCTAATCAGGGGATGTGAATCTGTAAAGCGTGTTGATGCAGTTCCGAAGGGGCGCGATACTCCAAACCCTCGAGCTCAGGACAATCACTATAGATATAAACCTCAGTTTAAAACCCAAGATACCAGGACTGAACCAAAGACTACAGCCGTCCCATTACAGAAGGGTCAGAACTCCGCCCCTTATCGGAAGAGACCGATAGGGGAAGTGGAATGTTTTCATTGTAGAAAGAAGGGGCATTATGCAAAATCTTGTCCTAGTAAGCCACCAGCTGCAGCCGTGTCTTTGGTGCGCAGCATAGGTGTGGCTGCAATGTTGTCTGGATTTACCCAGGGTAGTTTGCCAGCGGCAGGGTCACAGGCTATGTATAAGACTCAGGAAGGCTCGTCCCCTGTCCGTGATGTCTTTTGCGCCCATAGAGGGACCGGTAGGGTAAGTTGGGCGGGTTGCCAGCATAAGGTGGAAGTTTTGCGTGATACTGGAGCTTCACAGACACTTTTGAAGAATTTCACGGGGCGACCAATTAATGCGGCACGGGTGGTTGTTGTTCAGGGTATTAATGCGACCAGGTCATACCCGTTGGTTCGTGTGGAGCTGGAAGTTGATGGTGTGATTAAGGACTTAGATGTTGGGATCGTTGAGAAATTGCCAGTGGAGGGCGTCGACCTTCTTCTCGGCAACGACTTTGCGGTGCCTACTTTAGACGTTCCACCCTTAGTCGTTGCCGAGAGGCCGGCCGACGTGAGTAGGGAGGAACAAGAGTGGGTAGTGTGTTGTCAACACCAACAGATGGCATGTGTGGTAACTCGTTCCCAAGCATTTAAGGTATCACAGCCTATTTCCCAGGCCACAGAACAGCGGAGGAAGGGAATTAAGGAGAAGCGGAAGGCTGGGAAAAGTTTGAAGAGTTTAGAACCAGTGGCTCTCCCAAAAGACCCAATACCAGGACCTTTGACCGAGTCTGTTGTAACTCCAGTGCCTAACACAGTTGATAAAGTAGTGGAGGAGGCAGAGACTCAGAGACAGCACCGTTACCTGCAGCGAGAAAACCGGATGTCTAAGTTGGATGTTGGGGGAGGGCATGAGTTGTTGACCAAGCAGTTAGACATGTTGGCTCCCACAGACATTCGAAAGTTGCAATTAGAGGATCCAGAGGTTTTGCAGTGTACCAATGGGGCTGTGGAGTTATAAGAAGATAGGGATGCAAAGGCAGGGGATTTTTTTTCTTTAATGGAATTTTATACCACCGATATCAAGATCCTAAAAGGAACTGGGAGGGCGGATCAGGTACAGTTGACCAGCTGGTCGTGCCAGAGGGCTGCAGGGAAAGTTTGCTTAGGTTGGCTCATGATTCTCCATTATCAGGACATTTGGGTGCCAAGAAAACGGTGGCGGCTTTGGGGAAATTGTTTTGGTGGCCGGGGATGAAGTCTCATGTGCAGTCATGGATAAACTCATGTGATATTTGTCAACGTGTCGGGAAACCGAACCAAGTTATTCCTAAGGCTCCGTTACACCCTATTCCTGTGATTGGGCCACCCTTTAGTCAAATTATTGTTGACATGGTTGGTCCACTCCCTCCCACTAAGGCTGGAAATAAATTTTTGTTAACCATAATGGATGTTGCCACTAGATACCCCGATGCATACCCTATGAAAAATGGAATGGCTAAGACGGTAGTCAGTAACTTGTTGTGGTACTTCTCAAGGTACGGGCACCCGGAGGAGATTCAGTCTGTTCAGGGATCTAATTTCACCTCCAACATGTTCAAGCAAACAATGCAACAGCATGGGATACGAGCAGTAGTATCGTCAGTGTATCACCCTGAGAGTCAAGGGGTGCTTGAGCGGTGGCATGCTACACTTAAAAGCATGCTCAGGTGTTATTGTGCTGACAACGGTAAGGATTGGGATCTTGGATTGCCTTATGTGCTGTTTGCTGCTCGGGAGGTACCTGGTGAGAGCCTGGGATTTAGTCCAAACGAGCTGATTTTTGGACACCGTGTCAGGGGCCCCCTTAACATGCTGAAAGAAATTTGGGAGGGGACTGTGCAGCCTTGTCCATTATGAAAGTATGTGCTTGAAAGCCGTGAGCGCATTCTTAAGAGTCTGGAGATGGCAGGTAGAAATTTGACAGAATCACAAGCTTTGATGAAGGACAGGTATGATCGCAAAGTGAGGCTCCGGAAGTTCACTGTAGGACAAGAGGTATTAATTTTGTTGCCTTTGGTTGGTAACCCCCCTCTCTGCGAAGTACACTGGACCTTATAAAATTGTAGAAAAATTTCAGACTTAGATTACCTTGTTGCCACTCCAGACAGGAGGAAAAAGAACCAGTTATGTCACGTGAACCTTATTAAAGAGTATGTGAGGCGCCCCTCTGAGCCTCTCACTGTCCCTGTTGGCTTGTTGCGGCCGTGGTGGAGAAGGAGAGGGGGACAGTCAAGCTTCAGAGGAGGATAGCTGGGATCAACATGTTTCAGCGGATCAGTGGGCGGGGAACTCGAGCCTAAGGGCTGACGAGGCTATAGCTCATTTGCCTGAGCCGCAGTTTGATGCTATCCGTCAGTTGTTCGGTTCATACCCCACTGTATTTGCTGAACACCCAGGCCTCACTACTCAGGCTATGCATGATGTTGACGTGGGGGACCATATACCCTTTAAGTCAATCCCGTACCGTGTGCCCCCCATAAAACTACCAGCTCTGAGGGATGAGTTGGAGTATATGCTCGGTAGAGGGTTGATAGAGAAAGGCACAGTTAAGTGGACTTCCCCCGTAACACTGCAGCCTAAGCCAGATGGCAAGGTACGCTTTTGTATTGATTTCCGTAGGTTAAACGGTTTGACTCCAACTAACCAATATCCTCTTCCTCGGGTTGATGATAGTGTTGACAAAATTGGTAATGCTCGTTTTTTGTCTAAAGTAGATTTAGTAAAAGGTTACTGGCAAGTACCTTTGTCCGAGCGTGCTAAAGAGGTATGTGGTTTTGTAGTGGACGGGAGTTCCTACCGGTGCAATGTTATGCCTTACGGACTTAAGAATGCACCAGCAACGTTTCAGAACCTGATGAATGAAATTGTAAAGGACATTCCGAATTGCACCGTATATTTGGACGATGTAATCATTTATGATGACGACTTTGAGAGCCATTGCGAGCACCTTGAGACCTTGTTCCGGAAACTTAGTGAAGCAGGTCTGGTAGTAAATTTGGCAAAGTGTGACTTCGTAAAAGCCACTGTGCAGTACCTTGGGTTTGTAGTGGGAAGGGGACAGGTGTGCCCTCCTCAGAACAAGGTACAGGCTATCAATAAATTTCCGCACCCAACAACCAAGAAGCAGATTATGAGATTCTTGGGTATGATAGGCTACTACAGACGCTTCATAAAAGGTTACTCAACGGTGTTGGCACCTCTCACAGATTTGTTATCTAAAGACAAAAAGTTTTTGTGGGCACCTGAGTGTGAAAAGGCTTTCACTTTGGTGAAACATTTGCTATGTACTCACCCGATACTCAGGGCCCCAGACTTTAACAGGCCTTTTCAGCTGGCAACAGATGCTAGTGGTGTAGGGGCTGGTGCCGTCTTGCTACAGACAGACAATGAAGGTGTGGAACACCCAGTAAGTTTATTTTCTAAGAAGTTCAATGCTGCACAAAAGAACTATTCTACAATAGAAAAGGAATTACTGGCGATTGTGCTGTTGCTCAGGCACTTCGAGGTGTATGTTCCAGCCTATGGCCCAGTCGTGGTTATCTACACTGATCATCACCCTTTGAGATTCCTGAATCAATTTCACAATCGCAATATGAGACTGACCAGGTGGTCTTTGATGTTGCAGGAGTATAACCTGGACATCCGTCATATTGCTGGTTGTGACAATGTGATCACGGATTGTTTATCAAGGGTGGATGATCAGTCGTAGGCTATCACAGGTGTGTGGGTTTAAGTGGAGGAAAATAGGCTGCCCTTATAGTGCAGCCGGGAAAAACATATTAAAATATAAAAATCATATAAAAACACTTTCTTTTGATATAGGTAATCGTATAAGTTTGTCATAGCCTATAGAGTTTGAGTAGTCCACAAACTATCAAACGGCTGAGCTGCTGTAAGCTCGCTCTGGGAGCATGATATTGTGTCTTTTTGCTATTGTTGGGAAGAGTTATAAAATGTGATTTTTTTTGTTTTTATAATAAGATGTGTTTTGGTGATAAACTCAGCTTTGTTTTAGTGCCATGCGGTTGCTGGGTGTGGGGGGCTTGATGGGGTTCTGTGTTTGTCAGATTTTAGCTCAGGGTTGAGGGAGTAAAATCTTGGGGGAGGTGTGACGCATGTCCACGTGTGAGCATGCTGTACAGAACGCCTAGTCATGCCCCACTCTCGCTAGGATCGTCAGGGCAGGAACTTTGGCTGTAGTCTATGTAGAGTTTCCTAACTTAGTTCGTGTGAGCCGTTGTACTATAAGTATTATGAATATGTATTTTGTTTTCATCTGAGTCAACGAGTTCTATTTTATATCATTAGTTATAAGTATTGTGTGTAAAACTTATTTGTAATGATGGGAAGAGAAACAGCCACAGTTAGGTGTCAGTGGGTACGCCAGGCAGGAGGTAGGCCTAACTCACTAGCACTCCTCCCTCCCTCAGTGCTAGGGGGAGCCTTTGTGTATCCCAGAGGAGAGAGAGAAATTACGTAATGGTTGTCAGTGGGCGGTCCTTGGTAGTTCACGTTGGGCTCACTAGAGGGCCGGGTATAAAAGGGAAGTCTAGCCATTTTTTCATCAGAACTCATTAGGCAGAGCGACTTCTCATTTCCCTTGCTAACTATTATATTCTTCTGACTGATGGGAACTTTCTCTACTACCTTACATTCTTATTTCCTCTTTTCCCTGCCCTGTTTAACTTCCATGGTCCCGTTGGTGCAGAGCTAGTCAGCCAACATATTATCGCTCGAGTTCTCACGAGATACTTGCCTATTAGATAGCCTATTTTGGAAGGGTTGACTTAGAATAGGATTGATTTATGTTTGTTGCACTTGTATATGCATTTCCCTGTGTGTTATTATTATTATTCCTGTTTTCTGCTAGTCTAGGTAATGCTAGACTGGGGTAAGGCTTTTCTGTGTTACGAGTTGTTGTTTGATGCAGTGGTTAAGCAATAAACCTGCATACTCGTTTCGGTTCAGTGAAGCCTAGGTTGTCTTCGCGGCTGACTGTGTTGAGTTAATAATTTACAGTGCGTGAGGGCAAGAGCCTAACCACCCTGTATTTTATTAACAGTTTGTTTTTACTTTGTCAAGGAGCCGGGAGAAAACCAGATACAAGGGATCTGGATTTCTCAAAGTGCACTTGTTAGTTTAACGTAATACTTTAAACAGTCGTGAGGACTTCGCTAGGCTACGAGCCGTTTTTGCTCAGTCACTGCTACCTTTTGCCCACAGTACCCCAGCTAGACTTTACTCGATTAGTAGATACAGAATAGTATTGAAGCTTTCCTTATGTATGATATTGTTTATGCACTATTGATTTCATGTGTTGCAAGCTTGGCTACTTTAGTGATTAGTGGCCCACGAGCACAATCCGAGTAGGCTATTGCCGTTGCATTTGCGGAGTACTTCCTTTTAATGTTTGCCATTTACTATTGCATATTCTTTTAATTATTCTTATGCCAATTTAAGCCTTTAATATTATTTAATTGCCAGTGTTTTTGCTTATTGAATTACTGTTCAAAATCCGATACGTACTTCTTACGAGCATCCGAGAAGCATCTAACTTTTTTCAGAAGATTCCTTGCTCGATGCTTAAGGACTATTAATTAACGTAACGTAATAGTGCCAATCCGAAGTAGAGGGTGGTGGACTTCTTAAGTTCATAGTCAAGGGTGGATTACTTCGGCTTCGCCCAACACTATTCTTTTGTGTTGTTGTTTCTTACTTCATTGTTTGATTGTTGACCAGACTAGATAATTCCTGTCTCTGTATTAGTCTGTTGTTGAACACTAGTACCGAGTTCTTGTATACCCCGTTATAGCAGATTGAACTCTGGAGGGTATGGGTGTTTTTTGTTCGGCTGGCAGTACTCAGGGGTTGGGATCGTGTGTTTCCGTTGTGGCAGCGAGCCGTATTCAAGTCCTGATTGAGAGCCCTTGTGTACCCAAGTGCCAGTTCGTAACACCCCTAGGGTTGGATTCCTCATAAATGTGCAAGAGAGCAACGAAAACGAGTCAGTGTGATGAGAGCCTCGAGAGAAGGAGGGAATATGCTGCTCTCTATGCACTCGAAACACTCCTGTCAAAATAATCTGGTTTATCACTGAATATGTGCTCTTTACACCTATTCTCTGGTTCTTCAATGTTTACATGCTCATTATACAAGTACAATATGCATATATGGTGCAGTAATATTGCTTGATATATTTTTCTTTCTGTTTATATGAAGGAGACAAAAGGCAAGCTGCCTGTAATGAGTGTCTCCCACAAAGCCAAAAGAGTGACAGAGAGCCAAATTTAAGGAACGTTGGGGTCAAAATACCTGGACACACAAAGTTTAAAGCAGTTAAAGTCATATGATGAAGGAAAAATTGATTGAGGGAGAGATTTCCTGAGTTTTCTTGTTGAGTAGAAGAAAGACTGGAGAGCTGGACAAAATAGGAGTGTGACTGTGTTGAAAGGTGGGTGCCTTGCACTCGCCGCAAGGGAGGGGGTATGTACTGAGAGAGCTCTGAAAATCACTAGTTGTAGAAATAGCGATAGAAAAGTAAAGGAAATGCAACATTGCGGTGTGTAGAAAGAAATAGTAGGGAAATAGTAAGAGGAAGAGAGTTGATGAGGTGAAATGCTTTTGACTCTACTCTTTGGAGAAGTGTTTTATGGGTGGGACCTCCCCACACATATGAACAATACTCGATACATGGGCGCACTCTGCCCCTATACAAACCAAGAAGCTGTTCGGGTGTGAAAAACCCAAGGAGACGGTTGAGCATACCTAACTTCTGGGAAGCTGTTTTAGCAAGAGTGGTAATATGATCTTTCCAAGGAAGGTTGGATGAAAACAATATTGAGACAAGATGAAGGATTGATTTGTGTATTGTTGAAGAACGTCAATAAAAGTAAAGTAATGGTGTGTAATAGGGGAGAGCATAGGGTGAATCTAGATGTGAGGCTGGATGGGGAAATATTGGAACAAGTAGAGTGTTTTAAATATCTAGGAGGAACAATAAGCAGGAGTGGAGGTATGGAAGTGGAGGTAAAACAGAGAGTGTGTGAAGGAAGGAAGGTTTTCGGAGCAATGGGAAGTATGTGGAAGACGAGAAATCTCGGAGTGAAAGTAAAAAGTGCACTGTATCAAGGAATTGTTGTGCCAACAGTGATGTATGGGGCTGAGACATGGGCTCTGAAGAAAAAGGAGAAAAGAGGGCTGGATGTGATGGAGATGAGCTGCTTGAGGAGTATGTGTGGAGTTACTCGTAGAGACAGATTGAGAAATGAAGAGATACGTAGGAGAGTGGGGCAGCAGGAACATTTGTCAGCCAGAGTGGACAGAAGGGTGCTGAGCTGGTATGGTCATGTTGAACGAATGGGAGATGAAAGGCTTACAAAGAGAATATGTGAGTCAAGGGGAGATAGAAGGGCAGGAAGACCCCCATTGAGATGGAGAGACTGTGTAAGCAAGGCTTTGGATGATAGAGGAATGACTATAGATCAGGCAGGGGAAGTGGTGGTGGACAGGAGTGAATGGAGAATGCTTGTGAATAGTTGAGTGAACACGTGGTCATTTGGAGTAAGGGGTCGGGCGCAAGTTGGACTAGATAATAGTCCATCAGGCGCCTGGCCCGGGGAGACGATTAATATGAAGGGTGTGCCTGGAAGTGTGGTGGGAGGGCTTGTCGCTTTGGCTCCGCTGCATGTCTGCCTGCCGAGATCGGAACCTCTCCTGGTGGTCAGGGGCCGGGGGAGTGCTGGAGCGACCTTGGTAACCCTGGTCTCTGGGTCTTCTCCTGGGTGACCTGGATGTGTGAGAGTTTGTGTTTTTTATCTGTGTTTATTTTTTGTTTTATGTTGTTTTTGTGTTTTCCCTGTTCTTGCTCTGTCTTGAGTCGGCTACCCCCAAAATGGGGATTGGGCCTGAGCATATAGATAGATAGATAGAATTGTTGAAGAGTGATCTATAGTCTTGTGGAAGATTGCAATAGGTAGATAGAAGGAGAAATTGGGTCCTGGAGGCATTGAAAGTAACACAATTTTCTCTGCTCTAATGAGAAATTATTGATAAATCATAAAATAGGCGTGCTATAGCCCTAACCTCGTCACAAAACTTTTGGAGTGATTGGTTGGTGTGAAAAACTAGTTGAATAGTGTAAGGTAGAGTCATCAGCATATGAGTGGATAGGACTGGAGGTACAGTACAGTTGAGATCATTAATGAATATTAGAAAGAGAACTGAAGACAGGACAGAGCAGGAACACCGGAGTTGATAGGTTGAGGAAATGAGCGATGGCCGTCCACAACTGCAGCTATGGAACAGTCAAAAAGTAAATTAGTAACAAAGGCATAAATAGAGGAATAGAAACCGAAGGAGGGTAGTGTTATGCGAGCAGATTATTTTTACTGCATTTAGAATGGTTCGTTATTTTCACTACCGTGAAGCTGAAAACCTAAATTAACCAACGGGGTCAGAACTGGCTCGGATAATACAATAAGGATATCAATCTCTCCCAAAGTCACAGAATACACAATTGCGGTTCAGGTTCACACGTTGTATTTCTTATGTAGCTAGGGTACAAATATGACATGAATCAAGTTTCATCTATGTAGAAATGAGCTTGAAGGAATATGGATCATAACAATTGGTATAAATCACTTTAAATTCACTTTATGTAATAATTGGAATAAAGCTGAACACTAGGATCAAATAAGTAAAAACAATAATGTAGTGAGTCAATAGAGAATCACAATATAAACAATACAGAGAGGTTTGGTCTCAACAACAAATAATTAAATATCCTGAAGGTAACTGGTAACCACTAAAGGATTAGCCGACAAGGTAGGTCAAGGTTACTGCGATGACACTTACTCACAATAAATATTGGCTATGGAATTTAGGATATCAACTGAGGTCTGAATAACTTGTACATTAATTCATAAAATAAAAGTTACATATGTTAATAAAATCACAGGGTTACAATATTGAATAATAATTTAATTCAGTGAGAAATAGTTAACAAGCCAGTACGCTTGGCTAGACATCGCCTTGCTAAGGGTTAAGCGGGGTGTAGGACTGACTGGAATTTAAGTCAATAATAAATATAGCTTTGCTTGAAGGTGAGGTCAGGGAGCGGAATCTTTAACGCAGTTCTACGAGCCACGATAGGAACTCTCTCTGTATACACTTATCTTATGTTCACGTACCCAGCCAACAATAAACACAAAATAAAGATCTGCTGGGTGTTCACAATAAATTACGTGTAGTGCGTTGTATATATATCCCGAACGAATATATGTAAAGCTCTGATCTAGAATATAAGAGATATATTCACAAAATTATACATATAATTATCAATCCCTGCAAATAGAGTGTGTAATGTTCTCTCAATACGAGGGGTGATAGCAAGTTAGGAAGAGAATCGACTATCTCTGATATTTACGTAAAATGGAACATTGCATATCTTTATCACA
Source organism: Paralithodes platypus (assembly GCA_032716605.1). Lineage (NCBI taxonomy): Eukaryota > Metazoa > Arthropoda > Malacostraca > Decapoda > Lithodidae > Paralithodes > Paralithodes platypus. The sequence goes on along the minus strand of CM064560.1, from coordinate 11,044,143 downwards.
CTTAGCAATATATAAATAAAAAACACTTCATACAACGAGAAGCACTTAAGTTTTGGGATGGAAGTATAGGTGACGTGGCCCAAGCGAGATCTGGTCAGGCGTAGTCCAGGGGGAGTCCCAGACACACACACACACACCCTCCTACAGGTATCCTCGCTCGTCCTCAGGACACACCTCCGTCGGGTACTTTAAGGGCAGAATGCCTTGCCCCATACGGAAGTACTTCCGAAATCGAGATCCTAGGGATGCTGCGTACAGATTACAGATCGTAAGATCATGTGCTCATTAGCCTTGATTTTTGCCTACCAAACCTTGGTTCGGGTAGGTAATATTTGTATTTAATTATTAGTCACGGTTAAAGCTTCTCGAGGTCAAAAGGGGATTGAGAAATATAGTTTTTGAATATTGCTCCGGTTATTAACAATCTTAAAAATACAATGCATACATAACCATGTATGCATTGTATTGTTTAGGGTGAACATATTCTTTATTTATTAAAATTAAATAGCATGAAGAAATGGTGTATGGGAATGAGTGAATTTTGTTTTAGTGATTTATGTATTTTCAGGCATTATATCGTGTATGTGAAAAGAAATCTTTATTAAGAAGGATATGGGAAAGATAGTGCTTGCTCCCTCTCTGCGTTGTTGCAGCGGTGGTCGTGATAGAGCTGCATTGGGAATTAAGGAGGGGAGTGATGCCTTAATTGCAAACATATGCTCGTCATAATCCAGGTCAAGTTCTTGGGAATACAACGGCCATTTTCTTTTTGGTGAAGGGGGTAATGAGGGCGGATTAACAGGTACCCTTTCGGGGGCCGTAGGGGAGGCAGTTGTATGGGGTAACGTTGAGATTTGGACAGGGGTAACTGAGTTATTCTTCTTCCCTTTCTTTAAGAGGGTCAACTTCCCTATTTTGTGTTGTCCTCTGATGGTTTCAATCCTGCACTATGTCAGCTGTTGTTGAGGTGGTTGAGGAGTCCTTTCTTCTGGGGCTGTTATTTCAGGTAGTTTGGAAATTAGAGATTTGTGTCAGACTCTATCGAAGGCTTTGGATATGTTTGATGCAATATAGAAGGTCTCACTGAAGTTCTGAAGGGAGGAGGACCGGAAGGTAGTTAGCAAGATAAGGAAAGAGATCACCAGTAGAGTGGCCTCTAAAGAAACCATACTGGCGATCTGAAAGTAGATTATGGGAAGATAAATGCATAAGAAATTTTGAATTAAGAATAGTTTGAAAAACTTTAGAGATGCAAGAAATGAGAGCGATAGTTGGAGGGTTGGGAGCGATAATCCTTCTTTAGAACAGGTTAAATGAGAGCAAATTTTCAGCAATAAGGAAAGACAGAAACGAAAGACTTTGCCTAGGTAATACTTCCAGAACCTCTATCACTTTTGTGTCATCATCATGCCTCTTACATTCCATGTCGCAATCCTTAAGCAGTTCTTCTCTGGTCAGTGTTTGTCAACACTAGGACTGTCCGTCAGTGTCCGAGGCTGATCTATAATTTTGTTGTTGCTGAAGGGTTTTTTCCGTGTGGAGGGTTGCATGCCCAACCGACTCAACCTCTTAAGGGGAGGTCTTTAGTGTGTTCCCTAGACTTCCATCAAACAATTACACCCCCTAGACCCCCTTTCAAGATAAATGTGTACATTTTTCGGTAGAAAATTTTCCCGGCCGAAGGCTGATTTCTCTTAAATTACAGGCTCGTTATCGCTCGCCAGGAAAAAATCGACACCTAAATGGCACTAAAGGTCTTAAAATTGACAGAAATGGGGCGAAAACTCTTAAAATCGCCAAAGTAATGGAGCGAACGTCTTAAAATCTCAATAGCAATGGGGATAAACATGAGGGAGAAATTTAGGGGTCAAGAAAAAATCACTCAAGTGGAAATCTCCCCTTAAGTCGCCTTGTACGACACACACGCAAGAGGTACGCGAGACATATTTTTACCCCTTACCCTCCGGGGGTAAGGGGTGCTGTATGTAAACTGTATGTAAAAACATCTCTGGTATCACAGATCAGTGACCCATATTTTCTGCCAAAGCACCATATACAGTATAATCCAGTGGTGGTGTTGGAAAACGCAGCTATAATCTCCAATTGCTTTTTGATAATTTCATAGCTGCTGCTTTGAACGGCTATCGCTCACTTTATATACCTATTAACTTTGGTGTTCCACAATCATATCTTCAAATCTTGTTCTAATATTCATTAATATTCTCATATGTACTTTAAATCCAATCCACTCATATTCCGTTAACTCTACCCTACAGCATTCAACTAGCATTCCACAGTGACCTTCCATGCAGTAACTTCAAAACTCTCGTGCTGAGGCTAAGATACACCTATCTTGAGATCCATCAACTTGTTCTAATTGGAATAAATATAATCTTGATACTTCCAATGTCTCCAAAACTCAATTTATCCATCAATCTACCTGTTCCAATGGTCCACACGACTATCCCGTATTTGTCAACAACCCACAAATCAAATATTTCTTGTCCATCAATATTCTTGGGGTAAGTTTTCTGCTGACTTTTATTGGAAAGATCATATTACTACTACTCTTCGTATAACAGCTTGCCAGAAGTTAGGTGTGTTTCTTGCTCTTTACAGGGGTAAGGTGCGTGCCTGTATCGAGCAATACGCGCATGGGTGTACTGGTTCCACCCAAACACATTTTTTTGAAAGTGTACAGTTAAAAGCCTTTAGTCTAATCAACTCATCTTACAAATTCCCTCCAATTTCTCTCTACACGGCGTAATGTTGCATCTCTCTCTCTCTCTCTCTCTCTCTCTCTCTCTCTCTCTCTCTCTCTCTCTCTCTCTCTCTCTCTCTCTCTCTCTCTCTCTCTCTCTGTTAAGAAACAGTGAATGGAGGTAGGAATAACAAAGACAAACCAACAGAGGATCATCCTACATTCATCAAATGTTTGTAACAACCGGTTTTACACTGATCTAGGTTGTAGGTTTGTGAAAAGTAACTCCAAGGAAGTTAATTCCAGAGAGTAGAACACTTTTGATAAGCAGAAGTTCTACATTGTGGAGAGAGTGTGATCATGCGCATTTCGAGCTGCCCTAGTACTGTGGAGAAAGATGCAGAGAGGTGGTACACTTGAAGTATGTTCCTCAGAACATTTGCCGTGATAGTATTTGTAGAATAATGCAAGGTATGCTACGCCTCTTTGTATGAACAATAAAGACAGATTTTCCAAGCCTTTCTTCCACTCGGTAAATAAACTCTGAAACTCTCCCTTAATCTTTTGTTTTTATCTCAGCCTATGACTCAACGTCTTTCAAAGCTTACTGTGTTCACACATTCTAACTTCAATGTACCTTGAATTTGGCTCTCTATTTCTCTTTCAATATTAGCAGCTACATAATTATGTTGTCTCCTTACACATAAGATTGTTGTAAATAACATTACATATATGGGTTGCAATATATTAAGGCTTTGTTTATATATAATATATATAATATATATTATATATACTAGGTTAATGTTTTATTCAATTATATATATATATACTGTATATATTTTGTTTTTGTTCTTTGTGAGTGAGAGAGATAAAAGGCAGAACTGCCTGTAGCAAGTACCTCCCCCAGAGTTGAAAGAGTGACAGGGCCAAAATCAAAAGACGTTTGATCCAAAATGCCTAGACACACTGAATTTGAATAATTTAAGTCATAGGAAGAGGAAAAGACTGATTCTGGGAGAGAATTCCAGATCTCAGCTGTTGAATAGAAGAACAGCTGAGAATAACATTTCACTCTTGGGTTGGAGAGTTGCAAAGAGAAGGGGTGGGATTGTGTTGGAAGACGGGTACTACGTACCCTACATAGACGAGGTGGTATACAGTGGGTGAGCTCTGAGGAACACTGATTATTGTAGTAACGATAAACTAGCGAGAGAGATGTAACATTGCGGGGAAGAGAGAAAGATTGCAGAGAGTTGGTGAGTGGACGGGAGTTAATGATACGAAAGGCTTTCCTTTCTACTTTGTCTAGGAGTGCGGTGTAAGAGGATCCTCCCCAAACATGTGAACAATACAAGGACGCGCACTGTGCCTCTGTACGGAACAAGATATATATACAGTGTATATATATATATATATATATATATATATATATATATATATATATATATATATTACAGGCTCACTATCGTTCGCCAGGGGAAAAATCGACACCTAAACAGCTCGAAAGGTCTAAATATTGACGATGAAATAGGGCGAAAGGTCTTAAAATTGACTAACAAATGGGGCAAACATATTAACATCTGAAAACTAATGGGGCTAAACATGAGGGAGAAAGTGGTCCAGAAAACCGGCCCATCCCCCCTTAAAAACATTAATTATTATCATCGTTAACTATTTACTGACACGCATTATCACACATAAGGGCAGATGGGTCGTTTTTCTGGTCCCATTTCTCCCTCATGTTAAGCCCCATTTGTTTTGAGATTATAAGACGTTCGCCCCATTAGTTTGTCGATTTAAAAACTTTTTGCACCATTTCCTTGTTTTTTGTATTAGACATTTCGGTGTCGATTTTTTTTCCTGGCGAGCGATAGCGAGCCTGAAAGTTTAAGGGGAACTGGCCTTCGACTGAAAAATTTACAAATTTATCTTGAAGGGGTCTACTGTAGGTGGTGTTTTTCTAAGCTTGCTGGAGGTCTAGCGAGGAACTAAGAAATAAATGAATAAATAAATGAATATACCTAATAAAACGGCCCATGTCTCCTTAACCCGGCGAGCGCGTGCAGGGTGTAGTGGACGCCATGTATCTGGTCGACGATATTAGGCCTCCTTCCCACCTAAAATTGTAATTTTACGATAAATATTGTTATTACTTATTCATATGCGCCTATTTTACGTTTAATATGAAGATAGTAACATGTAACAACAATAAAACAAGTGGGAATAGTCTTTGGATGGTCAAAATCGCGATTATTTGCCGAACGCCCATTCATGAATTGTGAGCCAGCAGCGACGTACACCCTCTCTCTCTGGAGCCTACAACCACACTGAACCTCCCCTCCCTCATTCTCTCTCACTCCATACGCTCGGTAGCAACAACACCACACCCTGGAACCGGGTTGCAAATATTGGCATGATAAATACACCAATAAAGATGGTAATAAGAGGAAAAATAGGTGATAATTGAAGGGGGGGAAGGGGGGGATATTAACACATGTGGAGGAGTGATATGAGGTATGGAGGGAAAAAAAAAAATTAAGTGCTACTGGGGCCTTTAAAAAAAAAATATATGCCTTACCTCTTAATGCCCCTTTCCCACTGATGGGATTTCATACGATTTTCGTCGCCGAGGACGTAGTCTTGTCAATTCGCAACGAATTTGTGCGACGTCAACTATTTTGATCGTTAAAAAACGTTGACAAGTTTACACTCGGCGACGATGTCGCCGATGGGTAAGACGAATCGGCGACATTATGCGACCATCATCGGCAAATTGAGCGATGGTTCGCAGATGACCACGGCGAGAGATGGAGAGAAAGAGAAAAAAAAAACACGAGGAGAGAGGGAGAGAAAGAGAAAACAAAAACAGCGAGGTGGGCTCAATGTTTGCGTTACGGCTTAATTGAGCCCACCTCGCCTTTTCCTTGTTTTCTCTTTCTCTCTTTCTCTCCTCGTTTTTTGTTTTCTCTTTCTCTCCCTCTCTCTTTGCCTTGTATCCGTTCGGCCCCGTTCAGCCTACTGTTTTAAGACGTTTACCCCCATCCAGGTTTCAATATTTTCCTGGTGAGCGGTAGCAAGCCAACATATATAAAAAAAAATGTTGAGAGCAAGCTAAATTTGTAAATTTTTCGATAGAAAAATTTCTCCGGCGAAGCCGGATATCTCCATATAATGCTGGTTCGCTATCCCTTGCCAGGAAGATATAGATACTTGGATGGGGATAAACGTCTTAAAACAGTAGGCTGAACGGGGCCGAACGGATACAGTTGGCTGAATGGATACAAACCAGAGAAAGAGAGCAAAGGAGAGAAAGAGAAAAAAAACAGGTGAACCCCCCAAGAGAGGTGCATAGAAAAAAGGGTTGACAGGTTCACTATAGGCCTAATCATTTTTTTTTTACCCACCTCGCCGAAGGTGCTCTTTGGCATCGTCGATGTTCTCGGAACATCTGAGAGCATCGGCGAGCAGAGCATCTGAGAGCATCGGTGAGCATCCGTGCAGCATTGCAAAGGTTTTTTTGTGCGAAACCCTCCGCGATGTCTCGCCGATGTCGCCGATGGTCTCAGAGGGCCTCGCAGATCCCTCTGCGATGCTCGACGATGCTTGCGAGGGCTACGAACCCTCGTGAGTCCTAGTCCAAAATTTTGAAGAAACCGAACATTTGCGATGACCCGCGAGGGCCCTTGCTAGGCCTTGCGAGTCATACAATTATTATGCGAGGGTATACGATTGCAGTGCGGCATGTCACGAATGTGCCAATTTATGGGTGTCGGCTATGAAAATCGTATGAAGTCGCATAAGTGGGAAAGGGGCATAAGAGGGTCCTTGCCCTTGCCCACCAAAACCTCTTAAGAGTGTTCTCGCCGTTCCCGCGTCAAAGTCTGAGTTTATATCAATACTAACTTTGTTCATCCCCACTCATAACAATTATCGGTCATTATTACCATCGTCAACCATTCATTATCACAACCCCTTCCCGACCCTTGACATCCTTTATAATTTAGTCTGGCTACTATTATTCGATTTTATTAAGTTTTGGAAGGATCTCTAGAAATTATAAGGCTTCGAACTATTTCAATCAACACTTTTAGCTACCACAGATCCTTCCTAAGCTGCACCAAATCGTCTATATATAGTTAGTATAAAATGCAACAGACATTGCTGGTACAGAATAGTACTAACCTCCTCTTACTAATTCTCTACACGCCGCAAGGTTGCATCTCGCTCTTTCTTCTAGCGCTTATTACAATAACGAGTGTTCTTCAGAGCTCTTTCAACGTATACCTCCTCCCTTAGGAGTAGGTGGCACCCGTTTTTACCACACAGTCCACCAATATTCTGCACAAATCTCTTACACAAGCACGAAAGTACCGTTACGGTGGCGCTAATAAGTCATGTCTCAGCTCTCATTACGTTTGGCTCGCTCTGTGCTGTATTTATGTCTGTCAAATGTTGAATAGGGTGGGTACAGGAACATGTTTGTATATCTCACTCGAAATGAACAAATCCAGGCTAGATATGACTGATACCAAATATTGATCAAAATATACTTGGTGCCGAGACATCACTTATTTGGCCGACTGTACCTTGAATTTGGTTCTTATCACTCTTTCAGGTAGCTATGCCTTTTGTTTACTTACACATAGTTATAAAAATGAAAGCCAATACAAAATACAATCGCATTTGTTACAGTATATCATATTATCAATAACCTATCCTCTTCTACTTCTCGTTACACAAAATCTGCAAATCTTTCTCAAACAACATTAGGATATTAATTTGTTAAAACAAATCTAGTTCTGTAATATGGTATCGAGTCACTTACTCGAATTTATATTCGTAAAATAAAAATTTAGTATAACTGATAAGCATAAAATAAGTTGATACTATGATATGGGCTCATAACCCTCCATTTTGTCAGTCTGAATACGTGAGCAGATTATGTTATGTTTATTAGCATCTGCCAGGTTTCAGACCATGCATTCAATCAAAATTAGATATGTGCTGAATTATTCAACTCCTTTTCGGGATTCATACTCAACAGGCCAAGATCATGGTGTTTCCATACATGATACACAGCAATGGGGAAGGGATGGAATATTGATTGTATCTCATTACTGTGTATCTGTTAGCTAACATTCTATCCAGTTAGTTACCTCCTCACTGATGCCCAGTACACACACCTTTGACATTAGCTTACGATGAGGTACTATTTCAATGGTACTTTTCGAATATTGTCATACTCACATAAAATGTTACGGAAAAAATCCAGTACGTTAATAACACATGATCGTCATTGCAAGGAGGAGGCTGTAGGCACCAGCCGTACGAGGAAGTATTCCTGGGGAGTGCTAGGTGGCTGATAAAGACAGCTGGAACTCCTGTTTCACCACCTGGCACCAATATTAGCCCCTTCTGTACCGCGACGTCCTTTTTATCCTGGCAGATGCTAATAAACATAACATAATTTGCTCACGTATTCAGACTGGCATGCAACCCTCCACACGGAAAAAACCCTTCAGCAACAACAAAATTATAGATCAGCCTCGGACACTGACGGACAGTCCTACTGTTGACGAACACTGACCAGACAAGAACTGCTTAAGGATTGCGACATGAAATGTAAGAGGCATGATGATGACACAAAAGTGATAGAGGTTCTGGAAGTATTACCTAGGCAAAGTCTTTTGTTTCTGTCTTTCCTCTAACGTCTTTCCTTTTTGCTGAAAATTTGCTCTCATTCAACCTGTCCTACAGAAGGATTATCGCTCCCAACCCTCCAACTATCGCTCTCATTTCTTGCATCTCTAAAGTTTTTCAAACTATTCTTAATTCAAAAAAATGTATGCATTTATCTTCCCATAATCTACTTTCAGATCGCCAGTATGATTTCTTTAGAGGCCACTCTACTGGTGATCTCTTTCCTTATCTTGCTAACTCCCTTCCGGTCCTCCTCCCTTCAGGACTTCAGTGAGACCTATATTGCATCAGACATATCCAAAGCCTTCGATAGAGTCTGACACAAATCTCTAATTTCCAAATACCTGAAATAACAACCCCAGAAGAAAGGACTCCTCAACCACCTCAACAACAGCTGACATAGTGCAGGATTGCAACCATCAGAGGACAACACAAAATAGGGAAGTTGACCCTCTTAAAGAAGGGGAAGAAGAATAACTCAGTTACCCCTGTCCAAATCTCAACGTTCCCCCATACCCCTGCCTAGTATTGATGGGAACAAGTAGACTGAGGGCTATGGCCAAATGTTCCCCCTCCCTTATATACGGCTTTATACGACCCTCTGTAAGGGAGCCCTCCTCGCGTTTTTCTCTTTTTCTCCCTCTCTCTTTGGCTTGTATCCATTCGGCCTCATTCAGCCTACTGTTTTAGGATGTTTACCCTCATCCAGGTGTCAATATTTTCCTGGCGAGCGGTAGCAAGCCAGCATATATATTTTTTTGTTGTGACAGAAAGCTAAATTTGTACATTTTTCGATAGAAAACATTCTCCGGCGAAGCCGGATTTCTCCATACAATGCTGGCTCGCTATCGCTCGCCAGGAAGAAATCGACACCTGGATGGGGATAAACGTCTTAAAACAGTTGGCTGAATGGGGCCGAATGGATACAAGCCAGGGAAAGATAGATAAGGAGATAAAGATAAAAAGAAAGCCGGTGACCCCCTTTAATTCAAATTACTATTGCCTGCTTTGCTGGGAATATTATTAAGATTATATTATCATTGTTGATCCATCCATGATGCCATGTTATGATGGTATATAGTGCTATATTATACAGTCAAACATATGTTATTTGTTAATAAAACACACAGTAATAGTAATCTATTTTATAATTTCATTAGATGGTGTCGGTGGATAGGTGAAGTTCAAACAACACAGACATTTATTTTCTGCTAACATTATTAGATGACAATATGCTATCAGATTATATACTATGTTAAATTAAGACATACTTGAAAATCATAATTGAAAATCACTGAATTAAAATTTCACGTGTATTTAGGGTTTATCATATTGTTCCTATGACATGGACTGAGGGCTGTTTGTGTGAGTCAGCTCAACCTGTTCATGTGACTATCACTGACAACTGTATTCTTCCTCTGTCATTTATTATTATTCATTAGTATTTATTATTAGTATTTATTACTATTATATATTTTGCATTATGTATTGTTATTTATTATTGTTATTTCTTATTATTATTATTATTATTATTATTATTATTATTATTATTATTATTATTATTATTATTATGTTTGTTTCCTGTATTATAATATATTAGTCCTGTATTAGTTAATTATCGGATCAGGAAATATCAGGAGTTGGTACCTTCCATGGGAGTCAGAGTTTCAGCATTATCTCCATTAGGGTTAAGTGTGAGAGGGATCTGCCTTGTTTGGGCCAATCGGCTTTCTGCAGACTCCCATTTTCTTATGTTCTTATGTAACGGTTATTGGGATATATGGGAACTCCTTGACCAAAGTTATTATATGGCAATAACATGTTGATAACAATAATAATATAGACATATAATATTGTATATTATAATTATAGGTAAGAGCACTCACTGAGGGTTACGATTCACCCCATGGCTGGCCCATGGACTACTTAGGGGGCAAGGCTTTATTTTGGGTCCATTATTTAATTGATTTATTATTGTTCTTAGCTTATTATTGATTAATTATTGATGTATAATTGATTTATTATTAATGTATTATTGATGTATTATTGATTTATTATTGATTTAATTATTATTGTTGATTTATTATTGTTGATTTATTATTGTTGATTTATTATTGATTTATTATTGATTTATTATTGATTGATTTATTATTGATTGATTTATTATTGATTGATTTATTATTGTTGATTTATTATTATTGATTTATTATTATTGTTGATTTATTATTGATTTATTATTGTTGATTTATTATTGATTTATTATTGATTTATTATTATTGATTTATTATTGTAGATTTATTATTGATTAATTATTATTATTGATTTATTATTGTTGATTTATTATTGTTGATTTATTATTGATTTATTATTGTTGATTTATTATTGATTTATTATTGTTGATTTATTATTGTTGATTTATTATTGATTTATTATTGATTTATTATTGATTTATTATTGTTGATTTATTGTTGATTTATTATTGTTGATTTATTATTGTTGATTTATTATTGATTTATTATTGTTGATTTATTATTGTTGATTTATTGTTGATTTATTATTGTTGATTTATTATTGATTTATTATTGTTGATTTATTATTGTTGATTTATTATTGATATATTATTGTTGATTTATTATTGATTGATTTATTATTGTTGATTTATTATTATTGATTTATTATTGATTTATTATTGATTTATTATTGATTTATTATTAGTTATTATTGATTTATTATTAGTTATTTATTATTTATTTATTATTTATTTATTATTAGTTATTATTGATTTATTATTAGTTATTATTGATTTATTATTGATTTATTATTGATTTATTATTTATTGTATTGATTTATTATTGATTTATTATTGTTGATTTATTATTGTTGATTTATTATTATTGTTGATTTATTATTATTGATTTATTATTATTGTTGATTTATTATTGATTTATTATTATTAATTTATTATTGATTTATTTTTGTTCTTAGTTTCCTCCCTAGACTTCCATGAAACTAAAAAACATCCTAAAGACCCTCTTCTTTTATATATTTTTACATTTTTCGGTAGAAAATATCTCGATGGCCGATCCCTCCTTAATTGCAGGCTCACTTTCGCTCGCCAGGTAAAAATTGACACGTAAATTACACGAAAAGTATTAATATTAACAACAAAATTGGGCGAAAGGTCTTAAAATCACCAAACTAATAGGGCGTACGTCTTAAATCTCATAACTAGTGGGGCTATGCATGAGGGATAGTTGGGTCCAGACAAACCCTGCATCCTCCCCCCTTAACCCTTTACCGGGCGAGGAACCATATATGGTAACTTAAATGGGCGTCCAAAAGGGCGCTCCCAAGCCGCCCGGTGTGTGTCTGCCACCACGTCATCATGCCTCAGCCAATCACCGATCATCAGGCTACTCACGTGGGTATGGTATAAGAGCTGATGCCATCTCAGTATTGGTTGAGAGCAACTCGAAGTTCAGTTGCAGGCCAGACGTGAAGAAAGTAGGATCTCAGCGATTTTTCTCTTGACACCCTCGACCCTAGCTCATCACGTAATATCGGTAAGTTGATAATAATCTGATATTATGCAGTTGAATAGTTGTACTATAACCTGATATAGTTGTCATTTACGTGGAATATACGGAATTTGGTGAAATTTGTTTGCGAAAAAGTGAATGATCAAATATGGACATACGCCCGGTAAGGGGTATAGCCCAAGTGATCATATATGGACTTATGCCCGGTAGCCTATAGAATTGAAATTACTAAATATGATAATTTCGCCCGGTAAGGGGTTGTACTCACAAGTTACATAAAACCATATAACTTTGATGATAGTTACCCAAACCAGCATGGCACATGGCCACAACTTGGGTAGGGATTCTAGAATGTTCAACATAGAAATAAATGACCGATTTCTATTATTTCCTCATAAGTGTACAGTGAAATAAATATGAGTTTGGTAAGTTTAGTGAGTTCACAAATATTTTAGTGAGTTCACATATATTTTTGATATTGTGAGGCATATACTGAAGTTTTTTTGAGATATGAGTACTGTCACATAAAGAAATACCAATTTTCATGGGGATCCTATGCCCAAAATTTGCTGAAATTCATTGGTCAGGGGGAACCTCTGCCCAAATTTTGCTGGAATTCATTGTCCATGGGGAACCTATGCCAAAATGTTGCTGGAATTCTTTGTTCATGGGGAAGCTATGCCCAAATGTTGCTGGAATTACTTGTTCAGGGGGAACCTATGCCCAATTTGTTTTTTGGAATTAATTATTCATGGGGTACCAGACAGTGTCTGTGTTGTGAAAAGTACCTAAACTAAAATATTCATATATAATCTATTTATATACTTATTAAAATAAAACGCTTATTTTTGGGTAATATAATGATATAACTGTTATTCTGTGTATTTTGTTTACCTTATATTTACATTTTCAATATAGCATAATTCAAGATTAGTTTTACCCTAGACCGGCGCTTGACCATATATGATCACTTCGTCAACCTCACCTCGATTTGCTAATTCAATATACAAAAATGTGAAAAAAAATCATAAGCAAAAATACCTTAGAATTAGGTCTACTTTCATGGTCTAGGGTCAAAACATGAAATTTCTAAGTATTTCTATGAGTGCCCGGTAAAGGGTTAAGGAGTGATTGGGGGTATGAAGTAGCCACAGGTCGGGAATCCCTCGGGTGGCGGTGGTAAGTCACTGTCTTCCCCCACATGCAGTGCCGCAGCCATACCCAACTCAGCGTGGTAGATCAGGTGACAGTGAAACAACCACCAACCTGGAGGGACACAAACACAAGGATTACCACTGGACATTTTAGTTAGTTAAAATAGGCTTTCAGAGGCTATCAACCCTTCTGGATTATTAATAGGCTTTCAGAGGCTATCAACCCTTCTGGATTATTAATAGGCTTTCAGAGGCTATCAACCCTTCTGGATTATTAATAGGCTTTCAGAGGCTATCAACCCTTCTGGATTATTAATAGGCTTTCAGAGGCTATCAACCCTTCTGGATTATTAATAGGCTTTCAGAAGCTATCAACCCTTCTGGATTATTAATAGGCTTTCAGAGGCTATCAACCCTTCTGGATTATTAATAGGCTTTCAGAAGCTATCAACCCTTCTGGATTATTAATAGGCTTTCAGAGGCTATCAACCCCTCTGGATTATTAATAGGCTTTCAGAGGCTATCAACCCTTCTGGATTATTAATAGGCTTTCAGAAGCTATCAACCCTTCTGGATTATTAATAGGCTTTCAGAGGCTATCAACCCTTCTGGATTATTAATTCATATTTGTTCACCAACCAACTTTACTTCCAAACTCAATTAATGAAATCAACGAATACATGTGGCACTCCAAAGACTCGAACCTGGATACTCACACCGATAGCCAACACACTGTAAGTTAAGAATAGCGTCAGGACTGGAGCCCCTTTTCCAGAACTCCAGTCCCTTGTACTGGACAGCCGTCACCACTATATTATATAATTATGCACCCACTTAAGGGGGGTGACCTGCTTTTTGTATTTCTCTCCTCTTCTCTCTTTCTCTGGCTTGTATCCATTCGGCCCCATTTAGCCAACTATTTTAAGACATTTAACCCCTCTAGGTGTTGATTTCTTCCTGGCGAGCGATAGCGAGCCATCATTATATTAAGAAATCCGGCTTCGCCGGAGAAATTTTTCTATCGATAAATGTACAAATTTAGCCTGCTGTCAATTTTGTTTTAAATATGCAGGCTCGCTACCGCTCACCAGTAAAAAATTGACACCTGGATGGGGATAAACATCTTAAAACAGTAGGGATAAACGTCTTAAACCAGTAGGCTGAATAGGGCCGAATGGATAGAAGCTAGAGAAAGAGAGAAAAGGTGAGAACAAAAGCAGGTGACCCCGCTTAAGAGGACAGTGGCTGGTTTATTTACTATTATTATGTTTATGTTGGTTTATTTACCATTATTATGTTTATGTTGGTTTATTTACTATTATTATGTTTATGTTGGTTTATTGACTATTATTATGTTTATGTTGGTTTATTTACTATTATTATGTTTATGTTGGTTTATTTACTATTATTATGTTTATGTTGGTTTATTTACTATTATTATGTTTATGTTGGTTTATTTACTATTATTATGTTTATGTTGGTTTATTTACTATTATTATGTTTATGTTGGTTTATTGACTATTATTATGTTTATGTTGGTTTATTTACTATTATTATGTTTATGTTGGTTTATTTACTATTATTATGTTTATGTTGGTTTATTTACTATTATTATGTTTATGTTGGTTTATTTACTATTATTATGTTTATGTTGGTTTATTGTTTATGTTGGTTTATTTACTATTATTATTGTTTATGTTGGTTTATTTACTAGTATTATGTTTATGTTGGTTTATTTACTAGTATTATGTTTATGTTGGTTTATTTACTAGTATTATGTTTATGTTGGTTTATTTACTATTATTATTGTTTATGTTGGTTTATTTACTAGTATTATGTTTATGTTGGTTTATTTACTAGTATTATGTTTATGTTGGTTTATTTACTAGTATTATGTTTATGTTGGTTTATTTACTATTATTATTGTTTATGTTGGTTTATTTACTAGTATTATGTTTATGTTGGTTTATTTACTAGTATTATGTTTATGTTGGTTTATTTACTAGTATTATGTTTATGTTGGTTTATTTACTATTATTATTGTTTATGTTGGTTTATTTACTATTATTATGTTTATGTTGGTTTATTTACTATTATTATGTTTATGTTGGTTTATTTACTATTATTATGTTTATGTTGGTTTATTTACTATTATGTTTATGTTGGTTTATTTACTAGTATTATGTTTATGTTGGTTTATTTACCATTATTATGTTTATGTTGGTTTATTTACTATTATTATGTTTATGTTGGTTTATTTACTATTATGTTTATGTTGGTTTATTTACTATTATTATGTTTATGTTGGTTTATTTACTATTATTATGTTTATGTTGGTTTATTTACTATTATTATGTTTATGTTGGTTTATTTACTATTATTATGTTTATGTTGGTTTATTTACTATTATTATTATGTTTATGTTGGTTTATTTACTATTATTATGTTTATGTTGGTTTATTTACTATTATTATGTTTATGTTGGTTTATTTACTATTATTATGTTTATGTTGGTTTATTTACTATTATTATGTTTATGTTGGTTTATTTACTATTATTATGTTTATGTTGGTTTATTTACTATTATTATGTTTATGTTGGTTTATGTTGGTTTATTTACTCTTATTATGTTTATGTTGGATTATTTACTATTATTATGTTTATGTTGGTTTATTTACTATTATTATGTTATGTTGGTTTATTTACTATTATTATGTTTATGTTGGTTTATTTACTATTATTGTTTATGTTGGTTTATTTACTAGTATTATGTTTATGTTGGTTTATTTACTAGTATTATGTTTATGTTGGTTTATTTACTAGTATTATGTTTATGTTGGTTTATTTACTAGTATTATGTTTATGTTGGTTTATTTACTAGTATTATGTTTATTATGTTTATGTTGGTTTATTTACTAGTATTATGTTTATGTTGGTTTATTTACTAGTATTATGTTTATGTTGGTTTATTTACTATTATTATGTTTATGTTGGTTTATTTACTATTATTATGTTTATTTAATTATTATGTTTATGTTGGTTTATTTACTATTATTATGTTTATGTTGGTTTATTTACTATTATTATGTTTATGTTGGTTTATTTACTATTATTATGTTTATGTTGGTTTATTTACTATTATTATGTTTATGTTGGTTTATTTACTATTATTATGTTTATGTTTATTTACTATTATTATGTTTATGTTGGTTTATTTACTATTATTATGTTTATGTTGGTTTATTTACTATTATTATGTTTATGTTGGTTTATTTACTATTATTATGTTTATGTTGGTTTATTTACTATTATTATGTTTATGTTGGTTTATTTACTATTATTATGTTTATGTTGGTTTATTTACTATTATTATGTTATGTGGTTTTTATGTTGGTTTATTTACTATTATTATTTTATGTTATGTTGGTTTATTTACTATTATTATGTTTATGTTGGTTTATTTACTATTATTATGTTTATGTTGGTTTATTTACTATTATTATGTTTATGTTGGTTTATTTACTATTATGTTTATGTTGGTTTATTTACTATTATTATGTTTATGTTGGTTTATTTACTATTATTATGTTTATGTTGGTTTATTTACTATTATTATGTTTATGTTGGTGTATTTTTATTTTATTTAGTTTTTATTTATGTTTTCTATTTATTTATGTATTCACTTATTTTTTTAGTTTCTTCCCCAGACCTCTATCAAGCTTAAAAAAAACACCCCCTAGTCCGCTCTTAAGATAAATTTGTATATTTTCCGGTAGAAAAATGTCCCGGCTGAAGGTCCTAATATTACAGGCTCGCTATCGCTCGCCAGGAAAAAATCGACACCTAAATGGCACGAAAGGTCTTACAATTGACGAAGAAATGGGGCGAAAGGTCTTACAATTGAGAAACTAACGACACAACAATCTTAAAACCTCAAACCTAATATGCTAGACATACGGGAGAAGGGGGTCCCTAAATAGCGAGTACTACCCCCTTAATATCAACGTGATATTGAATGTATTGTACAATCGCGCTAATAAGTGATGTCTCGGCACCAAGTATGTTTTGATCAATAATTCAGATCAGATGAAGTATTGAGGGATAAGCCTTTACAACGGCACCTCGTATCTACATTCTACTTTTCCTATTTTTCTGAAGAGTGTAGAGAGGGGAGAAGGGGTGTTGGAGAGAGAGGAAGCTGTTGGAGTGGCTTTGTTATGTGTGTATAGTCTGGTATCAGCCATATCTAAGCTTCATTTGTTCATATCGAATAAAACGTACAAACATTTAAACAGCTTCTCTCTCCAACACCCCTTCTCCTCTTTCAACACTCTTTAGAAAATAGGAAAAGTAGCTACGAGATGCCGTTGTAAAGGCTTATCCCTCAATACCTTCACCTTCAACTCCTACACTTACCTACTCTATTCAACATCTGACAGACATAAATACAGCACAGAGTAAGCCAAACGTAACGACAGACTTATTAGCGGGACCGTACCTGGGTTATCAGCGGTGAACCTGACGATGGTATAGCCTCCGTCGGGAATGATGACCGTGTCCTTCATAGCGGCGTTATCCAGCTTCCTTATTATGCCTCCAGCAGCGTCCAGCGCCGCCACCTCCTCCACTGTGGTCGAGCTACAGGAAAACGCACATTATCTCTATATCATCACCATCACATTATCCATATACATATTTTGATGCCTTTTAAATCTTTGAATATAAAAATGTGATAATTACATGACCTGTACAGCTAGTTAGTGGATATCAATGGGGTTACAGGATCATCATTTAACACATGCTCGCCCTTGCACATTACGCACTCAAATTTCTCGATAATGTTTTTTCGATACTAAGATGTTCCTTATTCCATTCAAACTCTACATTTAGCAATTGTTCATAGTGTGCCTTCCATGCTTCTCTGATTTCATCTTCTGCAATCTGTATACACAATCGTCCCATTATCGATTCTAACACACTGTTCATTTATAATATCCCTACTGTCATTTTTAACTCGCCTAGCTAGGTTGTAGATACCATTGGGATTATCCGTGTTACACACTTGTTCGAGGACCAGGTCCTTAATGCCTTTTTTAGCATTGTAAATAACTCTGTTGGCAGTTCGTTTAGCTGCCTGGTATTCCTCCTTATTGCCTCCCTTCTTCCATGCTTTGAAGCATCTCCTTTTCTCTTTCACAGCATGTTCTACCTCATCGTTCCACCACCAGGAGGTCTTATTCCTGGGGTGACCCTTTGTTTTCCCACAGACTTTGTCAGTGGCAGTGAAAAGGCCATGCTTAAGGAAATTCCACCGACTATTTACATCGCTAGGCCAAGCTTCCTTATTTCTATTAATTTCCTCCAATTCACTTTAAAACATCCCAAACTTCCTTGTTCTTCAGGAGCCAGATGGCTCTGTCTTTTCTTGAACATCAATAAACGACATTCTATGGTTATAAATAATGCGATACAATAGGCTTCTAAAGTGCTCCTGGTGAAGCCAAGACTGTATGACTAAATAAGTAAAGGGCCGTGCGCGAGAGGGTTAATGTGTTACTTCTGAAATGTACACAATTTCTCATAAAGGTTGTCGACAAACTTATGAATCTGGTTGTACCTTCCTAGTCTTCCCATGGCAACAACTTGGAAGTTTTGTCCGTGCAGGTGGAAGGGATGGTTGGAGTTAGTAAGTGTGCCTTGATCTATCAGCACCAACTCCACTGTGTCCCCCAGACCCACCTCCAGGATCAGGGTGCAGCTACAGAAGTCCCCAGTACACAAAGACGGGTCCACTTCCTGTAACAAGAAAACCGTTCCACTAAAATATCAAACTTGCTAAACGTGAACGTTGATAATATTGCTTTAAGGGGGTAGTGCTTGGTTTGTGGTCCATACTGTATATTGCTTTAAGGGGGTAGTGCTTGGTTTGGGGTCCATACTGTATATTGCTTTAAGGGGGTAGTGCTTGGTTTGTGGTCCATACTGTATATTGCTTTAAGGGGGTAGTGCTTGGTTTGTGGTCCATACTGTATATTGCTTTAAGGGGTAGTGCTTGGTTTGTGGTCCATACTGTATATTGCTTTAAGGGGGTAGTGCTTGGTTTGTGGTCCATACTGTATATTGCTTTAAGGGGGTAGTGCTTGGTTTGTGGTCCATACTGTATATTGCTTTAAGGGGGTAGTGCTTGGTTTGTGGTCCATACTGTATATTGCTTTAAGGGGGTAGTGCTTGGTTTGTGGTCCATACTGTATATTGCTTTAAGGGGGTAGTGCTTGGTTTGTGGTCCATACTGTATATTGCTTTAAGGGGGTAGTGCTTGGTTTGTGGTCCATACTGTAGTGTTGTTTGTGGTCCATACTGTATATTGCTTTAAGGGGGGTAGTGCGAGGTTTGTGCTCCATTCTGTATATTGCTTTAAGGGGGTAGTGCTTGGTTTGTGGTCCATACTGTATATTGCATCTGTATATTGCTTTAAGGGGGTAGTGCTTGGTTTGTGGTCCATACTGTATATTGCTTTGTGGTTAGTGCTTGTTTGTGGTCCATACTGTATATGCTTAAGGGGTAGTGCTTGGTTTGTGGTCCATACTGTATATTGCTTTAAGGGGGTAGTGCTTGGTTTGTGGTCCATACTGTATATTGCTTTAAGGGGGTAGTGCTTGGTTTGTGGTCCATACTGTATATTGCTTTAAGGGGGTAGTGCTTGGTTTGTGGTCCATACTGTATATTGCTTTAAGGGGGTAGTGCTTGGTTTGTGGTCCATACTGTATATTGCTTTAAGGGGGTAGTGCTTGGTTTGTGGTCCATACTGTATATTGCTTTAAGGGGGTAGTGCTTGGTTTGTGGTCCATACTGTATATTTATTTATTAATATATTGTTTTAGATTCGTCTCTAGACCTCCATCAAGCTTACAAAACCACCCCCTAGACCCCCTTTCAAGATAAATGTGTACATTTTTTTCGGTAGAAAAATGTCCAGGCCGAAAGCCGGTTCCTTCTAAAATTAGAGGCTCGCTATCGCTCGCCAGGTAAATACCGACACCTAAAGGGCACGAAAGGTTTTAATATTGACAAACAAAAAATAGGCGAAAGGTCTCAAAATCGCCAAACTAACGGAGCGAACGTCTTAAGACCTCAAAACTAATATGCTAAACATGAGGGAGCAGGGGGTCCAGACAAAAGCGAGTACTACCCCTTAACTCTTTTGTTGTGATTTCAAAATATCGAGTATAAAAGGGTTTCCTACATCATGCTGAGTTACGGATACACACTGTATATTGGCTATGCTTTATTTGTCATTGGAGACAAGAGCTGTTATGTAATAGATGCTGATTGGTAGTTGGTTATTGTGTGTTGATCGAGTTATCTTATATTCCATTATTCCATATTTATTGTTGAAACTCTGCAGTTTAAATGTAAAAATACACATTTCTAATTATCAATGGAGACTAGAAGAACACCGGTTGTTTGTTCATGGCTGTGTGTAAATCAAGTTAAAATATACTGTATAAATTATTCCATATTTATTTGTTATCCCTTGCAGCTCACCCACACGATTCGAGTGGTTTAGAACTTTTGTTCAATGAGAGCAGGCAGCAAATTACGTTCCTAACTTTCAGAGATTTGGCATAAAAAAAACTTAGAACGCGATCCACGTAATTTTGTTGCTACGAATAGTGATTGATGTGAAGAAAATAGAGAATCTATTGGCAATACTGTGTGACATCTTGTACTGACTGAGTTCTTAAGGGGAGACTGACCGTTTGTTTGGTCTATTAATTAATGTATTCATATATTTTTTTAGTTTCCTCCCTAGACCTCCATCAAGTTTAGAAAAACACCCCCTTGACACCCCCCCCCCCTTTAAGATAAATGTGTAAATTTTTCGGTAGAAAAATTTCCCGGCCAAAGGCCGGTTCCTCTTAAAATTGCAGGCTCGCTATCGTTCGCCAGGAAATAATCGACACCACCTAAATGGCATGAAAGGTCTTAACATTGACAACGAAATGGGGTGAAAGGTGTTAAAATCGCCAAACTAATGGGCCGAACGTCTTATAATCTCAAAACTAGTGGGGCTAAACATTAGGGAGAAGACGGTCCAGAAAAACGGTCTGCCTCCCCTTAAGCCAGTATTACACGAGCGTTTTTTCCCTCAACATTTATCCTCAACACTGGTCTGGCAGCTTATGAGGTCAACATTTATCCTCAACACTGGTCTGGCAGCTTATGAGGTCAACATTTATCCTCAACACTGGTCTGGCAGCTTATGAGGTCAACATTTACAACATTTATCCTCAACACTGGTCTGGCAGCTTATGAGTTCAACATTTATCCTCAACACTGGTCTGGCAGCTTATGAGGTCAACATTTATCCTCAACACTGGTCTGGCAGCTTATGAGGTCAACATTTACAACATTTATCCTCAACACTGGTCTGGCAGCTTATGAGGTCAACATTTACAACATTTATCCTCAACACTGGTCTGGCAGCTTATGAGGTCAACATTTATCCTCAACACTGGTCTGGCAGCTTATGAGGTCAACATTTATCCTCAACACTGGTCTGGCAGCTTATGAGGTCAACATTTACAACATTTATCCTCAACACTGGTCTGGCAGCTCATGAGGTCAACATTTACAACATTTATCCTCAACACTGGTCTGGCAGCTTATGAGGTCAACATTTACAATATGTCTTTCACCTAAATTGATCTATCACCAGTCTAGTTTCCAATACCAGTGCAAAATATTCTAGAAATGTTGCCAGAGAAATGTTGATCATCGAAAGTTGACTATAAAAGCTCTTGTGTGATACCTGGTTAACACTATCTGGTGCAACGTCTTGGGGGTTATTATGGTATTTTGTTGGATTATTATTGAGGTTTTTATTTGTTTTAGCCAGTTTCCAACAATGTTTAGTTTACCCGCTAGACTTGGACAAACGCCTCTCCAAACACCCTTCAAACTAAAACAAAAAGTCCCCCAGCCCCCTTCAAGCTAAATGAGTAAATGTTTCGGTAGAAAAATGTCCCGGCCCAAGGCCGGATTCTCCAAAACTGCGGGCTCGCTATCGCTCACCCAGGAAAAATCGACACCTTATAGGGTTGAAGCATCATATAATCGCCAAACTAATGCGATGAAACGTCTTAAAATCTCCAAACAAATGGAGTAAAACTGGGAGGCTCCACATTGGCCCGCCCTGCACCTAATAGGGTTAAGTGTGTTCAGAGCAGTGAGGAAGTACGCTGCATCGCCCGTTATAAACAGTAATTACGATCCATGCATCACGACAACTCGGTGTGGCTTATAAATTTATATGAAATACATTATGCTAGGGTTGTGATTTATATGAAATACATTATGCTAGGGTTGTGATTTATATGAAATACATTATGCTAGGGTTGTGATTTATATGAAATACATTATGCTAGGGTTGTGATTTATATGAAATACATTATGCTAGGGTTGTGATTTATATGAAATACATTATGCTAGGGTTGTGATTTATATGAAATACATTATGCTAGGGTTGTGATTTATATGAAATACATTATGCTATACATTATGCTAGGGTTGTGATTTATATGAAATACATTATGCTAGGGTTGTGATTTATATGAAATACATTATGCTAGGGTTGTGATTTATATGAAATACATTTTGCTAGGGTTGTGATTTATATGAAATACATTTTGCTAGGGTTGTGATTTATATGAAATACATTATGCTAGGGTTGTGATTTTGTTCCATAAATATATATAGTGTATCAAACTATTAGTGTATTGTAATAGACAGTTTACTGTTGAAGTGGTTACCTGTGTTATGAGTAGTGAGTGAACATTGCATATACAGTATATAAATATTCATAGAAAGAAAAATATTAAGACTAGGAAGTTTGCCGTTATTTTTTATTTGTTTTATCCTGCTATGAGCAATTCGTAAAACTATATTTCATAGCTATAAACCTCACAAGAAATATTTATATAAACTGAAATGTTTATAAACTACCTAATTCGCCGGTTAAATTTTTCAATATATTCATATAAGAAATAATTGTCGATAAACATATTCTGGTTTCACCTTTGGAAAGAGCTTGGAAAATACTTGTTATTGCATATATTGTATATAAACCTAAAGTCATCACTGAAAGCAATATTCCTATGCCCCATGTGCATTGGTTTGAATAACAAGGCACCATTGAAGAGTTGGGACCCAGAAATTAGGTATAGATTATGGGTTTTTTTTTAAGGGAGCCCACCTCGCTTTTGTTCTCTCTCTCTTCCTCTCTCTTTGTCTTGTATCCATTCGGCCCCATTCAGCCTACTGTTTTAAGACGTTTACCCCCATCCAGGTGTCAATATTTTCCTGGCGAGCAGTAGCGAGCCAGCATATATATATATTTTTGGTTTGACAGCAAGCTAAATTTGTACATAGAAAAATTTCTCCGGCAAAGCCGGATTTCTCCATACAATATCGCGAGCCAGCACCTGGATGGGGATAAACGTCTTAAAACAGTTGGCTGAATGGGGCCAAATGGATACAAACCAGGGAAAGAGAGAAAAGGAGAGAAAGATAAAAAAAAAACGGTGACCCCCCTTAACCCGTCCAATCCCAGCGATGGCTACCAGCCGTCCGTAGATAAGTCACTCCCCAGTCCCAGCGACGGCTGGGAACCATCAGTAATGTACTTTCCTTGTAACTGCCTGTATCAGGCTGTACCTGGTACCACGACCGTTTGAGCACTGCTCTTGATATGGCAACACTTCTCAGCTTATATAAAACCCACTGAAGGCTGGGAGAGCCAGTCTTCCTTAATCTCTTGAGGTGGAAGGTTGTTCTATCTTGCCATTTTGGCCACATTGCTTGGGATTGGGGGGGAGGGACTTTTATTGCTGTATCCTCAGGTACAGTAGGGGTTAAAGAATATTATCAAATAAACAAAGGCGGTCCCTGAGTGCTGCCACGGAATGCACGATGATGAGGGAGGAGTAATGGTGTGAGTGTGTTGTGAGATCAGATCAGTTCAGGTGAAGGTATTGAGGGATAAGCCTTTATAACGGCACCTCATAGCTGCTTTCTACTTTTCCTATTTTCTGAAGAGTGTAGAGAGGGGAGAAGGGGTGTTGGAGAGAGAGGAAATTGTTGCAGTGGCTTTGTTATGTGTGTTATTAGTCTGTATACGTCGATCATTTTGTGAGGCTTGGTATCAAGAGTTGCCACTTCGTCCTAGTTGTCACCCAATTTTCTCACGTATCATGCCTTTGCCGCGGTTTTGGTGCGTCATTGAATATCGTGACTCAATCGAGTCTTGCCGCATTTTAGAGATTAATACACTGAATTAGTTGTCAACACTCTTAGAATTTGAGGACTTTTTATTCCTTATGTTCTGGCTCTCTTTAGTCTAGTTTATTCAGTTAAGGAAGGTATTGTGGAAGTCGGAGAGTTAATTGAGATCGATATTACCCCTCCGATTCATAGAGGCCCATTCAATTCTGTATATATTTGTCTTTAAATAGCTAGAAACATTTTTACAATAGCGTCCTAATACTGCAAGATGTTTTTTATAAACTCCGAAAAGCTGACACAATAGATAAAACCAATATTTAAGAAGGATCACTTTATTGACAACGTTTCACCAGGGACCTGAAGTTGCTATTTACAACACTTTGATACGTGCTCCAAGTCACGTGCTCCTACGTGCTCCAAGTCAAAAAGGTGGTTTTATCCTTTCAATCGGATGTGGCCATTGTTTATACAGTATTTATGCTAGCTACCCCTGGAAAATTATATTAAGCTTAGGAAGAACATAAAATATTATCAGCTATAGACGGTTAATTGGAAGAGTATATAGTAATTATCAGCTATAGACGGTTAATTGGAAGAGTATATAGTAATTATCAGCTATAGACGGTTAATTGGAAGAGTATATAGTAATTATCAGTCAGCTATAGACGGTTAATTGGAAGAGTATATAGTAATTATCAGCTATAGACGGTTAATTGGAAGAGTATATAGTAATTATCAGCTATAGACGGTTAATTGGAAGAGTATATAGTAATTCAATTTATAGTGGGATTTTCTAAGCCAAATTAAACCATCTGATATTAACCCAAGGACTGAGATGTTACTCTCAGAATGTTTTACTGAGCAAATGCGACGTTCCTTCTGGACAATGATAGACATATAAAATCAACAATAAAAAGTGCACCAGTGCCGGTGAAATGGAAGCAATATGTGATTAGGTGGCATGTCTCCTTACCACCACCTCCTGTCTTCCCCTTACATGTGTCTCACCCCCTTCCATTTCCTCCTCCCTCTTTCTGCTTCATCTTCCTTCCTCCTTTATTCTACTTTTCCCTCTCCCACTCCCTATATTTCCTGCCTCCCCCCTCAAATATGTTCAGTCATCCTCCTCTACACCTCACCTACCTCCCATTCCCTCATTCATAAGCGAGACAACAACTGGAGCCATCAGTGTTTCTAGAAACTCCCGAGAGACCATACCTATGTTGCTTTGCCTCATATGCACTCCCTATCCTCCCAACACAATAATATGATTTTTCACTGGATATTTGTTCTTTACATCTATTTTCTGGTTCTTCAATGTTCACATGTTCAGCATACATGTATAGTATGCACATATGGTGCAGTAATATTGTTTGATATGGTATAGGTATCAAGTTTTGTCTGAATTCAAGCTAAATCTTTCGCACTGGCGGACCTGTCAGAAACAGGTCTATCTCAGCTGCCGAGTTAATAAAGAAAGTAAGTTACTTTATTGTAACGAGATACACCGGTCTACGACGGGCAACTATATTTGGACTTATCTGAAGGGAGAATAATATATGAGTTCCCAGACAACTCAACCAGGACCAACTAAGCCAATGTTAACCAAAAGTATTAACCAAATGGTAGTTGACAAGGTAAAGTTGGCATTGGTTGAGATGACATACAGCAACAGAATAATTGATGAACTGGTTGATTTGTCCATTCATTAAATAAAAATATCCATATACACCAAAATATACACCAAAATATAAAATATATCAAAATCCTTACCTGACCGTAAAGACAGGCTGTTGGTTGCGGTGCCTCAGGTTGGGAGAGAGGAGGTGAGAAGGGCAGCCTAAAACTGATGCCGTTCAACTGAGGTGTCATAGACTTCCACTTGGACTCCACTGTTGGCACAAGTTAATTAATTTACTATGAGGATTGAATAACTTCAACAAATATGGTTATAGTCTTAAACATGGAGAAGGCATTCTTTTATCAGTTTTCATGTTTCTGCAAGATATATTTAGGAACATTAACCCTTTCACTACCGGGGATGTATATTGTTGTTTTATCAGCTATATTTAGACAATTGTATGCAGCTCAGAAAGGATCTGGGGTAGTAAAAAAGGTTAATTTAGGTAGTATGTAGCCTCGTAATTGCTACACTACCGTCCTAAGCTGAATATAATCGTTTAAAAAAGCTAAAATCAAATAAAGCAGACGTCCGGTAATGAAGGGGTTGAGAGGTTATTGGTCAATGAGTAATGACAGAAAGTATCACCTTATCACTGCGTTACCCACACACCTTCTGAACCAAAACTATTGTCTAGTATCGTTTACAGTCTTGCCTTATAAATCAAGCAATGGACCACTTGCGAGTTTCAGGCTATAAGGAAGTTAGAGCCGTAGACATCGATGGTAAATAGAAATGCAATAATTATGTAGGTTTCTTATGGCTAAAATGTATGTTGAATTGGGTTGTATGTGAAAATATATGTAGTACAACCGTCTTTTAAAGAGTAGTTGTGCTGAATATCAATATCTACAGCTCCAACTTCCTTATAGAACGAAACTGGCAGGTGGTCAATTAGCGAAGACGTTTTTCCTATACACGCACCAGTCAATAAAGGACATCCCTTCCTAAGCTCGTGAAAAATGTGTACAGTGCACACCTGCGACTACCAGCAACCCCCTTCCTACCGCTCCTGACACTGTACTACCAGCAACCCCCTTCCTACCCCTCCTGACACTGTACTACCAGCAACCCCCTTCCTACCGCTCCTGACACTGTACTACCAGCAACCCCCTTCCTACCGCTCCTGACACTGTACTACCAGCAACCCCCTTCCTACCGCTCCTGACACTGTACTACCAGCAACCCCCTTCCTACCCCTCCTGCCACCAGCATCCCCCTTCCTACCGCTCCTGACACTGTACTACCAGCAACCCCCTTCCTACCGCTCCTGACACTGTACTACCAGCAACCCCCTTCCTACCGCTCCTGACACTGTACTACCAGCAACCCCCTTCCTACCGCTCCTGACACTGTACTACCAGCAACCCCCTTCCTACCGCTCCTGACACTGTACTACCAGCAACCCCCTTCCTACCGCTCCTGACACTGTACTACCAGCAACCCCCTTCCTACCGCTCCTGACACTGTACTACCAGCAACCCCCTTCCTACCGCTCCTGACACTGTACTACCAGCAACCCCCTTCCTACCGCTCCTGACACTGTACTACCAGCAACCCCCTTCCTACCGCTCCTGACACTGTACTACCAGCAACCCCCTTCCTACCGCTCCTGACACTGTACTACCAGCAACCCCCTTCCTACCGCTCCTGACACTGTACTACCAGCAACCCCCTTCCTACCGCTCCTGACACTGTACTACCAGCAACCCCCTTCCTACCGCTCCTGACACTGTACTACCAGCAACCCCCTTCCTACCGCTCCTGACACTGTACTACCAGCAACCCCCTTCCTACCGCTCCTGACACTGTACTACCAGCAACCCCCTTCCTACCCCTCCTGACACTGTACTACCAGCAACCCCCTTCCTACCGCTCCTGACACTGTACTACCAGCAACCCCCTTCCTACCGCTCCTGACACTGTACTACCAGCAACCCCCTTCCTACCGCTCCTGACACTGTACTACCAGCAACCCCCTTCCTACCGCTCCTGACACTGTACTACCAGCAACCCCCTTCCTACCGCTCCTGACACTGTACTACCAGCAACCCCCTTCCTACCGCTCCTGACACTGTACTACCAGCATCCCCCTTCCTACCGCTCCTACCGCTCCTGACACTGTACTACCAGCAACCCCCTTCCTACCGCTCCTGACACTGTACTACCAGCAACCCCCTTCCTACCGCTCCTGACACTGTACTACCAGCAACCCCCTTCCTACCGCTCCTGACACTGTACTACCAGCAACCCCCTTCCTACCGCTCCTGACACTGTACTACCAGCAACCCCCTTCCTACCGCTCCTGACACTGTACTACCAGCAACCCCCTTCCTACCGCTCCTGACACTGTACTACCAGCAACCCCCTTCCTACCGCTCCTGACACTGTACTACCAGCACCCCCTTCCTACCGCTCCTGACACTGTACTACCAGCAACCCCCTTCCTACCGCTCCTGACACTGTACTACCAGCAACCCCCTTCCTACCGCTCCTGACACTGTACTACCAGCAACCCCCTTCCTACCGCTCCTGACACTGTACTACCAGCAACCCCCTTCCTACCGCTCCTGACACTGTACTACCAGCAACCCCCTTCCTACCGCTCCTGACACTGTACTACCAGCAACCCCCTTCCTACCGCTCCTGACACTGTACTACCAGCAACCCCCTTCCTACCGCTCCTGACACTGTACTACCAGCAACCCCCTTCCTACCGCTCCTGACACTGTACTACCAGCAACCCCCTTCCTACCGCTCCTGACACTATACTACCAGCAACCCCCTTCCTACCGCTCCTGACACTGTACTACCAGCAACCCCCTTCCTACCCCTCCTGACACTGTACTACCAGCAACCCCCTTCCTACCGCTCCTGACACTGTACTACCAGCAACCCCCTTCCTACCGCTCCTGACACTGTACTACCAGCAACCCCCTTCCTACCCCTCCTGACACTGTACTACCAGCAACCCCCTTCCTACCCCTCCTGACACTGTACTGCTATATTTGTACATTTTTCGATAGAAAAATGTCTCCGGCGAAGTCGGATTTCTCCCTACATTGCTGGCTCGCTTTCGCTCGCCATGATGAAATCGACACCTGGATGGGGATAAGCGTCTTAAAACAGTTGGCTGAATGGGGCCCAATGGATACAAGCCAGATAAAGAGAGAAAAGGAGAGAAAGAGAAGAAAAAAAGCAGGTGACCCCCCTTAACGAATTCGCGAGTTTAAAGATGTAATAAGGCTGTATAGGTCCCCGTGGTAGACAGTAAACAAACCAACAACCATTCCTGGGGCCACTGACAGTACGGTCGCCCTAATAAGTCATGGCCCAGATGTCAATACATTTGGCTCGTTCTGTGCTTTATTAATGTCTGTCAGATGTTGAATAGAGTGGGTAAGTGTAGGAACATGTTTGTATATTTCACTTGGTATGCAGAAATGAAACTTAGATATTGCTGATACCAATTATGGATCAAAATATTGTTGGTGCCATCACTTATTAGTGCAACTGTACACTGGCTTCTCGAGTCCGTTTTCCATATGGGATGCAACATTTCACGAATGAGAAAGTGCACCCTCTACTTTGTTTAGGAGGGTAGTACTCGCTTTTTCTGGACCCCTTTCTCCCTCATGTTTACCATATTAGTTTTGAGGTTTTAAGACGTTCGTTCCGTTAGTTTGGCGATCTTTAGACCTTTCGCCTCATTTCTTTGCCAATATTAAGACTTTTCGTACCCTTTAGGTGTCAATTTTTTCCTGGCGAGCGATAGCGAGCCTCTAATTTTAGAAGGAATTAATGTATGGAGTCTTCAGGGGGTAGAGCTTGTTTTTTGGTCTATATATTTATTTATTTATTTATTAGATTCCTCTGTAGACCTCCATCAAGCTTAGAAAAACACCCCCTAGATAAATGTGTAGCCTACATTTTTCGGTAGAAAAATCCTTTGGCCGGGAAATTTTTCTACCGAAAAATGTAGGCTACACATTTATCTAGGGGGTGTTTTTCTAAGCTTGATGGAGGTCTAGCGAGGAATCTAATAAATAAATAAATAAATATATAGACCAACAAACAAGCTCTACCCCCTGAAGACTCCATACATTAATCCACAACCAGTTCCTCTGGTTGCTCCTCACTGTGGTAGGAATTATTTTATTTTGTTCAACAGTCGGTCATTAGTGTGATAATTGACCCTACCAATAATTCTCCTGAGACCTCTGGTGGCCGCTTCTGAACTAGCGCCAGGGCTATGACTGTAGACATCACTATACCCACCACCTAGGATATGACTGTAGACATCACTATACCCACCACCTAGGATATGACTGTAGACATCACTATACCCACCACCTAGGATATGACTGTAGACATCACTATACCCAACACCTAGGATATGACTGTAGGATATGACTGTAGACATCACTATACCCAACACCTAGGATATGACTGTAGACATCACTATACCCAACACCTAGGATATGTACAGTTTATCTCTATTTGTTTGTGATTCTACACGTTTTTATTATACAGTATACGATTACACTAAGTACTTATATAGCATAGTAATAAAGGGAAAGTCCATATGCAGCTGATAATGATTACAAACATAATTATAAGCTGATTAATTATCGTAACAAAATTAGCGGGAAAATACCTGCTGACTTTGTATTGTAAATATACCCTATTTATAAATATGGGGGATTTTAAATATATATACCAACAGTATGCCTAGACCAAAGTATGTGTCAGCTACAGAAATTTCGACTAACTGCTTATAATATAGAATTGTTGAAAGAGAAGGAGTGTGGATAGCTCCGCGATGTCGACAATTTCCCACAATGCACCGCGGTAAATATTGCGTTCAACACCTCTATCGTCCACTGTAGGCATTTATTGGTAGGGAAAATACATTTGTATTGTTATCGGTTGCATTCATTATACTCTGGTAATATTCTGGTTTAGGTGCTTATGTTCTGGGTGTGGTGTCCCGAGTTCAAATCCAGGGAGAACCATATGCTTTCATTAGTTTATTCAAGTACATTGGGGTTTGTAATTGATGATTAATGTTAAGAATGGGGTGTTACTTAATATTAGGCGATATTAGTCTACTTTGGGAAGAAGCAAGGGAAAATTATTTATAGTAACCATTTCAGTACATTTACACCCTGCTTTCTTACTTTCTGGTTAACATCAGGTGCAAGAATACTGATTTATATTAATAATATTATGGATGTAGCCTCTACCCTATTCATTATAGGAAGGCCAAACTCGGGACCTCTATCCTCTGTACCTAAGAAATGGCTAGAGCAAATGGGCTGAACATTCCTAAACCTATTTCGTAGTTGACTCTTCCCAATTGTTAGAAAAATTAAGTGGATTACTCTAGTACTTTCTGAGCTTAAGATTTCTGGTCTATCTATAATGAGCAAGGCATTTGAGTACCAAACTGCAAGCAAACCATCTGAAAGGAATGCTTATTTTAGCTAAGTGTTCAATTTTATGTTAACTAAGCAGAAGATGAGTGCCCTAACTGTATTGGTATGGGTTAATAAGGCAGTTCCATGTTTTGCATGTGTATGCTATGGTCACAGGATTACCGTTCTTCATGCTGCAGATCCCTTACATGGTCCTAATGTATCCTCTACACATGGCCAAACCACCAGCACATTACCCATATCCCAGATTACCTTGGAGATCAGCCCAAATCCTTGACTTATTTATAATTTCTAATCCATCTGTTTATACCATAAACCTTTTCTCACCGTAGGGCTCCTCCGATCACAACCTTATCTCTGTTACCTGTCCTATCTCTCCAATATGGCCATCTGATCATCCCAGCTGAGGGCGCTTGTGGCATTTTGGCGCTGCCGACTGGGAGGTTCTACGGCAGTACTTCTTTGACTTCCCCTAAAATTACTTTTGTTTTCGTGGCCGGGGACCCTCATAGAATACCAAGCGCATTACTGAGGTCATGCTGTCAGGTATGGAGGTATACATTTAATTTTCTTTCTTTCAGAGCAATGCACATAAACCTTGATTTACTTTCGCTTGTTCTACTGCTGTCCGCAATAAGGAGGATGCATACAGACAATACCGGTGCATTCAAACTCAGGAATCTAGAACACTTTGTACTTCTGCCCGGAATCGTGCCAAATCTGTTCTTCGACTAGCCAAAAACTCTTTCATCAATAGTAAATGTAATGAACTTGCAAATTCTAATGGACATATAAAAACTGACGGTGGTGTGTAGTTAGTTGTGGGTGGTGCTGCGTATGATATTGTAAACAAACAAATTGGTGCGCGCATTTTTGAGAAATTTGATTCGTTTGAAAGCACAGGATATTTTTGAAAGGACGCCTTGGATAATTAAAAAGAAAAACCTGATGGTGTAGACCGGTGAGTGGGTGCCTTTTGACCCACGTGGTTTGCCTAGTGCTTCGTCACAGATGGCGTTGGTCGCAGTCTTAAAATCACTATCTGTGTATCTCTATCCAGTATTCTGTCTTCTGTCTCTGACTATATCCTATTCACTTAAGCCGGACATGTGAGATAAAAGAAAGGACGTTCGTGATAGGTGGACCGAAACACTGTAGTGATAGTTTAGTTGTGGATAGTTAGCAGTCATTTTGGTTACCCAGAATTTATTGACCACTTGGTGAAACAACGATAGTGCAACAAATCACAACAAGCTTTTCAAACCCTTGTTATCTCACCACCTCTGTATTCCTTGGAGCGTCTTTCCATGTAATTTATATTTATGTGGTAATATTGTGCTCAACAGGTGACGTTACCCAATAGCACCATCTTTTAGCAGCTTATTTTCCTGGCCATATATTATTATGATCAGTGGTTCGACTGCAAACGAATTTTTGATGAAGCAGACTGCATCACTGGAGCTTTGAATAGTAATATTGGCTGTGAACACCTCTGAAACTCCTTATGGAATAAACGTCGCGCATCAGTAGAAAAATTAATTCTGCTTAATTGTTATAAGATGCCAGCATATTTATAGAGATTATTTTTACTTCAATGCTTTTCGACAGTAGTTGTAATTGAAATTGTAAAGGCCAATACAGAAAACTATACGTTGTGCATACCGATTACTACACAAACTTTTGAAGGGATGATGCTTCACCCATTTTCACAGGGTTGTGATACCCAATCACCAGCTTTCTATATATCGCTCCTAGGCTCCAGATGTCTGGCTTAAGTGAACAGACTATACGATTATGATGTTTTTTTGCAACGTATGCCTATCTCAGACTAAGATATCAAATTCAAAGGAATAATTCTGTACTCGATATTTGCATTTTGGAGGCTAGTTTAAAATGCTTGAGAACTTAAAATACCTCAAACTTTATACCTGTGAAGGTACATTCTATGACACTTATCCTATCTGATTTTGACCTTTCCAACAACTAAAACAAACCCTCAAAATGTAAATGTTTAGTAATTTAATTGGTGGGTTAGTGCTATTAATAATTAGGTAAATAATTAATAAGAACATTTGATTGGATCCAAGATAGCTTCTGAACAAATTGGGGGAGAATAAATGTGTTGGAACGTAAGTGACTAACCTCCATTATAAGGGTAGAGATCCTGGTTAAACATGAGAGTGTTGTTAACTTCATTAATGTCGAAGGCGAGGTAGAACTGTGTGTCCACCTGCTCTGTCAGTGTGGAGGGCTGCAGGGATGTCAGGTCCACCATACTCGCCTCATCTGCGGTACCACCGGCGGAGTTGATCGGATTCACTACCTATAATAATAATAATAATAATAATAATAATAATACAAATAATTATAATAATATATCGAACAATTTCAATAGAGATTCCCTGCTGTAGGCTTTTCCTACTATTATAATAATAATGGTAATTGTAATAATAAACGTTTGTACCAATCAGTGGCGAGGATTTCAGGCAAACGAAGAGAAGACATTTGCTGGATTCAGAAGCGATGTTGCAAGGTGAGGGGATATAAACCCGTCAGCCAATCAGCACGCTCCGATTACCATAAGGGGAACTGAGAGAGATAAACCGAATAAAGCTGATCTAAACACCGCCTATTTGTGCGCTGATAGGTCAGTCATGAATCGTTTATCCTACACAACTACCTATTGCATCTATCCCGATGAAAATGGTTTTATTGTCTACCCACAAGATCTCTGTCACCAATGAACATCAAGAAAATAACAATAAACCACTGCCGGGATGCTATTTTGATTAGGGGAAACCAAGATAAATAGAGAGAAAAATCAAAGAAGCCGCGCGGAAGCAGAAAGTACCTGCTGCCCATCTCCGCCCATCAGCATGCTCCTTGACGTCACACCCGGGTATAAAAGGAGCGGGAGGGGAACCTGCAGTCTCGGCATCACCACCTCCATCAGCATTCAACATCACCGGACCAGTAGCAGCCTCGACTCCAACACCTGCCACCATTGAGCATCCGGTGGCACTCCCCTCCACGTCGTCTGAGTACACTGTGTCCACCATAGGAGAAATAGTAGACGTGGAGACGATCGAGGAAGAAGGAGTCAAGGATGCAGCAGCAAGAGGACGTCTCCCCCCTGAATCACCTTTATGGAGAACCATTTTGGGGAACACCGAAGCAACCCCTGATTCATCCTTTACACCAGAGCAAGTAGAAGGTCTAAGGACCTTCCAAAATCAGCTGTTCAAGATCAGGAGCTCCAAGAAAAACCCAAAAAGATCGAGAAAGACCTTCAACATGGAATAATTCGTCAAACACCAACATTAACACCATCGACTTCTTCACCACCACCACCAACACCACCATCTCCTGCCTTTATCTTGCTGCCCCCAGCCCCCTTCTTGGCAAGCCATACTGATCCAGCCCAATACTCAACTCACGCACGTTGGGTCAAGCCCCGACACTCTATTTGCTCTCACTTTTACCACTGTCTCTCCTACTTAACCAATAAAAACTTCCCTTCTTTCACCCTCACCCACCTTTTCTATATTAATTCATTCATTCATTCAGGTGAGCCTGTGGCAACCCTGACCTGTGTGGTTGGCAACGCTGGTTTCGATCAGCGGGGTTAAGCTACGTAGGGTCTGGTCAGTAGCTGGATGGGTGACCGCCTGGTACAGTCGTCTGGATTAATTCGTTTCAGTTTACCGGACGCAGGCATTAGTAGCACTGCACGATGGAGAGGTATCCCCTCCACCTCCTCTCCTTGTTGTTACCATACCCCCACCTAAACCCTCCCATTTTCTCTCCGACCCCAGAACTACACCCACCCTCTCGCTCTCACCCAGTTAGGAGCTACTTCTGGGACCTCACCGATTAAATTTATTCTGAACACCTAATGAAGGAATGAAGTATTTCACACACATCTCTCGACCACCATCTCCTGCACATTAAACATATGAACTAAACAAAATCTAACCTGAAGCTGCTAATTACTACCGTTACTAGTAGGGTTAACTGTATATGAATATACCAGAAATGAGGGGTAGAAATACACACTTGCATGTATTCCGAACACCTAATGAAGGAATGCAATGTATCATAGGCAGAGTCAAGTATTAACTTTACTAAATTTGAAAGAAATAAAGAGAGATAGAGATAGAGAGGGAGAGAGAGAGACAGCGGGGGGGGGGGGGGGTTCGAGTGATTCATACCGATACATTTACCATTGACCCCTGAAAGGTTCATACCGATGTACTGATGGTTTAGTACTGTAACATACTCTAATATAGCTGCCAAACTAACCCTCGTGAAGTTGTATATCATTTTCATCGTTGTAATGGCTCAGTCTGGGGTACGTAACAAGCTTGAGACAACGAGGACCGTCTGTGTCAATTCCACCATGAGTCTCTCCCATCAATGAACACACAATGTAAACCAATCAAGTATTTTGAATTATTTCTTTTTATACAATTATTAAATACTAATATCACTACTTATTAGCACCGTAAACAAGAACAACACATTTGCTTAATCATATTCACCACAAATCTCTCTGCTTCCAGACAGTTCAGGACTCATTAAGTGTAAACAGCCAATTTGCCAATAAATGCTATAAATTATTGCCGAGAATGTGCCCAGTGAGTCAGCCATGTGACTTCATTACGCTAACTCAACACTCATCCTCTTAACGGAGCTATCTACCCAATCATTAGGCCATATTGTTTTCCTAATTGGCCATAATGTAAAACGACTGTATATAAACGGGACACGAACTACCCTCGGTCAAGGTACTGGGGTTTTCGAAAAGAGGCTCCAGGGTTAAAAATATTACTTGACATAAACAGGTTTAATAATCCTGAAGGGTTGATAACCAATATACTGTATATGCCCTATTTTAATTAACTACCCTTCGGTTATTCTTCCGCTCATCTATCCATTAGGGAGGGTATTATTTTAAAGTTCCCATGCCCTCAACACTTACGCTCACCCATACATTAGGGAAGGACTTATTCATTGTGTCACCGTTCCCTTAACACCTTGCCATAAAGTTACTCTATTGGATCAGGTATCTTGTTTTGTAGCCAAGTTAAGGGGGGCGTTCACTATGGTTATGTAGCAATATGGGTTGAAACATAGACAATTGCGTTAAATACTCCCTGAGTAATGGCAAGACGTAGGGTATCTACTCCACATAATACTATTGAAAGCTTCACGCCTATTTAAGCTTATTCTCTTGAGATAACTTTCGAGATAATTTGAATTCACACCTGTTAAGAATAATTACTAAATAACTATATAACGCCCATTTATTAAATACCAGATTAACTACAAGAGTTATAATATTGAACTGAACAATAATTCTTCTACAACAATATCACTCTGTATAACAGTTTCTGTATAACCAAATAATCTCATTATACCTTATATATAATTATACAAGTGTGTATTTCTACCTCTCATACCTGGTATATCCATATAATTATACAATTAACCCTACTAGTAACGGTAGTAATTTGCAGCTTCAGGTTAGGTTTTGTTTAGTTCATATGTTTAATGTGCAGGAGATGGTGTCGAGAGATGTGTGTGAAATACTTCATTCCTTCATTAGGTGTTCAGAATAAATTTAATCGGTGAGGTCCCAGAAGTAGTTCCTAGCTGGGTGAGAGCGAGAGGGTGGGTGTAGTTCTGGGGTCGGAGAGAAAATGGGAGAGTTTAGGTGGGGGTATGGTAACAACAAGGAGAGGAGGTGGAGGGGATACCTCTCCATCGTGCAGTGCTACTAACGGGGAAAATGAAACGAATTAATCCTGACGACTGTACCAGCACAGCAGATGCTGGATGGGTGAGCGCCCGGTAACAGCACAGATCAGATGTTGCCACACATACATGGGGTGGGTGAAATTTCCTTGGCTTGCCACCAGTGTCCAAGTAGCCCAGGATTGTTCAACAAACTCCAATCCCTATGTAGTTCCGTCTCACTCAGACGAAAATGAGTACCTGGATACGTTGTGGCTCAAATGAATCCAGGGACCTGATTGGTGGCTTCCTGCAACCAATCAAACACACGAAAATGAGAACTTGGTTAGCCACCAGGATTGCTTATAAGTCATTTGGATGGCTTTCTCTCGTGTTAGCTTTGTCCCACCCAGACGTAAAAGTGGGTA
This sequence comes from Paralithodes platypus, assembly GCA_032716605.1. NCBI lineage: Eukaryota > Metazoa > Arthropoda > Malacostraca > Decapoda > Lithodidae > Paralithodes > Paralithodes platypus. Next base: position 11,006,483 of record CM064560.1, on the reverse strand, counting down.
CCTGGAGTGTAAAATCGGTTTTGGCATGGTCGTATCCTGGGGTAAATTTGATTACTTGTTTCACCTTTACTATATTCCCTGCCTTGTCTAGGAGAGCCTCAGGTGGAAAAACGGTAATTGCCAGGTCAGAGCTTAGCCAAAGGCATCTGCAACGCTGCTCCCTTGGCCGCATCCCTTTACAAAGAGTTAATGGCAGCCCAAGAATTCATAGATTGGCAGATAGAGAGCTCCAGTACCAGTCAACCCACAGGAAAATAGCCCAGATACACCTAAATTACCCAGGAGCCTGTGTATATATCGCCTGCATGTATCAATGTATCAATGGGAGTTGCAGGGTCTAGTAAATGTTTTTGGAACAGTGTGCGAAAAACGGAATCTGAAGGTAAATGCGGGGAAGAGCAAGGTTATGGTCTTCGAGAGGGGTGAAGCCACAGAGTGTGAGGTGAAGCTGAACGGTCAGGCTATGGAGATTGTCAGCTCATTTAAGTATCTGGGCAGTGTGTTGAGTAAAGATGGGACTATGGATGAAGAAGTGCGGGAGAGGGTGCAACAAGGGAAGAGGGTTGTAGGAACGCTGAAAGCAGTAACAAGAAATAGGGTGGTCAGTATGGAAGTGAAGAAGTCCTTGCATGACAGTGTGGTAATCCCGACACTGACTTACGGAAGCAAAGCATGGACGTTCGAGAAGAGACTCAGACCAAGAATGAGAGCGGTGGAAATGAGTTACTTAAGAAGTGCGTGCGGAGTTACATGGAGGGATAGACAGACGAATGAGGAAGTAAGAAGGAGGTGTGGTGTGGAGCTAGATGAGCTGGAAAGTGTGAAAAGGAACAACTTGAGATGGTTCGGCCATATGGAACGTATGGAAAGCGAGAGAATGACTGAGAGGGTGTACGAGAGCGAGGTGAAAGGACAGAGAGGGAGAGGTAGACCGAACGAGAGGTGGAAGGATGAAGTGAGGAAGTATATGGATGAAGGCGGTGCTGGTTGGGAGGAGGGGCGTCGACTGACTGGGGACAGAGGTGCATGGGGTGGGTCGTTCGTTGCCACCCCTTCGGGGATCACGGCGTCAGACAATAGATAGATAGATAGATGTATCAAGTAGCCCAGAAGCTACGGGGGTTGACCGGAAGTGTGACAGAAGAAGGAAAGCTAAGCAAACATCGGAGGCCAAACGTGATCAGCTAAGGATAACAAGAGGAAGAAGCTGATGTTATCTATTGTGGCAGACTTCCAGGCTGGGGCAACATTTTATATATGGGACCTCTTTCCCCGCAGATTTCTTGAAAAAGCAAAACAAAAAACAAAACAAAAAAACAATGACACGGACAACCTAAAAATCTAAGTTTCCTTTATTAGGTAATCAGAGACAAAAGGAATAGATTATAGATATTTATGCAATAAAGGACCATTGAGTTGAGATATTAGTTGTTATTTGTTAGTAAAGCGATAAGCTATTAGCTATATAAATGTAAGGTATCTTATAGGTTATATCAATTGTAGGGAGTTAACAAAATCTGTTGAGTAGTTCCCTGAGACTCAAGATGACAATAAAGGGTATCTACCTGCCGTATGAGGATATAAATGAGATTCCTTCTGAGGTCACGAACATCTAGCCGATAGACCAATCACTTGTATTAAGGGAGCCCACCACGCTTGTTTTATCTTTCTCTCCCTCTCTCTTTGGCTTGTATCCATTCGGTCCCATTCAACGTACTGTTTTAAGACGTTTACCCCCATCCAGGTGTCAATATTTTCCTGGCGAGCAGTAGCGAGGCGGCATATATATATTTGTGTTTTGACAGCAAGCTAAATTTGTAAATTTTTCGATAGAAAAATGTCTCTGGCTTCAGCCGGGTTTCTCCATACAATGCTGGGTCGCTATCGCTCGCCAGAAAGAAATCGACACCTGGATGGGGATAAACGTCTTAAAACAGTTGGCGAATGGGGCCGAATAGATACAAGCCAGAGAAAGAGAGAAAAGGAGAAAAAGATAAAAACCAAACCGTTGACCTCCCTTAAGGGAATAAAGGAGATATATTTGAGGTCACGGAAATGTAACCAGAAGGCCCATCAGTTGTGTGAAAGACAGGAAACCAAGGATTTGCTGTTAGAGAAATTTAGCTGATGAGTTAGATAGCTGATGAGTTAGATAGCTGATGAGTTAGATAGGTAAGACAAACCTTGCCGAGAAACTCAATTACCATTTTCGTAAGATAATCTACTTGTTACCGAAATATTCAAGAGCATTATATTTCAGAGCGTTTGCATGCATACGTACCGAACAAATATGTTCAATAGTTTGACGTACCGATCACTTGGTTACTCGTTATTCAGTTTCAATTGAGTGGATATTAGTGCGACCAAAGCCATTCGAAGCTAAAGTAAAGCCGGTATCACACGAGAGCTTTTATAGTCAACATTCGATGATCAACATTTTTCCGGCAACATGTCTGGACTATTTTGCACTGGTATCGGAAACTAGACTGATGGTAGATGAACTTAGGTGACCGAAATATTGTAAATGTTGACCTCATAAGCTGCCAGACCAGTGTTAAGGATAAATGTTGAGGGAAAAAGTTCTTGTGTGATACCGGCTTAAGTCACACCTTGAATAGCCACTGCAGTGATAATTTGTTATATCAAAGTCTAAAGAATGTAAATATAACTTGTGGTTGTAAATATTCAAACCCCGGTATTGATCTGAGCTTAACATAGTTCGAGGTGGGAAACAACAATATTACGGAATATTTATACCTGAGCTTAACATAGTTCGAGGTGGGAAACAATAATATTACGGAATATTTATACCTGAGCTTGAAGGTTTATGAAATATAGTCAGAGTTTCTGATTTACTGTCGAATTATTCCAACCCCGTAGTATAAGATAAATATATTAAACAACAATAATAATAATAATAATAATATTTATATTATTATACACGTATTCTATCATGATTACTCAGATATAACACAGTTATTTATAGCCAAATATGTTAATTGTATAGTCTTGGCCTTACTATGAAGCAGACATAGTAGTTTTTCATTTTGTTTTCTATGTGGATGAGGAAGACAAAAGGCAAAACTGCCTGTGGCGAGTGCCTCCCCCAGAGATGCAAGAGAAACAGGGCCAAAATCAAGGAATGAACGAGCCAAAATGCCTGGACACACGGAGTTTTAAGCAATTTAAGTGATAGGATAAGGGAAAGATGGATTAAGGGAGAGATTTCCAGAGTTCAGCTGTTCAATAGAAGAAAGATTGGGAATATCATTTCACTCTTGAGTTGAAGAGTGCAACAGAGTAGGAGTGGGATTGTTTTGCAAGTCCGGTGCTACGTGCTCTACGTAGAGGAGCTGGTATACACTAAGAGAGCTCTGAGGAACACTGATTATTGCAATAGCGGTAGGATAGCAAGAGAGATTCAACACTGCAGCAAAGAGAGAGAGATTGCAGAGAATCAGTGAGCGGACGTGAGTTAATTAGACGAAAGGCTTTCTTTTCTACTTTGTCTAGAAGTGCTGTGTGAGAGAATTCTCCCCCCACATGCGAACAATACTCAATGCATGGATGCAATGTGCCCCGGTACAGAGCAAGAAGCTATGTAGGGGTACATCAACAAAAAACGGAGGCGATTGAGCACACCCAGCTTCTGGGAAGCTGTTTTAGCAAGAGCGGTAATATGATCTTTCCAAGAGAGATCAGAAGAAAAAGAGACCCCGAGAATATTAAGAGAAGATGAAGGGCTAATTTGTATGTTGTTGAAGAGTAAGTTATAGTCTTCTGAAGGTTGTGATGAGTAGACAGATGGAGAAATTGAGTTTTGGAAGCATTGTAAGTAACAAGGTTTTCTCTGCCCCAATCAGAGACAGTAGAAAGATCAGAAGATATTGGTGCCTGTTACGTGAGTCTTGGAGTGATTGCATGCAGAGTTGTTGTGAAAAACTAGTTGAATAGTGTAAGGTAGAATCATCAGTATATGGGTGAATAGGACCTGAGGTACAGTTGTGGAGATCATTAATGTATATCAGAAAAAGAAATGAGAAAGTACAGACCCCTGAGGAACACCAGAGTTGTTAGGTTGAGGAAGTGAGCGATCGCCGTCCACAACCGCAGATTTGGAACGTCCAGAAAAGAAATTAGAGATAAAGGATGGAGGGAAAGGAACCGAAGGAGGGTACTTTAGAAATTAGAGTTTGTGCCAGACTCTTTCAAAAGCCTTCGATATGTCTAGTGCAATAGAAAAAGTCTCACTGAAGTCCCGAAAGGATGATGACCAAAAGTTAGTAAGATAAGAAAGAAGATCACCAGTAGAGCAACCCTTAAGCCTTAAGGGATCCATACTGGCGATCTGAAAGAAGGTTATGGGAAGTCAGATGCTTAAAAATTAAATTAAGAATAGATTAAACAAAATTAGAAATACAGGATGTGAGAGCAATTGGAGGATTGAGAGCAATCACCTTTCTTTGGGACAGGTTGAATGAGAGAAGACTTCCAGCACGAAGGGAAGGTGTTAGATGAAAGACAGAGGCGGAAGAGTTTACCTAGACGAGAAGTCAGCATAGAAGTTAAATTTGTTAGTACAACAGGAGGGACACCATCTTGTTCCTACGCCTTCTCAGTATTAAGCTCAGAGAGCGCAGAAAGTACATCCTTAGAAGAGATTAGGATACTATGCATAAGTAAGTGAGAGGATGTTGGAGAGGGAGGAACAGCACTGGAATTGTCCAAAATTTAGTTTTTAGCGAAGGTTTGAGCAAAGAGCTCAGCTTTGTCAGAGGCAGAAGCGATGGTGGTGATGTTTGAACGGAAAAAAAGAGGGAAAGACGAGGAAGTAAAGTTGTCGGAGATTTTATTAGCTAAATGCCAGAAAGCTTGGGAAGAGCTAGTATTTGAAAGTTCATTACATTTACCATTGATGAAAGAGTTTTTGGCAACTAGAAGAACAGATTTGGCACGGTTCCGGGCAGAAATATATACAGTTCTACATTTTGGAGTTTGAAGGTGCCGGTACCATTTGTATGCTTCCTTATTATGGACAGCAGTAAAACATGGGTGAGTAAACACCAGTGTATGTGCGTTAGTCTGAGAAAAAGAAAATGGAATGTATACCTGACAGTATTACCTCAGAAATGCACTCGGTACTCTCTGAGAGTCCCAGGCCACAGAAGAAATAATAATTCCAGGGAAAATTGAAATTGTACTGCCGGAAAGCATCTCAGTCAGCGGCACCAAAAAGCATCTCAGTCAGCAGCACCAAAAAGCCACAAGTGACGCCGGCTAGGAGGCCATACAGGAGAGATGGGACAGGTAGGCTAACAGAAATAAGGTTGTGATCGGAGGAGCCAAATGAAGAGAAAAGGTTTACAGTACTGTAAAAGCAGGAGGTGTAGAAGTTATAAATAAGCCAAGGATATTGGGACGATATCCAAGGTGGTCCGGAATGCAGGTAGGGTGTTGGATTAATTGTTCTAGGTTATTTAGCATAGAAAAGATGTAGGCTTGTTCACCAGGTTGGTCAGTGAAAAGAGAGGAGAGCCATTGTTGGTGGTGAACATTGAAATTATCCAAGATGGAGATTTCTGCAAAGGGAGAGTGGTTCCTGTGAGTCTCATGACCCCGTCGTATATTAACCCTCAGGCCACGGGGCCCGACATATGTCGGGCGAGAGAACCATGGCCATCACAGCGGGGCCCGACATATGACGGGCGGCATTCTGAGCACATTAGGGGCTCTGAGAAAGAGTCCACGCGTTGGGAGGATGATAGGCAGGCTCTGACCGCTCGGAATGGACTGAGCGAGGTGACTGAGCTCCCCACCACAACCCTCCACACCCCTGGCCTCGCGAGAACAAGGAAAAACTGAAGATATTACCGTATTTTAGGGTTTTTGCCCTCGTGTTGCAACATCGTTGCAAGAGAACCCGTGGTCGTACAAGGATGATTCAGATGTCATTGGAAAGCTCTATTATCGCCCTTGCACAGATACATAATTGTATTATGCTCTGGCTCTTGTTTATGCATGAAAAAGAGCATGGAATGAAGCTCGTTTTGGGTAAATATGCCCGCCAGGCAGGTAGTAGAAGTTACAAACATCCCCGTTTGACAGGGGTTAAAACATGTACGATATCGTACCTTGACATTCAACTTAGTCATTCTCGTGTTAGTTATACTACAAAATGTTAAGGATGGAGGTCCTCTTAAGACTTAAGGGATCAATTTGTCCCAAATTAAGCTAGGATGTTGACATATTCACTGATAGTTGCTTGCCCCATGGTGATAAAGCTGGTGAATTTTAATTGAATTCTATGAAATATTTTTAATGTTTTTACTATTTAGTATACACATAATATACTATATTTGTCCATTTTTCATCTTGCATCTAGTCACTTGCTATTGAGAGTTATGCCTTGATATGTTTTTTGAGATAAGTACGAGGCATGCTTGTAAAACTCCGGGACTTTACTGCTGTAGGTCCAACGGTTGGGTTCTGCCCTTCTAAGGAAATCGCCCCACTGCATTTTCCCACCTGCATTAAATGTAAACTGCACCAGAAAATTTAATATTTAACTTGCAGATCCATAGGAGCCCCATTTTTTAGATGAATGTGTAAGCTTGGCAATAAACAAAAATGAAAATTTAGCAAGAATTGACAGAGTTATTGCATCATGAGTAACATTAATTTATAAAAAAAAAAAAAAAAAGTCTGTGAGAAACGGGTCTCAAAGTTCAAATTTTGTATTATTATTATATCCTGCTTAAATTAAGTAAAATGTTGATTACCAATGCAATATGTTACCAAATGATGACATGTATTCACGACAGTGTTGCCAAAACATTAAACTACTTTGTAGCAAGTGTTTTGCTATTATTCATAATGTTCATATATTTTATATATTTATATGAACCTCCGTCCTTAATAAAGATATTGTGTAGCTACTTTGGTCTTTAAAGAGCCTTCATAAGCCAAGTCAGGTAAGTGAGTTAGCAAAATAAATTAGAAGCCAAACCACTGAATTAAAAAGGCAGAGATAAGCTATACGTTAATATATGGGAAGGGACTTGTCTTTATCACAGGTGAACAAAGAATAAGGATCTAGAATGAAGATATTATGAAAGAGAAGTTTCTTAATGTTTGCAGTGTATTTCTACTAATGTCACTATAGAACGCATCAAAGAATATGGCGGTGAATGTTACTCACGATTCCCGGTGGGTATTGGTCGTCGTAATTTAGTGTTGGTATTGGGTCAGCCTCAGGAGCTCCCTCATACCTCAACACCGCGCCCGCCACACACTGCACAACCCTGGGGGAAGAGTCATTAATTAAGGGGACCACCTTGATCTCTCTCTCTCTGGGCTGTATCCATTCGGCCCCATTCAGCCTACTGTTTCAAGACGTTTACCCCATCTAGGTGTCGATTTTTTCCTGGCGAGCGATAGCGACCCAGCATATTATTTTAAATGTGTTTGACAGCAGGCTAAATTTGTACATTTTTCGATAGAATTTTTTTTCCGGCGAAGCCGGATTTCTCCATACAATGCTGGCTCGCTATCGCTTGACAGGAAGAAATCAACACTTGGATGAGGATAAACGTCTTAAAACAGTAGGCTGAATGGGACCGAATGGTTACAAGCCAGAGTAATAGAGAAAAGGAGAAAAAAAAAGCAGGTCACCCCCCTTAACGAAAATTAGTATCACTAAAATCAGTGGTCGGTAGTCAATGGTAAAACCGATGGAAACTCAAATTGATCGGCATCAAAACTTATCTATGATTTAATATGCACTTGCTATAACCTTTACGGTGGCAGACTAAGTCATTTAATATGCACTTGCTATAACCTTTACGGTGGCAGACTAAGTCATTTAATATGCACTTGCTATAACCTTTACGGTGGCAGACTAAGTCATTTAATATGCACTTGCTATAACCTTTATGGTGGCAGACTAAGTCATTTAATATGCACTTGCTATAGCCTTTACGGTGGCAGACTAAGTCATTTAATATGCACTTGCTATAACCTTTACGGTGGCAGACTAAGTCATTTAATATGCACTTGCTATAACCTTTACGGTGGCAGACTAAGTCATTTAATATGCACTTGCTATAACCTTTACGGTGGCAGACTAAGTCATTTAATATGCACTTGCTATAGCCTTTACGGTGGCAGACTAAGTCATTTAATATGCACTTGCTATAACCTTTACGGTGGCAGACTAAGTCATTTAATATGCACTTGCTATAACCTTTACGGTGGCAGACTAAGTCATTTAATATGCACTTGCTATAGCCTTTACGGTGGCAGACTAAGTCATTTAATATGCACTTGCTATAACCTTTACGGTGGCAGACTAAGTCATTTAATATGCACTTGCTATAACCTTTACGGTGGCAGACTAAGTCATTTAATATGCACTTGCTATAGCCTTTACGGTGGCAGACTAAGTCATTTAATATGCACTTGCTATAGCCTTTACGGTGGCAGACTAAGTCATTTAATATGCACTTGCTATAACCTTTACGGTGGCAGACTAAGTCATTTAATATGCACTTGCTATAACCTTTACGGTGGCAGACTAAGTCATTTAATATGCACTTGCTATAGCCTTTACGGTGGCAGACTAAGTCATTTAATATGCACTTGCTATAACCTTTACGGTGGCAGACTGTCATTTAATATGCATTTGCTATAGCCTTTATGGTGGCAGACTAAGTCATTTAATATGCACTTGCTATAGCCTTTACGGTGGCAGACTAAGTCATTTAATATGCACTTGTTATAACCTTTAGGGTGGCAGACTAAGTCATTTAATATGCACTTGCTATAGCCTTTACGGTGGCAGACTAAGTCATTTAATATGCACTTGCTATAACCTTTACGGTGGCAGACTAAGTCATTTAATATGCACTTGCTATAGCCTTTACGGTGGCAGACTAAGTCATCATTTAATATGCACTTGCTATAGCCTTTACGGTGGCAGACTAAGTCATTTAATATGCACTTGCTATAACCTTTACGGTGGCAGACTAAGTCATTTAATATGCACTTGCTATAGCCTTTACGGTGGCAGACTAAGTCATTTAATATGCACTTGTTATAACCTTTAGGGTGGCAGACTAAGTCATTTAATATGCACTTGCTATAGCCTTTACGGTGGCAGACTAAGTCATTTTAGCACAAATTCACATCTCAGTAACTTTGTAATATTCCCGTGAACCCGTAAGACCATTACTACTGATACCGTATCTATTTTGTAGAATATTAGCATATATATATATATATATATATATATAATTATATATATTGTATTATTTAATTCTTAAAAGAATTGAGAGTCTGTAGAAAACCAGATGGCAGCCAGTTTCGCTACAGAGAGAGGTCCAGTGGAAATTTGTCATTGTCAAGTTGATTGGAGCGGTGTATAACTGTATCACTAAAGGCAGTATCACACGGGCAGTCATTTTGGCATTTTTTTAACCTGTATTCAATTCAGGCTAACATTTTCATCTCATTTTTGCTAATTTTGCCTCTACCTGGTTTAATTACGGCCATTATTAAGTTCAGTTATTAATTATAGTGAGTTAATCGACCTGTGTTACTGAATTTGATGTACTCAATAAGGGCTTGAACAAATTGGCTGTACATTTTCACATCTATTCCTTCACTGACTCTTCCCAAATGGTAGAAATCTTAGCTCCATTACTTTAGTCATTTTTGAGTTACAGAGGTTAGAGGTCATGTTTTTCGCCTACTTACAGCGAATAGACTATAGTAAAAACGCATGAACAGTGATCGTGTGCATCCACCCTAAAGCTGGTATCACACGAGAGCTTTTTCGCTCAACATTTATACTTAACACTGGTCTGGCAGCTTATGAGGTCAAAATCTAAAATATTCCAGTTACCTAAATTCGTCTACCATCAGTCTAGTTTCAGATACCAGCGCAAAATATTCCAGAAATGTTGCCAGAAAAATGTTGGTCATCGAATGTTGACTATAAAATCTCTCGTGTGATACCGGCTTAACCCCTTCTGTACCGGTGGTGTACTTTTCATTATATTCTGGCAACTATTAGACGATTTTGTACAGCTTTGGAAGTACGTCTACTCATTGAGAAAAGCTACAGACTATCTCAATTAACCTTTTAGCTTCCACATATCCTTCCCAAGCTTCATAAAATCGTCTAAATATAGCTAAAACAAAAACCAGAAGACGTCGCCGGTATAGAAGGGGTTAATACTCACTTGCAGAGCATGATACCGTTGAACCGGATCCAGTAGTTGTCTGTCGGCTGGTTGGCCTCCACCACCACGTCGAACCTCTCACCTGCAATACAAACAATTGTCCACTTGCGAGTTTCAGGCTATGAGGAAGTTGGAGCCGTAAACATTGATATTCAGGGGGGATGGTTCAATTTTTGGGCGATTTTTGCATGTATTCATTATTTTTCTAGTTTCCTCCCTAGACCTCCATCAAATTTTAAAAAAACATCCATTAGATCAACCTTCTAGATTAATTTGTACATTTTTCGGTAGAAAAATTTCCCGGCCGAAGGCCGGTTCTTCCAACATTACAGGCTCACTATCGTTCGCCAGGGAAAAAATCGACACCTAAATAGCACGAAAGGTCTAATTATTGACGAAGATATGGAGCGAAAGGTCTTAAAATTGACTAACTAATGGGGCAAACATCTTAACATCTGAAAACTAATGGGGCTAAACATTAAGGAGAAGGGGAACCAGAAAACCGGCCCATGTCCCCTTAAGCAGAAATGCAATAATAATGTAGGTTTCTGATGGATAGAAAGTAGGTTGAATTGGATTGCATGTGTAATTGTGTATATATATATATATTTGTACTACAACCGTATTTCACCTGGTAATTCTGCTAAATACCGATGTCTACGGCTCTAACTTCCTTATAGCCTGAAACTCGCAAGTGGTTAATTACCGTCAGTCAAGCAAATTTAGTTTCCAAACAACTCTACCAGTAAACCATTTTCAACAAGTAGATCTTAACCAATGCTAAATAAACCAGAGCCAATTTATAGACCTAAAATTGTTTAACCTAACAATACTCGTTAAGGGGAGGCAGACCGTTTGTTTGGTCTATTAATTCATGTATTCATATATTTGATTAGTTTCCTCCCTAGACCTCCATCAAGCTTAGAAAAACACCCCCCTAGACCCCCTTTAAAGATAAATTTGTACATGTTTCGGTGGAAAAAAATCCAGCCGAAGGCCGGTTCCTCTGAAAATTGCAGGCTCGCTATCGCTCGCCAGGAAATAATCGACGCATAAATTGCACGAAAGGTCTTAAAATAGACAACGAAATGGGGCGAAAGGTGTTAAAATCGCCAAACTAATGGGCCGAACGTCTAATAATCTCAAAACTAATGGGGCTAAACATTAGGGAGAAGGGGGTCCAGAAAAATCGGGCTGCCTCCCCTTAAGTCAACACATGGAAATCTACTGGTTGAAATAGTCTTCTTTGTGAGATATTCGATCACTAGCACATTATTATTTACAATACATAGTCGTCATTAAACACTCTCAATAACATTACTTCATTATATATTGTTGTGCAGTCTAGCAAATCTATGATATTACTCAGATTTGGGATGCTCTCTAGAAGTCAAAGTCTTAAATATCTAATGAAAACCAAAATAAAAGTAAAAGAGGCCTCATTGTGCTGAAAAACAAAAAAATATTCTGTCGTTAAGCAAATTATCGCAGATTTCTCCATTCAGTATGATGGAATTATTCTGTCCTTTGTGTATGGTTTTAATTGGTAGCCCAAACAATTACAAACTATCTCAATCAACTCTTTATCTCCCAATGACCCTTTTCATTCCACGGTTGCTTCCTAACTGGATACATTCGACTAATGATAGCCAGAAGTTAGGTAGAAAGGAGTGGAACCGCCCCATCTTTACTCATCACACTGTCCAAATACTTAAGGGGGGTCACCTGCTATTTTAATTTGTCTCCTTTTCTCTCTTTCTCTGGCTTGTATCCATTCGGACCCATTCAGCCAACTATTTTAAGACGTTTATCCCCATCTAGGTGTCGATTTCTTCCTGGCGAGCGATAGCGAGCCAGCATTATATGAAGAAATCCGGCTTTGCCGGAGACATTTTTCTACCGAAAAATCTACAAATTTAGCCTGCTGTCAAACACATTTTTAAAATGAGAACAAAAAGGAGGTCACCCCCCTTAAATGAGCTGTCACACTATCATTTAGTTACTTTTGGTTGCACTCTCTATTTTATCAATGTTTGTTTTATGAAACAGAGATAAAAACTGTACTTAACCCTTTCAAGCTCCAATACGCGTTTCTGTTCTGTTTCCGGCTACTATTAGACGATTTTATTCAGATTAGTAACGGTATATGGAAGCCAAAGGGTTGATTGAGATAGTATTTACCCTTTAAATACCCACAGATCCTTCCTAAGCTGCATAAAACCGTCTAATGATAGCCAAATTAAACTGCTAAAACGCGTCAGAGCTTCAAGGGGTTAATATTATGAATGAGGAAGAACCAATGAATTGTATAACAAAAGAAAACGTGTTCTTATGTTTTGTTGTTTTATGTAGTTAGTCCAAGATCAATTTGTTTGGAGACGCTCTTGAAAGTTGAATTACATTAACTGAAAATCTTGCCTTTTCAAGTTTGTGTTTTTTTACCCATATGAAGCACTTTATCCCCACCTAGGTGTCGATTTCTTCCTGGCGAGCGATAGCGAGCTAGCATTGTGTGGAGAAATCCGGCTTCGCCGGAGACATTTTTCTATCGAAAAATGTACAAATTTAGCTTGCTGTAAACAAAAATATATATATGCTGGCTCGCTACCGCTCGCCAGGAAAATATTTACACCTGGATGGGGGTAAACGTCTTAAAACAGTAGGGTGAATAGGGCCGAATGAATACAAGCCAAAGAGGGAGGGGGAGAAAGATAAAAAAAGCGGGGTGGGCTCCCTTCAAGAAAGGTATACCATACCAGTGTACATGACTATAGATGCAGCCGTGTACGGGATAACCGGGCTGCCGTCAACAGCGATGATGGTGAGAGAGTGGCCATCAATGGAGACGATGACGGGGCAATTGAGACCTTGAGCGTTGATGAGTCGCAGTCTGTGGCGGCCTCCGGGACTCACGGTAACCACTTCCAGGGGCAGCGGTATCTGTGGTAACGTTAAATTAAGGGGAGACTCACCGTTTGTTTGGTGTATTCAGTCATTTATTCAAATATGTGTTTAGTTTCCTCCCTAGACCTCCATCAAACTTAGAAAAACACCCCCTAGACAAGATAAATTTGTACATTTTGCGGTAGAAACATGTCCTGGCCGAAGGCCGGTTCCTCTTAAAATTGCAGGTTCGCTATCGCTCGCCAGGAAATAATCGACACCTAAATGGCACGAAAGGTTATAAATTTGACAACGAAATGGGACGAAAGCTGTTAAAATCGCCAAACTAATGGGCTGAACGTCTTATAATCTCAAAACTAGTGGGGCTAAACATTAGGAAGAAGGGGGTCCAGAAAAACGGTCTGCCTCCCCTTAAGCCGGTATCACAAGAGCGCTTTTTCACTGAACATTTGTCCTCAACACTGGTCTAGCAGCTTATGAGGTCAACATTTGTCCTCAACACTGGTCTAGCAGCTTATGAGGTCAACATTTGTCCTCAACACTGGTCTAGCAGCTTATGAGGTCAACATTTGTCCTCAACACTGGTCTAGCAGCTTATGAGGTCAACATTTGTCCTCAACACTGGTCTAGCAGCTTATGAGGTCAACATTTGTCCTCAACACTGGTCTAGCAGCTTATGAGGTCAACATTTGTCCTCAACACTGGTCTAGCAGCTTATGAAGTCAACTTTCATTATATTTTGGTCACCTAAATTCCTCTACTATCAGTCTAGTTTCCGATACCAGTGTAAAATATTCCAGAAATGTTGTCTGAAAAATGTTGATCATCAAATGTTGACTATAAAAGCTCTCGTGGGATACCGGCTTTTATTGGCTACAGGCTTACAGTATTCAAAGGGAAAATTGGAGGAGATAGACACAACTCAAATAGTATGTAATATATGGTTATTGGAGGAGATAGACACAACTCAAATAGTATGTAATATACGGTTATTGGAGGAGATAGACACAACTCAAATAGTATGTAATATACGGTTATTGGAGGAGATAGACACAACTCAAATAGTATGTAATATATGGTTATTGGAGGAGATAGACACAACTCAAAAGTATGTAATATACGGTTATTGGAGGAGATAGACACAACTCAAATAGTATGTAATATACGGTTATTGGAGGAGATAGACACAACTCAAATAGTATGTAATATATGGTTATTGGAGGAGATAGACACAACTCAAAAGTATGTAATATACGGTTATTTTTTGCAAGTAAGGTTTAGTAGAAAATAATTCCTGACTATCACATAAGCCATGAGCAAGAAAGATATATCAGTGGTAATGGTCTCGTGGTCGACTTTCCAGCAATTTGTGGTCTCGCTGCCTAGAGTATTTAGTCTATATATTTTGTGGTCTCACTGCCTAGAGTATTTACAGTCTATATTTGTGGTCTCGCTGCCTAGAGTATTTACAGTCTATATTTGTGGTCTCGCTGCCTAGAGTATTTACAGTCTATATTTGTGGTCTCGCTGCCTAGAGTATTTACAGTCTATATTTGTGGTCTCGCTGCCTAGAGTATTTACAGTCTATATTTGTGGTCTCGCTGCCTAGAGTATTTACAGTCTATATTTGTGGTCTCGCTGCCTAGAGTATTTACAGTCTATATTTGTGGTCTCGCTGCCTAGAGTATTTACAGTCTATATTTGTGGTCTCGCTGCCTAGAGTATTTACAGTCTATATTTGTGGTCTCGCTGCCTAGAGTATTTACAGTCTATATTTGTGGTCTCGCTGCCTAGAGTATTTACAGTCTATATTTGTGGTCTCGCTGCCTAGAGTATATACAGTCTATATTTGTGGTCTCGCTGCCTAGAGTATTTACAGTCTATATATTTTGTGGTCTCGCTGCCTAGAGTATTTACAGTCTATATTTGTGGTCTCGCTGCCTAGAGTATTTACAGTCTATATTTGTGGTCTCGCTGCCTAGAGTATTTACAGTCTATATATTTTGTGGTCTCGCTGCCTAGAGTATTTACAGTCTATATTTGTGGTCTCGCTGCCTAGAGTATTTACAGTCTATATTTGTGGTCTCGCTGCCTAGAGTAATTACAGTCTATATTTGTGGTCTCGCTGCCTAGAGTATTTACAGTCTATATTTGTGGTCTCGCTGCCTAGAGTATTTACAGTCTATATTTGTGGTCTCGCTGCCTAGAGTATTTACAGTCTATATTTGTGGTCTCGCTGCCTAGAGTATTTACAGTCTATATTTGTGGTCTCGCTGCCTAGAGTATTTACAGTCTATATTTGTGGTCTCGCTGCCTAGAGTATTTACAGTCTATATTTGTGGTCTCGCTGCCTAGAGTATTTACAGTCAATATTTGTGGTCTCGCTGCCTAGAGTATTTACAGTCTATATTTGTGGTCTCGCTGCCTAGAGTATTTACAGTCTATATTTGTGGTCTCGCTGCCTAGAGTATTTACAGTCTATATTTGTGGTCTCGCTGCCTAGAGTATTTACAGTCTATATTTGTGGTCTCGCTGCCTAGAGTATTTACAGTCTATATTTGTGGTCTCGCTGCCTAGAGTATTTACAGTCTATATTTGTGGTCTCGCTGCCTAGAGTATTTACAGTCTATATTTGTGGTCTCGCTGCCTAGAGTATTTACAGTCTATATTTGTGGTCTCGCTGCCTAGAGTATTTACAGTCTATATTTGTGGTCTCGCTGCCTAGAGTATTTACAGTCTATATTTGTGGTCTCGCTGCCTAGAGTATTTACAGTCTATATTTGTGGTCTCGCTGCCTAGAGTATTTACAGTCTATATTTGTGGTCTCGCTGCCTAGAGTATTTACAGTCTATATTTGTGGTCTCGCTGCCTAGAGTATTTACAGTCTATATTTGTGGTCTCGCTGCCTAGAGTATTTACAGTCTATATTTGTGGTCTCGCTGCCTAGAGTATTTACAGTCTATATTTGTGGTCTCGCTGCCTAGAGTATTTACAGTCTATATTTGTGGTCTCGCTGCCTAGAGTATTTACAGTCTATATTTGTGGTCTCGCTGCCTAGAGTATTTACAGTCTATATTTGTGGTCTCGCTGCCTAGAGTATTTACAGTCTATATTTGTGGTCTCGCTGCCTAGAGTATTTACAGTCTATATTTGTGGTCTCGCTGCCTAGAGTATTTACAGTCTATATTTGTGGTCTCGCTGCCTAGAGTATTTACAGTCTATATTTGTGGTCTCGCTGCCTAGAGTATTTACAGTCTATATTTGTGGTCTCGCTGCCTAGAGTATTTACAGTCTATATTTGTGGTCTCGCTGCCTAGAGTATTTACAGTCTATATTTGTGGTCTCGCTGCCTAGAGTATTTACAGTCTATATTTGTGGTCTCGCTGCCTAGAGTATTTACAGTCTATATTTGTGGTCTCGCTGCCTAGAGTATTTACAGTCTATATTTGTGGTCTCGCTGCCTAGAGTATTTACAGTCTATATTTGTGGTCTCGCTGCCTAGAGTATTTACAGTCTATATTTGTGGTCTCGCTGCCTAGAGTATTTACAGTCTATATTTGTGGTCTCGCTGCCTAGAGTATTTACAGTCTATATTTGTGGTCTCGCTGCCTAGAGTATTTACAGTCTATATTTGTGGTCTCGCTGCCTAGAGTATTTACAGTCTATATTTTCCTGTAGATTCATGAAATATCCAAACACTTTCAAGGGGAGATGGGCCGGTTTTCTGGACGACTTTCTCCCATCATGTTTTTCCACATTAGTTTTCAGATGTTAAGATTTTTGCCCCATTAGTTAGTCGATTTTAAAACCTTTCGCCCCATTTCTTCATCAATATTTAGACCGTTCGTGTTTTTAGGTGTCGATTTTTTCCCTGGTGAACGATAGTGTGCCTGTAATGTTGGAAGAACCGGCCTTCAGCCGGGAAATTTTTCTACCAAAATATTTACAAATTAATCTAGAAGGGGGATCTAATGGATGTTGTTTTTAAATTTGATTGAGGTCTAGGGAGGAAACTAGAACAATAATGAATACATGTAAAAATCGCCCAAAAAGTGAACCATCTCCTCTTAACATTGTTTGACTAAATTACTGTATCGTATACATTTAATCAATGAGAAATTGATGAGGGAAGAACTAAGACCCACATTTGTTAACTTAGCTGAAAAATAATAATACTGGCTTCTATTTTAAGCAGGAGCAGTGTTGGCTCTTGTTGAATGCTGTACCGAGTCTAGCACCTAAATTGTGTTGTGGCCTAGTAACATGTGGATAGATGTGATAGATGTGAGGGAGGGTCGAATTTTTCCGGCCTTCCCCCTCTTGTTATCGATTGTTGCTTGCAAGTTACGCTCATTCTAAGGCCCATCTACTCCCTCCCTCTTACACATATCGTATGTGAATAGTATATGGGATAAAGCTGGGGTTGAAGGATGGTTGTAGAGCTCTGCCATCACTTCTATGATAATGAGGGTGGAGGAAGGTGTGTGTGTGTGTGAGGTGTAAGTGTGTTTTGATATTTGATATTAAAAGTTGCCACTTAAAGCTACTTGTTAACCAATGTTGTTACACATACTGCCTTTGCCTCAATTTTTGTACATGTTTGAAAATTATGCTCATATGAGGCCTATTTCCGTCGCTATACAGAACCTCATTTGAGGCCTATCGCATTTCACGGGTTAATAGAAGGTAAGTGTTATTGCACTGAAAGAGTTAAGAAAGAAAATGTTGTAGAGAACCTACCTCTGAAGCATAATTCCTTCCTTTTCCGTTAATGAAGATGGTGGTGGGAAATGTCGGGTCTGCTGCTAGAATCTCGCTAATATAGCCATCAAGCATGGTGTCCCGGGACCAGTCAGACACAACCAGGACGTGTTCAGGTAGGTCGGTGTCGTAGATGCCCAGGTGAGGGTCCTCTGCCTCCCGCACCACCAGGGAACCAAACACCCCACTACCTCGGTGTAACCCTGTAACATTAACACTAATATAGTCTATTCATCATGAAAAGACTAGACATTGTGACCAAAAGCCTTATGTAACATAACTCAGGGTGGGCGTGAGGAAAGGAGTCTACATTTTCACACCTATTCAGAGTTTGAATCTTCCCAAAGAGTAGAAATATCAGCTCCATTGCTAAGTATTTTTTGAGTTATGAGGGGATGGGGGTCAGGATTTCTAGACATGACCTAGTGAATAGACTGTAGTCCGATCATTCTAGGTTGGGCAGAAATCATTACCTCTGCCCACTGTAACTCAAAAAGGGCTAGAGCAAATGAGCTGTCAATTTCCACACCTATTCCCTAGCCAAGTTTTCATATTTGGTAGAAAAATAAGCTCGATTACTCTAGTCCTTTTGTATACATACACCTGACACACTAGGTGCATTCATCAATGGACGGTTAGGCATTAGCAGCCCTCCCCTGAAGCAAGCAAGAGAAACGAAAGAATTTCCTCGATGGAGGCGATTCATTTGTAGGTACCCTCTCGGAGATCAAGATGTCTGGTAATAGATAGACATATAAACATGTTTATCATCACCTATTGTGAGTTAGTGTATGTTTGTGTGTGTACCTGATCTAGTGTGTATATATATATATATACTGTATATATATATAATTATACTGTATATATAATATATATATATATATATATATATATATATACTGTATATATATATATATATATATATATATATATATATATATATATACTGTATATATATATATATATATATATTTTTTTTTTTTTTTTTTTTTTTTTTTATTATGTTCCCTCCACCAACCGACTTTACTCCTAAACTCAATTAATCTATCTATCTATCTATCTATATGCTCAGGCCCAATCCCCATTTTGGGGGTAGCGGACTCAAGACAGAGCAAGAACAGGGAAAACACAAAAACAACATAAAACAAAAAATAAACACAGATAAAAAACACAAACTCACACACATCCAGGTCACCCAGGAGAAGACCCAGAGACCAGGGTTACCAAGGTCGCTCCAGCACTCCCCCGGCCCCTGACCACCCGGAGAGGTTCCGATCTCGGCAGGCAGACATGCAGCGGAGCCAAAGCCATAAGCCCTCCCACCACACTTCCAGGCACACCCTTCATATTAATCGTCCCCCCGGGCCAGGCGCCTGATGGACTATTATCTAGTCGAACTTGCGCCCGACCCATTACTCCAAATGACCACGTGTTCACTCAACTATTCACAAGCATTCTCCATTCACTCCTGTCCACCACCACTTCCCCTGCCTGATCTATAGTCATTCCTCTATCATCCAAAGCCTTTCTTACACAGTCTCTCCATCTCAATGGGGGTCTTCCTGCCCTTCTATCTCCCCTTGTACCTGACTCACATATTCTCTTTGTAAGCCTTTCATCTCCCATTCGTTCAATTAATGAAATCAACAAATACATGTGGCAGTCCAGGGATTCGAAGCTAGGATGCTCACACCGAAATTCAGTGCATTTATCCATTGCGCTACGAAGACAGTTATATTATGTGTTTTTTTATGTGAGACTCGCCCCAGGTTTACAGCTTATACAGCTTGTACAGTTTACATGATAGGTGCTCTTTAGCCTCGATAGGCAACCTGTCTAGGGGGAAAGAAAACCCTAATAAAAAACTCGAGCAGGCTAACTCGTAAGGTTTGGACAGTAATTACTCTAGGAGAAGGGAAACTCTCATCACAAACCCTCTCATCACAAACCCTCTCATCACAAACCCTCTCATCACAAACCCTCTCATCAAAAACCCTCTCATCACAAACCCTCTCATCACAAACCCTCTCATCACAAACCCTCTCATCACAAACCCATAGCATGATCGTAATAATTCTCATGTACTGCCCATTTGGAAACTATTCTGTTAACAAAAGAAATTACATTATTACATTAATTTGTAGATATAATTTCGTCGAAGCATGCTATCGATTGCATGTGATATCTATTAATGAAGGAATAAGGACGTACCTTATTCAATGCAAACTTTTTCCCTCTAAGTTCATAGTTATTGAGACTTGAAACCGAATTCGAGTTAAGTCCATCTTTGAATAGCGATTGCACAGATAGATTGTAATGGAAATTAACACTTCTAAAGGACAAGTTTATACTGTACAGTCATAGGGTATTCAGCCTCTTCTAGTTTGAACTGATTTCGACCCGGACCGAGAACCATTAACTATACGAAATATATATTGCCTTTTGAGTTTATTTAATAGAGTACAAGTTTCTAATCAACTGTCGAATTATTCCTACCCAATTAATTTAAGTATTTTAAAAATATATACTACAATTATGATTGCCAGTAAGCGGTAAAGGTAGGCCCGGTGCGACAGTAAGGGGACGTCCCCGTATTGCTGGTAACTATAGTCTATTTATTATGACGAGCCTAGAAATGCTGATTACCAGTCAGTCATAATTCAATATGGACTTATGCAATCCAGCTGATACTTTTACTGCAACAAAAAAGTTGTAGAAATATACTATCGTTTACTCTAGCCCACCTTTATTATAAGCGCAATAGGTCACAATATTTAGATTTGTGACAAGAGTATTTAACTCATAAACTGCGAAGCTATGGCAGTTCAAACCCTCCCGCCAAGCGAAGGTATTTGCTTCTATTCTGACCAAAATCGTCATAGTACCAATTATATGTAATCATTACTTATCCATATGCGCCTATTTTGCTTTTGTTATGAACATATGAACATTTAAGAGCAATAAAAAGAAGTGGGAATAGCATTTGGGGGTGAAAAAAATGTATTATTGCCGCAAGGTCGTATCATGAGGCGAGAGCTGGGGGGGCGTATATCCTCCCTCTCTCAGCTCTCAAGCGACACTGAGGCCTTACACTAGAAGTCTCTCTGTTGCAAGGATCTCTAGCTGCT
This sequence comes from Paralithodes platypus, assembly GCA_032716605.1. NCBI lineage: Eukaryota > Metazoa > Arthropoda > Malacostraca > Decapoda > Lithodidae > Paralithodes > Paralithodes platypus. Next base: position 10,985,449 of record CM064560.1, on the reverse strand, counting down.
TCACCCGTGTTAAAGAGACTGGGAGAGGGAAATTTGAGCCGAAAATTACCCGATAAAAGAGGGAATAAGAGGAAAAATAGCTGATAATTGAGGAGGGAGGAAAAGGAGGGGGGGGTTGGGACACATATGTAGGAATGGTAGCAAGTAATGGAGGGGAATTATCTCACCTAATCACAAATTGCTTTGTTTTGAATGTCACTCGGGTGTTTTCTAAGTTTTTTTTTTTATGCTCTGGATCTATTGAGGATGGTCGCAGTGCACCAGAAAAAACTCTATTGAGGACGGTTGCCATTTATGGGTTAATCATTGATTCCCTTACCATGATGCGAGTGCCAGAAGTGTGTGCCGGGAGTGTCAGCCAGGAAGTTGTACCTGAAGATCCCTTGATTGATGGGACACTGGGTAAGGAAGGGGACACCATCATAGTACTGGTGGTCCCGCATGTGTTGACCGTGCCAGTGCAGGGTCTCAGAGTCGGACAGTTGCTCGTTGTACAGGTCCACTACTACACGGTCACCTGCACATACCTGCCAAAATGTTATAATAATGATAATAATGATGATGATAATAATAATAATAATAATAATAATACAAATATTAATAATAAAATTAATAGAAGTAATAATAATAAAGTAGACGTGCCGTTTTGCCCAACATCAAAACGGCATACCCAACTCTGCGATGGGTTACCATCATCACTAGTAATACTATCACAATCATCAATCATACTATCACCATTAATCAGCACTACTACTATTATAATCATCACTACTACTCTCACCATCATCACTACTACTCTCATCATCACTACTACTGTCATCATCACTACTGTCACCATTATCACTACAACTATCGGCATTACTTGATACCATTATCACTACTATTATGACCATCATCACTACTACTAGTACTGTCACCATCATATCTATTACTGTCATCATCATTACTACAACTACAACCATCATCACTACTATTATCACCACCATCACTACTATCACCATCATCCCCACTATTACTACCATCACTTCTAATGTCAACTAAACTAACTTAACCCATCAAATGTGGGGCGAGTTGATTTCGCCCCCAGAACGATGGCGGGGGGGGGTGCAAAACCAATTATTTAACCTAAAATCAAGATTATTGCACAAATTCAAAAAAATCTCTTTTGACTGACCGTCGCATTGACACACCGAATGTTCATTAGAAGTTTGGTGATAATCGTTGAACGGTCTAGGAGGAGTAATCGGACAGACAGACAGACAGACATTTCGGCCGGCATGGTACCGCTATATGGGGGCGATACCAAACTCTGCTTACACAGAGTTGATAATTGTGGTAAGAAATGTATTGATCAATCACCTGCGAGGATCAATGTAGAGCAAAGTGGAAAGATTTGGTGAATCTGGGAACATATCAACTGGACAGAAAGTTGCAATACCGACAACCAATCAGCAGCCAGCATTTGTTCCAGGGGGAGAGAAGTTAGATGAGCTGGCTTAGACAAACTTTAACACCGCTTGGTTAACTCCAAATAGTATATCCTCCTGAACATAATGAAATGCTGGGTAAGAAGGGAATTTGCCTCCTAAGCGTATCTGGGCCTGGCGGGGTTGCGAACCCAGGTCAGTAGACATACCAGCCTCCCGTGCTACCACTGTACGACACTCGGGCATGCAATATGGAAACAAACTTAATTAGTTCTCTTTGAAGAACCCTGTGATAGTCTCGTGGAAGCTATGCCTTCATTCACATGGTGAGTTTATTAGAGTACTTTCCCCCAATAAGTTGTCTTATTCTCTCCTTTATCCAGTATTTACTATTCACCACTACTCTTTTCTATCTATCTATCTTTTGCCGTATTATATTATTATTTTATATATCTTTGCTGGATAAAATCAAAATTGACATTTCTGGTTGATTGGATACTGCTTAAAACGAATTATACTGAATTTTATGTGTAACAGCATAACCTGCGTATATTTGTTTTTAGCTGGGGGTGACCGACTTGAGGCAGAGCCCGAAACATTAGGTATAATAAATATTTTGCGGAAGGTAAGGGTTAGAGTTTGTGGAATTGCATTTGCGAAAGTGGTGATTTGTTTGCGGTGCCCACCTCAGGTTCTAGACAGACACAGAGAGGGTTATATGCATGACTGTACCGCATAACTGCATAATATACGGTCTGTTTGGCCAGGTAGGCTTGGGAATGACTACTACTACTGCATAATATATAATTTTAAAATAATTCCAACCATAGAATATAGAATGCTTTCAGGATTCCTGGTGTCTCAAATTACAAGGGAGGAGAAAGGAAAACTGGCGTCCTCAAAACACCTGGAAGCCGCCAGCCAATTACGGTGCAATGCCATGGTCAGTGCCAGGTATAAAAGTCCGCGCCGACAAACCAGAGCACACTTGGCCACCAATTCCCGGCCAGAGAACAACCTTAGGAGAGGACCAGTTGACTCTTCCCCAGATTCAGTAATCCCACACAATAAAATCTAGATGAGATGGCAACATAAGCAGGGGAGCCGAGCCTAGAAGTGCAATGCGGGAGTCAGCGACAACCACAGCCAGTCGGTTTACCCCAAACTCCGAGCTTGCAGCCAAGTTTCCAGTTACCTACGAAAACCTAGCAACAGTTCATACTTTTGTTACAGTCTTGCGCAAGGAGAAGGGTGGAGATATGACAGAGTACACCAAGAGGGAGCTGAACAGTACAACCTTCCCCTGCCAGACAAAGCGAACAGCAGAGGTGCCGGACCAGATGAGAAGCTGAGTGCAGAGGTAGTGATTACTACAGCCTGTTGCAGCAGTTTATATTATGTTTATTTTGTTTTTAATATATGGGTTTGCAATTGATTGAGAAAGGAGAAACAAATTAGACAGCCAATTAACTCATAAACTGCGAAGCTATGGTAGTTCAAACCCTCCCGCCAAGCGAAGGTATTTGGTTCTATTCTGACAAAAATTGTTATAGTACCATAATTATATATAATTATTATTTATCCATATGTGCTTATTTTGCTTTTATTATGAACATATGAACATTTAAGAGCAATAAAAGAAGTGGTAATAGCATTTTGGGGGGTGAAATAGACATATTATTGCCGCAAGGTCGTATCATGAGGCGAGAGCTGTAGCGGCATTTATGCTCCCTTCCCGAGCTCTCAAGCGACACTGAGGCCTTAAACTAGAAGTCTCTCTGTTGCAAGGATCTCTAGCTGCCTCGCCCGTGTTAAAGAGACTGCATGAGGGAAATTTGCGCTGAAAATTACACGATAAATGGGGGAATAAGAGGAAAAAATAGATGATAATTGAGGAGGGAGGAAAAGGAGGGGAAGGGGCGGGGGGGTTAGGACACATATGTAGGAGTGGTAGAAAGTAATGGAGGGGAATTATCTCACATAATCACAAATTGCTTTGTTTTGAGTGCCACTGGGTTTTTTTATGGTCTGGATCTATTGAGGACGGTCGCAGTGCACCAGAAAAACCTCTATTGAGGACGGTTGCTATTTATGGGTTAAACCAATATTAGCCCTCACCTTTTTAAGAAAGAGAAAATAGACAATACTTCAGAAGGCATCAAAGCCTAATAGACAAATGGAGACGATGACGTTTGTGTTGAGTATTATTTTAGCAATACCATTTTAGGATGTAATCAAGACAACAAGAGGCTGAGTTTAGCCTCCTTATCAATAAAAGGACTGCAGGCCAGTAATCGATAAAAGGTTTTAGAATTACTTGCCTCAAACTCTTTTTTATTGATAAAGACCATTTGGCCTAAATGAATATTGAAGGTATTTCGTAAAAGGCTTTCCACCACAAGCCTAGCATAATCAGATGTTAAGGTGATATGATTATGTGCTTTCATTGAGTATTTTGGCTACATAGGTTGTAGCAAGCTGTATAGTGTGCTATGATGGGCTAAAGTACGTATTTAGGTTCAGCAAATGGGAAGAATAGGATATTCAATATACATGCACAGGATAGAAACAAGGTAAATCGTACATTCAAAACAAGTCATACGTTTTAACTGTACACAAGAATAAATAGTTGAGTCTGTGGTAATAATGTCTTGACTCAGGATTTCTTTTTGCGAAATCTAAAGGGGAGACGATACTAATTACACAGGAAATAATCTAATGTATGGAAATATGAACTTATGGCTTACACAATACTTGTATAATTAATTGCACATGAAGTCAGGAACGTATATGAATATTTGAATAAGGAATGAAATGGAAATAGTCCTCAGGAAAGTTGGTATTGATTATCTAATATCAAGAGTGAACGTATAGGTTACGCACAAAAGTTCACACAAAAGAAAATGGGAGTGCTCGTTTTCTATGTTACCCAAACACGGGTTAGTATGACAGATTATAATATTATCCCAGCGAGTCTGATTTATGTATGAAAGTCAGGGATGTGGAAATTAACTTCTAATATTAAATTATTAATATTATCTCGTACATAGAAGAACTAAGAATAACACTTGAAATTTAATAGTAGATACATGGACAGTAATTGTGAGTATTATATTCCCAAGTTAGTTTTAAGAAAGTACTCGAACATATGGGAGTTATTATATTATTTGATTCGTCAGGGATTATCTGGGTGTCGGAGAATGGCTCATACATTTTCTAATATGGTTTTCTTCTCTACCGTAATATTCTTGCATATTCTTGGGTCATCGATCTTGGTATCCTCGGCGGCTGATGATGGGGAGAGTCTCAAACCTTCTCCTCGAACCTTTGTCTTGTTGGGAGAGCCTCGAACCTTCTCTGTAAGTGTTGGGGTCTGGCAACTGGTTATTGCAGATTTTGGTGTGGCAGTGTTAAGTCTACATCTGGTAGCGCCAAGCCTACCTCTGACAGTGTCGAGCATGTCTCTGGTGTTATGAAGCCCACCTCTGGTAACGTCAAGCCTAACTCGACCAAACATAGGATTGCTCCTAGTACAATTGATAACTTGGCTAGGGTGGCTCAAGTAGTCTTGTCTTTTCTCTGCTGTACTTGAGTTGTTGGTTTTGAGGTCTAAAAAGCCTTCTGGTGTCTGAGGTCTCTCTTAGGGGCAGACGGTAGCCATCTGGACGGTTATCAAGTTGTGTTCGGTTGGCTTCCGGGTAACCAAGGCGCATCACGTTATAGGTAGACTGACTTTTGTGCCCCTTGTTGTTCTGGTCTTCTGATGGTGGCTGCTCTGGCTTGTGCTGTTGTTGTTGGTTGCAAAATATCTTTAGCGTGCATATTATAGCGCAGTGTTGTAATGCATCTTTTGCGTGAGTGGTAAATTTGGGATATAAACATTCATTTTCGTTTGGGTATATCAGTTGGGGCATGTGCGTGTATTAAGTATTCAGGTTGCATAGGTTGTAACAAGATTGATAACATGCTATGCATAATGGTTGTGAAGATGATAAGAGTGTAGTAATGGGCTTTTATTAGTGTGTTTTACTTAGGCCAGTAGACATTAATGTGTATGTTCGTATACTATACGAAGAATCTTAAAAATTGTATTCATATATATTTCTTGTGTGCACGAGTTATTCTATTTTCGTGGGAGTAATTGTGTTTAGGTAGGTTGTATTATTATCGATGTCTATGCTGGAAAGTATAATATAAATTAATGATTGCTTAATTTAGCTTGACGAGAGGTTGATAGGATTGGACTGCGATCTCTAAAAATATTTTTGAATTGTTACGATCGGGTCTCGTATAAATCAGTGGCTCTTATACATAGGACTAGACTGGCATAAATGCAACAACGGAAACGCTAGATCCAACACCTGATATATAATCCCGTCGAACAAAGAACACATATACCCTCCAGAGTTATATCCGCGATAGCGGGGTATCTTAACTCTCAGTATCTATGTGCTTCTACTATAGGCTGATGTTCTCTGAAACAGCCTATTACCTATAACATATGGTTGCTTAGTTATGGTACACAAGGAAAAGATAGTTAACTTAATTAAATCACAAGAGTGATCTAATGCAAACAAGAAGAAGCTTTACTTAACGTTACTTTAATCAATAATATCTGTCACTCCTTTATGAAAGAAAGTGTTGTAAAGTCCTCAAGCACCGAACAAGGAATCTTCTGAATAATGTCGGATGCTACTAAGAAGAACGTATCGGAAATGGAACCACAAAATAGCAGGAGGCAGGACAATGCACGTGTAGGCTAAATACACAAAAAGGCTGGACCTATAATGTTATTGGACACAAGAATATTATAAGCGGTGCAACAGTAATAATGCTCGCCACGAAAAAGTAGTACTCCTATTAACAAAACCGGTCTATGCTGGTTGTGTCTCTCTACAGCAACCTAGACCTCAAAATGCTTGTGTAGAAATAATGGGTATGCATAAAAGAGTATATGATCTAATCCAGCTAATGTCTACCCGGGTTAATAAAGTCTAGCTGGGATGTGCAAAGGTACAGAATTCTGGTGGAGCCAGGCAGCTCCTAGCCTAGTGTGGACCTTGGGTCTGTGCGGCCTGATTACGTTAATATGAAGGGGTGCTCTCTTGAGGATTCTCGATCACAAGTATCGAGTATCGTCCTGGCGACCCTCAAAAGTAAAAGCAAATAGAGTTAGAACAGTGTTGGGTGGATTAGGCAAGCAGCCATCACGCACTACACAGTCTAAACTCCAAGGTACACAGACAAAAGATCCACCCAGGTAACCCACAGAATCCGTAGTGTCGTGCAGCTCAAAAGTAGCCTACACACAGTGAAAACACCAACAGCAAGGTACCTGATCCCTAGTCTAGCATTACTTAACCCTGTAGAAACATTAGTGATTGATGGAGACAGTCCGAGCAATACAATCTCCCAAAAAAGACAATGACTATCTTCAACCTTAGCCTAGTACATAAGAAATGTGAGATCCAGCATATAATACAGTCTGGCCACCAATTCAAGGTGTGGATGCAGGGAACCAGAGGGGGATTGATATTAATAAAAGGTGAGGAAGTAGTGGAAATGATAGAGGCAGTAGGAGAGAAAGATTCTAAGACAAGAGTGTGGAACATTTCATGGGAGATGCTTAGAGTATGCTGTCTGGGACGGATCTGACCAGGATATTCCCAGGGACCGCATGGCTGGAGTCCCAGTTCGCAGGAATGGCACGAGGGCGCGCGACAGTCGCCCAGTAAGCAGCCGCCTAGTAGGCCGTGTTAGGCAGGAGGCAACGAATCCCGCGAGGCCTATGTAAGGGGGCCAGCCACGCGCCACACTCACCACCAAGTCACACCACCTGGTCTCTCTCTCTCTCTCTCTCTCCCGCTCGCCTTCCCATCATTCAACTACTTAACACAATACTTTCAATTGACTAAATAAAATAGAAAGGATTGTGACAGACGAAAACAAAGAACAGTTCTGAACTGTCTGCAACACAAGCTTTCTCGAGAAGGAAAGTACACAATGATAGGTAGACTGTAGCTACATTATCTGCCCTGGCGAGTCCTAGCGAGTAAGCCATGCGGTTCTGGGGGAAGCGGTGAGTGTCACACCCAACCCAAGATTTTTAAGAGGCTCCAACTATGAGCTCTAAATCTGACACGCAGAACCCATACAAAATTCGCCACTCCTAGTCACCCAGCGACAATGAAATGTAAAGCACAGTTCTCTTCAAAATAACACATTATAAAAATGAACAACCCCTCCCAACACAATAGATTAAATTAAATAGTTATGCTCATAAGAGCGAGCTTCACTAGCCCAGCCTTCTGAGAGGAGTACAACTCAGAATTTCTGCTATAACATACTTAACAAAAATTTAACTATCAAAGAAAGAGTTTTTATAGGATTTTTATATTTTTAATATGTTTATGGCGGCTGCACTACAGGGGCAAGCCTAGTTTTTTCTTCTATACCAACACAGCAACTCCTACTTTACGACCCAATACGCTGGGCTACCCACGCGAGCCAACAAGCACCAGACGTAAACATACTAATCAAACCAAAGTAGAAGGCTACCCTTGTGATGATCTACCCCGGGTCTTCCACCCTCGATAAGCAATCTGCAATCACATTCTCAGAACCGGCAATATGGCGTATGTCTAGGTTGTATTCCTGCAACATTAATGACCACCTGGTCAGCCTCATATTCCGGTTATGGAATTGATTCAGGAACTTGAGGGGGTGATGGTCAGTGTAGATCACCACAACTGGTCCATAGGCTGGAACATACACCTCAAAGTGCCTGAGCGCTAGCACAATCGCCAGCAGTTCCTTCTCAACTACTGAATAGTTCTTCTGCACCGAGTTGAACTTTTTTGAGAAGAAACTGACTGGGTGCTCCAGCCCTTCTTCGTCCGGTTGCATCAGAACGGCACCAGCCCCCACACCACTGGCATCAGTTGCCAGCTGGAATGGTCGGCTAAAGCCTGGGGCCCTGAGGATTGGGTGAGTACACAACAGGTGTTTTACTAGCAAAAAAGCCCTCTCACACTCAGGCGCCCACTTAAACTTTCTATCTTTGGCCAATAGGTCCGTCAGAGGAGCCAGCACAGTAGAATAGCCCTTTATAAAGCGGCGGTAGTAACCAATCATGCCCAAAAACCTCATGATCTGCTTCTTGGTGGACGGCCTGGGGAAGTGGTTAATAGCCAATATCTTGTTCTGTGGGGGGCACACCTGGCCCAAACCCACCATGAACCCCAGATACTGCACGGTAGCCCGCACAAAATCACACTTTCCCAGGTTGACCACCAAGTTTGCCTCGCTTAATTTCTTAAATAGGGATTCTACATGTTCACAGTGGCTCTTGAAATCGTCATCATAGATAATGACGTCGTCCAGGTACACGGTACAGTTCGGAATGTCAGCCACTAACTCGTTCATCAAGCTTTGGAAGGTCGCTGGTGCGTTCTTTAGACCGTACGGCATAACAGTACAACGATATGTAGCACCATCCACCACAAAACCACACACCTCTTTCGCCCGTTCAGACAAAGGCATCTGCCAGTAACCTTTTACCAGGTCCACCTTGGTCAAGAACTTAGCCCTGCCAATCTTGTCTACACAGTCATCGACCCGGGGAAGAGGATATGGGTTGGTGGGAGTCAAGCCGTTTAGCCTGCGGTAATCAACACAGAAGCGCACCTTGCCATCCGGCTTAGGTTGCAGCGTTACGGGAGATGTCCACTTTACCGCCCCCTTCTCGATCAGTCCCTGTTGCAACATATACTCCAACTCCGCCCGGAGGGCCGGAAGTTTAATAGGGGGCACCCTATAGGGCACTGATTTGAAGGGTGGGTGGTCTCCGACGTCAACGTCGTGCACCTCATGAGTAGTGAGGCCTGGGTGTTCCGCAAATACAGTAGGGTATAAACAGAATAGGCACTCGACAGCCACACGCTGTTGCTCAGGTAGGTGTTGCAAAGCCTCATGAGCCGCCTGTCTCGTGTTTCCCGCCCACTGATCTGCAGAAACATGATAATCCCAATTGTCATCCACCTGCGCATGACTGTCCCGTTCTCCTTCTCCACCTTTACTGCTGAAAGTCATCACGGGGACAGTGAGAGGCTCAGGTGGGCACCTCACATACTCCTTCATCAGGTTGACATGACATAACTGATTCCTCTTACGCCTGTCTGGAGTGGCCACCAGGTAATCTAAGTCCGAGAGCTTCTCTGCTACCCTATAAGGACCAGCGTACTTTGCGGATAAGGGGTGACCTACAAGAGGGAGTAGTATCAACACCTCCTGACCCACGTGAAACTCCCTGAGTTTCACCTTGTGGTCGTACCTGTCCTTCATGAGGGCCTGAGAGCCTACCAGATTGCAGCCAGCCAACTCCAGACTACGCAACATTCGTTCTCTACTCTCAAGTTCGACAGCACCGTCACTACACTTTAGAACCTCCGGGTCTTCTAGCTGCAATTTGCGAATATCTGAGGGAGCTAGCCTGTCTAAGTGTTTGCAAAACAACTCATGCCCTCCCCCAACATCGAACTTTGCATCCCGTTGCTCTCTCCGTGTATACCGTTGCTGCCTCTGAGTCTCTTTAAGCCCTGCCTCTACACTCTCAGTGACAGGTGGTGGTGCTTCTCCAGACTCTAATAACGGTGCTAATACTGAGTCCCCGAGAAGCGCTGCTGGTACTAGACTCTCCACCGTATCAGCTTTCAGCACCTTCTCGTGACCGTTCCTCCACTTATTTGAAGACTGTTGGTTAGGCTGTGACTCCCTGGATGCGAGAGATCTGGTTACAACACACGCCATTGGTTGCACCTGACACTTCTCAACCCACTCCTGTTCCTCCCTACTCACGTCGGCCGGCTCCTCGGCAACGACCAAGGGTGAAACCTTAGAAGCAGGCACCGCAAAGTCATTGCCGAGAAGGAGGTCAACGCCCCCAACAGGCAATTTCTCCACGATTCCCACATCCACACACATTATGTTAGAAGCATTGCTAAGAATGCCTCTAAAAAACTGGGACTCCTGTACAGAGTTCGAGAATTCTTCACTGACGAGCAGTTGGCCATGATATATAAAAGTCATGTGCGTTCTCAGATGGATTACTGTTCACCTCTGTGGGGTGGAAGTGGAGTGGTTGCATTGAGGCAGTTGGACAAAATTCAAAATAAAGCTATTAGATTAATCAATAACCCTGCAATCACACAGGACCTTCCTACATTATCCATACGAAGAAACGTTGCATCCCTTGCATTATTCTACAGATATTTTCACAGCAATTGTTCCGAGGAACTTGCTTCAATTGTGCCGCCTCTCCACATATTTCCCCGTAGAACTAGGGCGGCTGAGAGCGCCCATGAATTTACACTTTCTCCTCCACAATGCAGAACTTCTGCTTATCAGAATTCATTTATCCCCAGAGCTACTACTCTTTGGAATTCACTTCCCTCGAATTGCTTTCCACAAACTTACAATCTACAAATGTTTAAATCCAGTTGTTACAAACATTTTATGAATGGAGGATGCCTTTAGGCACATGGACCTTTTTGTTTTATCTGTGTTTTTCCTTCCTCCGTTCATTGTCTCTTAAAAAAAAGAAAAAAACAAAAAAAAATCCAGTTCGCGAGTCACACCGTCAACTTCAAGCTCCATTCTAACAAGCGTGTATGACCTAGTTGCATTAACTCCCTGCACCACAACTACCCACGCCGCATTTATGGGTCTACCAGTGAAATTCTTCAAGAGTGTCTGAGAGGCACCTGTATCACGCAAAAGCTGTAACCCCGTGCTTCTTGCCCCCCCACTTCACGCAGCCATGCCCTCTATGGTCGCAAAAGGCATCGCGGACAGGGTTCGAGCCTTCCGGATCCTTCTTCACTGGCGGTGCTCCATCCTCTGATCTTATGCCTCCAGAAAACACAGAAGACTTCTGGAACACCCCAATGCTGCGAGCCAATGACACAGCCGCCGTGGGAGGTCTGCTCGGACAAGCTTTTGTCATGTGCCCCTCTTTGTGACAGTGATAACACTCAAATTTCCCCTTGGACTTATACTGAGGTGTAAAAGTCCCCTACCCCTTCTTAAACGGGGCGGTGCTATGTTTGTGATCAGTCTTGGTGTCATTGCTTTTAAATTTATGTGTGTCCATATTCCGGGGATGGGGAGGGTAATGCTCCTTAACGCCTACATCGTTTCTCTGTGCAGAGCCGCACCCCCGAATTAGTGACAACCGACGATCAGCCATCTCTGCTGCTTCTACGAGAGTTCTTGGGTTCTTCTCTTTAAGGTTTAAAGTCAAGTCGCCGCCCGTACACTTATAAAACTACTCTAGAAGCATCAACAGTTTCATCTCATCAAACGTAGTTGTCTTCTCTGATCTGAGCCAGTTTCCCATAGCGTCAGACAGGTCCCGGGCGTGCTCCAAGAAGGTACTGTCTCTCCCCTTAATCACACCCCGGAACTTTAACCTATATGTATCGGCTTGTAGCTCGTATGCCCGCAGGACAGCCTCCTTGAGCTCCTCATAAACAATGCAGGACTCCAAAGGCAGTGCATCGTAAGCCTTGAGCCCCTTACCTACGAGTCTAGAGGACACAAGGGCCGCCCACTTAACTTCAGGCCACTGATGCTCCCGGCACTTCTTCTCAAATCTATTGAAAAACTCTGTGACACCAGACTCGTCAAATACATGGACCAGTTTAAGAAGGTGCGACAGAGACTGATCATGCGCACGGTTTCCAGTACCGAGTCGCTGTCCCGTCATCTCAACACGAGACTTCTCTAAATCCATGTCGGCACGGTATCTTGTAGATTCTAGTTCAGTCCTAAGCTCAGCTTCCCTCGTCTGTTGCTGCATCCTAGCCAGCTCTTTTCTCTCTTCTATCTTAGCTAGCTCTTTTCTCTCTTCTATCTTAGCTAGCTCTGTCTGCTGTTGACTCTGATGTTTTGCCATCTCGAGCCGAAAGAGCATCTCCGGGGTCAAACCTTGAGGAGGAGGAGATGCAATGATGTTAGAAATACCCGGTGATCCCCCCAGGGGCAAACCACCCTGCCAGTCACTACCCACCTGCGGAAGCGTGCTCAGGGTCGGTACTCCAATAGGAGGATTGGGAGTCGAGTGAACGGGAGGCTCGGCCAAAGGGCTCTGAGCACTCACCCTACCTCGTACGCCAGTCACCCAACCCAGCACACACGTTATCAGGTCATCCTTGGTCATGCCACTAGTACATACATGACCGATAGCTGCGGCTAAGCACTGGAGGCCGTACCGATTCATACCCACCAACCGGTCGGAAGTAACAGGCCCTTGTAAAAAATTCCTTGCATCCTCCTCACTGTTCACCAAGTTAACAACCTGCCCATGCTGCTGCTCCTCAGCTTCTACATCACGTACTGTGTCTTCATCCTGCACTGATCCGCTATAAGACATGATGCTCACTGAAGATTTTTCACATTGATACACAAAAAAGAAGTACCCCACACTCTTATACCACAATATTCACAAAAAAAATCTCGGAGACAGCTTAAGTGCTATATTACTTTGCTAAAAAAATAATTATTGCATGTCCTCAAAAAATATTCCACAAAATCAACAAATGTTCACTGCCTAAACTGTGAGAAAAATCTGCACAATAACCTGCAATTATATGTCAGTTCACCAAATCCTGAGCTAGGTCGCCATTTGTTACGATCGGGTCTCGTATAAATCAGTGGCTCTTATACATAGGACTAGACTGGCATAAATGCAACAACGGAAACGCTAGATCCAACCCCTGATATATAATCCCGTCGAACAAAGAACACATATACCCTCCAGAGTTATATCTGCGATAGCGGGGTATCTTAACTCTCAGTATCTATGTGCTTCTACTATAGGCTGATGTTCTCTGAAACAGCCTATTACCTATAACATATGGTTGCTTAGTTATGGTACACAAGGAAAAGATAGTTAACTTAATTAAATCACAAGAGTGATCTAATGCAAACAAGAAGGTTTACTTAACGTTACTTTAATCAATAATATCTGTCACTCATTTATGAAAGAAAGTGTTGTAAAGTCCTCAAGCACCGAACAAGGAATCTTCTGAATAATGTCGGATGCTACTAAGAAGAACGTATCGGAAATGGAACCACAAAATAGCAGGAGGCAGGACAATGCACGTGTAGGCTAAATACACAAAAAGGCTGGACCTATAATGTTATTGGACACAAGAATATTATAAGCGGTGCAACAGTAATAATGCTCGCCACGAAAAAGTAGTACTCCTATTAACAAAACCGGTCTATGCTGGTTGTGTCTCTCTACAGCAACCTAGACCTCAAAATGCTTGTGTAGAAATAATGGGTATGCATAAAAGAGTATATGATCTAATCCAGCTAATGTCTACCCGGGTTAATAAAGTCTAGCTGGGATGCGCAAAGGTACAGAATTCTGGTGGAGCCAGGCAGCTCCTAGCCTAGTGTGGACCTTGGGTCTGTGTGGCCTGATTACGTTAATATGAAGGGGTGCTCTCTTGAGGATTCTCGATCACAAGTATCGAGTATCCTCCTGGCGACCCTCAAAAGTAAAAGCAAATAGAGTTAGAACAGTGTTGGGTGGATTAGGCAAGCAGTCCTCACAGTCTAAACTCCAAGGTACACAGACAAAAGATCCACCCAGGTAACCCACAGAATCCGTAGTGTCGTGCAGCTCAAAAGTAGCCTACACACAGTGAAACCACCAACAGCAAGGTACCTGATCCCTAGTCTAGCATTATTTAACCCTGTAGAAACATTAGTGATTGATGGAGACAGTCCGAGCAATACAATCCCCCAAAAAAGACAATGACTATCTTCAACCTTAGCCTAGTACATAAGAAATGTGAGATCCAGCATATAATACAGTCTGGCCACCAATTCAAGGTGTGGATGCAGGGAACCAGAGGGGGATTGATATTAATAAAAGGTGAGGAAGTAGTGGAAATGATAGAGGCAGTAGGAGAGAAAGATTCTAAGACAAGAGTGTGGAACAGTTCATGGGAGATGCTTAGAGTATGCTGTCTGGGACGGATCTGACCAAGATATTCCCAGGGACCGCATGGCTGGAGTCCCAGTTCGCAGGAATGGCACGAGGGCGCACGACAGTCGCCCAGTAAGCAGCCGCCTAGTAGGCCGTGTTAGGCAGGAGGCAACAAATCCCGCGAGGCCTATGTAAGGGGGCCAGCCACGCGCCACACTCACCACCAAGTCACACCACCTGGTCTCTCTCTCTCTCTCTCTCCCGCTCGCCTTCCCATCATTCAACTACTTAACACAATACTTTCAATTGACTAAATAAAATAGAAAGGATTGTGACAGACGAAAACAAAGAACAGTTCTGAACTGTCTGCAACACAAGCTTTCTCGAGAAGGAAAGTACACAATGATAGGTAGACTGTAGCTACATTCTCTGCCCTGGCGAGTCCTAGCGAGTAAGCCATGCGGTTCTGGGGGAAGCGGTGAGCGTCACAGAATAACCTAGAGTTAGGCAGTCTTTAATGGGAGTAACATCCGAGGTAGAGTAGTGCAGTATCCATAGGAATTAATCATACTTGCTTAGCCTATTTCATTTGAGTGTAGGAATTGTCCATTTCTAAGACCGCGTGAAGCTAGAGATACACATATTTAAGCTATAATAGGAAGTGTTAATTAGTGAGGGAACGGATTGTGGACGAAGTTGTTTTGTTTATGATTGGCTGTCGTTTATCCACCTAAAATATAGTTAAGTACTACATCGATAATAACGCAAAGGTTGAAGCGTAGCGTATCCAATATCTATTCCATGAACTTTAAAAGTAATGTTTTATGATTATATAAAGTATCTTGTTCTACTGTTTGTGTTTATGTTGAATATCTTGTTTCTTTCCATTTAGTGAATCCAGTAACGTGTTTATGTCTAGCATAACATTACCTGTATAGCTGGTCCTGGATATTGTTTATTGACCGCTAAGAATGGCCTGGGAAGCCCATCAGCCGGCACACACTCTTGTCGGTCACAGTCAGTGAGGTTGTTGGGACAGTCATAGCAGGCGCGGCTAAGGGTGTGGTACTCCCCCAGATAAAACTCGTACTGGCAGATACGGGTGTCGCCAACCACACAGGGACGCTCGCATTCATGACCTATAATTTCAATGAATATCAGGCCTTCTAAGTAACCGTCAAAGAAACTTGTCCTTATTTCATTGATTCTGAGAGAACATTCTTAAGGGGGGTCACCTGCTTTTTTTATCTTTCTCTCCGTTTCTCTCTTTCTCTGGCTTGTATCCATTCGGCCCCATTCAGCCAACTGTTTTAAGGCTTTTATCCCCATCCAGGTGTCGATATCTTCCTGGCGAGTGATAGCGAGCCAGCATTGTATGGAGAAATCCGGCTTTGCCGGAGACATTTTTCTATCGAAAAATTTACAAATTTAGCTTGCTCTCAAAACAATAATATACATATGCTGGCTCGCTACCACTCACCAGGAAAATATTGACACCTGGATGGGGGTAAACGTCTTGAAACAGTAGGCTGAATGGGGCCAAATGGATAAAAGCCAAAGAGAGAGAGAGAGAGAGAAAGAGAAAAAACGCGAGGTGGGCCCCCTTTAATGAGCATAGCACACCTTATCAGATATCCCCAGAGAATTATCATTGTCAGTGTGCAATATACCCCTATGTGTGAATACGAGGAAGCTGGGTTCCTTATATAATTATCATTGTCAGTGTGCAATATACCCCTATGTGTGAATACGAGGAAGCTGAGTTCCTTATATAATTATCATTGTCAGTGTGCAATATACCCCTATGTGTGAATACGAGGAAGCTGGGTTCCTTATATAATTAAATATACTCAATGTTGTGTTTTGGGGGGATGAATAGTGACGTCCTGGAAGATAGAAAGAGTACCTATAAAAACATATCACCACCCTGGAGTCAAGCCACTGGGCGCCATCTTGATATTCAGTCAATTTTGAATGTAGTATTCCAACAATTGATTCAGTTAAGTAGTTCAACAGTGATAGAGAAAGATAATATATTGTGTTAGTAGCATATGGTTAGTAATGAAGAGTACAAACAACAACAGTGATAGAGAAAGATAATATATTGTGTTAGTAGCATATGATTAGTAATGAAGAGTACAAACAACAACATCGTATGATATATAAAAAGAGTACAAAAGTCAAGATGGCGTCTAAAGCTAAGGTTTTATTTTTGATCTACGTGTATGAAGGACACAAAAGACAGCCAAAAGAGAGCCAAATTCAAGGGACGTTGGGGTAAAAATGCCTGGACACATGAAGTTTAGAGTAGTCCAAGTCATGGGATGAAGGAAAGATTGATTGAGGGAGAGAGTTCTACAGTTCACTTGTTGAGTAGAAGAAAGACAGAAAATTCGCGAATTCTTAGGTTGGAAAGCTGGACGGAATAGGAGTGAGACTGTCTTGAAAGGCAAGTGATGGGGTATTCACTGAGAGACCTCTGAAGAACGCTGATTGTTGTAATAGCGATAGAAGAAAGAAAGATATACAACTTGCAGCGTGTAGAAAAAAATTGTAGGAATTAGTAAGAAGAAGTGAGAGCTGATGAGGCGAAACACTTTAGATTCTACTCTTTCGAGAAGTGCGGCATGGGTTAAACCTCCCCACACATGCGACCAATACTCAATACATGGGCGCACTGCGCCCTTATACAGAACAAGAAGCTGTACGTGGGTGCAGAACCCACGGAGATGGTTAAGCACACCTAACTTCTGGGAAGCTGTTTTAGCAAAAGTGGCAATATGCTCTTTACAACAGTTCGGTTCAAACAGATACAGCAAGAATAGTGAGAGAAGATGAAGGGTTGATTTGTGTAATGTTGAAGAGTAATTATTGATAGTCTTGCGGAATATTGCAACGGGTAGATAGAAGGAGAAAATGGGTCTTGGAGGCATTGAAAGTAACAAGATTTTCTCTGCCCCAATCAGAAATAATTTATAGATCAGAAGATAGGTGTGCTATGGCTCCTTCACATGAGTTTTGAAGTGATTGCCTATTGGGTTGTTCTGAAAAACTAGTTAAATAGTGTATGGTAGAGTCATCAGCATATGAGTGGATAAGACTAGAGGTACAGTTGAGGAGAGCATTAATGAATATTAGACAGAGAACTGGAGACAGGACACAGTCCTGAGGAATACCAGATTTGATAGATTAAGGAGTACAAAGGAGTACAGAAGAGTACAAAGGAAATCAAGCAACAACAGATCTAGTGACCCTTCTAGGCTGCTTGTCCTCCAAAACACTGAGGATCAAGTGTCCAAACAGTGGTTTAGAGTGGGTAAGGGAACATTGGAAAGGGAATTACTGCCCTGGAACTAATGTCCGTGGCAGGGTTAGGAAGTTAGTAGGGGACAGATGGGTTAGTAACTGAGGGGGGGATAAAATAAAGTTATTCATTTACAAACGCAGTCAGTCGCGGGTTTGCTGCGAGATATTTGTCTAGGCGGAGTTTAAATGAATCAACGGTGATGCAGTCTATAACGTCTCGGGGAAGCCCATTCCACAAGTTAAGAAAAGGAAGTGAGCAATGGCCGCCCACAACCGCAATTATTATGGAACGGCCAGAAAGGAAATTAGAGATAAAGGTACAGATAGAGAGATAGCAGCCGAACGAGGGTAGTTTGGAAGTAAGTTATTTGTATCAGACCATATCGAAGGCTTCTGATATAGCTAGAGCAATAGAAACGGTTTCACCGAAGTCCTGAAAGAAGGATGACCAAGAATTAGTAAGGTAAGAAAGGAGATCACCAGCAGAGCGTCCCTTATGGAACCATACTGGTGATCTGAAAAAAGATTAGGGGATGACAAATTTAATGCTTACAAAATTTTGAATTAAGAATAGATAAATATACTTTAGATATGTAAGAAATGAAAGCAAATGGGCGATACCTAGAGGATTGAGAGCAGTCACTCATTCTTTGAAAGAGAGAGCGACTGCTCTCAATCCTCTAGCTATCGCCCATTTGCTTTCAAACAATGATATATTATGATATACAACGAGAGTACTAGAGTCAGTCAAGATGGCGTCTAAATGCCAAGTTTGCGGGACTCTGCGACTACTAAATTACCCTCAGCTTGCTTGCTTGCAAAGCGGCTATATCGGTCGAGGGGGAAGGGAGGGGGCGAATGGTTTAGACCAAACAGTGTTGCCAATTTAGCTAATTTAACGCTAGATCTAGAGGTATTTACTTCGATCTAGAAGCATTTTGTTTACATCTAGTGACATAAATTTCAACGACATTTTATAAATTTTAGCTATTTTAAGCAACATTCTAGAGACTATTGTATTATTCTAGTGACTTTTGGCATATATTTACTATCTAGAAACATTCTAGCAATGTTCGATAACGGATTTAGTGCAATTTTGTGTGTTATTTTGGTATTTTTTGTGTTAGAGATTTATTATCAGCTGTCTGAGGGTACAACAATTTTGGGTGGAGGTTAACGCTAATTTATTTGTGTATTGAAGCAGGAGTTTGTTGCGTTAACTAAGTTCGTATGTTGATTACGTCCGTGTTTTCTCAAACCGGCTGGAGACCGGTTGTGACATCATCAACCCCCTTAAAATAGAAATATTATATATATGGATATTTATTAGTGGCCCCTCCATCATTGACGATATGCCTATTAGTATAATAGTCCCCTTTCAAGCGCCCGCGGGTAGCCAGTTTGAATTGACTGCCGCGGGGAGAAGGAGTCCTACGTCATAAGGGCAATGCTAATTCTCTTATGGAATCGTCTTATGATTGGGTACTCACTACGAAAAAACTTTCGAAAAAATAAAAAGGAAAACTAAACTTAAAATATGTTATATTCTAATGCTTTCCATCTCGGTGGATTTCTTGCTGATTCTCTCCCTGACGCTGCTCCTTGAGCCGCCATACTTCCTCCTTCCACTCCCCGCGGCCAACCTGACTAGACGTGTGTCGCCAGTGCTCTGCGTTATTCTTCGTTCGCTCGCTTCTAGTGAGTCCTTGCTCATTTGTATATATCTGAGTTGTATTGAACAGGTTCTTAGATTAGCTAGCACAGGCTGCCCCATTGGTGTGCCCGCAGGGAGTGTTAAAATAGGGTACTATTGTACAGGCGCCTTCAGTCCTCCAGGATCAGCGCCTCATGTTTTGTGTTTTTTCTGCGCCTTAGCTCTTGATATATTCTAATAGTTAGGAGGCTACTACTTCCGCAGGAATATGCTTCAGGGCCGTCACTAAGAGGCAGTTGCATTTTCTTTTTATTAGCTGGCACCCTAGTTTAACCCGTTGAGCCCCGGCTAGTTATATTTTGTTCACCCCAGTCCCAAGCCATTTTCACTTCTTATTTTTGTTTGCTAAAATGGAAGACAAGGATGAGAAATGAAAAAAAAAAAAAAAAAAATCACCTCGGATATTTTTTTTTGGGGGGGGGGGCCTCAACAAAATGTGTTTAGCCAAAATGGAAGAGAATGGTGAGAAATGAAAAAAAAAAACTCACCTTGGTCATTTGGGGGGCGGGGGGGGGAGTCGAAAGTTCGTCTTCCCCGCATGACCACCCGCCCGGGAGCACTAGGGTGAAAACTGAGTATGGCATTGTGCGGCATACATCCTAAGGAGTGTCTCACATAAATCTCAAGCCTCTAGCTCCCATACGACCGGAGTAATGAAGGTTCAAAGTGGCGGTGAACTAAGGGTGTAAAGTATCCCCACTAAGCCCACCACCACCAGCCGCGCGGCTGTCTTGGCCCGCTCACACCTACCGGCCCGGCTCCCACACACACTACGGTACCTCCCCCTCCTATTCTCCCGCCATTTCCTACCTTATGAGCCACGTAACTGATTTTAATATGTCGGACGCACGTGATGCGTCGCTGAGAGTTGGTGATCAAACACTGCCGACGCATCACGTGCGACGCTGGGTCTCACTGGGTTAAGAGTTGTCACAGGTGGTGTGGAACTTTCTAGGGTACGAGTCCGCTCTGCCCCTCCTCGTGGGGCCACCGCTAGATGTTGCTGCTGGTTTTGCAAGCTGTCGGGTTCCTGCCATGTTTTCTACGAGCCTCGTGGCAAGCCTCGGTAGGGGTCTCCTTAGTGGGCTTGGGGTATATTTATATTTCATGATAAATCTTTTATACATGTGTAGCTCTAACTTGCCCTCGTGGGTTCATGTGTGACAAATTACATGTTCTTGAGGGTCAGGAGACGTCCTGTCCATATGGGTGCTAGAGGGGTTGAGTTACTTTGGTCCTCTGGTTCAGTTGGGTTTTTCCTCCGGCGATCTTCCTGAGTATTGACACCTTTTCTTGCCTCGCAGGCGATAGGAATGTTTTCCAACTACCCGGCGTGGTGTGCGGTACCATAAGCCTCCCCGGCGTAAATACGAATTCCGCCGGGAAGGACCTCGGCTAGTCCGAGCGAACTCGCCCGAATCAACCCCACACTAAGACTCTTTACGCCCAGCGGCACAGTCCAGTGTGGTTAGTCTCTTATCCCACTAATGCTAATAGACGGTCCAATAGTGACAAGTGGTTGTCTTAGGGGGCCGGTGACAAATGTCACAGGTAAAGTTCAATGACGAAGACACCTTCTTAGGGGGGTTATCGTCAAATTTCTGAGTACGAAGGGAAATGAGAAAAGCGGTTGGGCTAATTCTAGTTTTCCCAGCATATTTAGGTGTTAGGATGTGTAAAACCTCCCAGGTTATCCTTATGAGCATTGATTCCAGGAAATGTTTTATTTCCAGAGCTCACCACATCTTGAGCAGCACACCTAGCAGAGGAAGGAACAGTTCTCGGCGGGTAGGGCGGTTCAGTCCACATAATGCCTCTGTTTAAAATTTGTACCACACCTACATGTCCAAGAGTACCGATAATTGCACACAAATTTTGCATTCGATGTGTTACATGCATCGATAGGTCTAATTTTCTCTTGACTTCCCGGCAATGCCCAGTATGCTCTGACCTTTATACAGAATGGACGAGCAAACAAGATCTTTCGTGCCTAGCGGCCTTGATCGATATTAGATCCAAATTTACCTCTTATGCTATGACAGCAAACGTCGAGTTAGTTTGCGATGACGCAAACCTGCTGCGACTCATTCAGCTTTACCCTTTTGATGAGGATTCACCAGGTTTACAGGCACAATTGGTAGACCCGTCAACCGCTAACTATGATTTAGAAGCCGTAGAGGTAAAACCCCCTCCCCACCACAAGAGAACCCGCTCAGCATCACCATGCACCCTACCACGACCAACATCCAAGTTACCCCGGCGACAGTACGGACAGTCTTCAGTCCAGGACCCACGGTCTCCTAAAAGACAAAAGTGTGTCTCGCTCTCAACAGTTGAATTCACGGTGAAAGTTCACGCTAGGGACGATTATACAGAGCCGCCGTCGAAACAGAGGTGTAAGCCGGAATCACGACCACTCCCCTCAGTTAGCCCCGGAGGTGCCGGAGTTTTTTCCTGGCCTCCTGGGGACGGTAGCGGAGGGGATGAAGTCAGATCCCAAGGATAGGTCTAAAGTAAAAAGGGCCCAACAAAAGTCCCATATAGTGCTCCCACATGTTAATCTGCCTTACTCAAAGGAGGAACGCTCATTTTCACCAACTATGGCCACAGGGCAATACCACAGTTCAGAGGTATGCACGAGCACAAAGAAAATAGGTTCTCAGGCAGGTCAAGACCTAGCCACACCCGGGACGTCCAGTAGCCCCGACCCTTTTGAGGTAAATGACTTTTATAATATTGTTAACTCACCTAAAATCCCACCCTTGCACCTAGTAAGTTGGGTCCCAGTCTGGAGAAAAGGCGTAAAGTAACTGAAACTACAATCAGCCTTAAACCAGTGATAATAAGGGTAATGGGACCGCCGGAGAAGTCGAGATCTCCGGTGGCCCCACCAGAAGTAGGAAGGGCCATACAATTTCAGGATCAGGACGAGAAGGTTGAAAGTAAGGGTAGGAGAGAGAGAGAGGCTGTGACCCGTCTCTTACGAGACCCCGCAATCAGTGTGTCACAGCCAAACATTTAGATAACTTCTTACAGAAAGTGTTACAACGATGTTCAGAAGCAAAAAGCTCTTGTGATACTCCCACAGCGATGACGGGATCTCCCCCGAGGTCCCCTGTGAAAACTCTCACCACAGCCAAAATTAAAGTCCTCCCCCCTCCAAACCCTACCATGGCTAGCATGGGAGCTATACCGAAGGTTCCCACAGTACCACTTACACCATCTGACAGTAGTAATACCCCTCGGGCACGCATGCCGCCCAAAGGTGAGATACTACCACTAACACAGTCGGACCCTCCGGCGGATACCATTACGGTGACTGCCGCCCGGCCGACTCCTTATCATTGTTCAAACCCAGCTTTCTACCCTTTCTCCATAGATAAACAGCTACAAAGGAGAGCTATTATCCCAGGCTTACAGGAATCAGATTGTTTCTGGTTTCCAGTAAGACCACCTAAATCAGGGAGTGAGCACAGGTCAATCGTGGGGGAGATCGCAGTCCCTCGTGAGTGGGTAATCGAGACCAATAAGGATAATGAATTCCGAGCTAAGATCCTCAGGGTAATATTTTAAAGGTACCAATTACGGCGATTCCCAATGTCTGGCATTATGAATACTTTGTTTATGTACCTGCTCAACTTATACCTCCATCCCCAGGAGAGCTCATTTGTCCTGAATGCTCCCGGCCTTTCAGCGTACACAGGTATGACTCATTCAAAATAGACGAACCAAATTTGGTTACAATTCCGGCGTGCTTGCCGTTCAGTCAGTCAAACAGGCAAGAAGTACTCCTGGGGCAGGTAGGTCATGGTCCATGGGTAGACTGGGAGACAGAGATTCAACAGTTTGCTATTGCATTAACGTCACATCCCTCCCAACTTGTTCCCCTACCCAACCAAATTGAGTATGATTGGCTGAATCCACAAACAGGAGGTGTCCCCGCCACTATTTTTGAATTTTTGGCGTACCCTCAGTTAGCTCAACAGGATTTCCCAGATCCTTTCAATACCCCTCCCCTAATTGATCTCCAAAGAGAGTTTCTATTACGAGAAAATGCCCACAGACGGTTTGCGTCATTCCTGCTCATTCGACAAACTGCCCAATCCATCTCCCGGCCAGTAGAGCCTAATTCAGATCAAGGTGTAAATGAGACGATAGGGTTATTCCAACAGCTTCTCCTCCCACACCCGGCGAGATCAATCTCAGTCATACAAACAGCCTTGTTTGAAGCAGTCCGGGCTGGACAACACCTAAGACTTTTTATGGTGAAAGGTTTACCCGGTAATATTTACCACCGGGTAATCCTTTCTCCAGTGTTGACAGCCTCAGTCATGAACATTGAGACTAAGCAGGCAGTCCAACAGATGCAGCAACAGTTGTTAACCGCCGCTGAATAATGTAAAGGGATGAGGGTATGATTTTTACAGGTTAGGATACGATGCCAGCCATCACTAGGCAGTCGGCTAGCCCAAACTACACGACATACTCTTAAGATTCCAATGTTCTCTCTCTCCCGGGGCCATGCGAAGGCATGTGGATCCGAGGGTAGACTCCGTAGAATACACCCAAGCAAAGACTAGGGGTCCCTACGGTTGTCACCGGGCTACGCCCCGGCAGACGGGAAGGGCAGGAACAACAAAGAACCCAACGACGTCAATACGAATTAGTTAACATCCGTTTCATTAGAAGGGCGTCACTAGCCAAAGACAAGTTTTACTTAGGTTGTTCTACCCGAGCCAACATACCACGTTGGCACATCCTCAGTTACCTTATGCCTCTACCAGACCAACCGTACATGAGACTATGAGTACAACAATCTCGTTTTTCCCATCCCTCATGGCTTTCAAGGGGTCATACAGCAGCTTATACTGCAAATAGAGTATCTTGGCAAAAGAAGAGGCTGGCAAGCTTACGGCAACGGTAACATAAAGGAATCAGTAGTTGGTGCGGCTTCAGTCGACTGGCGAGTAGTGGCGGAGTCGTTTCTTAACACCAATATCATATCAAAGAGTGTATTAAGGTTTGTTGAATCCCAGTACCTACAATTCCCATGTAAATAACATTATAATGCATGTACTATCCCCAGGGGACGAGGTCGGCTTAATAAGGACGCACCTCGTTCCCACAACGGTAATTCAGTGGATAAAACTGGTCTCGAGACACAACCTGCCTCTTTCTCTCAATATCTCGGCGGGCAACCGCAACAGATTTTGTGGGAAATTGTGGCGGTTGCCCGTAGTCTGTACACAACGAGAGGGCTGGTATTGTCCCCGGTGGGGTTTTGTCAGCTGGATTAAAAGGTGAGGTTGGGCCGGATGGAAGTAAGTGTTTATTCGTGGAAAATACCACAAATAACTAATTCACGGAAAACGAACTATCGGTCTGGGCAAGGTAGGACATTGCACCATGGTGTAGTCTTCCTACCTCCCTGCAGTATGGATATAGACAAAGGCTTACAAATAAGTTAGTCATACCTAGGCCAATAAGGCCAAAACTGTGTTCCCCAAATTAAATACTTCCCCATTAACGAACAAGAGTTAGTCCCTTTGTTTTTTCCTCTCCAAGAACCCTCAGCTCCCTCCTGATAATAGCAATCAATCGCAGTTTGAGGAGACTAATTAAACAAGGTACAGACGAAGCAAAGATATCGAGTTACTAGAATTGTCAGAACAGCTTCCAGTCTAGCCGGAACGCTGAGCAATTTTTGCATCAAGCATAATACCTCAGTGCCGTAAAGAACAGTGAGGCAGGCACCCTGTCCTGAAGACAGCACACAAGTCTAATGAACACCCAAGCGAAATATCTTCTAACAAGATACCTGCAGGGCCTTACCTTAGTGGTTGATTGCATCTGAAGGACATTACTCTCCAACTCGCGGGTAAGACACCCCGGCGAATGAGTAAGGATCAAAACGCAATGAGGGAGAACCGAAACGGTGGGTATTATATCTATCTGGTTCCGCCGTGTAACACTCACGCATGCGTCAAAAGCTCACAAATCACGGGGTTTACCGTGATGTCATAGAGGGTCGTGCCATGCTGACAGGTCCAAGGGTCACCACTAATTAAAACGTGGGCATCAAAAACCCGGTGTCAATACAGGACATAATTAACAACCTAGAGACTTCACTACCGGTGTCCTTGGTGGTTAGAAAAGACATTAAAATGTCTTAACTCAGTAGGGATAGGTAGAGGGTGAGCAAGTATAATTCTGAAGATGAAGTCTCTAACTCAACGTACGGTGTATACCAGAACGCATTACCAAAGCTTGAGAGAAAACGCACAAAACCGAGGTAGTACACGCGGCTCAATCACTGACGGCGATAGCCCTGAGCTGGTTGTACTTAACTAAGTGCCCAAACACATGTTTTCTAAGGTCACTTAAAAAACACCTCTTGTTTGCAATTTTTTACCCCCCCCCCTTGTTTTTCTAACCTAACAGGCCTGTCCATACCGCAGGCGGGAAAGAAGGCTCATAAGGGCATGTTTTGAACTGCGCCCACCACCGCGGCAGCTCATGCCTACCTAGTCGCCGGATAAGGCTTTATCCATACTTAACTTGCGCTGTGTATTCAGGCGCTAGGTTTTCGGATTCATTATTAAAGAAGGCAGTGTGCCTTAGTTTTTCGGCAAAAAGAAATAAGGGTCTGAGCTGGCGGTGGTGAGCAACAAGCTTAAATTGCCTCGGGTTAAGGAAACGGAGAGATCCCTTATAAATCACTCCGGATCTTTACATCCATACCTTAAGAATGAACATTGTATTCAGGTATGTACAATACTGGTGTTCGGATATAGTCATACATGTAAAATGTTATGCCCAGTACAAGTTTTAATCAAAAGTTTATGAGGATGACACAACCTCAACAACTAAGTCTTCTTATGGGTCGACAGCACATGTAATCGCGTCACGAGAAGGATATTAGTTTCTATACTCGTAGAAGTCATTAGGGACAGGATTCCCGGTGTAGTGGGAAGAGCCCACAACAGACAGGGGGATGCCCCTCTTGATTTTACACAAAGTTTTCAAGGGATAGCTAACACTAAGTGTGGGCTCCGGATCAGCTTTCTTGGCGCGATGCCTGTCTGTGGCCCTGGATAGCCACAATACTGACCAGTGCATTTTTCAGGCAGAGGGTCTATTAGTCCATGTGCTCTTACTAATTAAGGTTAATCTTAACGGTGAAAAAGGAGGGGGGGGGGGAGTGTTGGTAAGTCCCAAGACCCCTAGAACCCCTCCGCCGGAGTATGTGATAAGATCACGAGTTGTGATACTTGTTAAGCCGAGCTGGTGATACAGCCGAAAATAAGATTTTTCTTTTAAAGATATCTATCATAAGTGATAACTATATAGTATGATTAAAGTGTACAGAGTAGATGTACAAATAGTTAAGAACAGAGGACATAATCCTAGGATATATGTGTCTGTATTTAGTTGGACAGGAACATAAGTAAGTTCCGTAACAACAAATTTTTGAACCTCAATGGGAGATATCAAGTGTACCTATTCGGTCAAAATATAAGCAGATATTCTTTGAAGTAGCACGCTGCTTTCTTTCCAAATTTGTTACTTAAGTAGTGTTTGCAAGCAAAAAAGACTTAAAATGTTATATGATTCTTTGTCTCTACCTATGGTATTTGTTAGTGGTGATATTGTCACGAATGACCCCCTCCAGTCTTAGATATCAGGCATATCGTCAATGATGGAGGGGCCACTAATAAATTATAGGTTTGAGTCCCGGAGGGAAGAAGGAAAATCTAATATTTAGTAGTGGCCCCGAAATCATTGACGATGTAGGCCCTCCCTTCCATCCCCTTCCCATTCATTTGATGTCTTGAGTAGTCTTAATATGTCATTGAAGGAGGAAGTATGGCGGCTCAAGGAGCAGCGTCAGGGAGAGAATCCGCAAGAAATCCACCGAGATAGAAAGCATTAGAATATAACATATTTTAAGTTTATTTTCCTTTTTATTTTTTCGAAAGTTTTTCCGTAGTGAGTACCCAATCATAAGACGATTCCATAAGAGAATGAACGTTACCCTTATGACTTAGGACTCCTTCTCCCCGCGGCGGTCAATTCAAACTGGCTACCCGCGGGCGCTTGAAGGGGGACTATTATACTAATAGGCATATCGTCAATGATTTCGGGGCCACTACTAAATATTAGGTTTTCCTTCTTCCCTTCGGGACTCAAACCTATATTGTTTGCTATTCTAGTTTAAGAATTATAACAATGCAAAGCACATGTGAATTGTTTGTCATATTAATATGCTTTGAAGACTGACACAAACAGGATGTGATTTTGGGTGAGCTATGCCCTTTAAGACTGACCTGTGACTGACTGAAGCACCACCACGCCGACCATAAACACCACCGCCACTACTATGCCTCTCATTCCGTATAAGGAACTTCACAATGAGGTTGCATGTAGAGCTTGGTCCGGGTCCTATAGTCAATCTAGTCAATGATCTGAAAAAATTAATAAATAAATATTATGGCGTTACAAGAGTGCTTTTTCCCTCAACATTTATCTTCGTCACTGGTCTGGAAGCTTATTAAGTAAAACATTTAAATACTTTTTTAATAATGTCTCGCTGCGGATGTGTTATTTTGACGAAAATGACTGGTACTGAGGGACACGTAAACTGCAAAATGCTCTGGTACAGTAGGGGTTAAGGGGGGTGACCTGCTTTTTCTTCTCTCTCCTTTTCTCTCTTGCTCTGGCTTGTATCCATTCGGTCCCATTCAACCTACTGTTTTAAGACGTTTATCCCCATCCAGGTGACGATTTCTACCTGGCGAGCGATAGCGAGCCGTCATTGTATGGAGAAATCCGGCTTCGGACAATTTCTATCGAAAAATTTACAAATTTAGCCTGCTGTCAAAAACATTTTTAGAAATATGCTGGCTCGCTTCCGCTTGCAAGAGATAAATCGACACCTGGATGAAGATAAACGTCTTAAAACAGTAGGCTGAATGGGGCCGAATGGAATCAACCCAGAGAGAGAGGGAGAGATAGAGAGAGAAAAATTAGGTGGGCCCCCTTAATATGTATTCAAATTAAACTCTTGCAATTGGGGAGCTTGTAGACACCAATTGAGCAGGGCAATACCCAGGGGAGGCCTCATAGACATGTGATAAGGAATTGCTGGAACTCCTGTTTCATTTGTCTGGCTTCCCTAACTGTTTCTATTTGTGTCTCACTTACATAAAGATTAATCCAGCTAGCGATCACAAACACCTCCTCCTCCTATCCATTTCACTACAGTAAGCAAGTACATCACTCTTCTTTCCAATACTGTACACCAAAAAACACTTGTTTATTTTGGCTCCCTTACTCTTTCAACTTTGGGGGAGACACTTGCTACAGGCTGTTTAGCCTTTTGTCTCCTTTATACGAATAGAAAAAAAAAAATTGTTAAAGTTTGTGTTCTACTTTTTTTAAAGTCTGTATTCTAAATTGTACTTACAAAGTTGTCAACGTGGATGATTTGTCCAGAAGGTTTGGAGCGGGTCTGGCGTGGCGGTCTTATCACCAGGTAATATATATATGCTTTATTGCTTTATACGAAGGTCACAATGATAACGATGGAACTGTTGCAATCAATTATTTTCTCAAGATATTGCACCATATTTACAGTAGGTGCAAAACAAATTATTTTAAGGGGACACTGACTGCGTTTTTGGCCTATAAATTCATTAATTTATAAATTCTTAGTTCCCTCGCTAGACATCCCTCAAACTTAGAAAAACATCCCTCCCCCCCCTCCGCCTCAAGATAAATTTGTAAATTTTTCGGTAGAAAAAATTCCCAGCCTAAGGCCGGTTCCTCCTACAATTACAGGCTCGCTATCGCTCGCCAGGAAAAAATCGACACCTAAATGGCACGATAGGTCTTAAAATGTATAACAAAATGGGACGAAAGGTCTTAAAATCGCCAAACAAATGGGCCGAACATCTAAAAATCTAAAAATAATGGGACTAAACACGAGGGAGAAAGGGGACCAGAAAAACGACCGTCTCCCCTTAACCGCTTCTGTACCGGCGACGTCTTTTTAACTTCATTCTAGCTACTATTAGACGATTTCATTCAGTTTATAAAGGGCCTCCAGCAACTAACAGGTTTCCAACAATCTCACTTAACCCTCTTTACTAACACAGATCCTTCTTAAGCTGCACAAAATCGTCTAAATATAGCTTGAATAAAGTTAAAAGACGTCGCCGGTACAGAAGGGGTTAATTGCTGAATAGTAGAAAACTCCATTTAGAATGTAATCATAAAACAATATGAGATTCTTTAACCCTTTCATGCTCCAATACGCGTTTCTGTTCTGTTTTCGGGCTACTATTAGACGATTTTATTCAGATTAGTAACGGTATATGGAAGCCAAAGGGTTGATTGAGATAGTATTTACCCTTTAAATACCCTCAGATCCTTCCTAAGCTGCATAAAACCGTCTAATGATAGCCAAATTAAACTGCTAAAACGCATCAGAGCTTCAAGGGGTTAATTACTTGTTACCTCGTGTGCCAGTATAAACCTTCCTGGTCATCCGTCTGTGCATGTGTATCTGTATAATTATCTCCAAAACGAATGAATCGATTTTGACGAAACTTGGTCAGTACAATCATATCATCAAAATAGTAAACAACTTCTGATCTAACAAAAAATCAAGGTAACGCTTATCCCCTTCGCCAGTTGTTTCCCCCCAAATATATTTATAAGTACAGTCGCGCTAATAATTGATGTTTCGGCATCAAGTATGTTTTGATCAATAATTGGTATCAGCAATATATAAGCTTCATTTCTTCATATCGAGTGAAATATATAAACATGTTCCTACACTTACCCACCTTATTCAACATCTTACAGCACCGAGCTAACCAACCTTAACCAGTGCTAACTCAACCAGTGGCCACTTCAACCAGTGACCATCTCAACCAGTGACCATTTTAACCAGTTACCATCTCAACCAGTGCCAACTCAACCAGTGCCATCTTAACCAGTGCTAACTCAACCAGTGACAACTCAACCAGTGCCAACTCAACCAGTGACCATCTCAACCAGTGACCATCTCAACCAATGCCAACTCAACCAGTACCATCTCAACCAGTGCCAACTTAACCAGTGCCATCTCAACCAGTCATCTCAACCAGTGCCAACTCAACCAGTGCTAACTCAACCAGTGCCAACTCAACCAGTGGCATCTCAACCAGTGCCAACTCAACCAGTGACAGCTCAACCAGTACTATTTCAACCAGTGACCAACTCAACCAGTACTATTTCAACCAGTGACCATCTCAACCAGTGCTAACTCAATCAGTGCTAACTCAACCAGTGCCAACTCAACCAGTGGCATTTCAACCAGTGCCAACTCAACCAGTGGCATCTCAACAAGTGCCAACTCAACCAGTACCAACTCAACCAGTGACTACCTCAACCAGTACCAACTCAACCAGTGACTACCTCAACCAGTACCAACTCAACCAGTGACTACCTCAACCAGTACCAACTCAACCAGTGACTACCTCAACCAGTACCAACTCAACCAGTGACTACCTCAACCAGTACCAACTCAACCAGTGACTACCTCAACCAGTACTATTTCAACCAGTGACCATCTCAACTAGTACTATTTCAACCAGTGACCTTCTCAACCAGTACCAACTCAACCAGTGACTACCTCAACCAGTACCAACTCAACCAGTGACTACCTCAACCAGTACTATTTCAACCAGTGACCATCTCAACTAGTACTATTTCAACCAGTGACCTTCTCAACCAGTACCAACTCAACCAGTGACTACCTCAACCAGTACCAACTCAACCAGTGACTACCTCAACCAGTACTATTTCAACCAGTGACCATCTCAACTAGTACTATTTCAACCAGTGACCTTCTCAACCAGTACCAACTCAACCAGTGACTACCTCAACCAGTACCAACTCAACCAGTGACTACCTCAACCAGTACTATTTCAACCAGTGACCATCTCAACTAGTACTATTTCAACCAGTGACCTTCTCAACCAGTACCAACTCAACCAGTGACTACCTCAACCAGTACCAACTCAACCAGTGACTACCTCAACCAGTACTATTTCAACCAGTGACCTTCTCAACCAGTACCAACTCAACCAGTGACTACCTCAACCAGTACTATTTCAACCAGTGACCATCTCAACTAGTACTATTTCAACCAGTGACCTTCTCAACCAGTACTATTTCAACCAGTGACCTTCTCAACCAGTACTATTTCAACCAGTGACCATCTCAACTAGTACTATTTCAACCAGTGACCTTCTCAACCAGTACTATTTCAACCAGTGACCATCTCAACTAGTACTATTTCAACCAGTGACCTTCTCAACCAGTACTATTTCAACCAGTGACCTTCTCAACCAGTACCAACTCAACCAGTGACTACCTCAACCAGTACTATTTCAACCAGTGACCATCTCAACTAGTACTATTTCAACCAGTGACCTTCTCAACCAGTACTATTTCAACCAGTGACCATCTCAACTAGTACTATTTCAACCAGTGACCTTCTCAACCAGTACCAACTCAACCAGTGACTACCTCAACCAGTACTATTTCAACCAGTGACCATCTCAACTAGTACTATTTCAACCAGTGACCTTCTCAACCAGTACTATTTCAACCAGTGACCTTCTCAACCAGTACTATTTCAACCAGTGACCATCTCAACTAGTACTATTTCAACCAGTGACCTTCTCAACCAGTACTATTTCAACCAGTGACCATCTCAACTAGTACTATTTCAACCAGTGACCTTCTCAACCAGTACTATTTCAACCAGTGACCTTCTCAACCAGTACCAACTCAACCAGTGACTACCTCAACCAGTACTATTTCAACCAGTGACCATCTCAACTAGTACTATTTCAACCAGTGACCTTCTCAACCAGTACTATTTCAACCAGTGACCATCTCAACTAGTACTATTTCAACCAGTGACCTTCTCAACCAGTACTATTTCAACCAGTGACCTTCTCAACCAGTACTCTTTCAACCAGAGACGATCTCAACCAGTGCCAACTCAACCAGTGACAATCTCAACCAGTACCAACTCAACCAGTGACCATCTCAACCAGTAATATTTCAACCAGTGACCATCTCAACCAGTGCCAACTCAACCAGTGACCATCTCAACCAGTGCCAACTCAACCAGTGGCCATTTCAACCAGCACTAACTTAACCAGTGCCAACTCAGCCAGTGTCAACTCAACCAGTGTCAACTCAACCAGTGACCATCTCAACCAGTGACCATCTCAACCAGTGACCATTTCAACCAGTGACAGCTCAACCAGTGACCAACTCAACCAGTGACCATTTCAACCAGTGACAATCTCAACCAGTGACCAACTCAACCAGTGACAATCTCAACCAGTGACCAACTCAACCAGTGACAGCTAAACCAGTGATATCTCAACCAGTGACAATCTCAACCAGTGACAGCTCAACCAGTGATATCTCAACCAGTGACAATCTCAACCAGTGACCATCTGAACCAGTGACAGTTCAACCAGTACCAACTCAATCAGTACTATCTCAACCAGTGCCAACTCAACCAATGACAGCTCACCCAGTGACCAACTCAACCAGTGACATCTCAACCAGTGACAATCTCAACCAGTACTAACTCAATAAGTGACCATCTCAACCAGTGACCATCTCAACCAGTGACCAACTCAACCAGTGACATCTCAACCAGTGCCAATCTCAACCAGTACCAACTCAGTGTTAACTCAACCAGTGACCAACTCAACCAGTACCAACTCAACCAGTACCAACTCAACCAGTGTTAACTCAACCGGTACCAACTCAACCAGTACCAACTCAACCAGTGCCAACTCAACCAGTGATAACTCGACCAATACCAACTCAACCAGTACCATTTCAAGCAGTGACCATCTCAACCAGTGGCCATCTCAACCAATATCAACTAACTTCATAGCTGACTCTCGAACATTTCATGTTTAATTTCTAGAGTAGGCTATGTAAAAAGAGCAGTATATATATATTGTTACGATCGGGTCTCGTATAAATCAGTGGCTCTTATACATTGGACTAGACTGGCATAAATGCAACAACGGAAACGCTAGATCCAACCCCTGATATATAATCCCGTCGAACAAAGAACACATATACCCTCCAGAGTTATATCTGCGATAGCGGGGTATCTTAACTCTCAGTATCTATGTGCTTCTACTATAGGCTGATGTTCTCTGAAACAGCCTATTACCTATAACATATGGTTGCTTAGTTATGGTACACAAGGAAAAGATAGTTAACTTAATTAAATCACAAGAGTGATCTAATGCAAACAAGAAGAAGCTTTACTTAACGTTACTTTAATCAATAATATCTGTCACTCCTTTATGAAAGAAAGTATTGTAAAGTCCTCAAGCACCGAACAAGGAATCTTCTGAATAATGTCGGATGCTACTAAGAAGAACGTATCGGAAATGGAACCACAAAATAGCAGGAGGCAGGACAATGCACGTGTAGGCTAAATACACAAAAAGGCTGGACCTATAATGTTATTGGACACAAGAATATTATAAGCGGTGCAACAGTAATAATGCTCGCCACGAAAAAGTAGTACTCCTATTAACAAAACCGGTCTATGCTGGTTGTGTCTCTCTACAGCAACCTAGACCTCAAAATGCTTGTGTAGAAATAATGGGTATGCATAAAAGAGTATATGATCTAATCCAGCTAATGTCTACCCGGGTTAATAAAGTCTAGCTGGGATGCGCAAAGGTACAGAATTCTGGTGGAGCAAGGCAGCTCCTAGCCTAGTGTGGACCTTGGGTCTGTGCGGCCTGATTACGTTAATATGAAAGGGTGCTCTCTTGAGGATTCTCGATCACAAGTATCGAGTATCCTCCTGGCGACCCTCAAAAGTAAAAGCAAATAGAGTTAGAACAGTGTTGGGTGGATTAGGCAAGCAGCCCTCACGCACTACACAGTCTAAACTCCAAGGTACACAGACAAAAGATCCACCCAGGTAACCCACAGAATCCGTAGTGTCGTGCAGCTCAAAAGTAGCCTACACACAGTGAAAACACCAACAGCAAGGTACCTGATCCCTAGTCTAGCATTATTTAACCCTGTAGAAACATTAGTGATTGATGGAGACAGTCCGAGCAATACAATCTCCCAAAAAGACAATGACTATCTTCAACCTTAGCCTAGTACATAAGAAATGTGAGATCCAGCATATAATACAGTCTGGCCACCAATTCAAGGTGTGGATGCAGGGAACCAGAGGGGGATTGATATTAATAAAAGGTGAGGAAGTAGTGGAAATGATAGAGGCAGTAGGAGAGAAAGATTCTAAGACAAGAGTGTGGAACAGTTCATGGGAGATGCTTAGAGTATGCTGTCTGGGAAGGATCTGACAAGGATATTCCCAGGGACCGCCGCCTCGCTGGAGTCCCAGTTCGCAGGAATGGCACGAGGGTGCGCGACAGTCGCCCAGTAAGCAGCCGCCTAGTAGGCAGTGTTAGGCAGGAGGCAACGAATCCCGCGAGGCCTATGTAAGGGGGCCAGCCACGCGCCACACTCACCACCAAGTCACACCACCTGGTCTCTCTCTCTCTCTCTCTCTCTCTCTCCCGCTCGCCTTCCCATCATTCAACTACTTAACACAATACTTTCAATTGACTAAATAAAATAGAAAGGATTGTGACAGACGAAAATAAAGAACAGTTCTGAACTGTCTGCAACACAAGCTTTCTCAAGAAGGAAAGTACACAATGATAGGTAGACTGTAGCTACATTCTCTGCCCTGGCGAGTCCTAGCGAGTAAGCCATGCAGTTCTGGGGGAAGCAGTGAGCGTCACACCCCACCCAAGATATTTAAGAGGCTCCAACTATGAGCTCTAAATCTGACACGCAGAACCCATACAAAATTCGCCACTCCTAGCCACCCAGCGACAATGAAATGTAAAGCACAGTTCTCTTCAAAATAACACATTATAAAAATGAACAACCCTTCCCAACACAATAGATTAAATTACATAGTTATGCTCATAAGAGCGAGCTTCACTAGCCCAGCCTTCTGAGAGGAGTACAACTCAGAATTTCTGCTATAACATACTTAAAATTTGTTTAACTATCAAAGAAAGAGTTTTTATAGGATTTTTATATTTTTAATATGTTTATGGCGGCTGCACTACAGGGGCAAGCCTAGTTTTTTTCTTCTATACCAACACAGCAACTCCTACATTACGATCCAATACGCTGGGCTACCCACGCGAGCCAACAAGCACCAGACGTAAACATACTAATCAAACCAAAGTAGGAGGCTACCCTTGTGATGATCTACCCCGGATCTTCCACCCTCGATAAGCAATCTGCAATCACATTCTCAGAACCGGCAATATGGCGTATGTCTAGGTTGTATTCCTGCAACATTAATGACCACCTGGTCAGCCTCATATTCCGGTTATGGAATTGATTCAGGAACTTGTGGGGGTGATGGTCGGTGTAGATCACCATAACTGGTCCATAGGCTGGAACATACACCTCAAAGTGCCTGAGCGCTAGCACAATCGCCAGCAGTTCCTTCTCAACTACTGAATAGTTCTTCTGTGCCGAGTTGAACTTTTTTAAGAAGAAACTGACTGGGTGCTCCAGCCCATCTTCGTCTGATTGCATCAGAACGGCACTAGTGGCACTAGTGGCAGAGGAGGCGCCCCTTGTTTTTCGCCTCCTCTGATCCTCCACCCTCTATATATACCCTTCCTGTTTACCTTTTATATCATTCCTTCCTTACTTGATAATGCTGGTTGTCCAGTGAAACGCGTCGTATATCCTGTATCATCATTTACATTTATGTAACCCTGTACCACCATGAATTTTGCTCATCTCCTTCATCTACTTCCTGCCACCCAGCGAAAACTCATCAGAGACCTGGAAACTTTGAATAATAAAATTTCCAACGCAGAAATTGCCATTTCTTTCAACCTCGTATGTATTAAAGAAAATATATATATATAACTCATTTGGGAACATTAATTTTGTATTGTATATGCCTAGGCTAATGACGCGTTTAATTTTGGTATTTATTATATTTTTCGAATAATTATATGATAACATCCTCATGACAAAAATTACCCATGTGATGCCACACATCGTTTAATCTCTGATCTAGGCGATGCATCACCCAATCCACAAAATCCCTTATATTGTTAACGATTTTAGTGCCATTATCTTATCATCATCCTACGAATAAAACTATTTCAAACTTTGTGCGTTCAACCTTGTCATTCAAGCGTACCTTAATTTTAGCTCTTAACCACTTTCAATTTGAAGGAAAACTAGCTACAGGTAGCCTTGTATTTTGTCTCCTTGCACATTGGCAAAAAATTTCATAGGTCTGGATTCACTAGCTGCAATATTACATCGGACAAATACTCCTATCATCCTAAAGAACACCAATATGAGCATTAATTTTAACATTTTAGCACCCTCCCTGCACTGGTTTAAACCAGTCCCAGTCCTGCGACACATGGAGTCGGGATGCTTGCGCGGATTTTTTTTTTTTTTTTTTCTTAATGTTTAGCTTGGTTTGATTATATATTTTTTATTTGAGAATACACATAGGACTATTACATACACAAACTTACGAAGGTTGATAATCTAAAATAAAATGAATACTTGCAAATCATGTTTATCTAACCATCTAATTAGGGCATATTCAAACCCAGGCACCCCGTTTGTTAATACATTAGGAAATACATTAGAACATAATTATAAAAGTAAGTACAAGGAGGATCACTTTCCTATCCTTGGCATGGCACTGTACAGTTAAAGGAAAATACAAACTTGCTAATCTACTAAGCCTATAAATCTTAGCATTCTGAAATCCAATGCTATTTAAGCATATAATAGAACAATAATAACTACAATAATAACATGTAACACTGTAATGCTAGTGTAAACAAATGAAAGGAATAGATAATGTTGGTACAAAAAGGTTAAATGTTTTAATCTAGAACAGAAGAATGTGAATTTGAAAGAAAAAGACAAAAGGAGGATCAAAATTCCAATCTTGGGTGTGCAGGGTGTAGGCCTAAGGATAAAGGAAAATTTCTAACTGCAGAGCCTATCTATTTATTTCTAACCAACAACTTGCATGTGGGCTATTACCCTCAGATAGCACAATTTGTCAGCCTCTTGATCATAAGACCTAACCTTGAATACAAGTCTGTTTGCTAACAGAACATCTACATTTCTGGATCGTTCAAGATTTTGAACCCTAGCATTTTGCAATGTTAGTCTATGAATTCCAATATCTTTTCGGATTCCATTAAAGAACGACCACATTGTTGGATGAGAGCACATGAATAGTGACTTGAGAGAATTGTGGAATCCTTCACAACAATTTGTGGTCTTTGGTGCACAAACTTGTGCATCCTCATAATGATTCCACAACTGTATTTCAAACCTTGAATTTCTAACTCTCCCTCCTACTCGGGGTCCATGAATGTATGTCGACTCAAAGTAAGCAAGCAAGTCATTAGTTTCTGGCTCATCTGGAAAAGTGGCTCCCAACTCTTCAAATATCTCTTCTACTTCATCAACTGGTACAAAAGCAAGTGCTGGAAGTGACTTCACCAACATAGCAAAATCATGCTCAGTTTCAAATCTCACTTTGAGACCCAACTCATTTACCTTTCTGATTACTGACTGATTGAAATGAAAAAAACAACCTGAAATGTGTGCTTGAGGAAACTCACTTTTGAATGAATTGATTGCAGCCAACTCAAAGTCAAGCAAAACTGTTGAGGGATTTAGACCTTGATTCAAGTTTCTCAAGATTTCAATCAAACGTGTATATGTTTCAGCAGTTTTGTTTGGCAAGAGAAAGTAGACGCAAGGGGAATACGAATTTACCACCTTGGCATGAATGGTGTACAGTTGGAAGAATATAAGTGGAGTAGTCTCAAAAGTTCCATCCCCCATCCACACCTCACTCTGAAGGCAGTCAAGTAATTCACGTCTGCCAAGAACCAAGATTCTCAGAGGATTATCAACTCCTGAATCATATAAAACCATTTCAACATAATCATCGGGAATTTCAAAGTTTCGTGAATGAGGAGGAGGTTGGATACCTTCAATCTGTTGATGCTTGCGTCTGATACGCCTCTCAATGGCAGATTGTTTTGGCATTCTAGCTAAGATGTCGTTGTTTAAGGGTGCCATATTGTCTCCAAGAAGTGTCCTTGTAGTTGCACGGGTTGTTTCTGCATCTCCTTTAATTTTTGTAAGGACTGCATTTGCCTCCGTTTGAATAGAGTCTCCAGAATGGGAGTGAGCAGAAGGTTCTCTCACAATATTTGAGCCACATGATATCAGGGATGATCTACATTTAAATTTCTGGTACCTCCTGCACCTCCAATATTTGTTCCCAATTTCCATCCAAGCTTCTCTGTCCTAAGAATATACTCAAACCCTTGGTGTAACAGCATTTCCACACCCCTCACTGACTTAGAAAACTGCAGTGCCATAATTTCAGAAAACAAGACAATACATTAGCTGGAAATATATGTAAAATGCAAGAAAAATTACAAAATTGTCATGTGGGAAGACAGTGCAAGCTCAACGAAGGTCTATCGCCTACTGATAAAGTTTGATCATAGTATGCTATGAATAAGCACATTCGTGAATAGTTCATGTTCCAAGATCACTCATTGGTCCAGATAAAGCTAGTGGGCGGAGCTAGGACGTCCACCAACACGTTCCATACTGTCCGTACAACACATCTACAATCACCTTCCCCCACTGGTGGCGATTGTGATGGTAGAAGTGATGATGCTGGTGAATTTGGTAGTTGTAATGAGGTTGGTCATTGTGGAATAATAGAGGTGATGGTGATTGTAGTAATGATGGTGGTGGTAATTGGAGGTACTAGTAGAGGTTGTGATGATGGTGGTGATTATGGTAGTATTATTGATGATGGTGGTAGTAGGGGTAATGATGTTGGTGATTGTGGTAGTACTAGTGATGTTGGTGGTCACTGGTAGTAGTAATGATGGTGGTGGTCCTTGTTGTGGTAGTAGTGATTGTGGTGGCAATTGTGGTAGTAGTAATGATGGTGATGGTGGTAGTATAGTGATGGTGGTGGGGATTGGTGTAGTAATAGTGATGAAAGTGGTGGTAGTAGTGTTGATTGTGGTGGCAGGGATGATGGTTGTGATTGTAGTAGTAGTGATGATTATGTTGGTAGTAGGGATACTGATGATTGTAGTGGTATAATATTAATGGTGGTGATTATAGTAGCAATAATGGTGATTGTGGTGGTAGGAGTGACGGTGGTGGTGAATGCAGTAGTAGTAGGCTACCGGTATTGATGTTGGTGTTGATTGTGGTGGTAGGAGTGACGGTGGTGGTGAATGCAGTAGTAGTAGGCTACCGGTATTGATGTTGGTGTTGATTGTGTAAGTAGTAGGGAAAACAAATATGGTATTGTTGTTTGTTATGCTTGGCAAAAATAAGTAGTTTAGGTTCACCAAACGGGAATAGGATATTCAATATACATGCACAGGGTAGAAGCAAGGCAAATCATATATTCAGAAGAGGTTATATGTTATATTTGTGCACAAGAATACATAGATGAGTCTGTTGTAATATCATTCTGACTCAAGTTTTATATGCAATACCTAAAGGGAAGGATAATAATTACACAGCAAATAAACCAATGTATGGAGATTATGCACTCATGGCTTTCATAATACTGAAATCATTAATCACACATCAGGAACAAAGATTAACATGGAAATAGTCTTCAGGACAATCGATATTTATTAATTACTTTCAAGGTTGAGCATATAAATTACGCACATTCACAGGAGTTCAGAAAATAGAGAATGAGGAATGCAAATTTTCTATGTCACCCAAACACGGGTTACTATGACAGAACATTAATATCTATCTGCTATCATCATCACTACTACTATATCATCACTACTACTATATCATCACTACTACTATCTCCATCACTACTACCTACTGTATCACCATACTCACTACTACTATCACCATCATCACTACTACTATCACCATCATCACTACTAGCACTACTACTGTCTAAATCATCACTACTACTATCATCATCGTCACCATTATAATTAATCATCACTACTGTCACCATTATCACTACTAGCACTACTACAATCTAAATCATCACTACTTTTTTATTTCTATGTGAATGAGGGAGACAAAAGGCATAACTGCCTGCAGCGAGTGCCTCCCCCAGATTTCAAAGAGTGACAGGGCCGAAATCAAGGGACGTTCGATCTAAAATGCCTGGACACACAGAGTTAGAAGCAATTTAAGTCATAGAAAGAGGGAAAGACTGATTCTGGGAGAGAGTTCCAGAGCTCAGCAGTTGAATAGAAGAAAGTCTGAGAATAGCGTTTCACTCTTGGGTTGGAGAGTTGCACAGAGTAGGGGTGGGATTGTGTTGCAAGGCGGGTACTATGTACCCTACGTAGAGGAGGTGGTATACACTGGGAAAACTCCGAGGAACACTGATTATTGTAGTAGCGATAGAAAAAGTGAGAGAGATGCAACATTGCGGCGAAGAGAGAGAGATTGCAGAGAATTGGTGAGTGGACGGGAGTTAATTATACGAAAAGCTTTCCTTTCTACTTTATCTAGGAGTGCGGTGTGAGAGGATCCTCCCCACACATATGAACAATACTCCATACAAGGACGCACTGTGCCCCTGTACAGAGCAAGTAGCTGCGCAGGGGTAAAGAACCCCTTGAGGCGGTTGAGCACACCCAGCTTCTGGGAGGCTGCTTTAGCGAGGCTGGTAATATGGTCCTTCCAAGTGAGAGCAGAAGAAAAAGAGACACCGAGAACATTGAGGGAAGATGAAGGGTTGATTTTTGTATTGTTGAAGAATAAGGGATAGACCTCTGGAGGTTCCTGACGGGTAAGATGGATAAATTGAGTTTTGGAAGCATTAAATGTAACAAGGTTTTCTCTACCCCAATTGGAAATAGCAGCTAGATCAGAAGATAAGCATTTTATGGCTTCATTACTTTTACTTTTGAGGGACTGCTGGCTGGGGCGTTCTGGAAAACTAATTGAGTTGTGTAAAGTAGAGTCGTCTGCATATGAATGGATGGGACTAGATGTACAGTTGAGAAGATCATTTATGAAAATTAGAAAGAGAATAGGAGATAGGACAGAACCCTGAGGAACACCAGAGTTGATAAGATTAGGAATTGAGCGATGGCCGTCCACAACCGCAGCTATGGAACGGCCGGAAAGGAAATCATCATCATCATCGTCACCATTATCGTTAATCACCACTACTGTCACCATCATCACTACTACTATCATCATCGTCACCACTATCATTAATCATCACTACTGTCACCATCATCACTTCTAGCACTACTACTATCTAAATCATCACTACTACTGTCATCATTATCACCATTATCATTAATCATCATTATTGTCACCATCATCACTACTTATGACATGTTCATCATTAGAATCACCATCATCACTACTAGTCATTATTCTTACTACCACAATCACCACCACCATATCTATTACTATCACCAGCATCACTACTAATATCGCCATCATCAATCCTACTAACACAATCACCACCACTATCGCAACTACTACCGGTTACCACCACCATCACTACTATAATCACCATCGTTACTGTAAATCCTCACCACCAACACCACTATCACTACTATTACCATAATCACCATCATCACCACTTCTGTGATGTTCGTACACAAACACACCGTCATTATAATACTACACCACGCCTACTGGGGGCTACATAATCACTGGTTGAGAGGCACAATTTGAGATGGTCACTGGTTGAAATAGTCACTGGTTGAGTTGTCACTGGTTGAGTTGTCACTGGTTGAGTTGTCACTGGTTAAGTTGTCACTGGTTGAGGTAGTCACTGGTTGAGTTGCTACTGGTTAAGATGATCACTGGTTGAATTGCTTCTGGTTGAGATGGTCACTGGTTGAATTGCTTCTGGTTGAGATGGTCACTGGTTGAGTTGCTACTGGTTGAGTTGTCACTGGCTGAGTTGTCACTGGTTGAGTTGCCACTGGTTGGGTTGTCACTGGTTGAGTTGTCACTGGTTGAGTTGTCACTGGTTGAGGTAGTCACTGGTTGACTTGCTACTGGTTGAGATGATCACTGGTTGAATTGCTTCTGGTTGAGATGGTCACTGGTTGAGTTGCTACTGGTTGAGATGGTCACTGGTTGAGTTGCTACTGGTTGAGATGGTCACTGGTTGAGTTGGTCACTGGTTGAGCTGTCACTGGTTGAGTTAGCACTGGTTGAGATAGTACTGGTTGAAATAGTACTGGTTGAGATGGTCACTGGTTGAGATGGCACTGGTTGAGGTGGTACTGGTTGAGATGGCACTGGTTGAGTTGGCACTGGTTGAGATGACACTGGTTGAGTTGGCACTGATTGAGTTAGCACTGGTTGAGATGGCGCTGGTTGAGATAGCACTGGTTGAGTTGGCACTGGTTGAGTTAGCACTGGTTGAGATGGTACTGGTTGAGTTGACACTGGTTAAGATGCTCACTGGTTGAGTTGGCACTGGTTGAGTTGTCACTGGTTGAGTTGGCACTGGTTGAGATGGCACTGGTTGAGTTGACACTGGTTAAGATGGTCACTGGTTGAGTTGTCACTGGTTGAGTTAGCACTGGTTGAGTTGGCACTGGTTGAGTTAGCACTGGTTGAGATGGCACTGGTTAAGTTGGCACTGGTTGAGTTAGCACTGGTTGAGTTGGCACTGGTTGAGATGGTTACTGGTTGAGATGGTCCCTGGTTGAGTTGGCACTGGTTGAGTTGTCACTGGTTGAGTTAGCACTGGTTAAGATGGCACTGGTTGAGTTGGCATTGGTTGAGATGGTTACTGGTTGAGATGGTCACTGGTTGAGATGGTTACTGGTTGAGTTGACACTGGTAAAGGTGGCACTGGTTGAAGTTGCACTGGTTCAACTGACCTGTCACCCATAAGATT
This sequence comes from Paralithodes platypus, assembly GCA_032716605.1. Classification (NCBI taxonomy): domain Eukaryota; kingdom Metazoa; phylum Arthropoda; class Malacostraca; order Decapoda; family Lithodidae; genus Paralithodes; species Paralithodes platypus. The sequence continues at coordinate 10,941,938 of CM064560.1, read as the reverse complement.
ATAACCATGCGAAGTTTTGCATGTTTTGTTTTCTCTCTTTCCCTCTCTTTCTGGGTTGTATCTATTCAGTCCCATTGAACCTACTGTTTTAAGACGTTTACCCCCATCCAGGTGTCGATCTTTTCCTGGTGAGCGGTAGCGAGCCAGCATATCCATTTAATATTTTTTGACAGCAGGCTAAATTTGTAAATTTTTCGATAGAAAAATTTCTCCGGCGAAGCCGGATTTATCCATACAATGCTGGCTCGCTATCGCTCACCAGGAAGAAATCGTCACCTGGATGGGATAAACGTCTTAAAACAGTTGGCTGAATGAGACCAAATGGATAAAAGCCAGAGAAAGAGAGAAAAGGGGGGTGACCCCCTTTAAGCCATTCCAGTTGATGAATTATATTTTAGTCGTTACCTAAACATGAACGTTTTGCTTAGATAATCGACTAATACTTTCAGCACGCAAGGGGTGTATTTTCGAGGAGCTTTGACTTGGATCCTGTTTTTGCCAGAGTTGAAGAGGCCTTTGAATAGTCGTCTTTGTTGTTGTTGTTGTTGTTGTTGAGGGTCAGAGGTCAGCTGCGGATACAAATGTATTGATTTGTAGGTGGGTTTTTTTTTTTTTTTTGGATATACTTTACAGTAGCTCTGCAACTTGGTATGCAGATCGATATAGCCCACCAACGTACTGTGTGACTATCAAAACTGGATGTCCCACTCTGAAAAACCCATTGTTTATGCATAAGAAGAGGTGTTTTCTCGCCTTAAATGTTAAGATACTTAAGGGGAAGTATTTGTGTTTGTTTTGTCTGGACTCCCTTCTCCCCCATGTTTTGCCCCATTAGTTATGAGAGTTTAAGGCAATCTCCCCATTAGTTTGGCGATTTTAAGACCTTTCACCTCATTTTGTTGATGGATCCCCTGATCAGCCGTTCTCCAGCTAAGAACCGGTTTCATGCCTCCCTATCTTCGACACACTAAATCCAGCTACAGGAGACAACGTCGACAAGGTGAGGAATATTTGACTGATCTTCGACTACCTACAATAGAAATATATGTTGTCCTTCAAGCACTATAGGTAGCGCCAACGAACTTGACAATAATCTTGATCCCTGACCTATCTGTAACTCAAAAGGGCCTAGAGCAAACTGGCTGTAAATATCCACACCTATTTCCTGGTGGACTCGTCCCAAATGATAGAAACGTCAGCTTGATTACTTTCATTCATTTTGAGTTATAAGAAGTTAAGGGGTCAGGATAATTGTCAAGTTCGCTGGCGCTACCTATACCAGAAACTCATTATAAATGAAGTTTGGTGCTGAGGAAGGGCTTAATTGGCTGCAGGCAGTACGAGCAAGACACACTACTTTGAGTTCAAAATCTGTGTGACTGCAAGACATGATACGTCCAGAATAACCTGTTGCATACTGGCCAATAAACTTAGGTTGTGCATGACATTTGCATCGAACTGTCTTGGGCCTTTGTCAGGGCCATGATGGAGGAGTTCTTGCATTGGGATTCTTGTGCTGTACCTGAACAACTGGTAGACAAGTCCCATACTCGCTCACTACCTCTTTACCTAAGACATTGGAATCTGTGGATCTGTGAAAAGGGCCTCAAACACATGCCAAAAATGAGCCAGAAGCAGCGGAAGTAGGATGTGATCATCTTCAAGGCCAACAACTTCTTGGTGACAACTTAGCAAGACAAAAGAGGTCATCCATGTCTCTGCAGCCCACCATCCTATTGACTTCATGACCGACTCCATTAACCCTCTCCGACATATGACGCGAATTTTAGCCGATTAGGGATACTTTAAATTCTTTGTTACCATCAGGGGTATTTAGAAACCTTTAGTTTAATTACTTCAACCTCTGCAGTTGTCTTTGAGTTAGCTGTGGGCAGAAAACTAATTTTGGAGAGGTAACTCTATTTCTTATTGCTAATCTGGCAACCTCTGCATCATATGAGTCTGAAGGGGTTAATACGTTTGTGTCATGCCCCAGCGAGGGTTCGAACCCAGGCCAGTAGTGCAGCACTCCAGCACATAACCAACTAGACCACCGAGGAGCTAAAAGTAATGGCTTCATTTGGAATTATATCCCATCCACCAGCACCCGCTCCGACTTGTGATCACGTAGCTAGATACCATACACACAAACACCTAGAAATACCAGAAGAGGCTCATATGGAAGCCTGCGTGTATTATGGAGTATAACATCAACATGAGGCTTGTGGACCTGTCAGATGCCATGCTCTTTAGCATTAACTGTGCAAGGATGACAATGAAGTGGTAACTAAAACTACTGTTCTACATCCTTGACTAGGCCGCCCTCAATGCCCACTTCCTCCATACTGAAATGACCAGGAAATGCATGACACTGGAGGAGTACATGCTGGAGCTCTGCAGGGAGATATTTCCTGAGCACACAAAGGACTATGGACCCCTGGCGATGTCAAGAGGCCACCTTACCAACACCACACAGGAAATGTCACTCTGTTTCACTGCCCGACACTTTCCCGAGCAGCTACCAATGAAAGAAGGTGGACGTCCCATTCAACGCGACTTACAACTTAACAGAGGAAGGACACTAGGTACTTCTGCCGCTACTTCAAAACTACTCAATGTGTAACTCCTTGCTTTGCCGAGTACTACACCCTCTACAGTACATCTTCTAGTGTGAAAAAAATCAACAATGTACTGTATATACTGTAGATAAGTGTAAATATGTGTTTGTAAATATGTTGTAGTAATGAGGGAACAACATACTTTTATATATAACCTAAAAGCAATTACTAGCATGCACAAATGAATAACGTGGTGCCTTACTTACTCATTATAATCGAATATACATAGTGTAGTGTAAGGGCAATTATTCTGCTACACAGTCACAAATCGTGATTAGAAAATACAAAAACTTTGTTACATTCTCCAAACTAAATAACTATGGGTTGCAGAAAAAGTCTATGGTGTTAGTGTGCTATAGTCTATTCGTTGTAAGTGGGCGAGAAATCATGACCTCTATCCTCTGTACCTCAAAAAGGGCTAGAACAAATTGGCTGTAAATTTCCACATCTATTCCTTGACTGACTTTTCCCAAATGCTAGGAATATTAGCTTGATTACTCTATTCGTTTTTGAGTTACAAAGGTTAGAGGTCATGATTTTTCGCCTACTTTCAACGAATAGACTATGTATAGCTTTCAGGCACCAAAAGACGTGTCGAGAGGGTAAAAAAATCCACGAAAATTGGCACAGTGAATGGGTTTTTCTTGTTTTCTAGGTATATCAAATGCATTAGGCCAATACAAAAGTCCAGCATTGGCGGTGTGCTGACAGACGGCGGGTTAAGGGGAGATGGGCTGGTTTTTCCGGCAACCCTTCTTCCTCATGTTTAGCCCCATTAGTTTTCAGATTTTACGAAGTTCGGCCCATTAGTTTGGTGATTTTAAGACCTTTCGCCCCATTTCTTTGTGAATATTAAGACTTTTCGTGTCATGTAGGTGTCGATATTTTTCTGGCGAGCGATAGCGAGCCTCTAATTTAAGAAGGCCGGGACTTTTTTCTATCAAAAAATTTACAAATTTATCTTGAAGGAGGATGGGTGATTTTTTAAGCTTGATGGAGGTCTCGGGAGAACACTAAGAAAATTACAAAAAGATACATAAATGATGAAATAAATAAGCCCATCTCCCCTTAAAGAACAATATTTAATAGTGGCCCCTCAAGTGCAACGCTACTTCTCTTATGGAATCGTCACAGATTGGGTACCCACTACGAAAAAACTTTCGTAAAAATAAGAGAGAAAGGAAAATTTGTTATACTTTAACACTGTTATCAACAAGCTTCCCACATTCGGTGGATTTTCTTGTGTTGTGGCTTCTTACCGCCTCTCGCCAAGCGGAACAATTCGTCCTTCTCTTCCCCGCGGGCCAACCGTCAACACTAGTGCCCCCGAGCTCCGGCTTCATTCGACGTTCGTTCTCCTCTAGTGAGTCCTTACTCATTTGCATATATCTGGGGGTTAGTGAGCAAGGTTTAGATTAGCTAGCCTGTGTTGTGTATTGTTGGCCCGCAGAAAGTGTTAAATTAGGGTACTTTCAGGCGCTTACTTGTTGTGTTCATTCTAGTTACCACACGCGTGGTTTTAATTGTTGCTATGCGCCTTAGTTTTTGCTTTTCCTTTAGTTAGGAGGCTCTTTTACTCATCGCTAGCTGTTCCTTAGTCCAGCTTTGGGTCTTGAGACCCCGTCTTTGTCTTTTTAGCAGACGCGCCGGGTTAAGGTTGTCACACGTGGTTGTGGGACCTTCTGGCGTCCGTGTCTGCTGGGAGATCCCGTTTGGGGGCTTTCTCTGAGCCTTTTCCTCTGCTATAGCTACTCTTTCGTGTTTATTCGTTTTGAAAGTTATTTTCTCATGATTAAGCCTTTAGGTTAGCTTTTGAGGGGTATATTTAATTATTCTCTATGTGTGAATTATTTTGTGTCCCCTTTTCTTGCACTCCCTGTGGGTTAGTGTTGCACACTTCTCGGGAGTCCAAGGAGACATGCTTACGTCAGGATTGGTTTGAGAGTAAGGGTGGTTTTCACTCGTTGTTGTGCTTTTTCACCGTGTGAACTCTCTTCACCCGCCGGCCTCGGTTCTGCGACCTTGGGTCCGTGCCGCCGTGCCGCCATGTGGTTTTGTTCCTCTTTCCCCCTGTCTTGTGATCTTTGTGGTAGTGTGCCACTATCCCTTCTTCCGGCGACCTGGCATGGCCGGCGGAAAGAGATATCTTCTGCAAAGATAAGGATTTCGGCGTGCCGCCCGGCCCATTGTTGTGTTTACCCCGTTTTTTACAGCGCCTGTGTGTGTAAACGTACCGGCGCCTGCTAGCAATTTTTTATAATAGCACGCAGATACCCGCCGCCAACTGGCCTAAACAACGTTGACTCATGTCATACGATGGCACTCCGTCTTCTGTGTGAAGTAGACGCCTTAAGAGATTTTTTGGACGGTTTCTCCGGCGGTTTTCTTAGCAGGGCCGCCGGGTTCTATTTTGAAAATAGTTAAAAAACTCTCCGAATGTCCCGGCGTTTGGGCTTACCTACATACCTCCCGACGGGAAGTACTACTTCCTAAAGGGACCCTGTACTCGGCACGCCGAGGGAACTCGCCCTGATCGTTCGCCGAGCGCAATAAGACTTACCCTCTCTGACATATGACACTAGTTTGAGCCTTTTTCACGGGCAACCTCGGTGTCATATGAATATACAAGGGCTAATCGCTCAGCGATTCCGCCATGGTGAGGAAGTCTATATACCCAGGACCTCTGGCTTCATCGCCCTGCGGCGATACAGTTAAGAAGGTTCTTGGGCCAGTGACACTAGTCACAGGTAAGCAGTTTCTACACCAGATAATTCCAATATTGGACAGGATCAGGTCCGGTCGAAGGTTAGAATAATAGTGACTATTTTTCTAACTTTCCGGAGGACTTGCACTAGCATGTTTAATAACACCTCTCAGGTTATCCTTATGAGCATTGATTCCTGGAAATTCTTTCCAGATCAGCACGGCAAGGGACCATCCCGTTCCCAGTGTGTGGAAGGGAAAAAGGGGGAGGGGTCAGTGGTTCAGTCAAAATTTGCACTTTTGCCTCCACACATACCTCCCCTTTTGAATTTTAACATTTTTATTAATTGCACTCTAAGATTGCTACAGGCTGCATTTAAGTTTGCCTCTGGAATTCCCAGCGATGCCCGGTAGGCATAGATCCTTGTGCGGACTGGGTGAGTTTTTGTATAGATCATTCGGGCCTTGCGGCCATGATCGATAGATACCTAAATGGCCACAGTATGGAAATTGTTTACAGTTGCTAACTTTCAAAACAAATTTCCCCAGAATCAAGGATATTGTTGCATCTAGGCAACCAATACTCACCACTTAGCTGAGCAATTAGCCATTGGTTATGACTCAGACCCAGTGAGGAAACACCAGACACCCCCCCCCCCGCACCCCCCGATACAAGAACCCTCCAGGCTTCGCCGGACATCGTTCTAGATTGACACTCCCGTGTAATGGAACCTAGGTCGCCGGCAGGGGTAAGTCAATTTTTCTTTCCTTAAAAAATCTAAGGTAACAGGGGTCGATCAGTATCTCGATTAATGGTTCCTGCGATTAATTAAGCCAGTCATACGGCTCATAATTGTCATGCAGTTAGGCCGACGAGACAGCTTGTTTGTTTCAGCTGAACTTACGCCGACGAGACGACTCTCTCTTTTATCCTAAAATGAAGTAAAAAGATGAAAATTTTGTTACCTTCTTTTGTACACGAATCTGTAATAGGTTACGAGATCTTACGGATAACGAATTTGGATGCATTCAGCTGTAATTTAACGACATAACTCTTACAAGTACAATGTGTTATTTTATACTGTCGGTGTATGGTCCGTTTTACAAGCTTATCGGTAGACATCAGCTTGCTTGGTATATACAGGGGATTTTCCTATTATAGGTACTTGAAACTGCACGTCTCCAGGCCTAGTTGGAACGGTTCAGGTTCACCCTAATACTATGTATAAGTGGCTGATCCCTGCGTCCCGTCGCGGCAAACAGTCGAACCTGTAGACTCGGAATGGCACTCTGAATTCGCATACTTGAGTTTCGTCATGTGCCGCCAGTAAGGAGAGGTGGCAAGCACATTGTTAGTGTTTTTTCCTACCCGACGTTCCTCTAAATACGACGAGTTAGAGATCTAGTGTTAGTCTAACCCTTCTGATTTGAGTTGGCAATGGTGTACACCTTTTCTCACTTATTCCATAGATTAGAGTCTTGTTTTGTTTAATCATACCAGACCTCCCGGCGCATTCGCCCCGTGTTAGGCATATATATAAATAAACCATTACGGACTCAGTAAGGCCAAAGTGGGTTTCAAGTCAGAGGCATCAGTTCATTACTCAATGACCTCTAGCTTTCAATCCCACTTGGATGTTGGAATCGAGGAAGGATCCTCATCTATTTTGCTAATTTAGGACCGGCAGAGTGAGGGGGATGTTTTCTCTCACGATAAACTCTAGGGACTTAACCCGCTGGGGTTCACTGTCTCCCGGTCAACATACCATGAACGGATGGGCGATCTTGGTCGCATCAGTCCCAGGGGTTTTTCAAAGATCGACTCGATAGCAGTCCAATTGATCATCTCAGTTTTTACCCAATGTTGTTTCCTAAGCCTTAAAATATCTCCAAAAAATTCTCGACATAACATATGCCATGTCCCTAATGCCGGGAAATAGAAATATTTTCACTTGGACGCTAGTTGTCAGGATCAGGAAACAGTATTGCGGCGGGACAACACATACCCCCGCCAGATAAGCGGTTAGGTTACATGCCTCCGGTAAATTTTCCACCTCACCCAAATCTGGGTGAGGTGGGCCATGGTCCTTGGGTGAGATGGGATCAGGACCTCCAGCAATTGTGCTAGATATTACATCCAATTCCTTGTCTCCAGTTCCCCCTCCCCACGTTACCGTTACCGAGTTTTGACTGGCCAAACCATCAACCGGGTGGAGTCCCTCTAGCTATTGTTCATAGCCCCTCAGTTAGCAGCAGAGGATTCTTCCCCTGCCCTTCATTGCCCCTGACCTCTGTAACCTCCAAAGGGATTTCCTGGTAAAAGGTAATACCCTTCCAACTGTAGTAGCTTCCTCTTAACTAGGGACATAGCCCAGGTTTTTGCCAAGCCTGTGTTACCCCCCCCCCCCCCCCGCCGCGGCGGAAGCCGTATTTTGAGGCAGTCAGGTCATGACAGCTACTCAGACTCGTTATGGCTCAGGGATTACCTAAGATTTTTTTTTTATGAGATTGTGTTCTCTCCGGTCTTGAGCGCGTAGCCCTTCAATGATCAGACTCAGAGAAATATTAGGGTGATGCTTCAATTGAGTAAGGGACCCCCATTTAGGTCTCCCTAAGTGTTACAACCACCAAGTGAGCAGTTGCCGGTGGGCGTTTTTTCAACGTCCCTCAGCCGCAACATTTTAGTATACTCTCATGACTATTGTAGTAGCAGTCCATTTCCTATCCTACGTCCTCCTCTCCCCCTCCGCCGGGCTAGTGCAATGGGATTCCAGGCTGGATCCAGTGTTTTACCAAGTGTTGGCCGCGCCACTTTACAAGTCTTCTGCACGTCCGGACTGCGCCGGTACACGCAAGCGCACGCCGGAAACTGGCCGCGGGAAGCTAGGCTTCGCCTCACCCGGCGCTAAGAAAGACATAGATACAACCTTCTGAATGATGGTTGGGGTAAAACTCTAGTGGGCACGTGTTCACAGAACCTTCTGAATGATGGTTGGGGTAAAACTCTAGTGGGCACGTGTTCACAGAACCTTCTGAATGATGGTTGGGGTAAAACTCTAGTGGGCACGTGTTCACAGAACCTTCTGAATGATGGTTGGGGTAAAACTCTAGTGGTCACGTGTTCAACGGGACATGCGAACACCGCTAACCCCGGGCCGGACACACAAAGCAAAGGCTTCTCCCTTCAAAAAACAGCCAATATCTTAAAGATTTTATAGTTTAAAAACAAACGTCCGCCGGCAGCCGACTACCCTTATACCTTTGGTAGACCAGGGTACTGACGATTCGGCAGATATGTTTACTCTAAGTGGGGTGTAGCTACGACTCGGTGTTTGTAACAACAGAGACAGGGTTACCTACCGTTACACTGTAGGTTCCCTATGGAGTACCACGTTTAGTTCTCCAGTTTCCGTGCGACATAACGCAAACAGTTAGTTGGTTCTCTCCATCTATGAAATTTTGGCTGGACCGTAGCCTTGCTTCGCGATCTGGGTGGGATCCAGGCGTCAGAAGGGAGGCTTCGTCCCGGCGGGTAGGCTCACCCTCCAAATCTTACGGGGATTTTTCCTCTCTGTTATCATCCTTTACTCAATCGAGTGGGGTCCAAATAAAGGAGTGATCTATTTTTTTAGCCCAATTACCCGAGTCAGGGGCAGCTTAAGAGCGGGTCCCTTCTCTCATATAATTAACTTTTGACCCGGGACATTGTTTAATACATCCCCCCCTACTTTTTCTTCTGGTCGGCTCCTCCCCTTTTTTCTCCAAATGTTTTGTTAACCTAAGGCAGGTGTGGTCGTCCTTTTCTTTTCACTTAACGGTGTCTCCTGCCGCAACTGGAGCAAGGAGTCTTGGTTTTACAAAGACAGAGTGCCGAGGCTTTCAGCCCATGAGTTTCATACGGGATTCTAGACAAGTTTACTCAGGTAGCAGTCCCAAGTGTAATAGGACTCTCTCTGCTCTTTTAACCGATAATTGTCTGGAGCCACCAAACGCCTTACGAACTTTTCAGTTTCCTCTTCTCTCCACCCCTATGGTTAGGACACAATCATTACAAGGGGGGACCGGAGTCACTTACAGTTCCTTGACGGTCCCGTTTAGGTTACTACTTCCCGCCGGCATTACGCCGAAGGAATTCAAACCTTTGGCCAGCCTTGCTGACCTTGGGCTATCTCTGACTTCTAGGTGATCAGAACCGGGTGATTTCGGTTAATTTTAGAATTTTCAAAAAATCTTACATGTCCAGATTTTTTACGCCGGGGGGGGGGGGACATGACCACGGCCACTTTAGGCTACCGGCATTTTTGTTTCAAGGTTCTTGCATAACCCTCTTAGGATAGCAGCACTTTACAGCCCCCCCCCCCCCCCCCCCCGGCGTACGTTGTGAAATAGCCAGCTGTTTTTTCTGGTGCTATTAGTTTACTCAAGGTAAGTACTTGTTTTCCTCACTCTACGCCACTTTGCTAGAGTCCGTTGTGAACAGAGAGTGTGCCCCAATCGCAGGATTAACTGCTTATGTTTATCCCTTTTAGTAATTGAGAATCAAGTTAGCTTCTGTCTTCCTTTTCTCTACATCTGGATTAAGGCAATATCTCTGTGATGCATTTTTGTTTTTTGTTTTACTACTTGTATTCCCGACGTTAGTCATTAGTACTGTGATACGTAACGCCCATTTTGGGCTCAGAAAAGGGTGGGGGGGGGATATGTGGATCCAGTACAACCCCCCTCCGCAGGATTACAAGGTCATACAGGGCAAGCTAGGCGCTGCTTCCACCGGGCCTAGCCCAAGTATATGTTTACGAGCTGAGAAGCTCGATTTTTTTTTTAGTTTTAGAAGTTATTTAATCATACATTTTCTTGAAAGCTTAGGTTAAAGCTTATTTATTTTACAAATAGTATACATTTTGACGCTAATTCAGCGAGTACAAAAATGTCAATTGTATATGTATGTCAATTGTAGATGTAAAATTAAGGTTTCTATTCTAGTTTCACTAGATAGAAAAGTGATGTTATTGGTCGAAGTGACTCAATGGGTGGACCAAAGAGACAAGCCAGGCTCAGCCCAGGTTTCTGGTCAATGTGATTATGAGTTTTTGCATTAGCTCTATATAGGTATCACAAATTACAACTACCACCTCATGTAGGAGGACCTCATGTAAGAGGACTATGTTGTTCGAGCAGGCTTCTTTGAAGCAACGCACTGCTTACACTCTTTTTTTATTTTATATTTTATATATTGTTGCAAACAATAGAATACCTTTCCCTGTTATAAGGATTCATGACTTAACCCTGCGGTTATTGAGGATACGATATTGCGAATGTCCCCCTCCAGTCTTGGAATTCAGGCAACATCGTCAATGATTGAGGGGCCACTATTAAATTATAGGTTTGATTCCCGAAGGGAAGTAGAGAAAACCTAATATTTAGTAGGGGCGCCGGAATCATTGACGATGAGGACCCTCCCAGCCATCCCCTTCCCATTCGCTGATATTTTGAGTTTTTTTTATCTTGATATATCATTGAAGGACAAATTGTTGCGCTTGGCGAGAGGCGGTAAGAAGCAACAACACAAGAAAATACACCGAATGTGGGAAGCTTGTTGATAACAGTGTTAAAGTATAAAAAAAATCCTTTTTCTCTTAGTTTTTACAAAAGTTTTTTCGTAGTGGGTACTCAATCTGTGACGATTCCATAAGAGAAGTAGCGTTGCACTTATGAAGATGACTCTTTTTCTTCCCCGCGGTGGTTGATTCAAACTACTGACGTGGGTGTTGAATGGAGACTATTATGCTAATAGGCAACATCGTCAATGATTCCGGGGCCCCTACTAAATATTAGGTTTTCTCTACTTCCCTTCGAGAATCAAACCTATAATATTTGTTATCCTTTCTTCGGCGGAAACACACTAATCGGCAACTTAAGCCGGTATCACACGAGGGCTTTTATAGTCAACATTCGATGAGCAACATTTTTCTGGCAACATTTCTGGAGTAATTTGCCCTGGTATCGGAAACTAGACTGATGATAGATGCACTTAAGCAAGTGTCACACTATGCCGATTTAAGTGCCGACACTCCACGACTTAAGGGTCGGGAGCAGGTCTTTGCCTACATCGACGCGCGATGTGGGTGGGCGCCAACTCAAGAGCCGTCGGGAGAGGTCGTCAGGGGCCTCAGGAAAAGTTCGACACGCACAACTCTCATGAGCTGAGTCGGCGGCTAGTAAATTGGCGGGACGGGGATGGCAGGCGGGTGGCGTCGGGCGGCATCCAGTAGGCGTCAGACGGTACAAGGGTGTCGACCTGTCTGCCTCAAACGCCGCTTATAAGGTAGGTCGCCTTCAGGCAGCGACCCGGTAACGCCCAGGCGCCATCATAGGGGGAGGGCATACCGTGAGTCCGCGACCTGGCAACGTCACACGGGACATCATTGATAGATGGTTTATTTTTTTATTTTTTTTTAACCTTGATGGAGGTCTAGCGAGGAAACTAAAAAATAAATTAATATATAAATAAATAGACCCCAAAAATCACCACTGTCCCCTTAATCCGATCCCATCAACGAGTGACTATCTATAAACTCTTTCAATAGCGGTGGCATCTGTTTTGCCATAGTTCTGCCTTAAGAACGGTCTGTGGGAGTTAAGAGAGATAAATGAGAGGAATGGAGGTCTTGTGATTGCTACAGGCCCTTTGTAAGCATAATACAATAACCTAATAGTTGCCAGACTATAACGAGAAAGACATCACCGGTACTGAAAAGGTTAACTATAGATGGCCTTGTTTTACCAATTACTCAAAAAAAATAACAATTAAGGGCAGATGGGCGCATTTGTTTGCTCATTTGTGGATTTTTTATGTTTTTAGTTTCCTCCCTAGATCTCAAGCTTAACCCCCCCCCCCCCACCCACACACACACACACACACACACAAACGTCGCCTCCGACGGACCAGTTTGCCTCGGTCGGGATCAAGTGTGACGGAGTAGGGGTCCAGGGTGGCTGTCCATCGCCGCCGTGGTATCTATCGGCGCCGCCCTACCTCCTATAGGCGCCGCTCGTCAGGAGCATTGTCGCCAACCAGTTTGCGTGCTACGGCGCATGACGCCGCCCCAGTGGCGTCATTTATCTTCCTTAGGTCTTGCATGGTTGCCTCTCAACCCCTTCCAGTTGCCGTTAAGCTCGGTTCACACATGCACGAATTAACGTCACATCCGTCCCCGACAAAGAAAACAGGCAGGACGGCATCAATCTGGAGGCCCCATGTGGCCACGATGGCCACTAGGGCCGTTCCAACGTTTTTTTGCTGCCGTTCTCATCCCGTTAATCGTCGTCGAAACGCCGCCAGTCGTCGTCTAGACGCCGCCAGGCTGCGTCTAGACGACAACTGTTCCCGTGTGTGTCCGTGTGTGTCCTGTGGGTGTTCCTGACATAACACGTTTTCTGGCAGTTGCCCCGACCTACACGGTCCATTTTATGCTGCACAAAAAGGACGCCGCCTAGGCACGGCGAATTAAGGGGTTGGGGACGGACGGGACGTTAATTCGTGCATGTGTGAACCGAGCTTTAGGCGGCATGCCCGTCCATACTACCCGCCCTGGGCGTCCCGCCCCTCTATCACCCACGATACTCGGCAGTGGTCTCCCCCTTGTATCGCCACTCCTTAAGTCGTGGAGAGTCGGCACTAAAATTGGCATAGTGTGACAATTGCTTTAGGTAACCGAAAGAATCTAAATAATCTACTCGTAAGCTGCCAGACCAGTGTTAAGGATAAATGTTGAGGGAAAAAGCGCTCGTGTGATACCGGCTTTACAGGGCGAATGGAGGAGAGTGAGGAGGGGGGGGGGTGAAGAGAAGGGAGAGAGAGAGAGAGAGAGAAAGCCGAGAAGAAGATGGGAACATGGAGTGAGAAGCATGGAGATGAGAAGAGTTAAGGGAGCCCACCTCGCTTTTTTTTCTTTCTCTCCCTCTCGCTTTGGCTTTTATCCATTCGGCCCCATTCAACCTACTGTTTTAAGACGTTTACCCCCATCCAGGTGTCAATATTTTCCTGGCGAGCGGTAGCGAGCCAGCATATATATATATTTGTTTTGACAGCAAGCTAGATTTGTAAATTTTTCGATAGGTAAATGTCTCCGGCGAAGCCGGATTTCTCCATACAAAGCTGGCTCGCTATCGCTCGCCAGGAAGAAATCGATACCTGGATGGGGATAAACGTCTTAAAACAGTAGGCTGAATGAGACCGAATGGATACAAGCCAGGAAAAGATAGAAAAGGAGAGAAAGATAAACAAAAAACGGTGACCTAAGGCCCCTTAAGGGGAGATGGAGGGAGTTACAAAGAGTTACAATTAATATATTGCCATTCCAGAGAGAAGATATTATATTGTTCAGTACTTTCATTGGAACTTGTGCAAAATACTACCCACTCTTTTCTTGACGTTTCTATCATTTGGGAAGAGTCCACCAGGGAATAGGTATGTATATTTATAGCCAGTTTGCTCTAGGCCCTTTTGAGTTACAGAGAGGTCAGGGATCAAGATTATTATCAAGTTCGTTGGCGTTACCTATAGTGCTCCACCTTCTAGCCGTGTTTGCGTGTTGTAATCATTTTGAAGGAAAGAGGCGAGAGGGAGGGATCAAAGAAAAGAAGACACGGGAGAGGTGAGGAGGGAATAAGAATGAGGAAGAGAGATGGGAGGAGTACAAAGGAGTACACAGGAAATCAAGCAACAACAGGTCTAGTGACCCTTCTAGGCTGCTTGTCCTCCAAAACACTGAGGATCAAGTGTCCAAACAGTGGTTTAGAGTGGGTAAGGGAACATTGGAAAGGAAACTACTGCCCTGGAACTAATGTCCGTGGCTGGACTAGGAAGTTAGTAGGGGACATATGGGTTACTAACTGAGGGGAGGATAAAATAAAGTTATTCATTTACAAACGCAGTCAGTCGCGGGTTTGATGCGAGATATTTGTCTAGGCGGAGTTTAAATGAATCAACGGTGCTGCAGTCTATAACGTCTCGGGGAAGCCCATTCCACAAGTTGACAACTCGATTGAAGAAGAAATTCTTAGATTCGTGTGAGTTAAAAGATTTACAAATAATTTTGCAACCCTTTCCCCGCGTGTAATTAGATTGGTCGATAGTGAAGTACTTACTACAGTTCATATTGTCGATGCCTTTGATGATTTTGAACACTTGAATTAAGTCACCTCTTAATCTGTGCTGGGTTAAAGGAAATAGATTTAATTCTCTAAGATGCTCTTCGTATGGTTTAGTTCTTTAGGCTAGGTATCAATTTGGTAACTCTACGTTGAACTCGTTCTAGCTTGTTTATGTCTTTTTGGTAATAAGGGCACCAGCATTGAACGCAGTATTCCAGAAGAGGGCGGACTAAAGAATTGTAAAGGGTTAGGATAACGTCTTTGGATTTATGCTCAAATGACCTGCCTATAAAGCCAATTATTTTATTTGCCTTCTTAACAACTTCTGAACATTGTTGACTCGGTTTTAGGTTACTCGATATTGTTACTCCCAGATCGGTTTCTCTGTTTACATTCTTAAGCTGAGTGCCATTCATCGAATAGTTTGCTTTCTCATTTAGGTATCCGATATGTAGTACTTTACATTTATCCGCATTGAAACTCATTTGCCAAATTTGGCCCCAATGTGACAATTTATCTAGATTGTGTTGCATATCGTCAACTTGATCTTTTGAGAGTACGCTAATTGCAATTTTTGTATCGTCAGCATATTTTGAGATTGTACAGGTGAGACCCTCATCTATGTCGTTGATGTAAATTAGAAAGAGAATTGGTCCTAGTACCGATCCCTGGGGTACCCCGCTACTTACATTGGTCCATTTAGATGCCTTACCGTTTATGACTACTCTTTGCTTTCTGTCGCTGAACCAATTTTCTATCCATTTCAACACACCGTCTTGTATTCCATGCGCTTTTAGTTTTAGCAGTAAACGTTTGTGGGGAACTTTGTCAAAGGCCTTTTGAAAATCAAGGTATATAATATCTACAGCTTTACTCTCATCGTAGAGGTTGAGGATATCATGGACGAAGTCTAATATAAGAGGTTTGTTAAACAGGAACGTTTTTTACGAAAGCCGTGTTGAGTATCTTTAAGTATGTTATTTTCCTCTAAGTGATTTACGAGTCTGTCTCTTATGACCGTTTCTAGTATTTTACATACAACTGAGGTTAAGCTAATTGGACGATAGTTACTGGGTAGGGATTTGCTGCCTTATTTGAATATCGGTGTTACGTTGGCTATCTTCCACTGATCAGGCATAGTTCCAGACTGCAAGGATTTATTGAATAGTAATGTCCGTGGTTTGGAGAGCTCATCCTTAGCTTCCTTTAGAACTCTAGGCGAGATTGTATCAGGTCCAGGCGTTTTATTTACCTTGAGTTTATCTAAACAATTCAATACTTCTCTCTCTGTAACGGTGATATTGCTTAGAACATCTGAATTATCAATCTGAATCGGCGATGGTGTAGGGATATCACTGAGGTCTTCTGTTGTAAAAACTGATGCAAAGAAGGTATTGAGGGCATTACTCATTTGTACTTCGTCTTTGGTGTATTCTCCATTTTCATCGACTAACGGTCCAACAGTTGAAGTAACTACTTTTTTCTTTCTGATATAACTATAGAATTCTTTCGGGTTTGTTTTACTTTGATTCGCAATATGTAACTCTAGGGTCTTTTTACTTTGCTTAATTAACTTTTTGGCTTTGCGTCGTAGCTCTACAAATTTCACCCGTTCTTCGTCATTTTGTGAGGATTTTAATTTATCATTAGCAAATTTGTTTAGCAAGCAGGCAGTTTGAAATATCTTTATTCCACCATTTGGGCTTATTAGTATGGCCTGGACGCCGTATTTTCGATGGTATGCAGTCATGCACTGCTTTTAGGTAAGTGGTTTCGAATAACTTCCAAGATGTATTTATGTCATTATTGTTAATTAAAAAGCTCCAGTCAGTTTCTTTAAACATAGCTCTGAGTTTATGAAAGTTTGCTTTCTTGAAATTAGGGACTTTTTCGATGCTACTATTTGGTTCGTTACTAGTAAAGTTTAAAGTGAAAGTTATCGTACGATGGTCGGTGTTACTGAATTCATCACCAACATTCAAATTCTCTATTAATTCTTCTTTTGTTGCAAGTACAATGTCAAGAACGATATTACCACGGGTCGGTGTTTGAACAAATTGATAAAGCGAACTCTCTTGCAAGTTCGTGTACAAGTCATGTCCGGAGTGTGAAGTAAGAGTATCGCCCCACTTGGTCACAGGTAAATTAAAGTCGCCAATAAATACGGTATCTTGTGAGTTACTTACATCTGCAATTTGTTCATAAATTTCTCGGTCAGTTTGCACTGATTGAGCTGGAGGTCTGTATATTAATGCAAGTATTATTTCTGTACCTTTATTATTCTTTATTAGCACAAAAGATGTGTCGACGTTCACAATTTGAGGTTTTGACAAGAGGGTCGGGTTAAGACTTTCTTTGATATAAAATAAAACGCCACCTCCATTTTTATTTATTCGGCTTTTCTCAAACATTACATAACCGGGAAGTGAATACTCTGCTAAAAAGTCTCTATATTCTGTATTGAGCCAAGATTCTGTTATACCAATCACATCATAATTTTCAGTAAACACTAGTTCCTCTAAATCTGAAAATTTATTGCGTATGCTACGAGCGTTTGCATAGAAAACCTTTAAAGTTGCCGTTTTAGAACTCACAGAACGTTCTTTTATCAAATTTTTGGTTCTGGTCGGATCTACATTTACATTCATGGCTGACATCGGTCCTCGGTCGTTATCCCTGGCGGTTTTGAATTTGGGTCGTGTTGGTGGAGCCTTATCCAAATTCGCGGTTCTTGACAGATTAGCATTTAATTCCTTCGCAGGTTGCCGCCCTCGCTGTCTTCGGTCCTCCTTCCTGGTTGTCCTGTGCCGAGTCGATTTCTTCTCCGAAAATCCTTCACCGCATCGTTGAGAAGACGCCCAAAACGTGCTGCTCCCACCTGGTTCAGATGAACTCCATTGTCCGAAAACAAATAGTCATCGTAGTAGAAATTATCCCAGGTGTCGACGAATCCCACGTTTTCCTTCCTACAGAGGTTTGCTAGACAACGAAGAAGAAGAGAGGGGGGGAGGAGACAACAGGAGAAAAAGGAATGTAGGGAGACGAGCGAGGTAAAAGTAGCAAAAGACTACGTAAATGTAGATATATAATAATGTACAAATGCTGATGTGGGGCCATGATTTACAAAACACCGAGTTGAAATGCATATCATCATCATCATCATCATCCCGAGTTAATCCACTGCAGGACAAAGGCCTCATCCAAACGTTCCCTCTCCAACCGGTCAGATGTTAGTCTGTTCCATCCCACCCCAGCACACTTTTGGCTCTCATCCCTCCATCTAGTTCTCTGTCTACCCCTTCCTCTAGCTCCATCCCTAGGTTCCCATTCTGTTGCTCTAGTTGTCCATCTGTTATCGTCTCTTCTAAATATATGACCTGCCCGGGACAATTTCCTCTCCTTTATGGTAGTGAGAATATCTTCTACTTTTGTTTGTTCTCTTAACCAAGAGGCTCTCTTCTTATCTCTCCAAGTTATGCCTAACATTATTCTCTCTATTCCTCTCATGGGCACTCCTAAGTTTGCGTTCTAAACACATTATTATACTCGAAGTTTCTGATCCATAAATTAGTACAGGGAGGACACATTGGTTGTATACTTTCATTTTTAATGAAAGGGATAGTTTGCTTTTCATAATGGAGCTCTGTTTACCAAATGCACTCCATCATGATTAAACATAATCTTGGTTTTCTTTCTATTCATTTTCAGTCCTACCTTAAGGCTTTCTCTGTTCAAATCTTCCATCATTTGTTGTAATTATTCCACTGAAAAGAACTATGTCATCAGCGAATCTGAAGTTGCTTAGATATTCTCCGTTAACATGTATTCACTTATTGTCTCAGTCAAGATTCCTAAATATTTCTTCCAAACACGCTGTGGACAGTTTTGGGGGAAATTGTATCACCCTGTCTTACCCCCTTCTTAATTGGTATTTTCTCACTTTCCTTGTGGTGATTTATTGTTGCTGTTCCATCGTTATACTGTATATGTTTTCTAAAACCTGTATACATAATTCTCTTCTACTCCTTGTTTACGAATCGCTCTCATTACAGCAGAAATTTCGACCGAGTCAAATGCCTTTTCGTATTTTATGAATGCCATACACAATGGCTTTTGGAATTCATCTGTGTTCTCCATTACTCGATTAACAACTTCTATATGATCTGTTGTTGAGTATCCACTTCGGAAACCTGCTTGTTCTCTTGGCTGATTTGAATCTACTGTTCTACCTATCCGGTTGGTGACGATATGTGTGAATAGTTTGTACATAATTGAATACAAGCTACTTGGTCGATAGTTGTTCAGGTCTTTAGCATCTCCATTTTTGTGAATGAGAATAATGGAGGCAATTTTCCAGGCTTTAGGAACCTTTCTACATTGCAAACATTTTGTGTATAGTTTGGCTAGTTTGTTAAGTGATACATCACCTGCATTTTTGATTTGGTCAATAGTGATAATGTCGACACCACTTGCTTTACCACACTTTGCGTCTCTTAACACAATGACTGCGGCACTTGTCATACGACAATTGCTTGGTCACCACTTTGCCATACGGGGGTTTTCGACTAAAATGTATAAACATGAACTAGACGTATTTCAATATTATATCCCTGAAAACAGATAAATGAACCTTTCTAATGACACCTGAATCATGTCTGTATGACCACTGGTTGTCGTGCAACAATATTGCACAGGTGATGCTAAATTGGTAAAAAAATAAAAGTGAGTTTGAGCAGTTTTTGCTATCCCCAAGTCTTTAAGGGAGTTGGAGATGTCTCCCACTGTCACTAGTCACCACCCATACACGGGGGGGCTATGGATGGGAATGTTCTGTGCTGCTTAT
Source organism: Paralithodes platypus (assembly GCA_032716605.1). NCBI lineage: Eukaryota > Metazoa > Arthropoda > Malacostraca > Decapoda > Lithodidae > Paralithodes > Paralithodes platypus. The sequence goes on along the minus strand of CM064560.1, from coordinate 10,922,618 downwards.
ACTCGCTCGCCTGCCTCCCAGGCCTTGTTCTAGGCAGAAATTCGACAATTGTCATATGACAAGTGCCGCAGTGATGACCATATTTTTTATATAACAGCCCGCAGTCATTGAGTTAAAGCTGTCCTAACTTCTCCTATTGTTACCACGTGTACTGGTACATCAATGTTTACATGCTCCAGAATAATGTCTTCGAGTCTGTCTTCACTGCTGTATAGCTTAGTATAATTGATTATTTCATCTCTGTTATTAGTTACTTCACCATTTGGCTTTCTTAGGCTGACCATTTGACTCTTCCCTGTACCAAGCCTTCTCTTAGTTGCTTTCATACTTCCGCCATTTCTTAGAGTCTCTTCAATTTTGGTCATATTAAATGTTCGGATATCTTCAGTCTTTTTATTGTTGATGATCTTAGTTAGTTTTGTTGCTTCAATCTTGTCTCTGGCTGTTATAATTGTCATATTACTTCTCTTCTTCAGAAGATCCTTCGTTACTTCTGAAAGTTTACTACAGGTGTTCTTGCCTGCTTTTCCTGCTATACATAGAGATGCTTCTGTTATGATTCTGGTAAAGTTTAATTTCTTCTACTGTCTCCTCTAAGTCTGCCAACTGCGAATATCTATTCTGACTATCTATGCTAAACTCTTCAGTCCTTTCTCTCAGTGTGCATAAGTTTGGTTTAGTACTACTAACTAGCTTATTTCTTTCTTTCTTGAGATTTAACCCTACTCAACATCTCACCATTCTGTGGTCACTTCCGACATTCACTTTGTTCAATACTGCTACGTCTTTCACAATATCTGGTTTGTCACAAAGGATATAGTAAATTTCATTCTTGGTTATCCCATAAGGACCTTTCCATGTCCATTTTCTGCTAGCTTTCTTTTGGAAAAATTTATTCATCATCTTAACCCCTCCGAACCCAGTTACGCACGTTATGCGTCGCCTATGTATGTAACCCATAGTACCAGCAACGCACCGTATGTGACTGCCTTAATTACTCTTGTCCTATGGCACCTAGAGGGTTCAGATTTGTATGGGAACTACTTTAGTATCCCTCGGAACAATACCGATGGTTGGTAACCCCCCAAGTCCAGCCACGTGCGTGTGGGCGCACGCTGGAGTGATAGGCCAGTATATTGCCTACCAATCACCCAATGATAATGGTGACTTCCCCCTGCCCCCAGGACCCCCATATGGCCTAGGTGAACAGTTGTATGTTGTTTTTCCTTCATTACTAACCTATCCCATGTGTTTTCAGGAAAAAAACAAAATTGAAAAGTGGCTGGTCCTGGAGTGTCATTTATCATTATATCGCTTGGGGTCCAAGGGGTTAAGCCGGTTTCATTCTGCAAATTATACGGGAGTGTCTCCTCTGTCATTTTGGTTACCTATTCCAAATTTCCTATAATTGATTCACCTACTTTTGTCTGGCCTATTTTGGCATTAAAATCTCCGATCACAAAAGTGAATTTAGTATTATGTCTTTTCATAGCGTCTTCTACATCTTCATAACACTTTTTAATTTCTTCATCATCGTGTGTTGCCGTTGGTGCATATAATTGGATTACTTTTACTTTATAACATTTATTAAGCTTAATAGTTATTCCTGCAACTCTCTCATTGATACTACAAAATTCTTCAACATTACCAGCTAGTTATTTGTTTATCATCAAGAATCCAACTCCATATTCTTTCCTCTCTTCTTTTCCTTGGTAACATATATACATGTGGCTGGTAGGCAATTCGATGAATGCCTCACCTGTTCTTGTTATCCCATTTAATGTTTCTAAATTCCTCGAGGAGGATAACCAAGTGGTCAGGGTTCGGACATTGTATGTTCCAAGAGTCAAATTCCAAAGGCAGCCTGATTTGTCTCCAGAGATTCTTAGCACCCCCTGCTCTGGAACAGGTCTGACCGCCACCGTGGTCAGTTGCTTCAGAGCTGCTGGGAAATGAGGGCCATTGGTTTGTTGTGCTTGTCATAGTGGTTGTTTGGGAGGGTAAAGCCATGTGTTGGTGAGCTGGAACACTTTTAATCGGATCCCTAAAGGGCCCTTCACACAGTCAGGAGTGCGAGCTAGAATCACCATGAGTAAAAACTCCTGTTGATTCCTGAGAATATGACCGCGAGTTTCCGAAATTCCACGTGCCCTCACGACAGAGTAGGAGTCAGCGGGAGTGTCCCTGCGAGTCACAAGGAGTTACTGGGAGTCACTGAGAGTTGCCAGGAGTCACAGGGATAAAACTGGGAATGATGTGCGAGTTATTGAACATTTGAAAATTAACGGTCGTTTTCGGATTAGTGCAATATACGAGTCGATACGAGTAATACAGGAGTCACTGGGAGTTAGATAGGAGTCACTGGGAGTCACCGAGCATCACCGGGAGTTGTTAGGAATGACCTGTGTCGCGCGGCTGCCAACTCGTGGTTCGGTATTGCCACCAACTCACAGTAGACTTGCCGTTTGCGCAGCGGCTCCCACAGACGGAAGCACTGGACACACGCGCATCCACTGTGAGCCTCCAGTCATGTATGTGACCCTATAATTTAAAGTTGTCATCTCTCAAGTATGTCTCCTGTAGGCTATAACTACAGTCCTCTAATATCATCATTAACTATTATGACTGTATTCATACATCATTAACCTAAGACGTGCGCATGGGGGGTATGAGACACCACACGCCTGTGCGCACGTATTTGAGCTGTTCCCATCACTAACATCGTTATTTTACCATAAATAGCATTAATACTTATCCATATGTGCCTATTTTAGGTTGATTATAAAGGTATTAACCTGTTACAGCAATAAAACAAGTGGAAACAGTGTTTGGATGGTCAAAATCGGCAATACAGGCCGGGAGTTACATAATGTATGGCTGAGGCAACCTCCCTCCCCTCCTCCCCTCCCCTTGTCTGGAGAGACACTGTTACGCAATAGTCTCTCTCTCGCTCTTTCCCACGCTTGGTAACAGTGATGACAACGCCCTGCTACCAACTCGCTAATGTTAGCACGAAAATAGACCACAGAATAAGGGAATAACAGGGTATATAGGTGATAACTGAAGGAGGGGAGGGAATTGGGGAAGGAGGGGATGTGGAGGAGGGATATTTGGCATGGCCCAGGGGCAAAAACAATAAATAAATAAATAAATAAAAAAAAAACATTTTGGGGGTGTTTTAAATGGATTTTTTAGGCCCAGGATCTTAAGAGTCTTCCGGCAGTCGCCCGGGGAAACTCTTAAGAGTCTTCCCGCACTTTCCGGGTTAAAGACAATAATAGAATACGATAAGTCTGTATTATTATGTACCGTACGGTCATTATATCAATGCTTACTATAATTTAAGAAACAAATATATGTAAAGTTTTGTCTAAAGAGTGTCTAGTTAATCTTTCACACATTTTAGTTTTCCTTCGGTAGCGAGTTCTGTAATATTTCATAATATTACCTAAAATGGGTAACAATTATAGGTTATGTTAGCTTGGTTAGGTCAGGTCAGGGGAGTTGGAGAACTTGTAAAAAAGAAGTAGGCTAGTGTAACATTGACCATACATTGTTCACATTATTAAATACCTCACCTAGAGTAATTTCCTTCTCTACACACAATCACTGTGTTAAATACAACGTCTTGTGAGCAATTGTACTTACACAGGTTCATACTAGGCCTATTTATAATGTTTGACCAAGAAAACTAAAGTACCCGTATATATTATACTTTCAGGTGAGGAGTATTACAGTTTTATATGAATAATATTCGTTTTAATCCACCTTCACGGTACATCACACAGTCAGGAGTGCGAGCTAATGGGAGTCTAACAGGAGTCACTAGGAGTTGCTAGAATCACTAGGAGTCATTGATTTTCACCGCGAGTGAGTGGGAGTCTAACAGGAGTCGCTAGAGTCACTAGGAGTCATTGATTTTCACCTCGAATAGTCCCGCGAGTCCGAATTGTCCCCTACTCCTAGTGACTCTAGCTCGCACTCCTGACTGTGTGATGTACCCTTTCATTTCACTTTGAGATAGCTTGAGAATGCATCTACAATTAATAAATACTGCGAAATTGTTTGGGGAGGGGGGGAATCCCCAGCTAGATAGGCTCGCTTTGCTCACCACCCACACCCATGAATAATGGGCCCTTTATTACATGTGCGTCCAATACAGGTATCTCTGTGGGCGCCCCTGCCGCTTGGAGAGCATGCTCGGTGACTCCCAGTGGCTCCTTGTGGTTCCTGGTGACTCCTGTTGATTCCCAGTGACCCTAAGTGACTCGCATGTATTACCTATCTATATCCCAGTGACTCCCGGTGAAACTGAGAACTGAAACTGAAACAGAACACTGTCCGCGATTTAGATAGTAGTCACTGGGAGTCACCAGGCCTCACTGGGAGTCACTGGGAGTGTTCCGACTCGCAGCGAGAACTTTAAAAACGGTGAATATTTTGTCGGACAGGGCCAATCGCCCGCGACTGGTCGGGAGTCACTGGGAGTCTAACAGGAGTCACTAGAAATCGCTGGAGTCACTAGGAGTCATCGATTTTCACCGCGAATAGGCCCAGGAGTCCTAATTTTCACCTACTCCTAGTGATTCTAGCTCACACTCCTGACTGTGTGAAGGGCCCTTAACAGTGAACCTGCCTAGCATGGTTGGACCTGAGCTAGTATAGCTTCGCTGATCATGGGGATGCTCGAGTCTCTGCGCCTCTGTAAGGCAGTATTCCTCAAAGATAAGATCTCGGGCTTTACGATCATGCTATGGGATTGTGATCAGAGTTTTCCTGCTCCTAGGTTAGTTGCTGTCCAAAGCTTACGAGTCTAGCCCACTCAAGTTTTTTTTTATCAGGGTTTTCTTTCCCCTAGACAGGTTGCCTAACATGGCTAAAGAGCCCTGTCTGCCCTGTAATTTGTGCAAACACACATATATTTATATTTTATTTAGGGGAGGTGTGGTGGAGTGGTCATGCCACTGGATTGGTAATCCAATGGACCCGGGTTCAAATCCCCATATGTCAATGGGAAGATATTATTGGGATTGAATTTGTGCTGTACCTAGTATCAGTGCATTACCACAAAGCCCACCGAAATGCCAAAAAAATACCCTCATTGTTCTCTGATTAAATAACACTGTATGAATATTCCCATATTGAAAATATGTTACAGGGGGACAATGCCTAGTGAGTTCACTGCTCAATAGGTGGCGTTCTGAGAGTGAGGGTCTGAGTCTGAAGGGTGAGACGGTGAAGCACTTGAACGAAGCAACCAGCCGCTTCAGAGATGGAGCTGCTTTGAGCCATACTTCGCATGTCTCACTCCCCAGACTGGAACAAGACCTCACAGGCTTCACCATGTTGAGCGGTGGAATGTACAGGCTCTCAGCCTATGCCCGAGAGGGAGTAGTTGGAATATAGAAAACAAAAATATATATATATATATATATATGTTAGTATAGCCAGGTAATAGATTCTCTTTTAAACAAACGAGGTTAAAGGCAACAGCAGTTTCAGCATTCAAGATTTTATTGTTACAGCTTTCAATAGTTCTAACAATTTTCCTCTGGGGTTCAGAGATGAGGTACAACAGGTTAGCAAAATTCATGGTGGATCCAACGTTTCACAAGTAAACATCTTGCATCTTCAGGGAATGGACAGGTAATGATTAGAATAAGGACAAAGCAACATATTTATACAAAATTCGAGGATCAAGAATAGGTAGGTGGGCGGAGCTACTGGGTGTGGGGTGGCTGTTCATTGGTGGAAGGCAGTCTATTCGCGAGACGGGCACTAAATCTTATCGGTGGTTGGTTGTTGGCTGTGGGTGGCTGTGATTGGTTGGTGTTGTCAGTTGTGTGCTGAGCGCGGAAAGGTAAGGGAGGGGGGCACAGGGCGAGAGGAAGGGGGGCAGTATGCCTGTAGCGCTTGCCTGAAGGAAGAATTTGAAGGTCTTGTGTTTGGTTGTTGATGCTGGGGTTGAGCGTTTGGATGTATAGAGCTTCTAAAATAGCTAGTCTTCTGGGGTCTGATTCTTTGTCGAGTATGGTAGTTTGTTTGTCTAGGTCGGCACGAGTTAGGGCAAGATGGTGAGGGGCTTGATAGTGATCTTTTATAGCGCCAGATTGAAGGTGGAGGGTTAGTCGACGGGAAAGGCGAGTCTGTGTCATTCCAACATAGGATAGGGGTCCACAGTCCCCAGAGGTGCAAATATGCTGGTATATCACATGATCGTCTTTCAGTTGGTTGGTGGAAATGGGGCGGTTACGGAGGACAAGGTTGGAGGTCTTAGGAGATTTGTAGTAAATAATGAGTTTTATTTTATTGTCAGGGTTGGTGGGGAGGACGTTTTTGTGAATTATTTCTTTCATAATGGATTCGTCTGTTGTGTGGTCGGAAGATATGTAGTTTCTGTAGAAAAATGTAATGTCATTGGCCGGGTTGGTGCTAGGGGGGTCTTGTTTGTACCATTTTTCTAGGTGGTGGTTGATGGCATTGGTGACGTCAGTGTTGGAATACCCATTGTTGACTAGGACCTGGGTGAGCCTTTCCAATTCATTGTGTGTGTCATTCCAGGTGGTGCAATGGGTGAGGGCTCTCCTGACATAGGCGGCGATGGTGGACTGATGGTATCGTTTAGGGCATTCACTTTCCCCATTAAGACATTGGCCATTGTTAGTAGGTTTGGTGTACACTGTAGTTTTGAAGCCGTGGTCGTGGAGGGAGACAAGGAGGTCGAGGAAGGGTAGATGTCCATCGGTGGTTTCTTCGTATGTGAAGTTGAGTCCGGAGGCGGCCATGAAGCGCTGCTGGAGGTCCCTGAGTTCGCCCAGGTCCTTCACCCGCACGAAGATATCATCGATGTACCTGCAGTAGACAGTGGGCCGGTGGGCAGCCAGGAGTTCCTCTTCGATAGTTCCCATGAAGAAATTAGCGAACAGGACCCCCAGGGGGCTTCCCATCGCTACACCGTCGATTTGCTGGTACATATTCCCGCGGGGGCAGAGGAAAGGGGACTCCTTGGTACATAGTTCCAAGAGCGTCTTCAGGGCCTTCTCCGGGATGTCCAGGGGCGTATTAGGGCAGTGGTAAACTCGACGTAGGATAAAATCTATGGTCTTGTCAACGGGCACGTTGGTAAACAAACTCTCTACGTCGAGGGAGGCGATGATGTGGTCGTTAGCAGGGGGGGCATCTCGTAGAATTTCTAGGAAGTCATAAGCAGAGTTGAGGTTGTATTGCCGAGGAACAAACGGGGTGAGGAGTTTGTTCAGGGCTTTGGCCCTGCTGTTGCCTTTAACCTTGTTTGTTTAAAAGAGAATCTATTACCTGGCTATACAAACGAGGTTAAAGGCAACAGCAGGGCCAAAGCCCTGAACAAACTCCTCACCCCGTTTGTTCCTCGGCAATACAACCTCAACTCTGCTTATGACTTCCTAGAAATTCTACGAGATGCCCCCCCTGCTAACGACCACATCATCGCCTCCCTCGACGTAGAGAGTTTGTTTACCAACGTGCCCGTTGACAAGACCATAGATTTTATCCTACGTCGAGTTTACCACTGCCCTAATACGTCCCCCTGGACATCCCGGAGAAGGCCCTGAAGACGCTCTTGGAACTATGTACCAAGGAGTCCCCTTTCCTCTGCCCCCGCGGGAATATGTACCAGCAAATCGACGGTGTAGCGATGGGAAGCCCCCTGGGGGTCCTGTTCGCCAATTTCTTCATGGGAACTATCGAAGAGGAACTCCTGGCTGCCCACCGGCCCACTGTCTACTGCAGGTACATCGATGATATCTTCGTGCGGGTGAAGGACCTGGGCGAACTCAGGGACCTCCAGCAGCGCTTCATGGCCGCCTCCGGACTCAACTTCACATACGAAGAAACCAACGATGGACATCTACCCTTCCTCGACCTCCTTGTCTCCCTCCACGACCACGGCTTCAAAACTACAGTGTACACCAAACCTACTAACAATGGCCAATGTCTTAATGGGGAAAGTGAATGCCCTAACGATACCATCAGTCCACCATCGCCGCCTATGTCAGGAGAGCCCTCACCCATTGCACCACCTGGAATGACACACACAATGAATTGGAAAGGCTCACCCAGGTCCTAGTCAACAATGGGTATTCCAACACTGACGTCACCAATGCCATCAACCACCACCTAGAAAAATGGTACGAACAAGACCCCCCTAGCACCAACCCGGCCAATGACATTACATTTTTCTACAGAAACTACATATCTTCCGACCACACAACAGACGAATCCATTATGAAAGAAATAATTCACAAAAACGTCCTCCCCACCAACCCTGACAATAAAATAAAACTCATTATTTACTACAAATCTCCTAAGACCTCCAACCTTGTCCTCCGTAACCGCCCCATTTCCACCAACCAACCCGAAAGACGATCATGTGATATACCAGCATATTTGCACCTCTGGGGTCTGTGGACCCCTATCCTATGTTGGAATGACACAGACTCGCCTTTCCCGTCGACTAACCCTCCACCTTCAATCTGGCGCTATAAAAGATCACTATCAAGCCCCCCACCATCTTGCCCTAACTCGCGCCGACCTAGACAAACAAACTACCATACTCGACAAAGAATCAGACCCCAGAAGACTAGCTATTATAGAAGCTCTATACATCCAAACGCTCAACCCCAGCATCAACAACCAAACACAAGACCTTCAAATTCTTCCTTCAGGCAAGCGCTACAGGCATACTGCCCCCCTTCCTCTCGCCCTGTGCCCCCCTCCCTTACCTTTCCGCGCTCCCCACACAACTGACAACACCAACCAATCACAGCCACCCACAGCCAACAACCAACCACCGATAAGATTTAGTGCCCGTCTCGCGAATAGACTGCCTTCCACCAATGAACAGCCACCCACACCCAGTAGCTCCGCCCACCTACCTATTCTTGATCCTCGAATTTTGTATAAATATGTTGCTTTGTCCTTATTCTAATCATTACCTGTCCATTCCCTGAAGATGCAAGATGTTTACTTGTGAAACGTTGGATCCACCATGAATTTTGCTAACCTGTTGTACCTCATCTCTGAACCCCAGAGGAAAATTGTTAGAACTATTGAAAGCTGTAACAATAAAATCTTGAATGCTGAAACTGCTGTTGCCTTTAACCTCGTTTGTTTAAAAGAGAATATATATATATATATATATATATATATATATATATATATATATACATAAATATTTATTAGTGGCCCCTCCATCATTGACGATATGCCTATTAATATAATAGCCTCCTTTCAAGCGCCCGCGGGTATCCAGTTTGAAACTCCCGCTGCGGGGAATCAGGAGTACTACATCATAAATGTAATGCTACTTCTCTTATGGAATCGTCTTATGATTGGGATACACACTACGAAAACACTTTGTAAAAAATAAAAGAGAAAAAATAAACTCAAAACTTGTTTTGCTATAGCTTTCCATAAATACCATCTCGTGGATTTCTTGCGCGTGGATTCTAGCCCAGACCGTGGCAAAAGAGACGCCATTCTGCCTTCCCTTCCCTGCGACCCTCCTAGTCGGACGTGCCCGCCAGTGCTCCGGCCACATTCTTCGTTCGCTGACTTCTAGTGAGTCCTTACTCATTTGTATTTATCTGAGTTGTATGTGAATAGGTTTAGATCAGCTAGCACTGGCTGCCCAATTGGTATGCTCGCAGGGAAGTGTTAAAATAGGGTACTTTAGACAGGCGCCATCAGGTCTCTAGATCCCGCGCCTCATGTTTTTCTTGTATTTATTCTGCGCCTTATTTTTGCCTTTAGCTACTAGTTAGGAGGCTACTTTATCCGCAGGATTATGCAGCAGGCTGTCTCTATGAGGCAGTTGCATTTAATTTGTTCTGAGCAGGCGCCCTAGTCCAAGAGTTGTCACACATGGTGTGAGGCTTTCTAGGGTACGAGCCTGCGTTGCCCCATGTCTCGTGGGCCCCCCCTCCATTCCTTCGCCAGTGTGGGTTGCTGTATTGTCAAGAGGTAGGTAATCAACAGAATTATGCTTACTACAAGCCTCGTGGCCAGCCTCAGTAGGGGTCTCCTTAGCGGCTAGGGGTATAACATATCATTGATTGTGATTATAATGTATTTAGCCTATGCTTTCTCCCGTGTTGGCATGTAGTGTTTTTAGACATGCAACAGGGAGTCAGGAGACGTCCTGATTTTTTTTGGAGGGGACGTTTGTTCGGGACGTATGACTCACAGTTAGTCTACGTTGCCGTGAGTTTGGTTATTCCTTCCGGCGATCTTTCTGTGTACTGACGCCCGCCACGCAGGCGTTAGGAAAACTAAAATCTGTCCCCGGCGTGGTGTGCTGTCCCACGCTCCTTCCGGCGGAAACGCTACTTTTGACGGAAAGATCTCGGCCCGCCGAGTGAACTCACCCAATTGTTCCACACACTAACAAGACTTCTTAAGCCCGGCGGCACAGTCTAGTGGTCGTTATCCATCACACTTTTCGTGGAAAGTTCAGATAGATAACAGACAAAGGATGTTTTTTGGACATGTGACAGGTAAGGAGTTCGTTTGCAAGAAACCTTTTGGTTCATTTTGTTTACAAGACTGGCGGGAAGATAGAATAACAGTTGTGCTATAACTAGCTCCCCAACGGACTTGGATGGATAGGATGTGTAAAACCTCGCAGTTTATACTTATGAGCATTGATTCCTGGAAATTTGTATTTCCAGATCTCGTCACATCTAGTCCGGCACAGAAGGCAGAGGAAGGAACCATCCCGGCGGGGGGGGGGGGTGGGGGGGATTAGTTCGGTCACCATTTTGCCTCTCTTTAAAATTTGTGCTACACCAACATGCTCTCGTGTACCAGTAACGCCGCACAAATTATGCGAAAGATGCGTAACATGCATCGATAGAGCACAGTTCCTCTGGACCTCCCAGAAGTGTTCGGTTTGTTTGGACCTGTACACGGAGTGGTTGAGTAAAGAAGACCTATCATGCTTAGACATTAATGACAGTAGCTCTGTTAGACATTAATGCAAAATTCACCTCATATGCCAAAAGAGTAGCCAACGTCACTTTACATAATGACGACGCAGAATTGTTGCAACTACTCTTACTTTACTCTTGTTCTGATGATTCTCCTATAATAAAGTCAACGGGTAGTGATACAGCTATGATTCAATATGAAGTAGAGCAAGTAACTATTCAGGACTCGGATGAGGTCTCAGATTGGTATGAGGCAAATACCCCCCCCACCCCCCACCCCCCCACCCCAAGAGGGCACGCTCGGCGTCTCCTGGGGCCCGGCAGTGGTCCGGACCAAGCTCACCCTGGCGGTAGTGCACACAGTCAGTACAGCATCCACAGTCCCCCAGGAGACAGGATAACAACACAAAGCTAGCTACGTATACTCTTCTTGTTAAGGCGGAAGTTCATGCCAGTGCAGAGCCAGGGGATGCACTTTCACAACAGAGCCAGCCCGGCTCCCAACAACTCTCCTCAGTTTCTGCCTCTCAGGCACCGGAGTTTTTTCCCGGCCTCCTCGGGGCAGAATCAGAAGAGACGGAGTTGGATTTGAGTGACAAGTCTGAGGTAAAAACAGTCCAACACAATACCCCTTTACGACTTACAAAAGTTCCTCTTCCTGAATTTGAACCTTCAGAGCTCACAGAAGTTATAATGCCTTCTCCGAAGGCAGAACGTAGAATCTCCCACAACTCAGCCTTTGGGCAAGACCACATTGTAGTGGTCAAAGAGACCCTGCTATTAGGGTCCCCTATGGATTTCAATCCTTTTAGAGGAAGTTGGGACGATCAAAGAGGGTCAAAGGGACAGAATATTCTAGCACCCAGTAGTCTGGGACCAATGTTGGAAGAACGTCAGAAGGCGGCGGAACAGGTAAGCAGATCTCTAGACAAGGAAATAACTGTGTTGAGTTCACCGGGGATGATAGATAATTCTCCGGCGATAGACTGTAAAGGGGCTACTAGGAAAAGAGAACGTACAGACAACATCTCTTAAGAGGGCCTACAATCAATGTGTCACAGCAAAACAAGTAGAGGAAGTGTTACATAATGTTTTGTAATCAATGTTTTCAACCTAAGAGACCTCGAGATACTCCGGTAACGACAAAGGGAGCTCCCCCGATTGAATCTGTGCTCCCACTCTCCTCCACCACAATGACTATTTCATCCCATTTCAACCTCACAATCTATATTTTATTAATTTCACCACAACACCAAACACACCCAATGAAATTAATTAAAGTATAATATATGATCCACCGGGACTCGAACCCAGGTTATCACACACAGATTTTTGCCACCTTAACCATTACACCACCAGGACGGTCAAAGGTTCATTCACACGCCCACGACTCAATATCCATTCTCGAATACTGGATACTAATCCAATCATGTTCATACTCCCAACCGCGCTATGGTAGGCCTAATGTTTAAGTGAGAGGAAGGAATATTCATGGGGCACAGATGATATAGACCGGCCTCGCTACGAAATATCCCTGAACCTACTGATAATCTATATTTGATTAATTTCACCACAACACCAAACACCCCCAATGAAATTAATTATAATATAGTATATAATTATGATCCACCGGGACTCGAACCCAGGTTATCACACACAGATCTTTGCCACCTTAACCATTACACCACCAGGACGGTCAAAGGTTCATTCACACGCCCACGACTCAATATCCATTCTCGAATACTGGATACTAATCCAATCATGTTCATACTCCCAACCGCGCTATGGTAGGCCTAATGTTTAAGTGAGAGGAAGGAATATTCATGGGGCACAGATGATATAGACCGGCCTCGCTACGAAATATCCCTGAACCTACTGATAATCTATATTTGATTAATTTCACCACAACACCAAACACCCCCAATGAAATTAATTATAATATAGTATATAATTATGATCCACCGGGACTCGAACCCAGGTTATCACACACAGATTTTTGCCACCTTTTAACCATTACACCACCAGGACGGTCAAAGGTTCATTCATACGCCCACGACTCATTATCCATTCTCGAAGACTGGATACTAATCCAATCATGTTCATACTCCCAACCGCGCTATGGTAGGCCTAATGTTTAAGTGAGAGGAAGGAATATTCATGGGGCAGATAGAAACTGCCCCGGCGATTTCTATTGTCCCACTTAATCCGGCCAAGGTAAGGATATTAACGAATCCAGAGGTTACGGCGGTGTTTACACCAACTATACCTCACATAATACCCAACCCAGTGTACCCCACGGTCGAAGTAAATCAAAAGTTACTGCCAAACGCTAGTCTCCCGGCGGATGACGAGAAAGTAACCGCCTCTCCTACCACCCCATATTCTGGCTTAAAATCATCTATTTTTCCGATGTCACTGGATAAACAACTCCAAATGACAGCTCTGATTCCTCAATTGAAGGAATCGGATTGCTTCTGGTTCCCAGTTCAAGCACCAAAATCAGGTGAGGAGCACAGATCTTTGGCGGGGGAGATCCCAGTCCCCCAGGAGTGGATCATTGAAACAAGTAAGAATAAGGAGTTTCGGGCAAAAGACAAACAGGGTAATATTTTGAGGGTACCAATTAAGGCTATTCCAGATGTATGGAATTATGAGTATTTTGTGTATGTACCAGCCCAACTGTTACCTCCTCCCCCAGGTGAACAACTTCATGACTGCTACTGGCCTTATGGCATATACGGTGGTGATTCAAGTAAGAAAGTGGAACCGGAACTGGTTACAGTTCCGACGCACATACCAACAGACAGTCAAGAACAAGAACTAAATCTGGGAGAGGTAGGTCATGGTCCGTGGGTGGATTGGGAGAACGAGGCGCAACAGTTTGCTATAGCGTTAACGACTCAACCTTCCCTCATTATTCCCCCTCCCAACCAAATTGACTTCAATTTAATGAGCACACAACCCGGCGGGGTACCTTACGCCATCTGTACATTCCTAGCATCCCCACAATTATCCCACCGGGATTTTCAGGAACCTTTCATTACCCCCCCATTAATTGACCTCCACAGGGAGTTTTTGTTGCGGGAGGATGCGTCTAGGAGACTCTCAACATTCCTCCTCACGCCCCGTACTGCCCAATCCATCACGCGGCCGGTAGATGCTCAAATAAGTCAGAGGATGAGGGAGACAATTGTGCTTTTCCAAGGACTATTACTCCCTCAGCCAACTAGGTCACTCATGGACACCCGAACGGCATTATTGGCTGCCGTTAAAGCTAGGCAAAATCTGAGATTAGCAATGGTGAAGGAGTTACCCGGTAGTATCGCATACCGAGTACTTCTTTCCCCAGTGTTAACATCTTCTGTGATAAACATGGAGACTAGACAGGATGTTTAACAAATGTCGACTCACTTACCCACAATACAGTGAGCCAGAAGAGGTGTTAAATCACTAGAATGAGGGTTAGGGATGGACGCAGACCATTGTCAGGCAGTCGTCTATATCTTTCCATACCATACCTTTAAATTCTTTTCTCTCTCTCTCCCGGGGCCTTGTAAAGGCGAGTGGATCCGAGACTAGACTCCGTAGTACATACCTAGTCACATCTAGGGTGTCTACGAAAGTCGCTGGGTAAACACCCCGGCGGAGGTGGAAAAGGACAAGAACAGACATTCAAGTAGGAACTATCGACCTCGCTTAGCGTTAATACTACTCAAGGAGTTTGGATCATTCAGTTACAAGGAAATTATTCTGTTCTCGTCCTCACCCAGCCTACCGGCGGGAACGTCCACCATACCTAAGGCCTTAGATACAATTGTATAATGAACAATTACCCTACGGCGTAAGCAACTAGCCGGGAAACAGTTTCGATCCCTCTTCCGAATTGTCACTGGTGTAGTACCAAATTTCACCATAGATCAATGTTTTAAAGGTAGAGTCTGATATAAAGAAAGGCCGAAAGGTAAATATTCAAGGAATTTCAAGGTAGCAAAAGCATAGACGACTGCCTGATAAGGAGTGATCTTATTCCTAAAAAAGAATACATATCATCCGGCCCAATGACTTAGCCACCAATGCCGAAAATTTTAGTCAAGCATTGGAGGTTAGGATAAATCCCTAGGACTCAAGATCACTCAAGTAAGATGAGTCTTGTACCTATCAGAGATTGTACAGGGATAAGAATAGGGCCGGAGGGAAGGGCAACCACAGGTAAGAGTTAAGAGGACAAAAAACCTTACAAGTGATTATAATATATGAAGATTCTCTATGTTTTTGCACACGGCGAAAAGACATGGTCTTTTACCAGTCTTGTTCGATCCGAGATCTACTGTTGGTACGATTAGATCAATTTAAAGTACAATGGGTGACGAAGGTAGAGGACGACTAAGTCTTACCACATTTTGAAACATACAACAGGAAGAACATTGATGACATCCTAAGTAAACATGAAGTTCTATCACCCTAGGCACAGGAAACATGGAAAGATGTTTTCTCCTCCGCCAGCGGTACAATAAATTTTACCAACTAAATATCTAGCCCCTAGACCACATACGCCGGATGACGGTCCCAGTAAAAGAGGACACCTGGTAACAAACAAGTCTCCAAAAAAAAAAAAAAAAATTGTTTAGTGTTTCTACTCGATGGTAAACAAATTGATATTTGAGCCTTACAAATATAATTTGGGAAAACAGTAAAAACGACGGGGAGGAATATAAGACGTAGGACCTCGGGGTCCGAGAGCACCTGAGTCATCCGAGTTTAGGAGAACACAGTCACTAGACAGGGATCAACACGCCGGTTCGGTCATACGACAGAATGTCAGAAGGAAATTGGTCACAGCCATATGCCTTCCTCAAGGAGGAACAGGCGATACAAATGAAAAGGGAATTCCCCAAGCTCTAGACACCATAAACCCCCTTAACCCACCGGTTTTTGACGCCGGCAGGGAGGCCAACTAACATAAAACAAGAAGTGACCCAGAGTTTTTAGCGAACAAGTAGCTCAAGGACACAGGTGATTGTCGTCCCGCCGACCACTCTAACAATGGTCATTCCTCTCCCATAATATCAATTGGAGGTATAGGGCAAGGCAGATACTTGATGGAGTTCTTTTTTGATCCGGTGTTAATAACAGCACAAGGGAACTCTACTGTAATAAAAACGCCGGTTAGGTTATATCTACAACAGGCAAGATATCAGTTATGAGAAGAAGTCTATATCGCCAAGACCCCCCCATCTTTAGAATGATACTAAAAATAGCACAAAGAAGTGTTAAAAGATACATTTCTGACCCTTTACATACCACCAACGGAATGGGATCCGCGGGCACTAGAAGTAGGCAGAGACCTCATAATGTTCTTAAGTTCGCACCGGTTGATTCATACCGCTAGCGGAGGAGAAAGAATACATTTATCTATGATTCCTATTGATACCTACCAACTCGCCAGCACTGAACTACCCGGCGGTTAACCTACTTTAGATTTTTAAGCAGAACAAAGTAAGACAAAAACCATGCCGGAACGTGGAACAAAAATATACTAAACTGTATACCAATGGGTACATGGAGCTGGCGGCGTGAAAGGCGACAATGTAAGTTTAACCGTAGTGAAGTAGCTCGGTCTTCTACCCTCGTTACAAAGAAGGGAACAGAGTAATTACTTACAAGAGGTAAGGAGGTCTTCACTCAGGATACGGATAAAACATATATCCATATTAGTGTCTATAAACAAATGTAAGAAAGTGTTAAGTTAAGGGGTGAGGAAAACCCAACCTCAACAGATAAGACCATTAAGTGTAATAGTATACCGAATCGTGTCACGAGAGGGAGATTGGTTTGCCTTTCTCACCGATCAGGAGAGCAATCCCAAGTTTTATAGGCTTCAACCTAGACCATCGGTCATAGGACTAAGTCTCTCAGACTGTACAAAATTGTTCATTGGATGGCAGCTCACAATTTTGCATGATATATCCCCTCTCTTGCTTTCCTGACTCGACACCGTGGGTTAGCCCAGCGGCAACCAATACTAATAAAAAATGCCGACAGAGGGGCTAGTTAGTCTAAGTACTAAATTGTTTAAGTTTCATAAGGCTGGAAAAGGGGAAGGGGGGGGGGGGGGATGCAAGTAAGCACATAGGACCCCTAGAATCCCTCCGCCGGTTAACGGCCCTCCGCCGGACAAGATGTTAAGGTCACGGGCTGTGACACCTTAAAATCAAGCTGTTTTACAGCTATTTAAAAAAAAAATCTATGTAAAAATACCTATATTAGTTGCATCTATTTAACAAAGCGTACACATGATATGTACAATTAGTTTTAAGAGCTATGAGGTTGATCAGGTATAGAAGTATGTTCTCTGACAACAAGTTTATGGGTCTCAGAGTGAGAATCTTATCATATATCTAAAAGCAGATCTTCTTCGAAGTAACGCACTGCTTTCCCTCTTTTATATTTTTATATATTGTATGTAAATAATAAAGAACTCAAATTTGCTGTGCGATTCTTTTTTCTCTACCTATGGTATTGTTAGTGGTTTGATATTATTACGAATGTCCCCCTCCAGTCTTGAGATATCAGGCATATCATCAATGATGGAGGGGCCACTAATAAATTATAGGTTTGATCCCCGGAGGGTAGAAGAGAAAACCTAGTATTTAGTAGCGACCCCAAAATCATTGACGATGTAGGGCCCTCCCGTCCATCCCCTTCCCATTCGTTGATATCTTGAGTTTAGTCTTAATATGTCAGTGAAGGCAGAATGGCGTCTCTCTTGCCACGGTCTGGGCTAGAAATTCACGCGCAAGAAATCCACGATGGAAAGCTATAGCAAAACAAGTTTTGATTTTCTCTTTTATTTTTTACAAAGTTTTTTCGTAGTGTGTACCTCAATCATAAGACGATTCCATAAGAGAAGTAGCGTTACACTTATGATGTAGTACTCCTGATTCCCTGCAGCGGGAGTTTCAAACTGGCTACCCGCGGGCGCTTGAAAGGAGGCTATTATATTAATCGGCATATCGTCAATGATTTCGGGGCCACTACTAAATATTAGGTTTTCTCTTCTCCCCTCCGGGGATCAAACCTATAATATATATATATATATATATATATATATATATATATATATATATATATATATATATATATATATATATATATATATATATATATATATATATATATATATTTCTAACTTCTGATAAATCGGATGAGTTTGTTTGTCCTCTATCTAATGTCAGACGATGAGCTACGAAACTTTTGTTTGTTTTAATTTGTATTAGTTTACTTTTCTTCATTTAATTTATCTTTTGGACAATTATATTTTTAGGATTGATCGGGGCATAAAGGATAAATAAGAGGAGGGTAGAGACAAGGGAGTAAATGGTGAAGGGGGGAGGTATATGGGGGGAAGGAGGGACAAATTTCAGGTATATGGGGTAAGGAAGGACAAATTCAAGGTATATGGGGGAGGGAGGGACAAATTCAAGGTATATGGGGGAGGGAGGGACAAATTCAAGGTATATGTGGGGAAGGAGGGACAAATTCAAGGTATATGTGGGGAAGGAGGAACAAATTCAAGGTATATGTGGGGAAGGAGGGACAAATTCAAGGTATATGTGGGGAAGGAGGGACAAATTCAAGGTATATGGGGTAAGGAGGGACAAATTCAAGGTATATGTGGGGAAGGAGGGACAAATTCAAGGTATATGTGGGGAAGGAGGGACAAATTCAAGGTATATGGGGGGTAGGAGTGACAAATTGGAGGTATATGGGATAAATAAAACTAGTGTATATACCGATGCTAACTATAATGGCGATATATACTGTACAGTAAATGATGTGTTCGGAGAGAGATATCCTGACCAGGATTCGACCCACTCTCTCCAGATATATATGTGTACGTTGGGCACCGTATCCACTCGACCATGAGCGGATACTGTGCCCAACTCACACAAATATCTGGAGAAAGTGAGTTCAAAGCCTGGTCAGTATACCTCTTCCCCAACATGTCCGACATTATCATTAGAAGAACAAGATATATGAATATATGTAATGGTTAAGGTGTCTAAAGATCTTTGTGTGATAACCCGGGTTCGAATCCTGGTGGATCATATACAGTATATGCTTTCATTAATTTAATTTGAGGTGTTTGGTGTTGTGGTGAAATTAATAAAAAATAGATTACATAACTTCAATAACAGCGACATTATACAGATATTTTACCAGTCTTGCTAAGGCAGCCTCCCAAAAGCTGGGTGAGCTCAACTGCCTCAAGGGGTTCTTTACCCCTGCACAACTCCTTGTTCTGTACAGTGGCACAGTGCGTCCTTGTATTGAGTATTGTTCACATGTATGGGGAGGATCCTCTCACACCGCACTCCTAGAAGAAGTATAAAGGAAGACCTTTCGTATCATTAACTCCCGTCCACTCACCAACTCTTTGCAATCTTTCTCTCTTCGCCGTAATGTTGCATCTATCTCACTATTCTATCGCTACTACAATAATCAGTGCTCCTCGGAGCTTTCCCAGTATATACCACCTCTTTGTAGGGTACAAAGGAGTACAAAGGAGTACAAAGGAAATCAAGCAACAATAGGTCTAGTGACCCTTCTAGGCTGCTTGTCCTCCAAAACACTGAGGATCAAGTGTCCAAACAGTGGTTTAGAGTGGGTAAGGGAACATTGGAAAGGGAACTACTGCCCTGGAACTAATGTCCGTGGCAGGACTAGGAAGTTAGTAGGGGACATATGGGTTAGTAACTGAGGGGAGGATAAAATAAAGTTATTCATTTACAAACGCAGTCAGTCGCGGGTTTGATGCGAGATATTTGCCTAGGCGGAGTTTAAATGAATCAACGGTGCTGCAATCTATAATGTCTCGGGGAAGCCCATTCTACAAGTTGACAACTCGATTGAAGAAGAAATTCTTAGATTCGTGTGAGTTAAAAGATTTACCAATAATTTTGCAACCGTTTCCCCGCGTGTAATTAGATTGGTCGATAGTGAAGTACTTACTACAGTTCATATTGTCGATGCCTTTGATGATTTTGAACACTTGAATTAAGTCACCTCTTAATCTGCGCTGTGTTAAAGGAAATAGATTTAATTCTCTAAGATGCTCTTCGTATGGTTTGTTCTTTAGGCTAGGTATCATTTTGGTAACTCTACGTTGAACTCGTTCTAGCTTGTTTATGTCTTTTTGGTAATAAGGGCACCAGCATTGAACGCAGTATTCCAGAAGAGGGCGGACTAAGGAATTGTAAAAGGTTAGTATAACGTCTTTGGATTTATGCTCAAATGACCTGCCTATAAAGCCAATTATTTTGTTTGCCTTCTTAACAACTTCTGAACATTGTTGACTCGGTTTTAGGTTACTCGATATTGTTACTCCCAGATCGGTTTCTCTGTTTACATTCTTAAGCTGAGTGCCATTCATCGAATAGTTTGCTTTCTCATTTAGGTATCCGATATGTAATACTTTACATTTATCCGCATTGAAACTCATTTGCCAAATTTGGGCCCAATGTGACAATTTATCTAGATTGTGTTGCATATTGTCAACTTGTTCTTTTGAGAGTACGCTATTTGCAATTTTTGTATCGTCAGCAAATTTTGAGATTGTACAGGTGAGACCCTCATCTATGTCGTTGATGTAAATTAGAAAGAGAATTGGTCCTAGTACCGATCCCTGGGGTGCCCCGCTACTTACATTGGTCCATTTAGATGCCTTACCGTTTATGACTACTCTTTGCTTTCTGTCGCTGAGCCAATTTTCTATCCATTTCAACACACCGTCTTGTATTCCATGCGCTTTTAGTTTTAGCAGTAAACGTTTGTGGGGAACTTTGTCAAAGGCCTTTTGAAAATCAAGGTATATAATATCTACAGCTTTACTCTCATCGTAGAGGTTGAGGATATCGTGGAAGAAGTCTAAGAGGTTTGTTAAACAGGAACGTTTTTTACGAAAGCCGTGTTGAGTATCTTTAAGTATGTTATTTTCCTCTAAGTGATTTACGAGTCTGTCTCTCATGACCGTTTCTAGCATTTTACATACAACTGAGGTTAAGCTAATTGGACGATAGTTACTGGGTAGGGATTTGCTGCCTTTTTTGAATATCGGTGTTACGTTGGCTATCTTCCACTGATCAGGCATAGTTCCAGACTGGAAGGATTTATTGAATAGTAATGTCAGTGGTTTGGAGAGCTCATCCTTAGCTTCCTTTAGAACTCTAGGCGAGATTGTATCAGGTCCAGACGTTTTATTTACCTTGAGTTTATCTAAACTATTCAATACTTCTCTCTCTGTAACGGTGATATTGCTTAGAACATCTGAATTATCAATCTGAATCGGCGATGGTATAGGGATATCACTGAGGTCTTCTGTTGTAAAAACTGATGCAAAGAAGGTATTGAGGGCATTACTCATTTGTACTTCGTCTTTGGTGTATTCTCCATTTTCATCGACTAACGGTCCAACAGTTGAAGTAACTACTTTTTTCTTTCTGATATAACTATAGAATTCTTTCGGGTTTGTTTTACTTTGATTCGCAATATGTAACTCTAAGGTCTTTTTACTTTGCTTAATTAACTTTTTGGCTTTGCGTCGTAGCTCTACAAATTTCACCCGTTTTTCGTCATTTTGTGAGGATTTTAATCTATCATTAGAATTTTGTTTAGCAAGCAGGCAGTTTGAAATATCTTTATTCCACCATTTGGGCTTATTATTATGGCCTGGACGCCGTATTTTCGATGGTATGCAGTCATGCACTGCTTTTAGGTAAGTGGTTCCGAATAACTTCCAAGATGTATTTATGTCGTTATTGTTAATTAAAAAGCTCCTGTCAGTTTCTTTAAACATAGCTCTAAGTTTATGAAAGTTTGCTTTCTTGAAATTAGGGACTTTTTCGATGCTACTATTTGGTTCGTTACTAGTAAAGTTTAAGGTGAAAGTTATCGTACGGTGGTCGCTGTTACTGAATTCTTCACCAACATTCAAATTCTCTATTAATTCTTCTTTTGTTGCAAGTACAATGTCAAGAACGATATTACCACGGGTCGGTGTTCGAACAAATTGATAAAGCAAACTCTCTTGCAAGTTCGTATACAAGTCATGTCCGGAGTGTGAAGTAAGAGTATCGCCCCACTTGGTCACAGGTAAATTAAAGTCGCCAAAAAATACGGTATCTTGTGAGTTACTTACATCTGCAATTTGTTCATAAATTTCTCGGTCAGTTTGCACTGATTGAGCTGGAGGTCTGTATATTAATGCAAGTATTATTTTTGTACCTTTATTATTCTTTATTAGCACAAAAGATGTGTCGACGTTCACAATTTGAGGTTTTGACAAGAGGGTCGGGTTAAGACTTTCTTTGATATAAAATAAAACGCCACCTCCATTTTTATTTATTCGGCTTTTCTCAAACATTACATAACCGGGAAGTGAATACTCTGCTAAAAAGTCTCTATCTTCTGTATTGAGCCAAGATTCTGTTATACCAATCACATCATAATTTTCAGTAAACACTAGTTCCTCTAAATCTGAAAATTTATTGCGTATGCTACGAGCGTTTGCATAGAATACCTTTAAAGTTGCGGTTTTAGAATTCACAGAACGTTCTTTAATCAAATTTTCGGTTCTGGTCGGATCTACATTTACATTCATGGCTGTCATCGGTCCTCGGTCGTTATCCCTGGCGGTTTTGAATTTGGGTCGTGTTGGTGGAGCTTTATCCAAATTTGCGGTTCTTGACAGATTAGCATTTAATTCCTTCGCAGGTTGCCGCCCTCGCTGTCTTCAGTCCTCCTTCCTGGTTGTCCTGTGCCGAGTCGATTTCTTCTCCGAAAATCCTTCACCGCATCGTTGAGAAGACGCCCAAAACGTGCTGCTCCCACCTGGTTCAGATGAACTCCATCGTCCGAAAACAAATAGTCATCGTAGTAGAAATTGTCCCAGGTGTCGACGAATCCCACGTTTTCCTTCCTGCAGAGGTTTTTAGGATGGGTACGTGGTACCCGTCTTGCAACACAATCCCACCCCTACTCAGTGCAACTCTCCAACCCTAGAATGAAACGTTACTCTCAGTCTTTCTTCTATTCAACAGCTGAGCTCTGGAACTCTCTCCCAGAATCAGTCTTTCCCTCCTCCTATGACTTAAATTGCTTCAAAATCCGTGTGTCCAGGCATTTTGGCTCGAACGTTCCTTGATTTTGGCCCTGTCACTCTTTCAACTATGGGGAGGCACTCACTACAGGCAGTTCTGCCTTGTGTCTCCCTCACTCACATAGACAAAACAAATGACCATAATACCAACGCATTATTAGTTATCTTACAGGGGCAATACAAATAATTGAAGGCATATTAATGCTAATAGAATAAATTGCATACAGTAATTGTGGGAATAGTAACCTTCAACATGGAAAGTGTAGTATTAGCATGATTGTAACTAAGCACGGTATGTAGATTATACTTCATAATATGCGCTTGTTATAAGGGGTCAAGACAAATATCCCTCAAGTGGAAATCTGCCCTCAATGCACTATATGCCACTACTTCCTATAGTAAGGTGTGCAGGCGGGGGCAGCATTTAATCTGCCCTCAATGCACTATATGCCACTACTTCCTATAGTAAGGTGTGCAGGCGGGGGCAGCATTTTATCTGCCCTCAATGCACTATATGCCACTACTTCCTATAGTAAGGTGTGCAGGCGGGGGCAGCATTTAATCTGCCCTCAATGCACTATATACCACTACTTCCTATAGTAAGGTGTGCAGGCGGGGGCAGCATTTAGTCTGCCCTCAATGCACTATATACCACTACTTCCTATAGTAAGGTGTGCAGGCGGGGGCAGCATTTTATCTAGAACCTAAATAAACATTATGATCGATTGGTTTTGAAGATTTAGGGGCTATTGTTATTTTTGTATTTATATGTTTTTTTTTTTTGGGGGGGGTCTATTAATAAATATATTCATTTATTTTACAGTTTCCTCGCTAGACCTCCCTCAAACTAAGAAAAAACACCCCCTAGACGCCCCATCAAGATAAATTTGTATATTTTTCGGTAGAAAATTTTCCCGGCTGAAGGCCGGTTCCTCTTATAATTGAAGGCTCGCTATTGCTCGCCAGGAGAAAATTGACACCTAAATGACACGATAAATCTTAAAATTGACAACGAAATGGAGCTAAATGTGTTAAAATCGCCAAACTAATGGTCCGAACGTCTTAAAATGTCAAGACTAATGGGGCTAAACACGAGGGAGAAAGATGTCCAAAAACCCGACCAATCTCCACTTAACTACCTTATCTAGAGAGTTCTCGGGCGTTTCAAGTGACCCTTTAACCCTTTTTATACCGGGGACGTCATTTTGTATTTGATTTCAGCTACATTTAGACCATTTCATGAAGCTTAGGATAAATATATGGTAGCTAAAAGGATAACAAAGGAGATAGTCTGTAGCCGTTTAATTGCTAGACGTCCTTCCTAAGCTGAATGAAATCGTCTAAATATAGCTAGTAAGGCGTCGCTGGCACAGAGCGGGTTAATTGTTTTTTCTTTGTTTTATTTCGTAGGTGGGTTAGATTTATGTGATTTTCTTCGACATTGACACGATATCTGACCAAAGTTTGTCGAGGAACTTTTGAATCCGATTGTACAGCTACTGACTAATGTTCGTGAGCTCTGGCGATTATCTGTATGCAAATATATCCATTTAAGGGGAGATGGGCCGTTTTGTTCGTCTATTAATTAATTTATCCCTTATTTCTTAGTTTCCTCGCTAGACCTTCATCAAGCTTAGCAAAACACCCCCTAGACCCCCTTCCTAAATAAATGTCCCGGCCGAAGGCCGATTCCTCTTAAAACTACAGGCTCGCTATCGCTCGCCAGGACAAAATTGACACCTAAATGGCACGAAAGGTCTTAGAATTGACAACGAAATGGGACGAAAGATGTTAAAATCGCTAAACTAATGGGCCGAACGTCTTATAGTCTCAAAACAAATGGGGCTTAACACGAGGGAGAAAAGGGACCTGGAAAACGACCCATCTCCCCTTAAACTGATGGTCAGATCAAATGAGCTATATATTCATGAATACATAATATGGATTTATAAATATATAGGTGACTTGATCAGAACATCAATCTAAATGGATATATCAATTTACATAAAGACAATCGCAAGAGCTCACGAATATTTGTCAGTGGCTGTACGGTCGCGCTAATAAGTCATGTCCCAGCTTTCATTACGTTTGGCTTGCTCTGTGCTGTATTATTGTCTGTCAGATGTTGAATAGGGTGGGTAAGTGTAGGGACATGTTTGTATATTTCACTCGATATGAATAAATGAAGCTTAGATATGGGTGATACCAATTATTGATCAAAACATACTTGGTGCCGAGACATCACTTATTAGCGCGTTTGTACAGTGGCGCTAATAAGTCATGTCTCAGCTGGCATTACTTTTGGCTCGCTCTGTGCTGTATTAATGTTTGTCAGATGTTGAATAGGGTGGGTAAGTGTAGGAACATGTTGGTATATCTCACTCAAATAGAAGAAATCATGTGAAATCATACCCCTGGGGGTTAGGGAATAGAATATGCCCCACGTGCCTTCTGCGTGTCATAAGAAGCGACTAAAGAGGTTGGGTCAGTGGGCTTGCGACCCCCACCCGGAAAATATATCTTAGATCTAAGCAAAGAAAAACGAACGAACAGCCTCGGATGCGGACGGAACCAACGTTGACGAACCACGACCGACTAAGGACATGCCTTCGGACATTCTGAGAATGGCTACGTGGAATGTTAGTGGCATGAATGATGGCACAAAAGAAAGAGAGGTTCTGGAAGTGTTAGTAAATGCCAGGCTGGATGTATGTGGAATGACAGAGACAAAATGGAAAGGTTCAGATGTGAGAGAGTGGGAGTGTGGAATGGGTATGTGTGCTGGAGTGAGTGAAGGAACAGCGAGAGAAGGTGCATGTTTGTTTGTAAGTAGCAAATGGAAGGAATGTGTAAGAGAGTATGGGTCTGTGGGTTCAAGGATTGTGTGGGTGAGAATGAAAGTAGGAATACAAACGTGGGTGATTGTATGCGTGTATGCCCCGACAGAGGATATACTTGAAAGAAAGAAAGAGGAGTTCTGGATGAATGTGGAGGCGTGCCTGGAGAAGTTTGACAAGAACGAAAGAATATTTCTGATTGGGGATATGAATGGTAAGGTGGGTGATAGGAAAGTTGAGGGAGTGGTGGGAGGGTGGGTGGTACCATCAGAGGTAAATGGGAATGGTAGTGCACTTGTGGACGTATGTGTGGGGAGGAGGCTGTGGATAGCCAACACCTTCTTCCAACACAGAATGATCCACAGGTACACGTGGAAACGGATGCTGACGATGAAGGATAAGGCAGTGGTGGAACGAAAGTCATTGATTGATTATGTATGTGTGGATGAACGAATGAAGAAATCTGTGTTGGATGCTAGGGTGTATAGGGGTATTGGAGGGGGTCTGTCTGATCATTATGTAGTGGTAGCTAAGGTTAGGATTCAAAAGAAGTGGGTGAGGAGAGCTGGAGGGAGGCGAGAGGAGGGTGGAATGGTGAGGAGGGTGGAGAGGTTGCAGGAGGAGGAAGTCAGGGAGGAGTACAGGAGAGCAGTGGAAAGACGATTAGGTGGGTTCGACCTGGAAGTTATGGAGGAAGTGGAGGAGATGAGCAAGGTGTTTAAGGATGAGATCTGTGCAGCATGTGAGGAGGTGTGTGGAGTGAGGAGAAGAGGGAGGGGAGTGAATGGTACAGCATGGTGGACAGAAGAGGTAAGAATAGCTGTGGAAGAAAAGAAGAAAGCATATAGAGAGTGGTTGGGTAGTAGAGGGAATGAAGATTCCGAGAGACAGAAACGAGCGAGGTACGTGGAGAGTAAGAGGGTGGTGAAGAGAGTAGTGAAGGAAAGTAAGAGAAGAGTAGATGAGGAATTTGGAAGGAATCTGAGTGTAAAATGGAGGGAGAGTAAGAAACTGTTCTGGAAAGAAGTCAAGAAAGTTAGGGAAGGTAGCAAGGGAAACAGTAAGGGTGTGAAAGATAAGAATGGGAGAATGCTAGAGAGAGTCGAAAGATGGAGGGAGTACTTCAGTGAGTTGCTAAATGTAAGGAATGAAGAGCCAGCAAACATAGCTGGATATGGTATGGGAGGGAGAAGAAGAGAAGTAGTGGAGGAGGAGGTGGGGATCAGGAGGTCAGAAGTGTGGGAAGCCATGAAAAGAGTGAAGTTGGGGAAAGCACCAGGAACAGATGGAGTGTGTAGGGAAATGTTGAGGTATGGTGGTGAGATAGTGATAGAATGGGTATGGAAAATGTGCAAACTAGCATGGGAGAAGGGGAGTGCACCCGATGACTGGAAGACTGGCATAATAGTCCCCCTATATAAGGGCAAAGGGGAAAGAGGAGTGTGTGGTAACCACCGAGGAATATGTCTTCTAAGCGTAGTAGGGAAGGTATACAGTAGGGTACTGATTGACAGAGTGAGAGTGAGAACGGAGAAATGGATAGGCGATGAGCAGGGAGGTTTTAGGAAGGGAAGAGGATGTGTAGATCAGATTTTTACCCTGAATTGTGTTGTGGAGAAGTATCTGGAGAAGAAACAAAAGGTGTATGTAGCCTTTATGTACTTGGAGAAGGCCTATGACAGAGTGGATAGAGAAGGTTTGTGGAAAGTACTAAGAATATACGGAGTAGAGGGCAAGTTGCTGAAAGCAGTGAAGAGCATAATGAGGGTGCAAAGGCAGCAGTACGTGTGGAGAGTGAGCAGAGCGAGTTCTTTGACCTGAATGTTGGTTTGAAACAGGGGTGTGTGATGTCCCCGTATTTGTTTACTGTATATATGGATGGAGTCATGAAAGAAATACTATCAAGAGCAGTGGATGTTGGTGTATCGCTGAAAAGGGAGGGAATTGAGTGGAAGCTACCTATACTGCTGTTTGCGGATAATACAGTTCTGTTGAGTGATAATGAATGGGAGTTGCAGGGTCTGGTAAATGAGTTTGGAACAGTGTGCGAAAAACGGAATTTGAAGGTAAATGCGGGGAAGAGCAAGGTTATGGTCTTCGAAAGGGGTGAAGTCACAGAGTGTGAGGTGAAGCTGAACGGTCAGGCTATGGAGATCGTCAACTCTTTTAAGTATCTGGGCAGTGTGTTGAGTAAAGATGGGACTATGGATGAAGAAGTGTGGGAGAGGGTACAACAGGGGAAGAGGGTTGTAGGAACGCTAAAAGCAGTAACAAGAAATAGGGTGGTCAGTATGGAAGTGAAGAAGTCCTTGCATGACAGTGTGGTAATCCCGACACTGACTTACGGAAGCGAAGCATGGACGTTGGTTGAGAGACTCAGACCAAGAGTGAGAGCAGTGGAAATGAATTACTTAAGGAGTGCGTGCAGAGTTACATGGAGGGATAGACAGACTAATGAGGAAGTAAGAAGGAGGTGTGGTGTGGAGGTAGATGTGCTGGAAAGTGTGAAAAGGAACAACTTGAGATGGTTCGGCCATATGGAACGTATGGAAAGCGAGAGAATGACTAAGAGGGTGTACGAGAGCGAGGTGGAGGGACAGAGAGGGAGAGGTAGACCGAATATGAGGTGGAAGGATGGAGTGAGGAAGTACATGAACGAGGGCGGTGCTGGTTGGGGGAGGGGCGTCGACTGACTGGGGACAGAGGTGCATGGGGGCGGTTCGTTCGTGGCCACCCCTTCGGGGATCACGGCATCAGGCAATAGATAGATAGATAGATAGATGTGTAAATATTGCTGATACCAATTATTGATCAAAACATGATTGGTGCCGAGACATCACTTATTAGGCCGACTGTACAATCGGCCTAATTCATGTCTCGGCACCAAGTATGATTTTTATCAATAATTGGTATCAGCAATATCTAGGCTTCATATCGAGTGAAATATACAAACATGTTGCTAAACTTACCCAACCCATTCAACATCTGACAGACATTAATACAGCACAGAGCAAGATAAACGTAATGACAGCTGGGACATGACCGTACATTCGGCTGCAGTGAAAGGTGGTACTCGGGTTACTGAACATTTATAATACGCTGGTGAAATATGTTGACGCATTTCCTTTTAACAAATACCCGAATCAACGTTTTCCCTTATTCAATGTTCACCACCTCAAGTTTATAATACAATACAGTAATGCATAAGCTACTGTGCTGGTACACTCGGACACCATAGTCTCTAGCCCACTCATAAATATTCCTGGACTTCACCTATTTCTATTTATGGTAGTATATCTCTGGAAACGAATATATGAATATAAGTTTCTATACATCAACTATAAAACTATAAAATACTATTTATTGAAAAGCTAGTTTATCAACAAATCAATCCAGAGAGTTATAATTGCATACAAAAAAACATACAGGGGTCCACGAATTCTAAGGTGTCCGAGTGTACATTATATAAATTCTTGTACACTCGGATACCAGAGTCTCTAGCTCACTCATAAGAATTCGTGGACCCCTAACGTTGTTTTGTATGCAATTATAAATATCTGAATTGATTTTTGGATATAACTTGATTTACAATAATCAGTATACATAGTTTCGTAGTTGATTTATAGAAAATTATATTCATAAATTCGTTTCCAGACATATACTTCCATAATTAGAAATATGTGAAGTCCAGAATTTGAGTGAGTGTGCTACAGACTATGGTATCCGAGTGTACATTATGTCACGCTCATCTGGCTTTGTTCACCCACTGGAATGGTTCACTTTTTCTTCAATATTCTTTTTATTTCACTCATTAATACAAATTGCAATAATTCAATGATAATGAAAATAATAATAACACTATGTTATTTTATTATTATTATTATCAACAGCATTATTGTTTTATTATTTTTATCAATATTAATATTATTATTAGTAGTAGTAGTAGTAGTAGTATCATTATCAAATATATACAGAATATTACTAGGAGTAGAATTAGTATTAGTAGTACACAAGGTCATAAAAGTACATATTACACAATGAGTCAGGGTTGAGAAAGAACAGCTGTTATATGTTGTTTACAGTCACCGTCTCCCAAGGTAGGCTACTTAAGGGGGGTCACCGGTTTGTTTTATTTTGTTCTTCTTTTCTCTCTTTCTCTGGCTTGTATCCATTCGGCCCCATTCATCCAACTGTTTTAACACCTTAAGAGCGGCCTATGCGGTTTATTTATATGTACCGCCCAGCGGGGTGTTTTTAGCCAAAATAGGGCTGTTTACGTGATCATTTTCATGCCTAAATAAGACCCAGAACGTAAAACAAGTATCTATCCCTGAAAGGGCATAAACAGAGCTTTCGAATGACACCATAACGATCCTTTTATGATGGCTAGTTTTCTTGCAATAACCGTGCAACGCGAGTGCAAAAAGCATGTAATTAGGCACTTTCCCCATACAATTCCTTATATAGCGAGTGAGAGAGGTAGGAGGGAGGTGAGATTCGTGTAAGTAGGTTCGCCGCGGTGGTCTGGAGCAGTCATACGCTCGCTACTCTCCTGCCACCACTTGTCTCTCTCTCTCAGCAACATTACGTGCTGAAATTGCCACTCGAGTTATGTCGAGCGCCGCCACATAGTCCAGCTTTATTTAACTCGACTTATGTGGTGAGCCGCTAATTAAGGGTTAAGACGTTTATCCCCATCCAGGTGTCGATAGCGAGCCAGCATTGTATCCGGCTTCGCCGGAGAAATTTTTCTATCGAAAAATTTACAAATTTAGTTTGCTTTAAAATGTATATATATATATATATATATATATATATATATATATATATATAAAATATATAGGAAAATATATAGGAAAATATTGACACCTGGATGGGGGTATACGTCTTAATACAGTAGGCTGAATGGGGCCGAATGGAAACCAGCCAAAGAGAGAGGGAGAGAAAGGGAGAAAAACATCGAGGTGGGCTCCCTTAATGTTTATCAAGATGGACTATCGGCATGTCCTTATTTATTGCCAGGTCATGCAGTGTTAGGTTGCAAGGATTGGATAACAGGGAGTAGTTGGAATATAGAAAGAAAAAATTTATTATATTGGGAGCCACGTGTTTATTTGGCTGTATGAAGGTATTGAGGGATAAACCTTTACAACAGCACCTCGTATTGGGAGCCCCGTGTTTCTTTGGCTGTATGAAGGTATTGAGGGATAAACCTTTACAACAGCACCTCGTATTGGGAGCCCCGTGTTTCTTTGGCTGTATGAAGGTATTGAGGGATAAACCTTTACAACAGCACCTCGTATTGGGAGCCCCGTGTTTCTTTGGCTGTATGAAGGTATTGAGGGATAAACCTTTACAACAGCACCTCGTATTGGGAGCCCCGTGTTTCTTTGGCTGTATGAAGGTATTGAGGGATAAACCTTTACAACAGCACCTCGTATTGGGAGCCCCGTGTTTCTTTGGCTGTATGAAGGTATTGAGGGATAAACCTTTACAACAGCACCTCGTATTGGGAGCCACGTGTTTATTTGGCTGTATGAAGGTATTGAGGGATAAACCTTTACAACAGCACCTCGTATTTTTGTTTTGTCTATGTGAGTGAGGGAGACAAAAGGAAGAACTGCCTGTAACGAGTACCTCCCCCATATATGAAAGAGTGACAGGGCCAAAATTAAGGGACTTTCGAGCCAAAATGCCTGGACACACGGAGTTTGAAGCAATTTAAGTCATAGGAGGAGGGAAAGACTGATTCTGGGAGGGTACTACATACCTTACGTAGAGGAGGTGGTATGCAAAAATCTACTTTTCGACGAGTGTTAAGAGGCGAGAAGGGATGTTGGAGAGAGAGGAAGCTGTTGGAGTGGCTTTGTTATATGTGTTATTAGTCTGTATAGGTCAGGTCAGGTGAAAGTATTGAGGAATAAGCCTTGAAAACAGCACCTCGTATCTACTTTTCGAAGACTGTTAAGAGGGGAGAAGGGATGTTGGTGAGAGAGGAAGCTGTTGGAGTGGCTTTTTTATGTGTGTTGTTCGAGGGGAGAAAGGATGTTGGAGAGAGGAACCTGTTGGGAGTGGCTTTGTTTTGTGTGTTATTAGAGAGGAGAAGTGATGTTTGTGACATCTACCAGCGTTGGCAGAATCGCCTCTCGTTAGCCACTAGCGCTCGCAAGGGACATCGAGATGGGCTACAGTTGTCAGAGAATGTTGTTCTTTCTTTCCTAGTAATTGCTTTGTCACAGAAAGTCCAGTGGTGGTCTTTGTTTTCGTCTGTGACAACGGGTTATATTTTATATCAACAGTAGTGATGATAGTACCAGCGTGGGAATGAGAAAGACTTTCAGAGCGAGATGGTAGTGAGTGTCTGTAGGTGCGGGACCATTCCTGCCTCTCGCTCGCTATTGGACGGTGTGTCTTGCTGTGTCACGTGACACCTGCTGTCTTGTGACGTCTCGGCCCGTGATTGGCCGACCATCGCGCCTTTGCGGGCTCCTGTGTAACTAACTCCTACATGAGGATCCCCAGGAGCTGTCCTCGTCAGGACAGGCTTGGCGCGCGTGCTTCTAACATCCCTTTGCATACTCTCCCCCGATCACCACCTTTATCACTGTTTCTCTCTCTGAACTTCTTCTTTTCCATTACTTCTCGCCTTTATTCAATTACTTATCCCCTTGGGTTCTGCATACGGTTTCCATAGCCGGCCCATTGTATTGCATGCGCCGTCCTCAGAGATATTTACATGTACTTAGAATAGGTTTTTGAGGGTTCTTAGTTAGTATAGGTTATGAACTCTGTGTGTCTCCATTATTGATCTAGTGTTTCTGCTCTTTTATTTAATGCTAGACTGGGATAAGGTATCTGTAGTCGTTGTCTCCGATGTGTGTACGGTTTGCTTATACCTACACGACTTCGACC
This sequence comes from Paralithodes platypus, assembly GCA_032716605.1. Taxonomy (NCBI): domain Eukaryota; kingdom Metazoa; phylum Arthropoda; class Malacostraca; order Decapoda; family Lithodidae; genus Paralithodes; species Paralithodes platypus. The sequence goes on along the minus strand of CM064560.1, from coordinate 10,889,748 downwards.
AGTCCTGTAGTAGCCTGGGTTGTCTTTTCGGTTGCGTCATTTGCGAGTGCAGCATTGTGTTGACTGAGGGTTTTGGCCTGTACCAGTTCCACACTTTGCTTCCTCTTTGCTTGTCTTTAGAGGGTCGCCAGGATAGAACCAGATACTTGTGATCTGGATCTATCAAGAGAGCACCCTAGTCAATTAACGTAACTTAAAGGATGCAGTCTTAAGGACATCGCTAGGCTACGAGCCTGTCTTGCTCAACCCCAGTTCCTTACCTAGAGTATCCCAGCTAGACATTATTAATCGAGTAGACACTTGTTAGTATTTAATATACGCTCTTTGATATGTACGCATTATTATTCACAGCATTTATTAGTCTAGGTTGTGGCTAAGCCGCACAACCATAGCAGACTGTTTCGTTGATGAGGAAGTACTTCTTTTAGTGTCGAGCATTGCTACCGTTGCGCATTTATAGTATTCCCGTGTCAGTTAACATTATATGTCCTATCTTTTAGTGTATTCGATTTACACGTGTGGTGTCCTGCCTCCTGCCTTTATATAGTTCAAGATCAGTACGAGCATCTTATGAGCATCAGACTTTCTTCAGAAGTTTCCAGGTCTATGCTGTAGGACTATACTTCACTTTCTTTCAGATAGGAGTGAGGAGTTTATTGTTGTTTAGAGTAACTGTATTGAAGCATCTTTTTATTGTATTAAATCTTGCAGTGATTTAATTGATCTTTCCATAGATTCCTTTTTATGCATTTTAACGTAACTTGCATCTTGTTTGTTATCAGGCTATACCCGTGTCGGTGAGCCTGAAGTAGAGTACATTTATGCCAAGTTAAGGATACCCCGCTATCGCAGATTAACTCTGGAGGGTATAGGTGTTTTGTTCGCCGGCATATAAGTTCGAGGGTTTGGATCTAGCATACCGTTGTTGCATAGTGCCCTATTACTAGTCCAATCATTAAGTGCCCTTGTTTTATTCGTAGCCCCGGTCGTAACAAATGGCGACCTTGCCTAGTATCTTATCTTAGTCGTCATAACAAATGGCGACCTTGCCTAGTATCTTATCTTAGTCGTCATAACAAATGGCGACCTTAGTCTAGGATTTAGTGAACTAAAAAATAATCGCAGGATTTTTGGACATTTGTTTTTGAGGAATATATTGGACACGTTGGAATTTTTTTTGGCAACGTAGTATAGCACTTGAGTTGTCTTCAAGCATTTTTTGAGTGAATAGTGCTACATGAGAGTTTTGGTACTTTTTTTTATAAACGTTGAGGATTTCCGGTGGACACTATGTCGAACGACGGATCAGTACATAGTGAGGGCACAGGCGAGGAGGTGGAGAAGGTGGAGTTGTCTAGCGGCGCTCGGGTGGTGAACAGTGAGGAGGATGCTCGGATTTTTTTGGAGGAGCCTGTGTCGGCGGATCGGGTGTCGGGGCTATACCGGTACGGACTGCAGTGTGTAGCCACGGTCTTAAGGTTTCCCGCTACTAGCGGTTTGTCGAGAGGTGAGCTGGTTACCTGTGTGCTCGGTGGGGTGCGTGGGGCTTCGGGTGGAGCGGGAGCTGAGGCACCTTCTGCCCAGCCCCCATTCCACTCGACTCCTATCATGGCTCCCCCTCGGACTCCGGAGCTGGGTACGTTCCCGCAGGCCGCTGGCGGTTGGGTATGCCTCTAGGTGAGTCACGGGGTGGGTCCCCGATAGTAGCACCCCCTCCTCAAGGTTTGTCTGCCGAGATGTTGTTTCAGCTCGACCTCGCCAAACTGCAGGTTGAGTAACGAAAGCATGAGGCTGAGCTCGAGCAGCGGCAGCGGGAGGCTGAGCTCAGGATTCAGGCTGAGGAGAGAAAGGCCATGTACTGTGCAGACATAGAGCTTGAGAAGTCTCGGGTGGAGTCGACAGGGCAACGTCTCGGTTCTGGGAATCGAGGTCTTGATCAGTCTTTATCGCACCTTCTTAGGTTAGTCCCTGCATTTGACGAGTCGGGTGTCACCGAGTTTTTCCTGCGTTTTGAGAAGAAGTGCCGGGAGCACCAATGGCCCGAGGTTAAGTGGGCATCCCTTGTTTCCTCTAGGTTGGTTGGCAAAGGACTCAAGGCATATGATGCGTTGCCCTTGGAGTCTTGCATCGATTATGAGGTATTGAAGGAAGCTGTTCTGCGGGCGTACGAGTTACAACCAGAGACATATAGGTTGAAGTTTCGGGGTGTTACGAAGGGTCGTGAGTGCACTTTTCTAGAACATGCCCGGGAACTGTCTGATGCTTTGAGAAATTGGCTGAGGTCAGAGAAGGTGACGACGTTCGAAGAGCTTGAGCAGTTATTCCTTCTAGAGCAATTTTTTAAATGCACAGGCGGTGACCTGACTTTGAACCTCAAAGAGAAACAGCCTAAAACTCTACAAAAGGCAGCTGAGTTGGCTGACCTGATATTATCGCTGATTCGTGGGTGCGGGTCTGCACAACGGACCGATGCAGTTAACAAGGGGCGCAACACTCCACCCCCCCGAGTCAGTGATGCAACATATAATAACAAAAGTAAGAGCAATGATACTAGTTTTGATCACAAACCAAGGACCGTCCCGTTTGAGAAAGGTCAGGGCCCTTCCCCACCTCAGGGGAAGTCCAAGGGTAAAGTAGAGTGTTTTAAGTGTCATAACAAGGGGCATTTTTCACGTTCCTGCCCTAGTAACCAACCTACAGCAGTCGTGTCTTTGGCTAGCAACATTGGGGTGTCTCTGAGGTCTTCTGCATTTACCCGGGGTGATATGTCAGATGCGGGGGCACAGCCAGTGAAGGAGTGTCTGGAAGGCTCGAAACCTGTCCGCGATGCTTTTTGCGACCATAGAGGGCGTGGCTGCGTGAGTTGGGCTGGTTGCAAGCATGGGTTGGAGTTGTTGCGTGATACAGGTGCATCCCAGACTCTGATGAAAAACTTTACAGGCCAACCTATAAACGCGGCACGGGTAGTTGTGGTGCAGGGTATTAATGCTACACGGTCATACCCGTTGGTTCGAGTGGAGCTGGAGGTTGATGGTGTGACACGAGAGATAGATGTTGGAATCGTAGAGAAACTTCCAGTAGAGGGCGTCGACCTTCTTCTCGGCAACGACTTTGCGGTGCCTACTTCTGAGGTTCCACCCTTAGTCGTTGCCGAGAGGGCGGCCGACGTGAGTAGGGAGGGGCAGGAGTTGGTCGAGAGGTGTCAATTACAGCAGATGGCGTGTGTTGTCACCCGATCTCGTGCATCTAAGGTGTCACAGCCTATTCCTCAGTCTCTAGACCAGCGGAGGAACGGTCGGAAGGAGAAAGCTAAAGTTGGGAGAAGTTTTGTGAGTTTTGATCTAGCGGCTCTTCTTGGCGACTCAGTATTAGCACCAACGATTAGGTCCGGAGTGGCCCCAGAACCTGTCACACTTGGTGAGGAGGTAGGGCGTGAGAAAACTCTGAGACAGCAACGTTACACACTTAAGCAAGATAGGATCGAACAGTCCAGTATCGGGTGAGGCCATAAGTTGCTCCGGGAGCACTTAGTTAGATTGGCTCCTTCGGATATCTGTCGGCTGCAGATAGATAATCCTGAGCTTCAGAAGTGTAGTAACGGTGCGATTGAACTCGAGGACGGTGAAGCATGTCATGTGAACCTGTTAAAGGAGTTTGTGAGGCAACCACCTGAGCAGCCTACTGTCCCTATGTTGGTCTGCAGCGGCCAAGGTGGAGAAGGAGAGGGGGGCAGTGGGGCACAGGTGGAGGAGAGTTGGGATTGTCATGTCCCGGTGGAGCAGTGGGCGGGGGACACGAGCCAGGTGGCTGTGAAAGCGCTAGAGCACCTGCCTGAGCAGCAGTGTGCAGCGCTCCAGCACCCGCTCGGTTCATACCTCACTGTTTGTGCCGAGCACCCAGGCCTCACAACTCATGCGGTGCACGAGGTTCCGCTGACAGGTCACTTGAGTGTGAGTAGACCGTTGGCCTAGTTGTTTCAGTGGTTCAAGGTGGGCGACGAGGCTTTGGCATGGTTGTCAGGTCAGGGTCGACCCATGGCTGCTAAGGGTAGTGGTCAGAATCAGGACATTGAGCAGATTGGTGAGGTTGGCTGTGGAGTGGATGTGCCCGGTCATCGCATAGCCTCCCAATGCTGCTCTAGTATTATGCAACAGCCCTACCATAGACCGACTGTATCTGGCCATGTCGCTGAAGGCGGTGATGCTGCGCAGGCAGATGTAGTTGCAAGGAATGCGGGGGTGCGCATGTACGGTATCGGCGGGGGAGCATTAGCAATTATGAACTATGGGAGTGACTGCACAGGTGGTACAGATTGTCCCCCTCATGACCTGGCTGTTCTAGGGACAAAGGTGGAGAAGGAGGGAGACTATAGTGTAGAAACTGCGGTCTCGGCTGGGTTGTGGGAGGGCAATGAGCATGTTGTTCGTCGAGATAAGTTGCAACCTCTTGTTCCTAAGCGTCAAGAGAAGTTGTTTACTAGGCTGTGACAGTACATCCGCATGTTTGTTCATTCTCCAGGCCTGATGTACGGGGTAGAATCCGACATGGAGGCTGGAGACAGTGCAAGGCTCAAAGTGGCTCCCTACCGTATAAATCCTGCTCGACAGCCTGTGGTGAAAGCATATCTGGACTACATGTTGATGAAGGGTCTGAGGGATAAGGGATATCGTGAGTGGTCGTTGCCAGTGACTGTGCAACCTGAGCTAAGTGGCAAGATCCGTGTGTATGTTGATTGCAAGAGTGTGTGTCCATTATCCCTGACAGACGCCTATACCTTATCCAGAGTTGACGATCCCATAGACCGCATTGGGGCTGCATTGCTTATCACGAAGGTAGAACTAGTGAAAGGTTATTGGCATGTCCCGTTGCCGGGAAGAGCGAATAGAAGTGCCAGTCTTGTGATGAACTGGGCAGTTTATCAGTGCCAGGTGTTGTTTTGCTGCCGGAACACAAGTTGGATGTGTGGCATGTTAAGGGCGCTGATAATGTTGTGGCTGATTGTTTATCACGGGAGGGTACGCTTCAAGGAGCACCCTCGCCGTTCAGTAAGTGTGTGTTTGAGAGTTGAGAAAAACCAGGCTTGCCCCTGTAGAGCAGCCGTCAAAAACAACATTAAAATTAAAATAAAAAATCACATAAAAAACTCTTTCTTTTTGATAGTTAATTGTAAGTTGCCAATGTTATAGCTAAAGTCCTAAATTGGTACTGTCTCTCACTTAGTAGGCTGGGCTCTGTGAAGCTCGCTCAGGGAGCATAGCAGGCTAAATTATACTGTTGTGTTGGGGAGGGGTTGTGAGATTTTCTTTATGCTAATATGTTGTTTTATTTAAGATTGAGCTTTGCATTTCATTTCTGGTGGAGTGGCTGGGTGTGGCGGGTCTTGTCGGCATTCTGCCTTGTCATATATGGTGCTCGCCTAATGTTGAGCGTCCCATATCTTGGGCGGGGTGTGACGTGTACCAGCGTTGGCAGAATCGCCTCTCGTTAGCCACTAGCGCTCGCCAGGGACATCGAGATGGGCTACAGTTATCAGAGAATGTTGTTCTTTCTTTCCTAGTAATCACATTGTCACAGACAGTCCAGTGGTGGTCTTTGTTTTCGTCTGTGACAACGGGTTATATTTTATATCAACAGTAGTGATGATAGTACCAGCGTGGGAATGAGAAAGACTTTCAGAGCGAGATGGTAGTGAGTGTCTGTAGGTGCGGGACCATTCCTGCCTCTCGCTCGCTATTGGACGGTGTGTCTTGCTGTGTCACGTGACACCTGCTGTCTTGTGACGTCTCGGCCCGTGATTGGCCGACCATCGCGCCTTTGTGGGCTCCTGTGTAACTAACCTCCTACATGAGGATCCCCAGGAGCTGTCCTCGTCAGGACAGGCTTGGCGTGCGTGCTTCTAACATCCCTTTGCATACTCTCCCCCGATCACCACCTTTATCACTGTTTCTCTCTCTGAACTTCTTCTTTTCCATTACTTCTCGCCTTTATTCAATTACTTATCTCCTTGGCATACGGTTTCCATAGCCGGCCCATTGTATTGCATGCGCCGTCCTCAGAGATATTTACATGTACTTAGAATAGGTTTTTGAGGGTTCTTATTTAGTATAGATTAAGAACTTTGTGTGTCTCCATTATTGATTTAGTGTTTCTGCTCTTTTATTTAATGCTAGACTGGGATAAGGTATCTGTAGTCGTTGTCTCCGATGTGTGTACGGTTTGCTTATACCTACATGACTTCGACCGGTCCTGTGGTAGCCTGGGTTGTCTTTTCGGTTGCGTCCTTTGCGAGTGCAGCATTGTGTTGACTGAGGGTTTTGGCCTGTACCAGTTCCACACTTTGCTGCCTCTTTGCTTGTCTTTAGAGGGTCGCCAGGATAGAACCAGATACTTGTGATCTGGATCTATCAAGAGAGCACCCTAGTCAATTAACGTAACTTAAAGGATGCAGTCTTAAGGACATCGCTAGGCTACGAGCCTGTCTTGCTCAACCCCAGTTCCTTACCTAGAGTATCCCAGCTAGACATTATTAATCGAGTAGACACTTGTTAGTATTTAATATAAGCTCTTTGATATGTACGCATTATTATTCACAGCATTTATTAGTCTTGGTTGTTGCTGAGCCACACAACCATAGCAGACTGTTTCGTTGATGAGGAAGTACTTCTTTTAGTGTTGAGCATTGCTACCGTTGCGCATTTATAGTATTCCTGTGTCAGTTAACATTATATGTCCTATATTTTAGTGTATTCGATTTACACGTGTGGTGTCCTGCCTCCTGCCTTTATATAGTTCAAGATCAGTACGAGCATCTTATGAGCATCAGACTTTCTTCAGAAGTTTCCAGGTCTATGCTGTAGGACTATACTTCACTTTCTTTCAGATTGGAGTGAAGAGTTTATTGTTGTTTAGAGTAACTGTATTGAAGCATCTTTTTATTGTATTAAATCTTGCAGTGATTTAATTGATCTTTCCATAGATTCCTTTTTATGCATTTTAACGTAACTTGCATCTTGTTTGTTATCAGGCTATACCCGTGTGGGTTAGCCTGAAGTAGAGTACATTTATGCCCAGTTAAGGATACCCCGCTATCGCAGATTAACTCTGGAGGGTATAGGTGTTTTGTTCGCCGGCATATAAGTTCGAGGGTTTGGATCTAGCGTACCGTTGTTGCATAGTGCCCTATTACTAGTCCAATCATTAAGTGCCCTTGTTTTATTCGTAGCCCCGGTCGTAACATGTTGGAGAGAGGAAGCTGTTGGAGTGGCTTTGTTATGTATGTTATTAGAGGGGAGAAGGGGTGTTGGAGAGAGAGGAAGCTGTTGGAGCGGCTTTATTATGTGTGTTATTAGAGAGGAGAAGGAGTGTTGGTGAGAGAGGAAGCTGTTGGAGTGGCTTTGTTATGTGTGTTATTAGAGAGGAGAAGGGTGTTGGAGAGAGAGGAAGCTGTTGGAGTGGCTTTATTATGTGTGTTATTAGAGGGGAGAAGGGGTGTTGGTGAGAGAGGAAGCTGTTGGAGTGGCTTTGTAATGTGTGTTATTAGAGGGGAGAGGGGATGTTGGAGAGAGAGGAAGCTGTTAGAGTGGCTTTGTTATGTGTGTTATTAGAGAGGAGAAGGGGTGTTGGAAAGAGAGGAAGCTGTTGGAGTGGCTTTGTTATATGTGTTATCAGTGTATACGTCGTCAAGGTGACCCCCGACTGATGAACAGGAAAAAAACAAAAGTGTGTTTGAATCTCTTGTGAGCCGCCAGGGTTTGTGGAGGAAATTCTCACATGACTGAAAACCTGATACGCAACAAAAACAAGAAACAAATTAATTAATGTTTTCACCAACCAACTTTACTTCTAAACTCAATTAATTAAATCAGAAAATACATGCGTCACTCCAAGGACTCGAACCTAGAATACTCACATCGAAATTCCGCGCATTAATGCATTACGCGATCAAGACAGTTAAAGAATTATGCACAAGGCTACGATTTATTATGCAGTTTCGAATCCTGCATATTAATCTGAGCATGTACATACATTCCAACTGTGCTATGGTAGCCAAATGTATAGACGAATGGAAGGAATAATTGACAACTTGCGAGTTCCAGGCTATAAGGAAGTTGGAACAATTTAAATCGAAATAACACAAAAATGCAATAATAATGTAGGTTCTGATCGGTAAAAGGATATAAATGTATGTGGAATTGGGTTTTATGTGTGTATTAATGGATTAGAACCGCAATTTAGCTGGTAATTCTGCTAAATATCGATATCTACAGCTCCAACTTCCTTATAGAATGAAACTCGCAAGTGGTCAATTAAACCATACCACTGTCCTCTACAACTATCTTCTGTGTTACTCCCTGTAGCTTGCCCATGTCCAAACCCTGAGTGTCTGTCTATCCTAATTATCACTTTTGTCTAAACGAGGGTAGGGTATATTTTTGGGTCCTTTATATTTTATTTATTTATTTATTTATTTGTTAGCTTCCTTGCTAGACCTCCATCAAAATTTAAAAAAACAAAAAACTAAGACCCCACTTCCAGATAAATTTGTACATTTTTCGGTTGACCTTTTTTCGGCCGAAGGCCAGTTCCTCCTAAAATTGCAGGCTCGCTATCGCTCGCCAGGAATAAATCGACACCTAAATGGCACGAAAGATCTTAATATCGACAAAGAAATGGGGTGAAAGGACTTAAAATCGCTAAGCTAATGAAACAATCGTCTTAAAATATCAAAACAAATGGGGCTAAATATGAGGGAGAAGGGGGGCCAAAAAATACGACGATCATGTGTATCCCCTTCAGTGCGATGGTGTCCTTTCATTTGATTCAAGCTGACATGGGAATCTATTTGTTTTCAGCTTAGTAAGGTTCCGTGAAGGTCAGAAGGAAAACTGAGATTATTATAATTTTATTCTTAATGATCCATCCTAAGATAAATAAAATGGCCTAGATTAACTACTTATTAAGGGGGAGGTAATCTTTTTTTCTGGACCCCATTCTCCCTCATGTTTAGCATAATAGTTTTGGGATTTCAAGACGTTCGTCCCATTTGTTTGTCGATTTTAAGACCTTTCGCATAATTTCTTTGTCAATATTAAGACATGTCGTGTCATCTAGATGACGATTTTTTCCTGGCGAGCGATAACGAGCCTGTAATTTAGAAGGAACTGGCCTTCGACTGGGACATTTTACTACCGAAAAATGTACATATTTATCTTGAAAGGGGGTCTAAGGGGTGCTAGTATATGCTTGATGGAGGTCTAGTGAGGAAACTCGAAAATAAATAAATAAACATATGTATAGACCAAAAAACAAGCACTACCCACTTAAGAGCAATTAACCCCTCCACTTAAACAACAGTAAAGCCTGGCAATGTCTATCCTGAAATATAACCCCTCCATATAAACAACAGTAAAGCCTGACAATGTCTATCATGAAATATAACCCCTCCATATAAACAACAGTAAAGCCTGACAATGTCTATCCTGAAATATAACCCCTCCACATAAACAACAGTAAAGCCTGGCAATGTCTATCCTGAAATATAACCCCTCCACATAAACAACAGTAAAGCCTGGCAATGTCTATCCTGAAATATAACCCCTCCACATAAACAACAGTAAAGCCTGACAATGTCTATCCTGAAATATAACCCCTCCACATAAACAAGAGTAAAGCCTGACAATGTCTATCCTGAAATATAACCCCTCCACATAAACAACAGTAAAGCCTGACAATGTCTATCCTGATATATAACCCCTCCACATAAACAACAGTAAAGCCTGGCAATGTCTATCCTGAAATATAACCCCTCCACATAAACAACAGTAAAGCCTGGCAATGTCTATCCTGAAATATAACCCCTCCACATAAACAACAGTAAAGCCTGACAATGTCTATCCTGAAATATAACCCCTCCACATAAACAAGAGTAAAGCCTGACAATGTCTATCCTGAAATATAACCCCTCCACATAAACAACAGTAAAGCCTGACAATGTCTATCCTGATATATAACCCCTCCACATAAACAACAGTAAAGCCTGACAATGTCTATCCTGAAATATAACCCCTCCACATAAACAACAGTAAAGCCTGACAATGTCTATCCTGAAATATAACCCCTCCACATAAACAACAGTAAAGCCTGACAATGTCTATCCTGATATATAACCCCTCCACATAAACAACAGTAAAGCCTGACAATGTCTATCATGAAATATAACCCCTCCATATAAACAACAGTAAAGCCTGGCAATGTCTATCCTGAAATATAAGTCAGCAAGGATAGTTACTATTAGAAATACTATAGTCGGTTATTTCCAGCTCATGGCAATTTGAATCCTATAGCACCTGATTTTTGTATACTTAATGATAAAATATGAAACTACTATGTCTCTGCATCATCTCATGGCCAAGTTTTCATAATCAGCAACATACTTCACTACAAAATCTTCGTAATAGCCAAGTAATTAAGATGAAGATGTGGCAATTTACCATCAGCTGGAAAAAATACGCTATAGTTTATTCACAGTATTCTAGTCATATACGGTCGCTAAATTTCAGCATAGACTGGATGAGGGAGAAGGTTGGAATGAGAGAAGGTAGGAACTTGATTAACCCATACTGTACCAGGGACGTCCTTTTCATCACATTCTGGCAACTATTAGACGATTTGATAAAGCTTAGGAAGGACCTCTAGCAATAATAAGGCTTCAAACGATCTCAACCAACCCTTTTAACTACCACAGATCCTTCCCAAACTGCATAATATCGTCTAAATATAGCTAGAATAAACATAACACACGTCGCTGGTACTCAAAGGGTTAACTTGGTCATACAGTACAAGGAAGGGAGGGTTGAGGAGGATGGCTACAGATTGATTAGATTTGACAACTGTATTATGTTCCAAAGGAAAAATATTAAAGATTCAGGTGTTAGGTCTCTTGATTACACAGCTGATATGCAATGGTGTGTGTCATCATCTTAGAGAACATGCATTCACAAATTATATGTTCCAGAGTTCGCTACAAGGGATTTTTACAGTAACCCCACCCAACCAAACTCGGGACGAAGAGATTCAATTTAAATCACCTGGCAAGCATAGAGGTATCATTTATATGTAAAATATCTCACAAGTTACGTGCATAAATGTTTACGCCTAAGCCATGATTTGAACCGCATTCAATCAGAATTATATCGCACACTTAGTCCACTGGGCCATGGTGTGATAAAAGCTTAGCAATTTTGTCCAATATATATACAGTATATTATATATATAGGAGAAGGAAAATCCTACTTGGCAAGCATAGAGATACTATATATATGTAGAATATCTCACAAATACGCGTGATCGTGAGTTAGATGAATAAATGCTTAAGCCTCAGCCAGGATTCGAATCGCAGTCAATCAGAATGATATCCCATATGCTCTAACCCACTTAGTCACGGCTTGATAAATGCTTACCAACCTATACTCTTATATATAGGAGAAGGGAAATCCTACTTGGGAAAGGCTATTTCCATACCAAGTCGTAGGACCCATGTTTCAGAGTACACTACAGTGAGCCCACGGAACTCGGGATGATTTTATTTAATATATTTCTCCTCCTGGCAAGCATAGACGTATCATTAATATGCCAAATATCTCACAAATATGCGTGAGTTACATGAATAAACGCTTAGGCCTAAGCCAGGATTCGAACTGCAGTCAATCAGAATGATATCCCACACTTTAACCCACTCGGCCATGTCCTAAACATGCGAACAGTACTCGATACATGGGCACGTTGTGCCCCTGTACAGAGCAAGAAGCTGTGCGGGAGACGGTCGAGCACACCTAACTTCTGGGAATTTGTTTTTAGCAAGAGTGATTATAACATTATGATCTTTCCAAGAAAGATCAGAAGGAAAGGAGCACCAAGAATATTGAGAGAAGACGAATTTATACGATGTTATGAGTTAAAGAGTAAGGGATAGTTGTATGGAAGATCGTGACCAGGACGGGGACGAGGCCCGAGGTCCTTTTGGTCTGCAGTCCACGACGCTATCCACTGTGCTATCGCCTCCCCTTGCGTGAGTTTTGGAGTAATTGCATAGTGGGACGTTGTAGAAAGCTAATTGAATAGTGTAAGGTACAGTCATCAGTGGATAGGACTAAAGTATAGTTGAAAAGATCATTAATGATTATTATATATAGAACTGGAGATAGGAGTAAGTTAAATTGTTGGGGAGGTTTTTGGCTAGATGCCAGAAAGCTTGGGAAAAACTAGAGCATGGGAAGTCAAAGAAGTACTGCCAAAGAGCCCCCCAGTCAGCAGCGCCAAAGTGCCACAAGCGCTTCCGGCTGGGAGGATCAGATGGACGTAATGGAGAAATAGGACAGTAACAGAAATAAGGTTGTGATCGGAGGAGCACAACGGAGAGAAAAGGTTTACAGTGTAAGTAGAAGGATTAGAGATTAGAAATAAGTCAAGAATGTTGGCCCGATCTCCAGGGCGGTCCGGGATATGGATGGGTCGCTGAACTATCTGTTCTAGGTCATTAAGGATTGAAAAGATGTAGGCTTGTTCACCAGGTTGGTCAGTCAAGTGAGAGGAGAGCCATTGGCGGTGGTGAACATTGAAATCTTCTAAGATGGAGATAGCCTATCAGAAAAAGAAGAGGTTGATAGGATGTGTTCCCCTTTAGAGTTTAAATAGTTAACAAATTTAGGAAAGTCAGTAGAGTTAGAGGATAGATAGACAGCTCAGAAGTACTTAGTTTGAGAGTGACAGGACAGTTTGAGCCAGAGAGAGGAGAATTCCGAAGACTCTAAGTCGGGAACACGAGAGCAAGTAAGTTTGTTGTGCACATATAAACAACATCCACCATTGGCTTGGAAATTAGGATAGAGGAAACAGAGGAGGGGATGCTGGCGGTTGCCTTAGACACCTGAGTCTCGGTAAGGAAAAGAAGATCAGGTTTGTAGGAGGACAGGTGTTGTTCAACAGAGGGAAAATTAGTGGAAAGGCTGTGAATATAAAAAAGTTGATAGTAAGAGTGACAGGCCGAGGTCCAGAGCATTTTGAGGGGTCGTTTGGGGAAGGACAGTCGAGTATGGGGGCATTTATGCCCCCCCCCCCCCCCCTGGGGAATCCGAGGGTGGGCTATTCATCATCATCATATATTGGTAATATAGGTGTGTTGGAAAGAAGTGTGGTGTGCTTTGTCTAGTGTAATGAAAGTAAATAGGAGGAGGTGGAGGTATTTGTGAGAGCTAGCTGGATTTCTCTCTGTGTAGGTGAGGTACAAATATGAACAGTGGAGGAAGCCAGGCAAATTAAATAGGAATTCCAGCAACTCCTTTTCATATGCTTATGGTCACTCCTGTGTACTGCCCTGCTTGATTGGTGCCTACAATCTCCCAAATGGAGATTGTTAGCATGTGATAGTGATCAAGAGAGTGAGGGCAAACAGAAAAACTGGTAGGTGAGAAATGGTGTGGGTAGGGAAGAAAACTTTGTGTTGACCAAATTTTCTTGAGTTAGGCCTATGTTGTGGGGCAATATCTGAAGAAGGGAACGATTTTTTTTTTTTTTTTTTTTTTCTATATTACAACTACTCCCTCTCGCATAGGCTGAGTGCCTGTACATTCAACCGTTATACTTTGAACGGTGAAGCCGATGAGGTCTCGTTCCAGCCTAGGGGCGATACATGTGAAGCACTTTTAGCTGCAACCAGCCCCTGCCATCTTGCCTTCGCAGGATGCATGAGGCTTAGTTGCTCACTCACGGCTCGAAGCAACCCCATCTCTGAAGCTGCCTCGCTCCAGTGCTGCACTGTTTCACCTTCTAGACTCGGACCCTCACGCTCAGAACGCCACTTATTGAGCAGTTAACTCACTAGGCATTGCCCCCCTGTAGCATATTTTGAATATGGGAATATTCAAACAGTGCTATTTAATCGGGGAACAATGAGGGTATTTATTTGGCATTTCGGTGGGCTTTGTGGTAATGCACTGATACTAGGTACAGCACAAATTCCATCCAAATAATATCTTCTCATTGACATATCAGGATTCGAACCCGGGTCCATTGGATTACTAGTCCAGTGGCAAGACCACTCCATCACTCTATGATGCCTGCATAGAGTTGGGAAAGCCTATGCCAAAGTAAATAGAGAAGGTACCAGTATGTGGAGAGTATAGATAATATACGGAGTAGATGTTAAGTAAGTGGATGTGGTAAAGAGTATGTATGAGGGTGCTGTGGCAGAAGTGCATGTTGAAGATGAACAGAGCGAGTTCTTTGATCTGAATTGAAATACGAGGAGACGAGGAGAAAGAGAGGATGAAGAAGAACAAGAAGAGAGGAGAAGGTGCACATGGCCTCCATTCAAGAATGGCCTAAGTGCACCCCTACCCCAGCCCTGCAGCATGCAAGCCGTCCACCTGGGCTGTGATCGCGGCCGGGGTCCCCCCCATGACCCAGAAAATTGACCACCAGTGGCAACCCAACCTAAGCTAAGACTACCTCAGCCTAATCAATGGAGGTCAGGCAAGGTTGGATCAGTGTACAGGCCCTTTCCACTACAAACCGCAGAGTATAGGCCCTCAGTTTGAGTACCGACCTTCCCAACTTCCAAACTACCCAAGGACTGTGTTGAGCCTGGCCAGGCAGTCTCTATAATATTGCGGATATGACACTGGTTGCCAGGTTGTGTAAGTTGACTGTGTTGAGCTCAGCCAGGCAGTCGATGACAAACTACTAGGGAGCTCTGCTTGCCAGGTAAACCACTGTTCTAAAAGTGATGCATACAGGCCAGATCTTATTGAACTCAGGAAATACAATGTTACCTAAGTACCTCGGTTGAGTGCCGGCCAGCAATGACAGGGTAATATTGATTGTTTATACAGTACTGGCACTTAGAAAGCTGTGTTGAGCCCGGCCAGACAGTTCTTAAAGATCACCTCTGGTGTTCCTCCCTAAAACTAACAGCTCGCAGATCTATGTGCACGGGCCCTGATCTGCCACACCAGCTGAAGGACCTCTTACCTGGACGCTGCCTTACCACGCCGTGAAATCCAGATCAGGATCTAAGCCGCCAGAAACCAGAACCAGAAGAGGGACCTCCACCTAGGAAACATCTTCAGTGTTAGCTTGTTGTAGGCTGTCTTGACACACCTCCCTTCTAACTGTGTTAGGCCTCTTTTGTATGAGGACACAAACTACACATTCTATCCTTGACTTTGATTAATATTCTGTACACCATCCCAAATTAAGGTGACAGTTTATGGTAATATTTTGCAGAGCTGATGTACAATTAGGATTTTACACCATGCCCAAAAGAGGGGTTATGGAGCTCCGATCTTACTTTCAACTATCTTGACAATTTTACCAACACACCTAAACATTGTTTGCTACAAAAATAGCCTCCCAAAAATTTACCCAAGGCGGAAATCAAACCTGGGACCCTTAGGTTACGAATCAGACACCTAACCAATAAGACCAATAGAAATATCCCACTTGGCCTGGTCGGCTCAAGTTAATTTCCGCATTTCGTTCAGTTTAGGCTAACCTATTTTTACCGACTTTACATAATTTCACCGTCCGGGTAGCGAACAAACAGAGAGGAACAAGCCTGAGCCGAAACGACCGTGAGTCCGTCAGAAAGACTGGTAGGGAGTGACGAGTCAGTCCACTAGACGTGCATACACACGCACATTAACTGCCTAGCTAGCAATTCGCGGGAGAGCTGGCAACTCCTCCACAAACAACATAGCATTTGATGCGAGTCTCACAACACTCTCTGTTCTCTCCTACCTCCTTCCTTGTCCTGTAAGATTAGGATTTTACACCATGCCCGAAAGAGGGGTTATGGAGCTCCGATTTTACTTTCAACCATCTTGACAATTTTACCAAGACACCTAAACTTCCTTTGATGCGAAAATAGCCTACCGTAAATATACCCAGGACCCTTGGGTTACGAGGCAGACACCTTGCCAGTTAGACAAATAGAGATATCCCACTTGGCCTGGTCGGCTCAAATATATTTCCGCATCTTGTTCAGTTTAGGCTAACCTACTTTTACTGACTTTACACTGAGACCATACATACACCAGTGTCACACGTAACCTCAACTCAGTACTACGTTGATTTCTTTCTTTAAGTGACCCCTTAAAACTACAGTTTCTGTGATTGAGCTTTACCTGTGTTAATGTCCGACCATGAACTATTGATTTGAACATTAACTCTATCTTCCAGAGAATATCATCTTTGTATATCTCTGTGTAAAAGTGTTTTGTGTATTCATTGTGATTCCCATTGATTAATATTGTTACAGAGCCGCGGCTTGTGAATATGCTTGACCTGGGTTCAATCCCAGCCATTGCGGAAATATTTAGTGTTTGTAGTAGTATGTCTTAACGTACAGTCTGTCACATGCTCGCACCCATTCCAGGGACACCTCAACGACGTATACAGACTAATAACACACAAAACAAGCCACCCCAACAGCTTTCTCTCTTTCCAACACCCCTTCTCCCCTTTCAACACTGTTTGAAAAGTAGATACGAGGTGCCGTTGTAAAGGCTTATCCCTCAATACCTTCACCACTACCACTACCGACTAGGGGAATATCACCATTTATTGTATGTATTTTTTTGTTTAATTATTACTTGTGTGTATTAACCACTCTCTGAAACTCATTTCATGTTTCTATGTTAATAACCTGATTTGATATGTACTTCTGTGTTGTACTTGTCCTGGTGCATGCCTATATCATTATGTAGGCTATGTACTTTGTGATAGCTTGGTTTCTTGCCCAGTTGAGATCGAATCCAATTACAGTATTATTCAAACCCAGTAGATGGTCAGTGTCTATATGGATGGGATCATAAACAAATTCAAGGAAGAACAATAACAGGGGCGTCATTTCATTTATCCTTGGGAGGGGCAAAGGCTGTTTCTGAGGCCCCCCCCCCCCCCCTCCCTGTTCCCACCTTCCCGCAGGGGTGGGTGGCGAGCGCAGCGAGCCTAATCAGTTGGGGGGTTGGGGGGGGGGGGGGGGGCGCTATATTGAGGTCATTAAAGCAATAAGCAATTATATATATACAGGTATAATATATATATATATATATATATATATATATATATATATATATATATATATATATATATATATATACCGGTATATATACAGTATATACATAAAGGTCCAATTACTTCCTGACACACACACACACACATTAATGGATATTCCAATTGGCATAGCTTTAATTTGATAAGTTTTGGAAGGCATAAATAATACTCGTTTTACACAATTACTTTACAAGTATTTATAGTAGCAGTAATAGTTGTTACATTTGTATTTATAGTAGCAGTAATAGTTGTTACATTTGTATTTATAGTAGCAGTAATAGTTGTTACATTTATAGTAGCAGTAATAGTTGTTACATTTATAGTAGCAGTAATAGTTGTTACATTTGTATTTATAGTAGCAGTAATAGTTGTTACATTTGTATTTATAGTAGCAGTAATAGTTGTTACATTTATAGTAGCAGTAATAGTTGTTACATTTGTATTTATAGTAGCAGTAATAGTTGTTACATTTGCTGTATTTATAGTAGCAGTAATAGTTGTTACATTTATAGTAGCAGTAATAGTTGTTACATTTATAGTAGCAGTAATAGTTGTTACATTTGTATTTATAGTAGCAGTAATAGTTGTTACATTTGCTGTATTTATAGTAGCAGTAATAGTTGTTACATTTATAGTAGCAGTAATAGTTGTTACATTTATAGTAGCAGTAATAGTTGTTACATTTGCTGTATTTATAGTAGCAGTAATAGTTGTTACATTTATAGTAGCAGTAATAGTTGTTACATTTGTATTTATAGTAGCAGTAATAGTTGTTACATTTATAGTAGCAGTAATAGTTGTTACATTTGTATTTATAGTAGCAGTAATAGTTGTTACATTTATAGTAGCAGTAATAGTTGTTACATTTATAGTAGCAGTAATAGTTGTTACATTTGTATTTATAGTAGCAGTAATAGTTGTTACATTTATAGTAGCAGTAATAGTTGTTACATTTGTATTTATAGTAGCAGTAATAGTTGTTACATTTGTATTTATAGTAGCAGTAATAGTTGTTACATTTATAGTAGCAGTAATAGTTGTTACATTTATAGTAGCAGTAATAGTTGTTACATTTGTATTTATAGTAGCAGTAATAGTTGTTACATTTATAGTAGCAGTAATAGTTGTTACATTTGTATTTATAGTAGCAGTAATAGTTGTTACATTTATAGTAGCAGTAATAGTTGTTACATTTGTATTTATAGTAGCAGTAATAGTTGTTACATTTATAGTAGCAGTAATAGTTGTTACATTTGTATTTATAGTAGCAGTAATAGTTGTTACATTTGTATTTATAGTAGCAGTAATAGTTGTTACATTTATAGTAGCAGTAATAGTTGTTACATTTATAGTAGCAGTAATAGTTTTTACATTTATAGTAGCAGTAATAGTTGTTACATTTGTATTTATAGTAGCAGTAATAGTTGTTACATTAATAGTAGCAGTAATAGTTGTTACATTTGTATTTATAGTAGCAGTAATAGTTGTTACATTTATAGTAGCAGTAATAGTTGTTACATTTGTATTTATAGTAGCAGTAATAGTTGTTACATTTGCTGTATTTATAGTAGCAGTAATAGTTGTTACATTTATAGTAGCAGTAATAGTTGTTACATTTATAGTAGCAGTAATAGTTGTTACATTTGCTGTATTTATAGTAGCAGTAATAGTTGTTACATTTATAGTAGCAGTAATAGTTGTTACATTTATAGTAGCAGTAATAGTTGTTACATTTATAGTAGCAGTAATAGTTGTTACATTTATAGTAGCAGTAATAGTTGTTACATTTATAGTAGCAGTAATAGTTGTTACATTTATAGTAGCAGTAATAGTTGTTACATTTATAGTAGCAGTAATAGTTGTTACATTTGCTGTATTTATAGTAGCAGTAATAGTTGTTACATTTATAGTAGCAGTAATAGTTGTTACATTTATAGTAGCAGTAATAGTTGTTACATTTGCTGTATTTATAGTAGCAGTAATAGTTGTTACATTTATAGTAGCAGTAATAGTTGTTACATTTATAGTAGCAGTAATAGTTGTTACATTTATAGTAGCAGTAATAGTTGTTACATTTGCTGTATTTATAGTAGCAGTAATAGTTGTTACATTTGCTGTATTTCTGTGCTTGTCATTTGTCTTGAGAATTATTTTCATATATCTAAGCACATCATGACCAGGGGTCCAGGACCACTTTCGCATTCCCTCGCCCTTTTCTCTGTCTCGGCTAGTAGGTGAATTTTACAAGAGGAGGAGGATTCCTAGCCTCCCACCTCCAGGAGGAAAAGTAGGACTGGTGTCTGGACAGTGAAGCAGACAGACATAAACGGAAAAGGTTGGGTAGAAGATGCCAAACCTCGCTCAAACTTCATAATTATATATCATAATGAAAATATAATGATTATATAAAGGAGATTAAAAAGTTATCCTGTTATCTAATAAAAATATGGAAAGCTTATTAGCCCCTTTGCTACCATGAACTGGGTAATGTACTGTGATAAAGGAAGCACCGAGCTAAGAAAAAGAGGAAGTAGGAATATAAGGGTGGTTATTGAAATTAGGTAGGAAGATCATTAAATAAGAATCATAAAGAATGGTAGAATATTTTCACAAAAATAAATTTGAGGAAATTAAAAACTAAACTAATTTGGTTTACTGCTTTGAAAAATTAATAAACTACTGCATCAGTGGATACCTTCGTGATCTTTGCTTTCCAAAGTTATCAACCAGTGTTAAGAAATTAACAAAAATAGAGAATATACGGTAGTTGAAATTGATCCCGAATAAACGTTTTCATTTTTGTTCGGACTTCATCACGTCATGACCATGTTAATTACTTAATGATCGTTATAATATGATCAACGACTATAGTTTTATATATGAAATATAGTTTTGTTCACGGTTGTTCCAATGGTGCAATCAGAATTTTTCTATCACCAATAGTTATTGTGTATTGTGAAAAAAAGGCAAACATTACCCAGTTTAGCCGAGCCTATATTATGTGTGAACATCTGAGGTTTATTTATAGCTATGAATTTGAGATCTACGTAGCCTATAACTCATTATATGAGAACGAGAATGCAATAACGAAGTTAATACGCCTAATATTGGTTTTCTACGAATATTTATAATTAGAGGGAAATAATAATAATTATATGGTTCACAATGAACCCCGCAACTGCTCATGTTTCTACTTTTAAACTCAAACGTTTTTCCAAAATATCTAGTCATATGACCTATTAAATTCCACAAAACACACATGCGATGATACGAAAAAGTTAATATACTGCCATAGAGAGATGTTGCAGCCCTACTGCTCAACTCCACCGCCCTGAGTATACTAAGTAACTAAACACTCAAATTTGAAATTACTCAACAGTCAACACGTGCGGTGGCGCGGGCCGCGGTCAGCTGTGATATAGGCCTACAATATGTCGTTATCATGATGATATCCTTGCTAAACTCAAGGTCACACACACACACACACACTCACAAGATATATTTAACTCTGAACATATTGAGGCTAAATATATATATGTTTATTTGTAATTTCGCAATTTTTCCCATATTTGTTTTTAATATTACTAACTGTAGTTGATTTTGAGAGCCCTTAGAAAGCTTGGGGGGGGGGGGGGCGAGCGCCCCTCGCTGACACCAAATGACACCCATGAACAATAAATGTTGGAGTGCCACTAGTAAGGGAAGGGAGTGAGTGGAAATTGTCTGTGCTGCTGTTTGTGAACGATACAGTTCTGATAAGTGATAAGGAATTGAATTGGAGTTGTAGGGTGTGATAAATATGTTGTATGCTGTGAGTGTCAACAGTTGTCACACATTGACCTTCAGGTTCAGTATCTATTATCAACTCTGCATAAGCAGAGTTTGGTATCGCCCCCCCCCCCCCCCCCTGTATAGTGGGTAACACCGGAAAAAATGTCTGTCGTCGTCGTCATCGATGAAGTCCGTCTGTCCCGAAACTCCTCCTAGACCCTTGGACGAATTTTCACCAAATTTCACACGAACATTTGTTGGGTGAATGCGAACGTCAGTCAAAAAAGATGTTTTGAATTTGTGCAATAGTTATGATTTTAGATCCAAAATATTTTTGTTTTTCCCCAAAACGCCCCCCCCCCCCCCCTACCCCCAGCAATGATGATGGTGTTCTGTGTGTGTGTGCCACAGAACGCCATCGTTCTGGGGGCGAAAACATCTCGCTCCGCATTTGCTAGGTAAGTTAGTTTAGTTGACATTAGAAGTGATGGTAGTAATAGTGGGATCGATGGTAATAGTAGTGATGATGGTGATAATAGTAGTGATGATGGTTGTAGTTGTATTGATGATGATGACAGTAGTAGATATGATGATGACAGTACTAGTAGTAGTGATGATGGTGATAATAGTAGTGATGATGGTGACAAGTAATGATGATAGTTGTAGTGATAATGATGACATTAGTGATGATTGTAACAGTAGTAGTGATGATGGTGAGTAGTAGTGATGATGGTGAAAGTTGTAGTGATGATGCCAGTAGTAGTGATGATGATAGTAGTAGTGATGATGGTAAGAGTAGTCTATCTATCTATCTATTGCCTGACGCCGTGATCCCCGAAGGGGTGGCCACGAACGAACCGCCCCCACGCCCCTCCTCCCAACCAGCACCGCCTTCATTCATATACTTCCTCACTCCATCCTTCCACCTCTCCTTCGGTCTACCTCTCCCTCTCTGTCCTTCCACCTCGCTCTCGTACACCCTCTTAGTCAATCTCTCGCTTTCCATACGTTCCATATGGCCGAACCATCTCAAGTTGTTCCTTTTCACACTTTCCAGCACATCTACCTCCACACCACACCTCCTTCTTACTTCCTCATGCGTCTGTCTATCCCTCCATGTAACTCCGCACGCACTTCTCAAGTAACTCATTTCCACCGCTCTCACTCTTGGTCTGAGTCTCTTCTTGAACGTCCATGCTTCGCTTCCGTAAGTCAGTGTCGGGATTACCACACTGTCATGCAAGGACTTCTTAACTTTCATACTGACCACCCTATTTCTTGTTACTGCTTCCAACGTTCCTACAACCCTCTTCCCCTGCTGTACCCTCTACCGCACTTCCTCATCCATAGTCCCATCTTTACTCAACACACTGCCCAGATACTTAAAAGAGCTGACGATCTCCATAGCCTGACCGTTCAACTTCACCTCACACTCTGTGACTTCACCCCTTTCGAGGACCATAACCTGTCTCTTCCCCGCATTTACCTTCAAATTCCGTTTTTCGCACACTGTTCCAAACTCACTTACCAGACCCTGCAACTCCCATTCATTATCGCTCATCAGAACTGTATCATCCGCAAACAGCAGTATAGGCAGCTTCCACTCATTTCCCTCCCTTTTCAGCAATACACCAACATCCACTGCTCTTCCTAGTATTTCTTTCATGACTCCATCCATATATATAGTAAACAACTACGGGGACATCACACACCCGTTTCAACCCAACACTCAGGTCAAAGAACTCGCTTTGTTCATGCTTCACACATACTGCCGCCTTTGCACCCTCACACATGTTCTTCACTGTTTTCAGCAACTTGCCATCTACTCCGTATATTCTAAGTACTTTCCACATACCTTCTCTATCCACTCTGTCATAGGCCTTCTCCAAGTCCATAAAGGCAACATACACCTTTTATTGCTTCTCCAAATATTTCTCCACGGCACAATTCAGGGTAAAAATCTGATCCACACATCCTCTTCCCTTCCTAAAACCTCCCTGCTCGTCGCCTATCCATTTCTCCGTTCTCACTCTCACTCTCTCAATCACTACCCTACTGTACACCTTCCCTACTACGCTTAAAAGACATATTCCTCGGTGGTTACCACACACTCCTCTTTCCCCTTTGCCCTTATATAGGGGGACTATTATGCCAGTCTTCCAGATCGGGTGCATTCACCTTCTCCCATGCTAGTTTGCACATTTTCCATACCCATTCGATCACTATCTCACCACCATACCTCAACATTTCCCCACACACTCCATCTGTTCCTGGTGCTTTCCCCAACTTCACTCTTTTCATGGCTTCCCACACTTCTGACCTCCTGATCCCCACCTCCTCTTCCACTACTTCTCCTCTTCTCCCTCCCATACGATATCTAACTATGTTTGCTGGCTCTTCATTCCTTACATTTAGCAACTCGTTGAAGTACTCCCTCCATCTTTTGACTCTCTCTTGCTTCTCGGCTAGCACTCTCCCATTCTTATCTTTCACACCCTTACTGTTTCCCTTACTACCTTCCCTAATTTTCTTGACTTCTTTCCAGAACAGTTTCTTACACTCCCTCCATTTTACACTCAGATTCCTTCCAAATTCCTCATCTACTCTTCTTTTACTTTCCTTCACTACTCTCTTTCTCTCCACGTACCTCACTCGTTCCTGCCTCTCCAAATGTTTATTCTTCATGGTAAGAGTAGTAGTTATGACTATAATAGTAGTAGTAGTGTTGATGATAGTAATGGTGATAGTGACTAGTAGTGATGATGGTGACCCATCGCAGAATTGGGTATGCCGTTTTGATTTTGGGCAAAACGGCACGTCTACTTTATCAACTCTGCGTAAGCAGAGTGGTATAGTGAGATAGTTCGGAGCCTAAAAATGTTTGAGGCCCTTTTTAATCTGAATTACATCGTCTAACAGCAGCTAGAATGATGTTAAAGGGACGGTACCAGTACTGAACGGGTTAAGGGGGTAGTGCTTGGTTTTTAGTCTACAGTGTATAATTATATATACTGTATAATTATATATATATATATATATATATATATATATATATATATATACTGTATATATATATATATATAATGTATATATATATATATATATATATATATATATATATATATATATATATATATATATATTAATTTACTTTAGTTTCCTCGCTAGACCTCCATCAAGCTTAAAAAATATCCCTACACCCCCCTTCAAGATACATTTGTACATTTTTCGATAGAAAGAAAGATGTCCCGGCCGATGGCCGATTCCTCTTAAAATTTCATGCTCACTATCGCTCGCCAGGCAAAGGATAGACACCTAAAGGGCACGAAAGGTATTAATATTGGCAAAGAAATGAGGAGAAAGGTCTCAAAATCGCCAAACTAACGGAATGAACGTCTTAAAACCTCAAAACTAATATGCTAAACATGAGGAAGAATGGAGGACCAGCAATAAGCGAGTACTACCCCCTTAAATTGTACTACCCCCTTAAATAGTACTACCCCCTTAAATTGTACTACCCCCTTAAATAGTACTACCCCCTTAAATAGTACTATCCCCTTAAATAGTACTACCCCCTTAAATAGTACTACCCCCTTAAATAGTACTACCCCCTTAAATAGTACTATCCCCTTAAATAGTACTATCCCCTTAAATAGTACTACCCCATTAAATAGTACTATCCCCTAAAATAGTACTACCCCCTTAAATAGTACTATCCCCTTAGGGGAGGTGTGGCGGAGTGGTCTTGCCACTGGACTGGTAATCCAATGGACCCGGGTTCGAATCCCAATTTGTCGATGGGAAGATATTATTGGGATGGAATTTGTGCTGTACCTAGTATCAGTGCATTACCACAGCACACCGAATTGCCAAAACAATACCCTCATTGTTCCCTGATTAAATAGCATTGTATGAATATTCCCATGTTCAAAAATATGCTACAAGGGGGCAATGCCTAGTGAGTTTAATAGGTGGCGTTCTGAGAGTGAGGGTCCGAGTCTAAAGGAGTGAGACTGTGAAGCGCAGAGGCGAGGCGGCTTCAGAGATGGAGTTGCTTCGAGCCGTGATTCTTCGCATGTCTCACTTCCTAGACTGGAGCAAGACCTCACGGGCCTCACCGTGTTCAGCGGTAGAGTGTAAAGGCTCTCAGCCTATGCCTGAGAGGGAGTAGTTGGAATATAGAAGAAAACAAAATAATAATAAAAATAGTACTACCCCCTTAAATAGTACTACCCCTTAAATAGTACTATCCCCTTAAATAGTACTACCCCCTTAAATAGTACTACCCCCTTAAATAGTTTTATCCGCTTAAATAGTACTACCCCCTTAAATAGTACTACCCCTCAAATAGTACTACCCCCTTAAATAGTACTACCCCCTTAAATAGTACAACCCCCTTAAATAGTACAACCCCCTTAAATAGTACTACCCCCTTAAATAGTACTACCCCCTTAAATAATACTACCCCCTTAAATAGAGAAAGAGCATTAAAAGGGACCCTCTACGAACGGAGTTAACCCTTTGAGTACCAGCGACGTGTGTTGCCTTTTATTCTAGCTAGATTTAGACGCTATTATGCAGCTTAGAAAGGATCTGCGGTTGTTACAAAGGTGTTGGTGGAGATAGTTGGAAGCCGTATTATTGCTAGAGGTCCTTCCTCATCTGAATAAAATCGTCTAATAGTTGTCAGGATGTAAAGAAAAGGACGTCACCGGTGCTGTATGGGATAAAACAATAAAAAAGGGTTTGAATAAAAGGATGACAAATAATAATAATGGTGGGAACACTATGAAAAACACTGAAACGAAAAAAAAACAAAAAAAAAACAAAGGAAACAGACAAAAAACAAAACAATGGGAAAAAACGTGGAAGAGTATCCCCCGAGAGACAAACATTAGGAGGAAATGGTTGGGGAAAACGTTAAACCCTTCTGTACCGGCGCAGGCTTCTTAACTTTATTTTGGCTACTATTAGACGATTTTAGTCAACTTCAAAAGGGCCTCCAGCAATTAACAGGCTTCCAACTATCTCACTTAACCCTTTATACTACCACAGATCCTTATTAAGCTGCACAAAATCGTCTAAATGTAACTAAAATATAATAAAAAATACGTCGCTGGTACAGAAGGGGTTAAGGGGGCAGTGGCCGGTTTTTTGGTCTATTAATTCATGTATTCACTTAATATTTAGTTTCCTCGCTAGACCTACATCAAGCTTAGAAATATATATAACCTAACCAAACCTAATCTAACCTAACCACACCCCTAGACCCCCCTTCAAAATTAATTTGTACATTTTTCGGTAGAAAAAATTCCCGGCCGAAGGCCGGTTTCTCTTAGAATTACAGGCTCGCTATCGGTCGCCAGGAAAAAATCGACACCTAAATAGCACGAAAGGTCTTAATAATGACAAAGAAATGGGGCGAAAGGTCTTAAAATCGACAGACTAATGGAAGGAACGTCTTAAAATCTCAAAACTAATATGCTAAACACGAGGGAGAAGGAGGTCCATAAAAAGCGAGTAGTACCCCCTAGTAGAAGATAAATGAGATTAAATAGTAGAGAGGGGGAGCAGGGAAAAGTTAAGTTAAGGAGAGAACAAGATATTGGGGGGTGGAGGAGAGGGAGAATTCTGCTTAAGCTATATACTTCAATACTTTTCTTTAACTATCCCGTCTACGACTACTTATTTTCTAAACTACATCTTAACCAAGCTCTAGCAGTTTCTGGAGAAAAAATCACCGGTGCATAGGTGAGCTGGTTCCAACAAAAAAAGGGACAGCAACTCCACAAGAAGAAGAAGAAGAAGAAGAAGAAGAAGAAGGGTAGTAGAGGAGAATGGGACAAGGTGTTACGCTATTTATCACCTTCAATAATACTTTGTTTTAACTTTATAGTACCAGCTTACACTATATGCTTAGCTTAGGAAGGACCTCTTATATATATAATATATTCTTCCGCTGAATATACTGAAAACCGGTGAAAGCCAACATAAATGAAGTATGCCATCTACCAACAAAATCTCTAGAAAGAACTAGTAGAAGGTAGTCAACTAATTGTTGAATGGGTGAATTAAATATATGTATGTAGTAAAACTCGCTAGGAAAATTAAAACAATGGAACACCAAGCTTTCGTCTATTCTCTCAAGAAATCTTCAGGGTAATATTACCCTGAAGATGTCTTGAGAGAATAGACGAAAGCTTGGTGTTCCATTGTTTCAATTTTTGCTAGCAAGTTTTACTACATAATTTGATTACACGTATTTGTGATTAAACCTCGAAATATATGTATATTAGCTGTGTTACCCCTTAAAGTTGAAGAGAATTAAGCTACTTCACTTGAACTAGCAAAATTTCAGTTATCACACAAAACATGAAAGAAAAAATACATATATTTAAGATTTAGAAAATCGCAAGAAGCCAGCCATTATATTTTCAACAGCCTTTCCCGAGCTTCGTTTAATCAGCCATAAGAGAGGTGAGGTGCCTTCGGTGAAGAGAGTGTAATAGAAAACCTATGTCCCCACGCTCGATATAATGCCGGAGTGTAGTGCCTATGGTAAAAGGGAAGGAGAAATACAACGGTATACAAAGGAAGGCAAACAACAACAGACCTACTGGTCCTTACTAGACTGCTTGGATAAACAAGAAAAAAAAAAAAAAAAAAAAAATGCCACAGCCATCAACTGAAGGACTCCAGCTCCAGAAGGGCTGTGGTCAGAAAACTAAATTACAGTATAGTGCTATGTACGATACTACAGTAAAGCGGTTACATTACTAAATTACAGTATAGTGCTATGTACGATACTACAGTAAAACGGTTACATTACTAAATTACAGTATAGTGCTATGTACGATACTACAGTAAAGCGGTTACATTACTAAATTACAGTATAGTGCTATGTACGATACTACAGTAAAGCGGTTACATTACTAAATTACAGTATAGTGCTATGTATGATACTACAGTAAAGCGGTTACATTACTAAATTACAGTATAGTGCTATGTACAATACTACAGTAAAGCGGTTACATTACTAAATTACAGTATAGTGCTATGTACGATACTACAGTAAAGCGGTTACATTACTAAATTACAGTATAGTGCTATGTACGATACTACAGTAAAGCGGTTACATTACTAAAATACAGTATAGTGCTATGTACAATACTACAGTAAAGCGGTTACATTACTAAATTACAGTATAGTGCTATGTACGATACTACAGTAAAGCGGTTACATTACTAAATTACAGTATAGTGCTATGTATGAAATTACAGTAAAGCGGTTACATTACAGTATAGTGTTATGTACGATACTACAGTAAAGCGGTTACATTACAGTATAGTGCTATGTACGATACTACAGTAAAGCGGTTACATTACTAAATTACAGTATAGTGCTATGTACGATGCTACAGTAAAGCGGTTACATTACTAAATTACAGTATAGTGCTATGTACGATACTACAGTAAAGCGGTTACATTACTAAATTACAGTATAGTGCTATGTACGATGCTACAGTAAAGCGGTTACATTACTAAATTACAGTATAGTGCTATGTACGATACTAAAGTAAAGCGGTTACATTACTAAATTACAGTATAGTGCTATGTACGATACTACAGTAAAGTGGTTACATTACAGTATAGTGCTATGTACGATACTACAGTAAAGCGGTTACATTACAGTATAGTGCTATGTGCGATACTACAGTAAAGCGGTTACATTACAGTATAATGCTATGTACGATACTACAGTAAAGCGGTTACATTACAGTATAGTACTATGTACGATACTATAGTAGAGCGGTTATATTACAGTATAATGCTATGTACGATACTACAGTAAAGCTGTTACATTACTAAATTACAGTATAGTGCTATGTACGATACTACAGTAAAGCGGTTAAATTACAGTATAATGCTATGTACGATACTACAGTAAAGCTGTTACATTACTAAATTACAGTATAGTGCTATGTACGATACTACAGTAAAGCGGTTACATTACAGTATAGTGCTATGTACGATACTACAGTAAACCGGTTACATTACAGTATAGTGCTATGTACGATACTACAGTAAAGCGGTTACATTACAGTATAGTGCTATGTACGATACTACAGTAAAGCGGTTACATTACAGTATAGTGCTATGTACGATACTACAGTAAAGCTGTTACATTACTAAATTACAGTATAGTGCTATGTACGATACTACAGTAAAGCAGTTAAATTACAGTATAATGCTATGTACGATACTACAGTAAAGCTGTTACATTACTAAATTACAGTATAGTGCTATGTACTATACTACAGTAAAGCGGTTACATTACAGTATAGTGCTATGTACGATACTACAGTAAACCGGTTACATTACAGTATAGTGCTATGTACGATACTACAGTAAAGCGGTTAAATTACAGTATAGTGCTATGTACGATACTACAGTAAAGCGGTTACATTACAGTATAGTGCTATGTATGATACTACAGTAAAGCGGTTACATTAAAGCATAGTGCTATGTACGATACTACAGTAAAGCGGTTACATTATAGTATAGTGCTATGTACGATACTACAGTAAAGCGGTTACATTACAGTATAGTGCTATGTACAATACTACAGTAAAGCGGTTACATTACAGTATAGTGCTATGTACGATACTACAGTAAAGCGGTTACATTACTAAATTACAGTATATTGCTATGTACGATACTACAGTAAAGTGGTTACATTACTAAATTACAGTATAGTGCTATGTACGATACTACAGTAAAGCGGTTACATTACTAAATTACAGTATAGTGCTATGTACAATACTACAGTAAAGCGGTTACATTACTAAATTAAAGTATAGTGCTATGTACGATACTACAGTAAAGCGGTTACATTACTAAATTACAGTATAGTGCTATGTACGATACTACAGTAAAGCGGTTACATTACAGTATAGTGCTATGTACGATACTACAGTAAAGCGGTTACATTACTAAATTACAGTATAGTGCTATGTACGATACTACAGTAAAGCGGTTACATTACTAAATTACAGTGTAGTGCTATGTACGATACTAAAGTAAAGCGGTTACATTACAGTATAGTGCTATGTACGATACTACAGTAAACCGGTTACATTACAGTATAGTGCTATGTACGATACTACAGTAAAGCGGTTACATTACAGTATAGTGCTATGTACGATACTACAGTAAAGCGGTTACATTACAGTATAGTACTATGTACGGTACTACAGTAGAGCGGTTACATTACAGTATAGTGCTATGTACGATACTACAGTAAAGCGGTTACATTACAGTATAGTGCTATGTACGATGCTACAGTAAAGCGGTTACATTACAGTATAGTGCTATGTACGAAATTACAGTAAAGCGGTTACATTACAGTATAGTGCTATGTACGATACTACAGTAAAGCGGTTACATTACAGTATAGTGCTATGTACGATACTACAGTAAAGCGGTTACATTACTAAATTACAGTATAGTGCTATGTACGATGCTACAGTAAAGCGGTTACATTACTAAATTACAGTATAGTGCTATGTACGATACTAAAGTAAAGCGGTTACATTACTAAATTACAGTATAGTGCTATGTACGATACTACAGTAAAGCGGTTACATTACTAAATTACATTATAGTGCTATGTACGATACTACAGTAAAGCGGTTACATTACTAAATTACAGTATAGTGCTATGTACGATACTACAGTAAAGCGGTTACATTACTAAATTACAGTATAGTGCTATGTACGATACTACAGTAAAGCGGTTACATTACTAAATTACAGTATAGTGCTATGTACGATACTACAGTAAAGCGGTTACATTACAGTATAGTGCTATGTACGATACTACAGTAAAGCGGTTACATTACAGTATAGTGCTATGTACGATACTACAGTAAAGCGGTTAAATTACAGTATAATGCTATGTACGATACTACAGTAAAGCGGTTACATTACAGTATAGTGCTATGTACGATACTACAGTAAAGCGGTTACATTACAGTATAGTGCTATGTACGATACTACAGTAAAGCGGTTACATTACAGTATAGTGCTATGTACGATACTACAGTAAAGCGGTTACATTACAGTATAGTACTATGTACGATATTTTACGACTGGGGTTCAAATATATCAGGGCTCTTATTCATTGGACTAGTAATGGCATAAATGCTACAACGGAAAGCGCTAGATCCAACCTCTGATGTATATTCCCAGTGAACAAAGAACACAAATACTCTACAGAGTTCTATATGCAATAATAGGCTATCAAACTCTCAATAAATGTGCGTCTACTCTAGGCTTAATGTTATGTGAAAACAGCCTATTACTACCTATAACCGAAGGTGCTTGGTTATGGTATGCAAAGTAAGGTGGTAAGAGTAGTTACAGCTTACGTTACTTTAATCAATAAATGTCAGGCACTCCTGCATGAAAGAAAGTGCACTAAAGTCCTTCAACACTAACAAGGAATCTTCTTTAAATGTTAGATGCTATAAAGATGTTCGTATCGGAAATGGAACCCAAAAAGGCAGGCAGCGGAACAATGCTCGAGCAGGCTATGCACACAAAAAGGTAGAATATATAATGCCGTCGGAGCCAAGAATATCCTAAACACTACAACAAAAATAATAATCGCCACGACAATGCAGTATTCCTATCAACAAAGAGAGCCTAAGTCGTTTGTGTCTCCATACATCAAACTAGGCTGCGAAATGCTTGTGTAACCATAAACGGGTATACATAAAAAGAGTAATTGGTTTAATATTCTTAATGTCTACTATGATTGATAAAGTCTAGCTAGAGTCAATGATACGAGATACTGGTGCGCATGGCATGCCGCATAGCCTAGTGTAAATCTCAAGTCTGTGCGTCAAATATTACGTTATAGGGAAGGGTAGCTCTCTTGAGAAACCTTAATACCGAAGTATTAAGCGTTCTCCTGGCGTACCTCAAAGACAAACAACGAGCTTAGAACAGTGCAGAATAGTATAGGCAAAAAGCCCTCATTCGTGCATGCTCTACTCTCAATGACACACAGACTAGAATTTACTCAATCAACTCCAGTTCTCAGGTATGTCGTGCAGCTTTTAACTAAAGCCAGCACTCATAGGAAACAATACCTTATAATATCAGACTCCTAGTCTAGCATTATCTAATCCAGCAGAACACTAATAATTATAGGACGAGGGAATTAAACAATATAAATGCCAACCAATGCTTCGTGATCAACTTATCTTAACAACTAACATACATGGGTTATATCAGACCTTAACGCACAATACAACTGGCCAGCATGAAGCTGATTTTGCAGAGTTAACCAGAGGGGATATAATATTAATAAAAAGGTGGTGAAAGATATGAAAAAGAGAGAGGTAGGCAGAGGAAAAGATTCTCAGGTGCGGAGCGGGAGACAGATAGCAAGGGAAAAATGATGGATGCGTTCTAGAAACCAGATCTGAGGGAGAGAGTGGCGAGGAACTGTATATATACTCGCACTAGCTCGAGGCGCGTGGGAAAAAAGCGGTTACAAGTCCTCTAGCCACTAGCAAGGGAGCTCAGCATGGTAAGGACCTCTCTCAACCAACCCCCACGAGGCAGCCAGCCGTGACGTCATCGAGCGGGACAAAAACACTGCGCGCTCCCTCTCACTCTGTTCTACTCTCTCTCTCTCTCCCAGATCCCATCATTACTAGTTAATGATAAAACATATACTTTACAATTAAATATATAAAGCCTTGACATGGGTGAAATCAAAGAGCCTTTCTGGACTGCCCATGACACGAACTTTCATATGAAATAAAGCACACTCTAATACATAAACTGTAGCCCCATCCACTGCCCTGGCGATCCTAGCGAGTCACTGTAGGACAAGCCATGCGGTTCTAACGGAGTGGTTAACGTCACAGATACTACAGTAAAGCGGTTACATTACAGTATAGTGCTATGTACGATACTACAGTAAAGCGGTTACATTACAGTATAGTGCTATGTACGATACTACAGTAAAGTGGTTACATTACTAAATTACAGTATAGTGCTATGTACGATACTACAGTAAAGCGGTTAAATTACAGTATAATGCTATGTAAGATACTACAGTAAAGCGGTTACATTACAGTATAGTGCTATGTACGGCACTACAGTAAAGCAGTTACATTACAGTATAGTGCTATATACGATACTACAGTAAAGCGGTTACATTACAGTATAGTGCTATATACGATACTACAGTAAAGCGATTAAATTACAGTATAATGCTATGTACGGTACTACAGTAAAGCGGTTACATTACAGTATAGTGCTATGTACGGTACTACAGTAAAGCGGTTACATTACAGTATAGTGCTATGTACGATACTACAGTAAAGCGGTTACATTACAGTATAATGCTATGTACGATACTACAGTAAAGCGGTTACATTACAGTATAGTGCTATGTACGATACTACAGTAAAGCGGTTACATTACAGTATAATGCTATGTACGATACTACAGTAAAGTGGTTACATTACTCAGGCACAAACGCAGTTAGTCGTGGGTTCATGGCAAGATATTTGCCAAAGCGATATTTGAATATTTGGACTGTATGGCACTCTACAACATTTCTTGGCAATTTATTCCATAAGTTGACCACTCTGTTGAAAAAGAAGTGCTTCGCTTTGTGTGAATGAAACGCCTTTCCGACAATTTTGTAACCATTATATCTTGTATAATTTGAGTTGTCTAGGGTGAAGTACTTACTTGCATCCATGTTGTCATGGCCTTTGATAATTATACAGACTTGGATTTTACCGTCTTATTCTTCGGTTTGTCAAGGAAAATAGGTTTAATTCTTTTAGTCGTTTCTCATACGGTTTGTTTCTTAGTCGGGGAATAATTTTAGTTACTCTCCGTTGCACTCTCTCTAGTTTATTATTGTCCTTTATATAGTATGGCGACCAAAACTGGACACAATCCAAATGCGGACGAACCAATGAATTATATAAAGTGCGTATATCGTTTTCGGATATACTGTATATTCAAAAGTTCTCCCAATGAAGTCAATCATTTGATTTGCTTTGTTAACAACTTCAGCGACTTGTTGGGCAGGTTTTAAATTACTTATTATAGTTACTCCAACTATAAATAAAAGTAACGATATTGTGGAAGAATATTGAATTGGTATATGGAAACAAAAACAGGCTAATGTAAAGACAAGTTTACCACGATTAAGTTTTTTCTTTTTCAGAAGCTAAAAAATTTACGATTTATTATATTTTTCTTTACATGAATATTATGGTAAAATCCTATAATACAGTATATTATAGCCCGATTTTCCCAGGTATTAAAATAACGTGGGGAGGGCTTTGAAACTCAAGGAAAATGAGGGGCTAAAACGGCTTATATTAAGGGGGAAGGAATTATTTGTTGTTCGATTATTTCATTTTGTCCCCCCTCCCTAGACCTCCATCAAATTTAAAAAAACATCCATTAGATTCCCCTGCTAAATTCATTTGCACATTTTTCGGTAGATACAGAAACCCTAGCCACATTTTTTACCTACGAAATATGTACCCCTTCTTTACCGGTGACGTCTTTCTTCTAGCTATATTTAGACGATTTTGTACAGTTTAACACCTTATTAGCGGGCTAGGCGGTCTATTTATATGTACCGCCCAGCGGGGTGTTTTTAGCCAAAATAGGGCTGTTTACGTGATCATTTTCATGCCTAAATAAGACCCAGAGCGTAAAACAAGTATCTATCCCTGAAAGGGCATAAACAGAGCTTTCCAATGACACCACAACGATCCTTTTATGACGGCTAGTTTTCTTGCAACAACCGCGCAACACGAGTGCAAAAAGCATGTAATTCGGTACTTTCCCCATACAATTCAGTATGTAGCGAGTGAGAGAGGGAGGGAGGAGGTGGGATTCGTGTCAGTAGGTTCGCCGCGGTGGTCTGGAGCAGTCATACGCTCGCTACTCTTCTGCCACCACTTGTCTCTCTCTCTCAGCACATTACGTGCTGAAATTGCCACACGACCTATGTCGCGCGCCGCCAGATAGTCCAAATTTATTATACTCGACTTATGTTGCACGCCGCTAGTTAGGGGTTAAGAAGGATCTGTGGTAGTAAAAATGGTTAAGTGAGATAGTTCGAAGCCTGTTAATTGCTTGAGGCCCGTTTTAATAGAATAGAATCGTCTAATAGTAGCCTGAATAAAGTTAAGAGGACAGCGCCGGTACAGAAGGAGACTAAATACGATCGTCACAAATATCTGACCAATAAATATACCCAAAACTACCCAAACAATAGCTGAAGGGCTTTTGGACGACTATACTCTGATTCATTTCAACTGACGGTAAATAGCAAAGATCCCATCAAGATTTGTCAGTTAATTTGAAGATTTTGTAGTGAAATATGGTGCTACTTATATAAATGTGGTCTTAACACCTTACGAGCGGCCTATGCGGTTTATTTATATGTACCGCCCAGCGGGGTGTTTTTAGCCAAAATAGGGCTGTTTACGTGATCATTTTCATGCCTAAATAAGACCCAGAACGTAAAACAAGTACCTATCCCTGAAAGGGCATAAACAGAGCTTTCGAATGACACCATAACGATCCTTTTATGATGGCTAGTTTTCTTGCAATAACCGTGCAACGCGAGTGCAAAAAGCATGTAATTAGCCACTTTCCCGATACAATTCCTTATATAGCGAGTGAGAGAGGGAGGAGGGAGCTGGGATTCGTGTCAGTATGTTCGCCGCGGTGGTCTGGAGCAGTCATACGCTCGCTACTCTCCTGCCACCACTTGTCTCTCTCTCTCAGCAACATTACGTGCTGAAATTGCCACTCGACCTATGTCGAGCGCCGCCACATAGTCCAGCTTTATTTAACTCGACTTATGTGGTGAGCCGCTAATTAAGGGTTAATATGATGCAGAAACAGTAGTTTCATAATATTTCACTAAGTAACTAAAAATTAGCTGCTAAGGGATTCAATTTATCGTCAGCTGAAAAGAAACAGAGTAGCTTACAGTTAGACTAAAAAGTAAGCAAAAGCACACAAAAGCCAAAAATACGTCGCCGGTACAGAAGGGGTTAGAGTTTGAAGGAGGTCTCCCTGAAAACTCAAAAATAATAAATAAATAAACCAATATATACAAAAGTCTCTCCTTAGAAATGGCTTTTAGGTTATTCAAAAGATAGAAACAAGACATTTAATTTGAATATTATCCCTTTGAAGCTCTGACGCGTTTTAGCACGTTTTAGACGATTTTATGCAGTTTAGGAAGGATCTGTGGGTATTTAAAGGGTAAAGACTATCTCAAACAACCCTCTGACTTCCATATACCCTTCCTAATCTGAACAAAATCGTCTAATAATTACCAGAAAACAGAAAAAGTAATGCGTATTGGATCTTGAAAGGGTTAAAATGTAGGCTACACATTTTCTCCCACAATATATATATGTATTATATAGATAGGCTATATAAGTGTAGTAAGATAGTTTAGTCTGAACATTATGAGTAATGACACAGATGAAATAATATTGAAAATTGACAATCATGAATTTATAATTTATAATAACATAAAAATGAAATAGTTAGTGGTTTAATATTCATTTTCTTACTTAAAACAATAAAAGAAAACTTATTTTATGGCTAACAATTATATTATAAAGTAAATGAAGAAGCTTATTTAGTTTTATTTTACCGAACTAAAGCCGATTAAACACACAAATACATACACAATATTATAATATAAATAATTAAGATAAATATTTTACCTTTTAAAGGTAAACAAATACTTCAAACGGTTGGACTTTGATGTAGATATTTTAGATTCACATTTCGTTACAGTGACTGTGTAGGACTATTGGTGGTGTTAGTGATACTCGTTCGGTGATTGTGATAAGCTGTGTAAATCCTGATAGCCGTTCAGTGCTTGTAATTAGGTATTTATATCTTGATACGATCGTTTAGTGGTTGTCATAATCATTAATTTACCTTTTAAAGTACTTTTATAATAACAAATATACGATAACAATGTTTGTATGCAAAGTTAACGAGTTTGTCAAGGGCACATCGCCCTTCGGGTCAATGGCCCTACTTTTGGGTAAATTAATAATAATATTTACGGTAGTTAGCATCGCTGCTATCAATTGCTTCTTCTCTGGGACCAACGGCTTGGTTTGCATGGACCAAAGCCGAGGGGAGCCTATTCCTAAGGAACATGAAGCTATTTGTGCTCAAAAGCAATATTCTTCGGGCTACAGCAGGACGGACGAAAATAAGCGTATATCACATGCTTACTCTCAATTCCAACTGATAATGATAACTAGTGGTGTATTTTTTGTTGTTCTTTTTATCCTTGAACAATTTTTAAATGACAAAAGGTTGTCACCAAAAGACTTGGAAAATTATTATGGAAAAAATAGAAAACATAATGAGCTCTTTGGTGAGACTCTAAAAGACAACCTCGGTACTTTTAAGGCACTATATTGCAAGTGCATATTTCTGCACATGCTGTTGTTGATGGTCAGCCTGGTATCTTTGGGGTTTATTTATTATGTTTCAAACGGTTCATTGCTGAGTCTCGTACTTAATGACTTTAGCTCACTGAGGGATTATGATACCCTGCTGGACCCTGTGACGGTAGCTTTCCCTCCATTCACAAAGTGTCAACTAACGCCATCAGATCATATCATTGGTGAAGCAACCATTGTGTATAGCTGCTACAACATGGTCAATCCTGTTTATGAACGATTGTTGATCGTTCTTTGCTACATGATGGTTGGTTTATTGGTTACCACCTCCACTGTGTTGGTCTGGCTAGTGGTCGTCTTCCCGTGTACCACAAAACGGGTAGTTATGTGTGGCCTTCCGTCCTACGCCGTAAAACTCATCCTTGGAAGGCTGACCCTAGGTGATCATTTGGCTCTTGATTACCTTGCCCCAAGGGTACTAACTAACGATTACGTAGAGGGTCTCCTTAAAATATATAATAATGACTGTGTAAACTAATTAGCTTCATTCTGGTACACAGGTCTTTGTTATCATTATTTTCCTGTACACGTTGTAATGTCTTCTTATATGATTCTTATTTTATGACAAAAATATCTCTCCTTCGACCAAAGATTACTGTATGAGAGGGAGGTGAGATGGAAATAGTGAAGATGATTTTCTACAATGTATTTTTATTTCATTTTTATAGGAACATTCGTTTATTACTTAGGCTACGCTTTCAGTATATTAGGATGCATTATTTAATTATATTTTGTCTATTGTTTGACGTTTTCACGGAACTTAGGAAGGATCTTTGGGAATGAGAAATGTAAAGGGATCTCGCTTAACCTTTTGACTCCCACAGTGCCTTCCTGTTCTGTATAAAATCGTCTAACGTTGCCAAAATCAAAGGAAGATACGCGTCCCCGTGAACTGAAAGGGTTAATAGGTTTGGATTGATATACAAGCATTACGGTACTGAAGACCGTCCTGGTAAAGGGTTAAAAGCTTGGATGTATGAGCAGAGACGTGCTCTATCCATGTTGGTATGAGCCTTGAACAAAGTAGGGGTTTACAGGTAGGTTGTTAATGTAGTTATTCATATTTTGACTATATGTATTATTATTATCTGCACTATGGTAGCCTAATGGTTAAGTTCGCCCACATAAAGCAAGTACACAAGCATTCAGATCTATAATTACATTACATAAGTATCATTGTCGGCGACCTATTGCTATTGAAGGTACACCATGTTTATTTTGTCCTCAGCTGTTCACTCGAGGATATAAATCGTGGGCTTATTTTCGTAGCTCTCCCGAACTTAATCGAATCATCTCGTTAGTTTTTACGTAACCTTTACATTTCGGAAGTTGGTTTTGCTGTTTGAGGGCTTATATTGGGACATGATTTATATCTTAAGACAAGGGACTGCAGTTCTCGAAAAGAGGCTCCTGTCCTGCAATATTCTTGATTTACAGTGTGCTGGCTTAATAATCCAATAGGGTTGATAGCCTCTGAAGTACTATTTTAACTAACTAATTATCTTAAGAGTGTACTGACCTGTACCTACCATTTGACTCGAATTTGATTCTCACGGAAACTTTACATCATCTGTTTCATGGTGGGGGTTGATATCGATGCCATTGTTTCGTATAGCTAGATCACTAGATAGGATTGTTGCGGGGTTTTGTTAAAGAAACCAGAGAGTACAATAGAAATAATCAGTCAAGATAGTGTGGATATAGTGATGTGTAATATTAATAGTGTTACGACCGGGCCTACGAATAAAACAAGGGCACTTACTGGTTGGACTAGTAATAGGGCACTATGCAACAACGGTACGCTAGGTCCAAACCCTTGAACTTATATGCCGGCGAACAAAACACCTATACCCTCCAGAGTTAATCTGCGATAATGGGGTATCCTTAACTGGGCATAAATGTACTCTACTTCAGGCTAACCCACACTGGTATAGCCTGATAACAAACAGGATGCAAGTTACGTTAAAATGCATAAACAAGAATCTAGGGAAAGATCAATTAAATCACTGCAAGATTTAATACAATAAAAAGATGCTTTAATACAGTTACTCTAAACAACAAAAAACTCTTCACTCCTATCTGAAAGAAAGTGAAGTATAGTCCTACAGCATAGACCTGGAAACTTCTGAAGAAAGTCTGATGCTCATAAGATGCTCGTATCTTAAACTATATGAAGGCAGGAGGCAGGACACCACACGTGTAAATGGAATACACTAAAAGATAGGACATATAATGTTAACTGACACAAGAATACTATAAAGGCGCAACGGTAGTATTGCTCGACACTAAAAGAAATACTTCCTTATCAACGAAACAGTCTACTATGGTTGTGCAACTCAACAACAACCTAGACTAATAAATGCTTGTGAATAATAATGCATACATATCAAAAGAGCTTAGGTCCTAACTAGTGTCTGCTAGGCGAATAAAGTCTAGCTGGGATATCAAGGTTAGGAAACTGTGGCTGAGCAAGGCAGGCTCATAGCCTAGCGTTGTCCTTAAGGCGGTATGATTAAAGTTACGTTAATGACGGGGATGCTCTCTTGGTAGATCCAGATCTCAAGTATCTGGCTCTACCCTGGCGATCCCTCTAAAGTCAAGCAAAGAGGCAGCACTGTGTTATAAGGTAGTAGGCTAATGCACTCTTACAAAAACGATGCTGTACTCGCAAAAGACACAACCAAAAGGACGACCTAGGCTACCACAGAAACCGTCGAAGTCGTGTAGGTATTAACAAACCGTACACACATCGGTGACAACGACAACAGAAACCTCATCCCAGTCTAGCATTAAATAACCGAGCAGAGCACTACTGATAATGAGGGAGACACACACAAAGAGTCATCAAACCTCCATAAACTAAGGACACTGAGGGAGACACACACAGAGTCATCAAACCTCCATAGACTAAGAACCATTATAGCCTATTCTAATACATGTAAATATATATGAGAGCGACGCACACAATACAATGGGCCGATATGAAATCGTGTACAGAACCCAAAGGGAGTTCTGTGACGTTAAAAGATTAGAGGAATGAAAGAAAGGAAGTTGAGTGAGAGAGACAGTATCAGAATGGTGGGGATATGGGGGACAGTTGTAAAAGGATGTTAGTCGTGTGCGCCCCAAGCCTGCTCTGAGGAAGGCAGCTCCTGGGGACCCACACGAACATAGGAGCCCACAAAGATGCGGTGGTCGGCCAATCACAGGCCGAGACGTCACAAGGCAGCAGGTGTCACGTGACACAGCCAGACACGCCAGCCAATCAAGGGGCGTGAGAAAGCACGCGCGTGAGCCTCCGAGCGAGGGAGGCAGCACATGTATACGCACGCACACAGTACCACCACACTGCCTATATTGTTCTCTCTCCTTAACTATATACAATGCATGTTATATTCTATTAATGATATAAAGCACTTCCCGTTGTCACAGACGAAAATAAAGACCACCACTGGACTGTCTGTGACAATACGATTGCTAGGAAAGAAAGAACAACATTCTCTGATAACTGTAGCCCACTTCAATGTCCCTGGCGAGCGCTAGTGGCTACCGAGAGGCAATTCTGCCAACTCTGGTAGACGTCACACCCCGCCCAAGATATAGGACGCTCAACATTAGGCGAGCACGATATCTGACAAGGCAGAATGCCGACAAGACCCGCCACACTTAGCCACTCCACCAGAAAATTAAATGCAAAGCTCAATCTTAAATAAAAACAACACATTAGCATAAAGAAAATCTTATAACCCCTCCCAAACATAATAGTATGATTTTAGCCTACTATGCTCCCTGAGCGAGCTTCACAGAGCCCAGCCTCCTAAGTGAAAGACAGGTTCAACTTAGGACATTAGCTATAATATTGGCAACTTACAATTAACTATCAAAAAGAAAGAGTTTTTATGTGATTTTTTTTATTTAATTTTAATGTTGTTTTTTTGACGGCTGCTCTACAGGGGCAAGCCTAGTTTTTCTCCGCTCAAACCCACACACCTGTGGTGATCTACGCCGGATCCTCCACCCTCGACAAACAGTCTGCAATCACATTCTCACAACCGGCAATATGGCGAATGTCTAGATTGTATTCTTGCAACATGAGTGACCAACGTGTCAGCCTCATATTCCGGTTATGGAATTGGTTCAGAAATTTAAGAGGGTGGTGATCGGTGTAAATCACCACGACTGGCCCATAGGCAGGAACATATACTTCAAAGTGCCTGAGCGCCAACACTATTGCCAGCAGTTCTTTCTCTACCACAGAGTAGTTTTTCTGAGCTGAATTAAACTTCTTTGAAAAGAAACTGACTGGATGTTCCAAACCTTCCTCGTCCGTTTTTTTTTTTTTTTTTTTTTAAGAGACAATGAACGGAGGAAGGAAAAACACAGATAAAACAAAAAGGTTCATGTGCCTAAAGGCATCCTCCATTCATAAAATGTTTGTAACAACTGGATTTAAACATTTGTAGATTGTAAGTTTGTGGAAAGCAATTCGAGGGAAGTGAATTCCAAAGAGTAGTAGCTCTGGGGATAAATTAATTTTGATAAGCAGAAGTTCTGCATTGTGGAGGAGAAAGTGTAAATTCATGGACGCTCTCAGCTGCCCTAGTTCTATGGGGAAAGATGTGGAGAGGCGGCACAATTGAAGCAATTTCCTCGGAACAATTGCTGTGAAAATATCTGTAGCATAATGCAAAGGATGCAACGTTTCTTCGTATGGATAATGTAGGAAGGTCCTGTGTGATTGCAGGGTTATTGATTAATCTAATAGCTTTATTTTGAATTTTGTCCAACTGCCTCAATGCAACCACTCAACTTCCACCCCACAGAGGTGAACAGTAATCCATCTGAGAACGCACATGACTTTTATATATTACGGCCAACTACTCGTCAGTGAAGAATTCTCGAACTCTGTACAGGAGTCCCAGTTTTTTAGAGGCATTCTTAGCAATGCTTCTAACATAATGTGTCCAGCTCAAGTTAGTAGTTAATGTTACACCGAGAATGTCAATACTAGGGGAAGTGGGAATATTTACATAATTAAAAAATATATGGGAGTCAGTGAGATTCTGTCGGTTAGAAAATTGAATGTACTTGGTTTTCTGTGCATTAAAGGAAACTAGATTCTTTTGTCCCCATTCATTAATTCTAGAAAGGTCCTGGTTCAGAGAAATTGCAGTGTTTATTTTTGAATTTATAAGATCGGGTTGGGTGAAAGAATTGGTAAATGTGAAGGAACTGTGGAGTGTTGAGTCATCTGCGTAGGAATGTATTGGATTATGAGTGGTAGATATGAGATCATTGATATGAATGAGGAACAGAGTTGGGGCCAAAACTGATCCCTGGGGAACACCAGCATTTATTGAGTGAAATTGAGAATAAAGGCCATCTACCATTACACGTATTTTTCTGTTATGAAGATAAGAAGAAATTAGTGGAACTAATGATGCAAGGCCGTAGTGTGACATCTTCGACAATAAGGATTGATGTCAGACTCTATCAAATGCCTTTGATATATCCAGTGCTATTGTATGTGTTTCACCATGTTGGTCTGTAGCTTGGTTGATTTGATGCGTAAGAAGGCAAAGAATGTCT
This sequence comes from Paralithodes platypus, assembly GCA_032716605.1. Lineage (NCBI taxonomy): Eukaryota > Metazoa > Arthropoda > Malacostraca > Decapoda > Lithodidae > Paralithodes > Paralithodes platypus. Next base: position 10,846,712 of record CM064560.1, on the reverse strand, counting down.
GCAGTTGATCGACATCGTCTAAAACCATATTGCCTATCACTGATTAATTTATTATTCTCAAGATGCTTAATTATGTTATTATTTAATATAATTTCAAAGACTTTACCAAGAGTGGAAGTTATAGCTATTGGTCTGTAGTTTGATGGATCTGAAGAGGCACCTTTTTTAGGAACTGGATGGATGTTTGCTTCTTTCCAGGGTACTGGGAAGCATGAGGTATGAGTACACAGACGGAAAAAATTTGCCAATACAGGAGCGAGCACCAAGGAGCAATTCTTAAGTACTATTGGAGGAATTTCATCTGGACCAGGAGCCTTATCTACTGAGAGATTCTGCAAAATAGTTTTGACATGTCTGGTGTGGATATTAAGTGAGGGAATTTCAGGCGAATTAAAATTAAGTACAGGGACATCTTGATTTATTTCATCTAAGGTTGAGTTCATGGAGAAAATATCCGCAAGAAGGTTAGCTTTACTTCGTGGGTCACTTACAAGATTGCCAGTCGGAGATTTTAATGGTGGAATGGATGAAGCAGTAGTGAAGTTGGATTTGAATGAGTTAAGAGTAGACCAAAATATTTTGTTATCATTTGGATTATTTAGAAGTTTATTTGCCTGCTTGTGGAGAAAGTTTGATTTAGTTAGGTTTAATACAGTTTTGGCATGATTTCTGATGTGTCTAATGTAATTAAAGGCTTCTGTGTTTTTTATCTTGTGTATGCATTGTAGGCTATTGCTTTTTGTTCAGTTACTCTAGCACAATTATGGTCAAACCATTTAGGTGAATTAGATCTTTTACTGTACTTTTGATGAGGAATAAAAGTTTCCATTCCAATGTTTACAAAATCTTGTATGTGGCTCAAGGTGGAGTGTGCATCATTAGAATAGAAAGAGGTCCAGGGAATATCAATAAAGAAACCTTGAAGACCCTCCAGTCTGCCCTATTGTAATTCCATTTAGTCACCAAAACAGGTTCAGAGTGGGAAGGTGTGGTAGGTGATAGACAGGTGGCCTGTATCAGACAGTGATCAGAAGATCCAAGCGGGGACCTCACTGTAACATCATAATTTTCTGAATTGGTTGTTAAAAATAAGTCCAGTAGGTGGGAATTATGATTAGGATTATCTGGTACACGGGTGGGTTGGTTGAATAGTTGAGTGAGATTAAATGAGTCTGCAAATATCTCACATTCAAGACCAGCATCATCAGTCCTGGCTGAATGAGTGAGCCATTCAACATTATGGACATTAAAATCACCCAACACAGTGATTTCAGAAGAAGCATTAAGACGGCACCAGCCCCTACACCGCTGGCATCTGTTGCCAGCTGGAATGGTCTTTCAAAGTCAGGGGCCCTGAGGATTGGGTGAGTGCATAGTAGGTGCTTGACCAGCGAAAAAGCCCTTTCACACTCAGGTGCCCACTTGAACTTTTTCTCTTTTGCTAGTAAATTTGTCAGAGGAGCTAAGACAGTAGAATAACCCTTAATGAAACGGCGATAGTAACCGTTCATGCCCAAAAATCTCATGATCTGCCGCTTGGTGGACGGCCTGGGGAACTGGTTAATAGCCTGTATCTTGTTTTTGGGGGGGGCACACCTGGCCTAACCCGACCACAAACCCGAGATACTGTATAGTTGCCCGGACAAAGTCACACTTGCCCAGATTGACCACCAAGCTGGCCTCACTGAGCTTCCGAAACAAGGCTTCTATGTGCTCACAGTGACTCTCAAAGTTGTCATCATAGATTATAACATCATCTAGGTAGACAGTGCAGTTAGGGATGTCAGCTACTAACTCATTCATAAGACTCTGGAAGGTTGCTGGGGCATTCTTAAGACCATACGGCATCACATTGCAAGGGTAGGTGTTCCCATCAACCACAAACCCGCATACCCCCTTCGCCCGCTCAGACAAGGGCACCTGCCAGTAGCCTTTCACTAGGTCTACTTTAGTTAAAAACTTTGCCTTACCAATCTTGTCTACACTATCATCAACACGGGGAAGGGGATAAGCATTGGTGAGAGTCAACTCGTTCAATCTCCGAAAGCCAACGCAGAAGCGAACCTTCCCGTCAGGCTTAGGCTGCAGAGTGACAGGAGATGTCCACCTCAATGCCCTTCTCAATCAACCCCCGCTCTAACATATATTATAACTCCGCTCGGAGGGCTGGGAGTTTAATGGATGGAATTCTGTAGGGTACTGATTTGAAGGGGGGGTGATCTCCCACGTCTACGTCATGCACCACCCGAGTTGTGAGGCCTGGATGCTCTGCAAACACAGTGGGGTATGAATCAAACAGGCGCTGCACGGCTACACGCTGTTGCTCAGGCAGGTGCACTAGAGCCTCGTCAGCCACCTGTCTGGAGTTCCCCGCCCACTGGTCTGCAGAGACATGACACTCCCAGTTATCTTCCACCTGAGCTTCACTGTCCCTCACTCCTTCTCCTCCATGACCGCTGCAGGTCAACACCGGGACAGTGAGAGGCTCAGGGGGTCGCCTCACAAACTCCTTTACCAGATTCACATGGCACAGCTGGTTCTTTTTACGCCTATCTGGAGTAGCCACAAGATAGTCTAGGTCAGAGATCTTCTTTACCACCTTATAAGGACCAGCGTACTTAGCAGACAACGGATGACCGGGCAGAGGTAACAAAATCAACACCTCCTTCCCCACCTTAAACTCCTGGAGTTTTGTCTTCTCATCGTACCTGTCCTTCATCAATGCTTGAGACCCTACCAAATTCCTACCTGCCAACTCTAGGCTTCTCAGCATTCTTTCACGGCTCTCGAGGACGTACTTTAACATGGAACATGGTTTTGCTGTGCCCTCCCAAATTTCCCTTACCATGTTGAGGGGGCCTCTGACCTGATGTCCAAAGACTAGCACATTGGGACTAAACCCTAGGCTTTCACCAGGTACCTCCCGAGCAGCGAATAATACATAGGGCAACCCAAGATCCCGGTCTTTACCATTCACAACACAATAACACCGCAGCATGCTCTTGAGAGTTGAGTGCCACCTCTCTAACACCCCCTGACTCTCTGGGTGATAGGCTGAAGAGACAACGGTACTAACACCGTGCTGCTGCATGGTCTGTTTAAAAAGGTTAGAAGTAAAGTTGGATCCTTGGTCCGACTGCAATTCCTGCGGGTACCCGTACCTAGAGCAGTACAATAGCAAGTTACGAACAACAGTCTTAGCAGTACCATTTCGCATGGGGTAAGCATCCGGATAACGAGTGGCAACATCCATAATGGTGAGGAGGTACTTATTGCCTGCACTAGTAGGGATTAGAGGGCCAATCATGTCGATTATAACCTTACTGAATGGTGGCCCGATTACAGGAATAGGGTGTAACGGAGCCCTGGGGATACATTGGTTTGGTTTACCTACTGTCTGGCAGGTACTACACATTGCCACCCATGATGCCACATGTGCTTTCATACCTGGCCACCAAAACAATTTATCCAAGGCTGCTACCGTCTTACGTACACCCAAATGCCCTGCCAACGGTACATCATGCGCCAACCTCAGTAGGCTATCACGGCACACGCGAGGCACTACCAACTGGTCAACCACTCTCGACCCGCCCTCCCAACTCCGTCTGAGATCTAGAAAACGCCTGTACAAAATACCCTCCACACGAAAGAAGTCCCCCGGCTTTGCATCCCCGTCCTCCTCAAGTTCCACTGCACCGTTGCTACACTTTTGAAGCTCAGGATCATCTAACTGTAGCTTACAAATAACCGAAGGAGCCAATTTATCTAGATGCTCCCGGAGCAACTTATGGCCTCCCCCGATACTAAGCTGTTCTATCCTATCTTGCTTACGGGTGTAACGGTGCTGTCTCGGAGTTTTCTCACCCCTTACCTCCTCACCAAGTGTGACAGGTTCTGGGGCCACTCCACACCTAAACATTGGTGCTAATACTGAGTCGCCAAGAAGAGCTGCTGGATCAAAACTCTCAAAACTTTTCCCAACTTTAGCTTTCTCCTTCCGACCATTCCTCCGCTGGTCTAGAGACTGAGGAATAGGCTGTGACACTTTAGATGCACGAGATCGGGTGACAACACACGCCATCTGCTTTAATTGACACCTCTCAACCAACTCCTGCCCCTCCCTACTCACGTCGGCCGCCCTCTCGGCAACGACTAAGGGTGGAACCTCAGAAGTAGGCACCGCAAAGTCGTTGCTGATAAGAAGGTCGACGCCCTCTACTGGCAGTTTCTCTACGATTCCAACATCAAGCTCCCGTGTCACACCATCAACCTCCAGCTCTATTCGAACCAACGGGTATGACCGTGTAGCATTAATACCCTGCACCACAACCACCCGTGCCGCGTTTATAGGTTGGCCTGTAAAGTTCTTCATCAGAGTCTGGGATGCACCTGTATCTCACAGCAACTCCAACCCATGCTTGCAACCAGCCCAACTCACGCAGCCACGCCCTCGATGGCCACAAAAAGCATCGCGGACAGGTTTCGAGCCTTCCGGACACTCCTTCACTGGCTGTGTCCCCGCATCTGACATATCACCACGGGTAATAGCAGAAGACCTTAAAGACACCTCAATGTTGCGAGCCAAAGACACGACTGCAGTAGGTAGTTTGCTAGGACAGGATCGTGCAAAATGCCCCTTCTTATGACAATGAAAACACTTTACCTCCCCCTTGGGCTTCCCTTGAGGTGGGGAAGGGCCCGGACCCTTCTTAAACGGGACGGTATTAGGTTTATGGTCAGACTTAATATCATTGCTCTTGTTTTTATTGTTATATGGTGTATCACTGACTCGGGGGGGTGGAGTGTTGCGCCCCTTGTTACTGCATCGTTCCGTTGTGCAGACCCGCACCCACGAATCAGCGATAGCCTTAGGTCAGCCATCTCAGCTGCCTCCTGTAGAGTTTTAGGATTTTTCTCTTTGAGGTTCAACGTCAGGTCGCTGCCCGTACACTTAAAGAACTGCTCGAGAAGCATCAACTGTTTTATCTCATCAAACGTCGTTGCCTTCTCCGATCTCAGCCAATTCCCAAAAGCGTCAGACAGTTCCCGGGCATGTTCAAGAAAGGTGCACTCACGACCCTTCGTAACACACCGGAACTTCAACCAATAAATCTCTGGTTGTAACTCATATGCCCGCAGGACAGCCTCCTTCAATACCTCATAATTGATGCAAGACTCCAAGGGCAACGCATCATATGCCCTGAGTCCTTTGCCAACCAACCTAGAGGAAACAAGGGCTGCCCACTTAACCTCGGGCCACTGGTGCTCCCGGCACTTCTTCTCAAAATGCAAAAAAAAACTCGGTGACACCCGACTCATCAAATACAGGGACTAACTTGAGCAGGTGCGATAAAGACTGATAAAGACCTCGATTCCCAGAACCGAGACGCTGCCCTGTCGACTCCACCCGAGACTTCTCAAGATCTATGTCTGCACAGTACATGGTCTTTCTCTCTTCAGACTGAATCCTAAGCTCAGATTCCCGCTGCTGCTGTTGTTGCTTGAGCTCAGCCTCATACTTTCGTTGCTCGAACTCATACTTTCGTTGCTCAGCCTGCTGGTTAAGTTTGGCGAGTTCGAGCTGAAACAACATCTCGGCAGACAAACCCTGATGAGGGGGTGCTACTATTGGGGACCCACCCCGTGAATCACCGTGAATTACCCAACCGCCAGCGGGCATCGGCCTGCGGGAACGTACCCGGCTCCGGAAGCCGAGGGGGCGCCATGGTAGGAGTCGAGTGGAATGGGGGCTGGGCAGAAGGTGCCCCAGCTCCCGCTCCACCCGAAGCCCCACGCACCCTACCGAGCACACAGGTAACCAGCTCACCTCTCGACAAACCGCTAGTACCGGGAAACCCTAAGACCGTGGCTACACACTGTAGTCCGTACCGGTCTAGCCCCGACACCCGATCCGCTGACACAGGCTTGTCCAAAAATATCCGAGCATCCTCCTCACTGTTTACCACCCGAGCGCCGCTAGACAACTCCACCTTCTCCACCTCCTCGCCTGTGCTCTCACTATGTACTGATCCGTCGTTCGACATAGTGTCCACCGGAAATCCTCAACGTTTATAAAAAAAAAAAGTACCTACTCTCATGTAGCACTATTCACTCAAAAATGTTTGAAGACAACTCAAGTGCTATACTACGTTGCCAAAACAATTCCCACGTGTCCAAAATATTCCTCAAAAAAAAAATGTCCAAAAATCCTGCAATTATTTCTTAGTTCACTAGGTTGTTGTGACGACTAAGATAAGATCCTAGGCAAGGTCGTCATTTGTTACGACCGGGGCTACGAATAAAACAAGGGCACTTATTGCTTGGACTAGTAATAGGGCACTATGCAACAACGGTACGCTAGATCCAAACCCTCGAACTTATATGCCGGCGAACAAAACACCTATACCCTCCAGAGTTAATCTGCGATAACGGGGTATCCTTAACTGGGCATAAATGTACTCTACTTCAGGCTAACCCACACTGGTATAGCCTGATAACACACAGGATGCAAGTTACATTAAAATGCATAAACAAGAATCTAGGGAAAGATCAATTAAATCACTGCAAGATTTAATACAATAAAAAGATGCTTTAATACAGTTACTCTAAACAACAATAAACTCTTCACTCCTATCTGAAAGAAAGTGAAGTATAGTCCTACAGCATAGACCTGGAAACTTCTGAAGAAAGTCTGATGCTCATAAGATGCTCGTATCTTAAACTATATAAAGGCAGGAGGCAGGACACCACACGTGTAAATGGAATACACTAAAAGATAGGACATATAATGTTAACTGACACGAGAATACTATAAAGGCGCAACGGTAGTATTGCTCAACTCTAAAAGAAATACTTCCTTATCAACGAAACACTACTATGGTTGTGCAACTCAACAACAACCTAGACTAATAAATGCTTGTGAATAATAATGCATACATATCAAAAGAGCTTAGGTCCTAACTAGTGTCTGCTAGGCGAATAAAGTCTAGCTGGGATATCAAGGTTAGGAAACTGTGGCTGAGCAAGGCAGGCTCATAGCCTAGCGTTGTCCTTAAGGCAGTACGATTAAAGTTACGTTAATGATGGGGATGCTCTCTTGGTAGATCCAGATCTCAAGTATCTGGCTCTACCCTGGCGATCCCTCTAAAGTCAAGCAAAGAGGCAGCACTGTGTTCTAAGGTAGTAGGCTAATGCACTCTTACAACACGATGCTGCACTCGCAAAAGACACAACCAAAAGGACGACCTAGGCTACCACAGAAACCGTCGAAGTCGTGTAGGTATAAACAAACCGTACACACATCGGTGACAACGACAACAGAAACCTCATCCCAGTCTAGCATTAAATAACCGAGCAGAGCACTACTGATAATGAGGGAGACACACACAAAGGGTCATCAAACCTCCATAGACTAAGGACACTGAGGGAGACACACACAGAGTCATCAAACCTCCATAGACTAAGAACCATTATAGCCTATTCTAATACATGTAAATATATATGAGAGCGACGCACACAATATGATGGGCCGATATGAAATCGTGTACAGAACCCAAAGGGAGTGCTGTGACGTTAAAAGATTAGAGGAATGAAAGAAAGGAAGTTGAGTGAGAGAGACAGTATCAGAATGGTGGGGATATGGGGACAGTTGTAAAAAGGATGTTAGTCGTGTGCACCCCAAGCCTGCTCTGAGGAAGGCAGCTCCTGGGGACCCCCACGAACACAGGAGCCCACAAAGACGCGGTGGTCGGCCAATCACAGGCCGAGACGTCACAAGGCAGCAGGTGTGACGTGACACAGCCAGACACGCCAGCCAATCAAGGGGCATGAGAAAGCACGCGCGTGAGCCTCCGAGCGAGGGAGGCAGCACATGTATACGCACGCACACACTACCACCACACTGCCTATATTGTTCTCTCTCCTTAACTATATACAATGCATGTTATATTCTATTAATGATATAAAGCACTTCCCGTTGTCACAGACGAAAATAAAGACCACCACTGGACTGTCGGTGACAATACGATTGCTAGGAAAGAAAGAACAACATTCTCTGATAACTGTAGCCCACTTCAATGTCCCTGGCGAGCGCTAGTGGCTACCGAGAGGTGATTCTGCCAACGCTGGTAGACGTCACAATAGCGATAATGCAACACATGTAACTGATAGTAAAGATGACAATAGTGATAGAGTAGAATTTCCGTTTAGGTCTAGTAGTTCAACAGGAAATAATAAGTTAGATAAAAACAATACAAAATTAGTTGCAAATAAAAGTAATAGGTTGAGGGTATATTATACAAATTTTAGAAGCTTATGTAACACAATTAACAAACTTAGACCACTTGTTAGCAAAGAAAATATAGACATTATAGCGCTAACTGAAACGTGGATTAATACAGAATCCAGGCATTTTTGTAGCAGAATTTGATATACCGGGATATAGTTTGTTTAAATATGACCGAACAAGTAGGAGGGGCGGCGGTATAGCAATGTTTGTCAAGAGTACATTAACAAGCTGTATTAAAACAGGTATTAGACTAAATAATGATAATGAAAGTGTTTGGGTAGAGGTTAACAAAGGTAGTGAGACCATAGTTATTGGAGTTATGTGTAGACCGCCAAATATGAGTAGAAATGACGGAACGTCATTATGGGAGGAAATTAAAATGGTATCAAGGTTTAGCAATGTGTGCATTATGGGGGGTTTTAATTTTCCGAATATAGACTGGCAGCATATCAAATAGGTGACTCTGATTCAGAAGAGTTTATTGAGGTAGTACATGATAGTTTTTTATTTCAATTCATAGATACGCCGACTAGAGGTAATAATATTCTCGATTTAGTTTTCAGTAACAATGAACATATGATAAATAATGTAGAAATTGGGGACCACCTAGGAAATAGCGACCACAATTCTGTTTATTTTAATATACAATGGAAAGGTAATACCAGAGAGAATACAACATTAATACCTGAATTTAGAAAAGCCAATTATGGTGGGCTAAGAAGAGCTCTATTAGCAGACCCTATGGTCAAACAATTAAGTCGATCCAGGTGTTCAAATGAGTGTACCCCTTATCGGGTATCTGTCAGCTTAAGTCAGGAAGAGACGTCAAACTTGGTAGATACATATGATCATTTTATTAATTTCAGTATTCAATGCTCAAAATTAATATATCCCCAAAAGAAAATTTAGATCAACACAGAACCAACCAAAATGGATGAATAATAAACTAATAGATCTTCTAGGAAAAAAGAAAGGAATATATGAGTTAAGTTACCCATTAACATTTCTATTTAACAAGTCATTAGAAACAGGCTTAGTTCCAGAAGCTTGGAAGCTAGCAAATATAGTTCCGATCTTCAAAAAAGGTGATAAATCAATAGCAGCTAATTACCGTCCCATTAGTCTCACATCAATTATAGGGAAGTTGTTAGAGTCAATTATTGCTAGGAACATTAGAAACAACTTAGAAACATTTAATTTAATCAATTCTTCTCAGCATGGATTCACTCAGGGACGTTCTTGCCTTACTAATTTGCTTAGCTTTTTCTCAGAGGTATATGAAGCAGTAGACAATGACAAGTCATATGATATAATATATTTAGATTTCAGTAAAGCTTTCGACAGAGTCCCTCATGAGAGATTGATGAGAAAGGTTGAAGCGCATGGAATAGGTGAGTCGTTGTTGGGATGGATAAGGTCATGGCTAATTGGTAGGAAGCAGAAAGTCAACATAAATGGCACTAAGTCAGAATGGGGAGCAGTCAAAAGTGGTGTCCCCCAGGGATCTGTATTGGGTCCTCTTTTGTTTGTTATATACATAAATTACCTTTATGTAGGTATAACTAGTAGGATAAGTAAATTTGCAGACGATACCAAAATGGGAAGAACAATTGATTCAGATAGCGATATAGAGTGCCTCCAAGGGGATCTAGATACCTTACACGAATGGTCAGTAAATTGGCAGATGAAGTTTAACATTGACAAATGCACGGTATTAGAGATAGGGAAGATGCATACAAATGTTAAATATAAACTAGCCAATATGGAATTAGAAAACTCAGACTGTGAGAAAGATCTAGGTGTGTTTGTTAGCAATGATTTGAAGCCTAGAAAACAGTGTATAAGCGTTATTAACAAGGCAAACCGGATTCTCGGGTTCATCTCTAGGAGTGTGAGTAACAGAACTGCTGATGTTATCTTAAAACTTTACTTGTCATTAGTGAGACCCCAATTATGGATTATGCTGTTCAATGTTGGTGTCCTTATTACAGAATGGACATAGATTCATTGGAGAGAGTACAACGTAGAATAACAAAAATTATCCATAATATTAGAAATCTTCCGTATGAAGAAAGGTTGAAGAAATTAGTCTTACATTCGTTAGAGAGACGCAGAGTTAGAGGGGATATGATAGAGGTGTTCAAGTGGGTTAGTGGGATTAAGAAAGGGGACATGAAAAATGTACTAAAGCTCAGTGATAGCGAAAAAACTCGAACAAATGGTTTCAAATTAGATAAATTTAGTTTCAGGAAAGATATAGGCAAATATTGGTTTGGTAACAGAGTTGTAGATAGGTGGAACAGGCTACCTATAGTGGGATCAAGAATGATAGGGAGCTTTAAAATAAAATTAGATAGGCATAATTATGGACGAGATGGGTTGGGTGTGAGGGGGATCTGTCAGGCGTGGGCCAATCAGCGCTCTACAGACCCCCGTTTTCTGACCTCTGACAGTTTTGGTGAGGTCAGTCCTAATGGTGTTTGTGACGCTCCTGCATAGTAGCCACGTGCGGGCATGCGCGAGTGTCGGCTGCCCAGCCGTTTAGAAACCGGCTTTTCCTTAGTATATATCCTACGACAATGTAACTAATGTCTGGGATATTCTTATGTTGTTTCACAGCTTGAAGCTGCCCTTATTCTTAACCAACTCATCTTAGTATATTTTATTCTCGATAGTTGATTGTTTCATTATAATATATAAGATGTAAGTCTAGTGAGAGTGGGAGGAGACGAGCGGGAGAGAGAGACCGGCTGGGGGACGTTGCTTTGCGCGGGCGTGGAGAGACTAGCTTGGGACGAGCCTGATGTTGCCAATCTGATTGCAACGTTAGGCTTAGTTTCGACTCACGCAAGGGGTAGAGGATTTTGACCCGGCAACGGTGTTGAGTGTTGCCAAGCATGGGATGTATTTCGCATGCCTAGGGTGGGGTCCAGACAGATTCAAGACTCAGAGCTCACCTCACTGCCGTACCCTTCGGACCCCCTTGATATCTATCCCTCTCAACCCGACTTAGAAACTTTCTCTCTTACTTTGTATACCTTCTTTCCACTACTTCACCAATCTATTTAATTATCCCATCCCCTTGATAGACCTTATATCTATTATTGTATTAACGACGAGCTCTCAGATAACTAGATAGGATTTTGGGCTTTATGCAGAGATGTAATTGTTAATGAGACCTAGGAAGCTTTTTTGTTGTCTCATATTTGGTGGTTTCATGCTTGCTAGTGTGTTCTTGTGGCAGGTGAGCAGGGGCTAGACCGGAGGGGAGGCTTTTTGTGATCCTTTAAGTAAAGTCTGCTGGTGCGAGTCCTGTGGACCTGCACGACTTTACTAGGATACCCGTGGGAGTCTGGGGGAATTTTCTTGTCTGTGTCCCTGTGTGTCTAGTGTTGTGTTGTGTGAGGGCCCTTGCCTAGTCCACTCAGCACTGTGCTAGCACGCCTTGCTTTTGTTTTAGGGTCGCCAGGAGAGAGTCAGATACTTGCGATCTGAGTCTCTCAAGAGAGCACCCTTTCAATTAGAGTAATTTGGCGCACAGACTTGGGAACGTCCCTAGGCTAGAGCAGGTGGCTCAGCCCGGGTATCCGAAGCCTATATCCTTCCGGCTAGACCTCTGCCACCTGGCAGATTAACAGCTAGGGGTTTATTATTTCTGCATGCTTGTTATTGTGCCACAGTTTACCGTTTTTGTGAGCATTGTGAGTCAGGGTGTGGCTTAGAGACTCTGTCCGAGCAGGCTTGCCTGACTAAGAGTGAGAAGCACACCTGTATGTGGTTGTGTTGCGAGTTGCTACCTTTATTTAATTATACCTATGCCATTATACACTGTATGGCCTATCACTAGTATTTATTCCTGCTTATGAGTTGAGAGTTCTCTAAATCCGTAACGTACTTTATTTGCTAAGCATCAGATCCTACAGTAGCCGCATGCAGTTTAGAAACCTGTATCTTGTCTACCTGTACGATGTTTTGAGGACTGTTTGCTTTCACCTTCTTTCACGCAGGGGTGATTAGTTGTATTAATTAACGTAACGTTAAATGTACTTTCTTCTAGTTTGTTATTAAATTGTTTCTGCAATTTAATTCCGTTATCTATCTTTTCCTTGAAGCTTTAAGTCAACTTAATTGTGTGATCTTTTATATAGCCTGCTTGACTATCAGCAGTCTATAGTGCGTGCACCCTGTAACCGAGTCATAGGATACCTCGTTGTCCAGGCAGGACTCTTGACGGTTTAGGGTGGTTTGTTGCCTGGGTTTATAGATAAGGGTTGGATCTAGCGTTTTCCGTTGTTGCTTGTTGCCGCATACCTAGTCCAATAGAAAGAGCCCAGTGTTTATATATCCCAGGACGTAACAAATGGCGACCTTGCATAGGATTTACTGAACAGAGGAATATAGTGGTCATTTGTTTTGAGATTCCTTATGATTAGAGGAATACAGTGGACATAGATTTTTTTTTTTGGAGCAACCAATATAACACATTAAAGACTTTAAATAACATTAGTATATACATACTTGCATAGGAGATAAGGCACATTCTATAACCGTGATAATTACTACAGTGCACAAACATGTCTAATACATCAGAACACAGTGGTGGGTCAGGTCACGATACGGGCTCGGAGGGAGAAAGACCTGTGGAGTGGCTAGTCGATAGCGAGGAGGGTGCTAGAAGATTTTTAGAGGTGCCCCTTACCGCTGCCAGGGTGTTGAAGCTGAATAAGTATGGCTTAAAGTGTGTGGCAGGTCTTCAGGGTCACCAGGGTTTAAGTGGCATGAGGAAAGATCAGCTGAGGACTTTGATATTGGGTTTAGAAGGGAGAGACCTGGGTGGAGAGGCGACTGGGGGCCCCGGTCCCCAGCCCCCCCTCCACTCTACCCCCGTATCAAACGTCAGGGTGCCTGAATTTAGTACATACCCCCAAGTTGATGGTCAATGGCAGCGTGGAATTCAATCACAGGGACCCTCCCCATTAAATGCATCTTCCCCTCCTCAAGGGTTGACTCCAGATTTGTTGTTTCGGCTTGAGATGGCCAAGGTTGTGGCCGCCGAAAGACAGGTTAGTGTGCAGGCTGAGGTTGCTAGAGCTCAGGTTGAGGCTGCTAGAGCTCAGGCTGAGGCTGCAGAGAGAACAGCTATACGAGAGGCTGAACTGCAGGCAGAGTCTACTAGGTATCGGGCTGACAGGGAGCTGGAGAGATCTGGAGTGGAGGTAACAGGGCGAAATATTGGGGGAGCTAACAGACATCGGGACCAATCATTGTCGCACCTGCTTAAACTAGTTCCTGTGTTCGATGAATCATGTGTGACTGAGTTTTTTATGCGATTTGAGAAGAAGTGTCAGGAACACCAGTGGCATCAGGAAAAGTGGGCAGCATTAGTTTCATCAAGACTCCTAGGAAAGGGGCTAAAAGCGTATGATGCACTACCTTTAGAGTCCTGTGTAGTTTATGATGAGCTAAAGAAGGCTGTGCTACGGGCCTATGAGTTACAACCAGAAACTTACCGCTTGAAGTTTCGGGGTGTTACTAAGGGCAAGGATAGTACCTTCCTAGAACACGCCCGGGACTTGTCTGATGAACTACGACATTGGCTGCATTCTGAGAGGGCAGCTACTTTTGAGGAGTTGAGTGAGCTGGTTCTCTTGGAGCAGTTCTTTAAGTGCACAGGCGGGGACTTAACATTAAATATAAAGGAAAAAAATCCTAGAACTCTCCAGCAGGCAGCAGAAATGGCTGACCTCCGACTGTCATTAATTCGAGGGTGCGAAGCAGCAGCTAGGAGTGAGTCGGGTGCAAAGGATCGTACCCCTCCCCCTCCCAAGAATTTTGATACACATAAATACACAAAACCATGTAGCACTGACAATAAAACTGAACATAAACCAAATACCGTCCCGTATAAGAAGTCTAATGGTACCTCCCACTCCCAAGGGAAACCAAAGAGTAAAGAGTGCTTTGCATGTCACAAGGAGGGTCACTTTGCAAATGCTTGTCCGAACAAGCCACCAAACAAGGTTGTGTCATTGGCCCGCAGCATAGGGGTGTCGCCTATATCTTCTGAGTTTGCCAAGGGTAGTTCGTCAGAGGTTGGGACACAGCCTGTGTTCAAGAGTCCGGAAGGCTCGAACCCTGTCCGCGACGTCTTTGGGGGTCATAGAGGGCATGGTTTTGTGAGGTGGGCTGGCGAAAGGCGAGGAGTTAAGCTATTGCGTGATACTGGGGCTTCTCAGACCTTGTTAAGGAACTTTACTGGTAGACCGATTAACGCTGCTCGGGTGGTGGTAGTTCAGGGGATCAATGCTACGAAGTCCTACCCGCTGGTGCGGATGGAGCTGGAGGTGGGTGGTGTGGCGAAGGAGCTGGATGTCGGAATTGTAGAGAACTTGCCTGTTGGGGGCGTCGATCTCCTCCTCGGCAACGACTTTGCGGTGCCTGCTTCTAAGGTTTCACCCTTGGTCGTTGCCGAGAAGGCGGCCGACGTTAGTAGGGAGGAACAGGAGCGGGTTGAGAAGTGTAGCGTACAAACCATACGCAGACAGATTCAAGACTCAGAGCTCACCTCACTGTCGTACCCTTCGGACCCCCTTGATATCTATCCCTCTCAACCCCACTTAGAAACTTTCTCTCTTACTTTGTATACCTTCTTTCCACTATTTCACCAATCTATTTAATTATCCCATCCCCTTGATAGACCTTATATCTATTATTGTATTAACGACGAGCTCTCAGATAACTAGATAGGATTTTGGGCTTTATGCAGAGATGTAATTGTTAATGAGACCTAGGAAGCTTTTTTGTTGTCTCATATTTGGTGGTTTCATGCTTGCTAGTGTGTTCTTGTGGCAGGTGAGCAGGGGCTAGACCGGAGGGGAGGCTTTTTGTGATCCTTTAAGTAAAGTCTGCTGGTGCGAGTCCTGTGGACCCGCACGACTTTACTAGGATACCCGTGGGAGTCTGGGGGCATTTTCTTGTCTGTGTCCCTGTGTGTCTAGTGTTGTGTTGTGTGAGGGCCCTTGCCTAGTCCACGTGCGCTAGCATGTCTTGCTTTTGTTTTAGGGTCGCCAGGAGAGAGTCAGATACTTTTTTTTTTTTTTTTAAAGACCTCCGTCTACGTATTGTGAAAAACCTGTTATCCTCCGGCAAATTGTGGGGTTGAGTGAGTGAAGGGGGGGACAGTGAATGAAGGAGGATGCATGTTTTTCATAATACGTGTTGCTAGCCCCAAACGCGCGAGCAACTGTGGCTTTCAACCATCCGACACATCCCCTTTTATTAATGTGCATCACACATGTTACATACAAATAAAGTTTATGTTTTGTTTTACCCTACTGTGGAAAGACTACGGATACACCACTCCTGCCGGGGCCTCACGCAGTGGCATGACCCAGTCCTGTCGAACTGAGCTCATGACGCTGGTGGCATTGCCCTGGAGGATAGCCATCCCTAGTCTTTGCTTGAGCCAGAGGGTTTCCCGGGGTTCTCCTGAAACTTCTCTGATTTTACGGCCTATTTCATTCACCATCTTAAGGGTGGTAGGGCCGAAGACTCCTGAAGTTTCGAATGCCAGGGGCTCGAACTGATGAATTCTGGCGATGGCTTGATATTTTTCTCGCTTTTTATTTTCTGCTATCCGGGCGGCTTCACCTGCTTCGTCGGCGTTTCTGGCGGCGTTGGTTGTGGAGAAAGTGTCAACATATGTGGCATCCCACACGAGGCACCGGCCATTCTTGTAAGGGTAAGTGGTCATCCCCTCTGGCCGTTTGCCGTCTTCTCTGTGAAGTCCATGTGGTTCGAGGATTGATGCACAGTTAGCACTCTGCAGGGCCCGTTTTATGACATCATTTAGTGCAGAGTGTCTTGGCAGGCGGCCTGCGTTGTAATTACATGACAAGGCATGGTGACCTTGAGCATCCATCCTCCCATCACACTTGCAAGTGTGTGGGTGACAAACTGCCGCACCCACTCTGAGCGCGATGGCGACCCGGAGCGCTTCAGCATCCAAGTGAGTTCCAAGAGGTGGGTGGGATGGGATGGGGATGGCGTGTAACCACAAGCCACTCTCCGAACGGGCGGCTGCCTGGAGGCGTGCTTTTGCAACCTGGTCTGCATTGGTTAGGAGATTTTCTTGAGTTTTCTTCGCCGAGATGGTATCCCACGCTTTCTGCTTGCTCCTGGAGGTACCCTGAGGCTCCTCCTCTACTCCTGTACTTCCCTTCCAGGTGTTAATCGCTGCTGTTACGTCCCCGTTAAGTGTCATTCCGGGTTTAGAATAAAGGATGGACAATACGAGGTCGTTGGTCGCGATGAGGGAAGAGATAAAGGCTGGGGAGGCAATATCCGAGGCTCTCCGTATGCCCAAGCCCCCGAGGCGGACAGGAAGGGTGGCTTGTGTCCAGGCCCGTTCTTTAAATTCCACGTTGGTGATGCTGGTCACTGCTTCTCGGATTATGCTGTCTAATTCTTGGAGGCCGCCATTGTTCGTGTAAGTCATCGATGTGCGCAGGAGGTATTGGAGTTTTGGGATGGAGAAACAGTTCTTGAGCAGGGCCAGAGCTGAGTGGGCATCGATGTGTATCAGGCGACTCACGAGACGTTGAAGCTCCTCCTTTTTAACTTGAAGTGCTGGTGGGATTGCTGCAAGAGTTAGTGGGGAACCTAATAGGGTTTGCTGGTGCTCCTGAAGGATCTTTATATCTGGCAATATGTTTCGGAACAGGGCCTGAGTCTCTTCTCCTTGTTCACGTGTGTGGTTGAGGAGAACAAGTTCACATTTGGTGTCATTTATCACTAGCCCGGCCTGGCCGAGGTCAGTTATGATGTTATTTAGGTCGGTTAGAACGTTCTCTACTGACCCACCCAAGGTTGCATGGTCCAGGTACCATACATTCAGCTCTGACCTTACTTTGTTAGCTGCTGCATCCACCCCTATTGAGAAAAGAGCAGGACCACCTGGATCTCCCTGCTGTAACCCGGTCTCTGATGGGATTACCGTCTCGCCAAAAATCAGGATTGAAGGTTTGGAATAAGCCTGCCAAAGTAGGGGGTACAGAGTGGGGATGTGTTCTTGAGCTGCACGGAGGAAGACATCCCTGCGAATGCTGTTGAATGTGTTCCGCATGTCAATCTTTAGAAGCACTCGTTTTTCTTGGGCTTGGCTGAGGTAGGTGCGGGTTGCGTGTACAGCAGCTTCACACACCCCTGGAGTTCCGAAACCTAGTTGAACTGGTCTTAAGTGTTGACCTAGGCCATTCGAGAGTGGTTTCAAACCCACCTTTGTGGCAAGGCGGCGGAAGGTGTTCCCTACTGCTATTGGGCGCACACCGCCATCTTTTTTTGCCAGTGCACAGAGTGATGCCCCAAAAAATAGGGGTGTGGCACAGTCGGGTACTTCCCCTCTTAAAACCATGTTGATGAATTTGGTGAGGGTTTCCAAGAGTGCCTCCCCAGCAGCTCCTGATCCCTGACCCAAGAGGCTTTTGAGGTGGGCGGGTCGGATACCATCTGGGCCCGCGGCTGAGCCTGCTGGGAATGAAGTCACTGCGGCGACCACCTGCTCCTTCGTGACAACTAAAGGTTGGCGCATCTGGTCATTTGGGGCAGGGGGGAGGTTTAGGTCCCTAGGTGTAGGTGGGTGCTTTTCTTGTAGGGCTTCAACAACTTCGGTGCCTTGACCAGCAAAACCTTCTGAAGAGGACAACAGTCTGACGGCCCCTTTGATGTCACTATCCGCCAGCTTTGCCGCGACCCTCTTACGTAGCTGTTCAGCCTCTTCCTCTTCCTTGTCCTGGTGCTTCTGGGCCCTGTTTGGTTGCTGTTCGGGGGGTTCCACCAGTTTGTTTCCATCCATATACTGTTCTACTTGACGTTTCACTCTGGTGGCTAGTGACACCTGAAGATGGTCTTGTATGTTGGTTCTGGGTGGTTTTCGGAGGGCCCCATAGGAGAAACCCAGGAGCCGTGCCCATGCGAGGGGTGTCTTGAGCTGTAGGGCCTGCTTTATGATGGTTGTAAGGGCCTCCGCCACTTGGATTCTGGCTCCTTTAGGTACCCGGGCAAGGACCTGGATCCGCCATTTCCATTTGGTCACCAGTTGGGTCAAGTCGGCGACCGGTGTTGCCGGTGTTGCCCCGGTTGGCTCTGCAGTGGGCCCTGGGCATGCGAGACATTTCCAGTTTGGTTGTTCTCCTGATGTTTTCTTTGTCAGCTTAGCACAAGATAAATGAATAGATCTAAGACAGCCGGAATATTTTCGCGAATTCTTTCTTGCATTGGTTGTTCCGCACTTAAGACACTTAGTATCTGCTAGGCCATAGTCTTCCAAGATTATCCGTTCCTCTGCCTCTACCAAGCCGTCCTCCTGATCTTCCCGTGGTGCTTCCATCTCTACCATGTCTCCCTTGTTTCAGAAACCCCGGGAAATCTCTCCTGGCACATATCTAGATTATTGCTGTTGTTATTAATGTATAATTGGCTGGATGCATAACAATTCACTTATCATAGTCAACCTTTCTGATGGGATATATAAAAAAAAAAAAAAAAAAAAAAAAAAAAAACATCACATATACTGTAGTCAACCTTTCTGATGGGCAATTGGCCTGCTTCTCCTAAAGCTAAGTGGTTAAATGTATAAATCCTCGGCATTGGGCACCGGTACAACTAAAAGATCTAACTGATTGAAAGGAAGCACGCCAATTATATCCTATGATTACTTACACTGGCTGCGCCACCCTGATGTTGAGTATTAATAGATGCTTAGGATATTAATAATGCTGTCAACATCAAGATAGGGAGAGAGCCAGAGAGTGAGCGAGAGCCAGGATCTGAGTGGGTAACCGGATCTAGGGCAGCAGTTATGGAAAAATTATTAAATTGTACAAAATGTTAAGAGAGAGAGAGAGAGAGAGAGAGAGAGAGCAGGGGCGGGGGCGAGGGAGAAAGAAAGCGAGCTGGAGAGGGGGCTGGCCTGGTTGGGTATGAAAGATGTTAGAGGAAAACAAATAACTAAAATGATAAAAAGCGATCTGAAGTTATAGATAACCAAAAAAATAATAGCAATGAGGCGGTTAAGTGCGGTGATTGAAAGTGGATGGAAAGATGTTAAGGATAAAAAGGAGAGAGAGAGAGAGAGAGAGAGAGAGAGAGAGAGAGAGAGAAATGAAAATGGACCTTGTAGCAAGTATTTCCTAAATGGTTAGAGAGAGGGAAATGAAAATGGACCTTATAGCAAATACTTCATAAAGGTTAGAATTGTTTGAGAAGTTGAAGAACCGAGGGTCAGGTCCTTGGGGTAGATGGAAGATGAGGCCTATGGTGGGGAACCATAAGGGTGAAACTGCCTGCCCTATAAACTGTCACCTCACTCACCTTGTGGTCACTGCTGGAGGTTTATGGTGCCTGGGCAGGGCTAGGCTAGTGCCTGACGGCTCCTTGTCCCCTCACTGATACTGGTAATAACACTCTCAAGATTAAACTAAATATGCTTTGTGGGCGATGTTTAAACAAGAAACCAGTTCTGTTTACTATGTGCCGAAACACCGTATCATCGCCGATCTTCTGATACGTATATGGGTCACTCAGCCCCACGATACCCCTCCGAAAATCCCCTCTTTTGAGGAGCTCAACGGACCCGTGTGCTCTCACTGTGCTCTCACTCTACTCTATTAGAGTAATTTGGCGCACAGACTTGGGAACGTCCCTAGGCTAGAGCAGGTGGCTCAGCCCGGGTATCCGAAGCCTATATCCTTCCGGCTAGACCTCTGCCACCTGGCAGATTAACAGCTAGGGGTTTATTATTTCTGCATGCTTGTTATTGTGCCACAGTTTACCGTTTTTGTGAGCATTGTGAGTCAGGGTGTGGCTTAGAGACTCTGTCCGAGCAGGCTTGCCTGACTAAGAGTGAGAAGCACACCTGTATGTGGTTGTGTTGCGAGTTGCTACCTTTATTTAATTATACCTATGCCATTATACACTGTATGGCCTATCACTAGTATTTATTCCTGCTTATGAGTTGAGAGTTCTCTAAATCCGTAACGTACTTTCTTTGCTAAGCATCAGATCCTACAGTAGCCGCATGCAGTTTAGAAACCTGTATCTTGTCTACCTGTACGATGTTTTGAGGACTGTTTGCTTTCACCTTCTTTCACGCAGGGGTGATTAGTTGTATTAATTAACGTAACGTTAAATGTACTTTCTTCTAGTTTGTTATTAAATTGTTTCTGCAATTTAATTCCGTTATCTATCTTTTCCTTGAAGCTTTAAGTCAACTTAATTGTGTGATCTTTTATATAGCCTGCTTGACTATCAGCAGCCTATAGTGCGTGCACCCTGTAACCGAGTCATAGGATACCTCGTTGTCCAGGCAGGACTCTTGATGGTTTAGGGTGGTTTGTTGCCTGGGTTTATAGATAAGGGTTGGATCTAGCGTTTTCCGTTGTTGCTTGTTGCCGCATACCTAGTCCAATAGAAAGAGCCCAGTGTTTATATATCCCAGGACGTAACAAATGGCGACCTTGCATAGGATTTACTGAACAGAGGAATATAGTGGTCATTTGTTTTGAGATTCCTTATGATTAGAGGAATACAGTGGACATAGAGTTTTTTTTTTTTGGAGCAACCAATATAACACATTAAAGACTTTAAATAACATTAGTATATACATACTTGCATAGGAGATAAGGCACATTCTATAACCGTGATAAATACTGCAGTACACAAACATGTCTAATACATCAGAACACAGTGGTGGGTCAGGTCACGATACGGGCTCGGAGGGAGAAAGACCTGTGGAGTGGCTAGTCGATAGCGAGGAGGGTGCTAGAAGATTTTTAGAGGTGCCCCTTACCGCTGCCAGGGTGTTGAAGCTGAATAAGTATGGCTTAAAGTGTGTGGCAGGTCTTCAGGGTCACCAGGGTTTAAGTGGCATGAGGAAAGATCAGCTGAGGACTTTGATATTGGGTTTAGAAGGGAGAGACCTGGGTGGAGAGGCAACGGGGGGCCCCAGTCCCCAGCCCCCCCTCCACTCTACCCCCGTATCAAACGTCAGGGTGCCTGAATTTAGTACATACCCCCAAGTTGATGGTCAATGGCAGCGTGGAATTCAATCACAGGGACCCTCCCCATTAAATGCATCTTCCCCTCCTCAAGGGTTGACTCCAGATTTGTTGTTTCGGCTTGAGATGGCCAAGGTTGAGGCCGCCGAAAGACAGGTTAGTGTGCAGGCTGAGGTTGCTAGAGCTCAGGTTGAGGCTGCTAGAGCTCAGGCTGAGGCTGCAGAGAGAACAGCTGTACGAGAGGCTGAACTGCAGGCAGAGTCTACTAGGTATCCGGCTGACAGGGAGCTGGAGAGATCTGGAGTGGAGGTAACAGGGCGAAATATTGGGGGAGCTAACAGACATCGGGACCAATCATTGTTGCACCTGCTTAAACTAGTTCCTGTGTTCGATGAATCATGTGTGACTGAGTTTTTTATGCGATTTGAGAAGAAGTGTCAGGAACACCAGTGGCATCAGGAAAAGTGGGCAGCATTAGTTTCATCAAGACTCCTAGGAAAGGGGCTAAAAGCGTATGATGCACTACCTTTAGAGTCCTGTGTAGTTTATGATGAGCTAAAGAAGGCTGTGCTACGGGCCTATGAGTTACAACCAGAAACTTACCGCTTGAAGTTTCGGGGTATTACTAAGGGCAAGGATAGTACCTTCCTAGAACACGCCCGGGACTTGTCTAATGCACTACGACAATGGCTGCATTCTGAGAGGGCAGCTACTTTTGAGGAGTTGAGTGAGCAGGTTCTCTTGGAGCAGTTCTTTAAGTGCACAGGCGGGGACTTAACATTAAATATAAAGGAAAAAAATCCTAGAACTCTCCAGGAGGCAGCAGAAATGGCTGACCTCCGACTGTCATTAATTCGAGGGTGCGAAGCAGCAGCTAGGAGTGAGTCGGGTTCAAAGGATCGTACCCCTCCCCCTCCCAAGAATTTTGATACACATAAATACACAAAACCATGTAGCACTGACAATAAAACTGAACATAAACCAAATACCGTCCCGTATAAGAAGTCCAATGGTACCTCCCACTCCCAAGGGAAACCAAAGAGTAAAGAGTGTTTTGCATGTCACAAGGAGGGTCACTTTGCAAATGCTTGTCCGAACAAGCCACCAAACAAGGTTGTGTCATTGGCCCGCAGCAGAGGGGTGTCGCCTATATCTTCTGAGTTTGCCAAGGGTAGTTCGTCAGAGGTTGGGACACAGCCTGTGTTCAAGAGTCCGGAAGGCTCGAACCCTGTCCGCGACGTCTTTGGGGGTCATAGAGGGCATGGTTTTGTGAGGTGGGCTGGCGAAAGGCGAGGAGTTAAGCTATTGCGTGATACTGGGGCTTCTCAGACCTTGTTAAGGAACTTTACTGGTAGACCGATTAACGCTGCTTGGGTGGTGGTAGTTCAGGGGATCAATGCTACAAAGTCCTACCCGCTGGTGCGGATGGAGCTGGAGGTGGGTGGTGTGGCGAAGGAGCTGGATGTCGGAATTGTAGAGAACTTGCCTGTTGGGGGCGTCGACCTCCTCCTCGGCAACGACTTTGCGGTGCCTGCTTCTAAGGTTTCACCCTTGGTCGTTGCCGAGAAGGCGGCCGACGTTAGTAGGGAGGAACAGGAGCGGGTTGAGAAGTGTAGCGTACAAACCATGGCGTGTGTTGTGACGCGTTCTCAGACATCCGGAGCCTTGCAGCCACCACCTCAGTCTATCAAACCGCGAAGGAAAGGTCACAAGAAAACGGGAAGTGTTGGTCAATTGGGGAGTTTTGAGCCGGCAGTGTTTCTTGGTGACTCATTATTGGCACCTATGTTAGAGTCTGGAGAGGCCCCAGGACCTGTCACAGCTAGTGAGGAGGTAGGGCAGGAAGAGACTCCGAGGCAGCAACGTTACACACGGAGAGAAAAAAGGGTTGCTCAGTTTGATATTGGGGGAGGACTTGGGTTGCTTCGGAAGCATCTAGACAGGTTGGTTCCCTCAGATATTTGTAAACTGCAGTTGGAGGATCCGGAAGTTCAGAAGTGTGGTAATGGTGCTGTCGAGATCAAACACGAGGACGGGGAAACATGTCATGTGAACCTGTTGGAGGAGTTTGTGAGGCAACCACCTGAGCAGCCTACTGTCCCTGCGTTGGTCTGCCACGGCCAAGGTGGAGAAGGAGAGGGGGGCAGTAGGGCACAGGTGGAGGAGAGTAGGGATTGTCATGTCTCGGCGGAGCAGTGGGCGGGGGACACGAGTCTGGTGGCTGTGAAAGCGCTAGAGCACCTGCCTGAGCAGCAGTGTGCAGCGCTCCAGCACCAGCTCGGTTCATACCCCACTGGTCGTGCCGAGCCCCTGAGCCTCACAACTCGGGCGGTGCAAGATGTTCCGCGGGCAGGTCACGTGAATGTTGAAAGACCGTTAGCCTCGTTGTTTCGGTGGTTCAAGGTGGGCGACGAGGCTTTGGCATGGTTGCCAGGTCAGGGTCGACCCATGGCTGCCCAGGGTGGTGGTCAAAAGGAGGACTTTGAGCAGATTGGTGAGGTTGGCTGTGGCATAGAAGTGCCCAGTCGTCGCATAGCCTCCCAATGCTGCTCTAGTCAATTGCAACAGCCCTACTGTATCTGGCCATGTCGCTAAAAGCGGTGATGCCGCGCAGGCAGATGTAGTCGTAAGAAAGGCGGGGGTGTGCATGTACGGTATCGGCGGGGAAGCCTTAGCAATAATGAACTATGGGAGTGACTGCACAGGTGGTACTGATTGTCCCTCTCATGACCTGGCTGTTCTAGGGACGAAGGTGGAGAAGGAGGGAGACTACAGGTTAGAAGCTGCGGTCTCGGCTGGGTTGTGGGAGGGCACTTAGCATGTTGTTCGTGGAGACAGTGCAATGCAGTTGTTTACTAGGCTATGGCAGTACTTTCGCATGTTTGTTCATTCTCCAGGCCTGATGTACGAAGTAGAATCCGACATGGAGGCTGGAGATAGTGCAAGGTTCAAATTGGCTCCCTACCGTATAAATCCTGCTCGACAGCCTGTGGTGCAAGCAGAGCTGGATTACGTGTTGACGAAGGGTCTGAGGGATAAGGAATGTCGTGAGTGGTCGTTGCCTGTAACTTTGCAACCGGTGTTAAGTGGCAAGATCAGTGAGTGTGTTGATTGCGAGAGTGTGTGTGCATTATCCCTGACAGACGCCTATACCTTATCGAGAGTTGACGACACCATAGACCGCCTCGGAGCTGCATCGCCTATCACGAAGGTAGAACTAGTGAAAGGTTATTGGCAGGCCCCGTTGCCGGAAAGAGCGAAGAGAAATGCCAGTCTTGTGATGAACTGGGCAGTTTATCAGTGCCAGGTGTTGTTTTGCTGCCGGGACACAAGTTGGATGTGTGGCATGCTAAGGGCACTGATAATGTTCTGGCTGATTGTTTGTCACGGGAGGGTTTGTTTGCAGGAGAACCCTCGCCGTTCAGTCAGTGTGTGTTGAGAGTGGAGTAAAATAGGCTGTCACTGTAGTTCAGCCGAAAAATAAAAAAAAATAAAAAAAAAGCAAAAACCTTATAAAAACTCTTTATTTTTATAACGTGTAGAATTTTGTATAAGATGTTGTAGCAATATCTAAGTTGAATGTTTTCGCTTATTGTCGCTAAGTTAGTTGAACTTGCTCGGTGGAGTGCAACAGTCTTTATTTTTTTATATATAGTGCCTTGTGTCGCAACAGTGTGTAGTACTATGAGAAGCTTTCTGTTAGATATGAAGAACTTAGTTAAGTGTCTTATATCTTGGGGGAGGTGTGACGCTCCTGCATAGTAGCCACGTGCGGGCATGCGCGAGTGTCGGCTGCCCAGCCGTTTAGAAACCGGCTGGCGGCCTTAGTATATATCCTACGACAATGTAACTAATGTCTGGGATATTCTTATGTTGTTTCACAGCTTGAAGCTGCCCTTATTCTTAACCAACGCATCTTAGTATATTTTATTCTCGATAGTTGATTGTTTCATTATAATATATAAGATGTAAGTCTAGTGAAAGTGGGAGGAGACGAGCGGGAGAGAGAGACCGGCTGGGGGACATTGCTTTGCGCGGGTGCGGAGAGACTAGCTTGGGACGAGCCTGATGTTGCCAATCTGATCGCAACGTTAGGCTTAGTTTCGACTCACGCAAGGGGTAGAGGATTTTGACCCGGCAACGGTGTTGAGTGTTGCCAAGCATGGGATGTATTTCGCATGCCTAGGGTGGGGTCCAGACAGATTCAAGACTCAGAGCTCACCTCACTGTCGTACCCTTCGGACCCCCTTGATATCTATCCCTCTCAACCCCACTTAGAAACTTTCTCTCTTACTTGGTATACCTTCTTTCCACTACTTCACCAATCTATTTAATTATCCCATCCCCTTGATAGACCTTATATCTATTATTGTATTAACAACGAGCTCTCAGATAACTAGATAGGATTTTGGGCTTTATGCAGAGATATAATTGTTAATGAGACCTAGGAAGCTTTTTTGTTGTCTCATATTTGGTGGTTTCATGCTTGCTAGTGTGTTCTTGTGGCAGGTGAGCAGGGGCTAGACCGGAGGGGAGGCTTTTTGTGATCCTTTAAGTAAAGTCTGCTGGTGCGAGTCCTGTGGACCTGCACGACTTTACTAGGATACCCGTGGGAGTCTGGGGGAATTTTCTTGTCTGTGTCCCTGTGTGTCTAGTGTTGTGTTGTGTGAGGGCCCTTGCCTAGTCCACTCAGCACTGCGCTAGCACGTCTTGCTTTTGTTTTAGGGTCGCCAGGAGAGAGTCAGATACTTGGGATCTGAGTCTCTCAAGAGAGCACCCTTTCAATTAGAGTAATTTGGCGCACAGACTTAGGAACGTCCCTAGGCTAGAGCAGGTGGCTCAGCCCGGGTATCCGAAGCCTATATCCTTCCGGCTAGACATCTGCCACCTGGCAGATTAACAGCTAGGGGTTTATTATTTCTGCATGCTTGTTATTGTGCCACAGTTTACCGTTTTTGTGAGCATTGTGAGTCAGGGTGTGGCTTAGAGACTCTGTCCGAGTATGCTTGCATGACTAAGAGTGAGAAGCACACCTGTATGTGGTTGTGTTGCGAGTTGCTACCTTTATTTAATTATACCTATGCCATTATACACTGTATGGCCTATCACTAGTATTTATTCCTGCTTATGAGTTGAGAGTTCTCTAAATTTCTTTGCTAAGCATCAGATCCTACAGTAGCCGCATGCAGTTTAGAAACCTGCATCTTGTCTACCTGTACGATGTTTTGAGGACTGTTTGCTTTCACCTTCTTTCACGCAGGGGTGATTAGTTGTATTAATTAACGTAACGTTAAATGTACTTTCTTCTAGTTTGTTATTAAATTGTTTCTGCAATTTAATTCCGTTATCCATCTTTTCCTTGAAGCTTTAAGTCAACTTAATTGTGTGATCTTTTATATAGCCTGCTTGACTATCAGCAGTCTATAGTGCGTGCACCCTGTAACCGAGTCATAGGATACCTCGTTGTCCAGGCAGGACTCTTGACGGTTTAGGGTGGTTTGTTGCCTGGGTTTATAGATAAGGGTTGGATCTAGCGTTTTCCGTTGTTGCTTGTTGCCGCATACCTAGTCCAATAGAAAGAGCCCAGTGTTTATATATCCCAGGACGTAACATGTTAGTGAGCTGGGCTTATAATTAGGCTGTATAATTAAGGTTGGGTGTGACAGGGATCTGCCTTGCGTGGGCCAATCGGCTTTCTGCAGACTCCCATTTTCTTATGATCTTATATGTTCTTATGTATAAATACCAAATATCCCCGCATCATAAACCATATATGCAGCACCCAACGACTAATACCAAATATCCCCGCATCATAAACCATATATGCAGCTCCCAACGACTTCCTAATACCTAAGATAAAACAAACTATGTGCCTAGATAATCCAGAGCCTCAAGGTAATGTGGAAGGTAATTATGGGCAGACTGACCGTTTGTTTGGTCTATTAATTTATTTATTCATATATTTTTTTAGTGTCCTCCCTAGACCTCCATCAAGCTTAGACAAACACCCCCTAGACCCCCCTTCAAGATAAATTTGTACATTTTTCGGGAGACAAATTTCCCGGCCAAAGGCCGGTTCCTCATAAAATTGCAGGCTCGCTATCGCTTGCCAAGAAATAATCGACACCTAAATGGCACGAAAGGTCTTAAAATTGACAACGAAATGGGGCGAAAGGTGTTAAAATCGCCAAACAAATGGCCCGAACATCTTATAATCTCAAAACTAGTGGGGCTAAACATTAGGGAGAAGGGGGTCCAGAAAAACGGTCTGCCTCCCCTTAATTTACTATCCTAAACTATACACAGGACTTGTAGATTGGGGGGGGGGGGGGAGAAGGGGCTTGGGTGTGACGTCATTCATCAGTGCGAACATTGCAGTAGAAGCAGACGGACGTATCGATGTTGGCTCTTCACATGTTACCGTATTTAAGGTGTGTATAGGCAATGATTCGTGTTTATATTGACATTATAGGTGTGTACTGAAATTGTATTAATGTTATGGTAGTTATACGTATAAAATATTGGTTAAAATAAAGAATAGGGGACATATGACTGAATGAGCTGGTTCCTAAATGCCGTGTGTCGTCTGCATGTCTTCCAACAACTAGTAATTTCGGGAATGTTGACCTCTACGACGTTTAGGTGTAAACAGAATCTATGTGTCGTGTTTATATTGTGTTAGTGAGGTGCGGTGAATATAGGAGGGGAAATTAACTCATTATGGCTCATCCAAACACGATATATAGACCGATATTAGTCTCTTTACCATGCATCCAAACTAGCAAACGAGGCACCATCGTTGTTGCCCCCACCCCCCTCGTCTCCTTCCCTCTCTTCCCCCTCCTTCCCCCACCCTCCTCTCCTTCCCCCTCTCCTTCCCTTCCCCCTCCGCCTCTCTTTCCCTTCCCCCTCCGCCTCTCCTTCCCTTCCCCTTCCTCTCCTTCCCTCCCATCCCCCTTCTTCTCTTCCCTCCCCCTCCCTCCTTCCCTCTACCCCCCTCCTTCCCTCCCATCCATCACCCCTCCCTCCTCCTTCCCCCCCCCCCCCCCTCCCCCCCCCCCCTCCTTCCCCACACCCAATTTTTCCCCCCACCCAGCTAGCCTCGCCCTTCTCCCTCTAATCGGTCAATACGTATTTTGATAATATTCAAGGACACTAGTGCGACGTTATGAGAAACAATGGTTATACTGATGTTTTGGACCGACAGTTAGCTCATCGATCTGTTTAAGCCTAATAGGTCCGTTAGAGCATATACATCATTGCTATGTATGGCATTAAGAGCTGAAATGTATTATAAGGGAGAAAAAACAAAAACGTTAAAATACATGTATAGGCCTAGGGCCCTAGGCTACTGTAAAACAATAGGTTTTTCAGCCAGTACCCAACCAGCGGGGGTGTGGGGGCGGCAACCCCCACCCATATACTAGGTTAAGTTAGGCTAATAGCACATAAAAAAAAAAAAAAAAAAAAAAAGGCCTAACCCAACCAGCGGGGATGTGGGGGCGGCAGCCCCCACCCATATACTAGGTTAGGTTAGGTAAGGTTGTTAGGTTAGGCTAATAGCCTAGAACATTAAAAAAAAAAAAAAAAAAATCTAACCCAACCAGCAGGGGTTGTGGGGGCGGCAGCCCCCACCCATAATACTAGGATAGGTTAGGTAAGGTTGTTGGGTTAGGCTAATGCCTTCCCAAAGTTGACTATTCTTATAACCTGAAATATTAGGCTACCCACTCCACCCCGTGAAATCCGAGCCAGCTTTCGTCAAAAGTTTGCTCGAGTATTCACAAAATTGGGTTGTATGGGTTTGCAATTTGGGATAACCCAAGCCAAGTTTTGATACAAAGCGCTCTATTATTGTATTTTTACCCTTTTAACCCTTCATTTTCCCTGAACTTCATAGCCCTCCCCACTAGCTGGCGGCGTGTTTTTAGATTGTTGGATAGCCTAATGGGTAAATACTCATTTCCGCTCCTCTTCAGTATAAAACAACACTATATCTGAAGGAAAAATTACAAAAAACAAAATAAAACTTACTGAAATCGCTGTCGGTCCAAAAAGTCAGGTTTACCGAAACAATTTATTAGGGAAAATAGGCACCAATAGATTCGCAATATTTTTCTCTACATAGTTCGCATGGAGGATTTTCGTTATAAAAAAATTGAAAAATACCCACTTCACAGTCAAATACACCAAAAATCTAAGTCAAAGCGGGGGTGTGGGGGCGGCAGCCCCCACCTATAATACTAGGATAGGTTAGGTAAGGTTGTTAGGTTAGGCTAATGTCCTTTCAAAGGGGTATAGGCTAGTAAACACTAGGATAGCCTATACCCGGTCAGAGGTAAGAAGAAGAAGAAGAAGAGTCCTGCAGTAGTCTCCTTGAATGCTACCTTTTTTCCTAGTCAGGGTTTAGTTTAGGCGCGTTTTTGCGAGACAATAAACGTAGGTACACCCAGGTATACTTGGGTCAGATCAGTTTTCCCGAGTCCCTGTACCTAGGTGTACCTGGGTCGACCCCGTCCCAGTGGACATTTTCGCGTACCAGTGACGTCATCTGGGACTGGGTTTACCTAGGTAAAGTCAGCCCTGGGGGCCGAGTTGGGCTGGGTTGGACTGGGTTTACCTGGATGATGCTGACGTCATTTATGACAACAAACAAGATGGCGGAAAATGTCGGGTACGGTGAAGAGCTCGTCCCCAGTGATGCGAGTGCTTGGCTTTTTTCACAAGATCTTAGATTTTTTGCCCTGTAGGCCTACATGCGATCTTAGAAGTTTTAGTGGGGATCTAGGATTCCTTTAGGGGAGTTAATATTGTTTTTGAGGGAATATACCTTGCAGATGTAAGTAACTCACAAGATACCGTAATTTTTGGCGACTTTAATTTACCCGTGACCAAGTGGGGCGATACTCTTACTTCACACTCCGGACATGACTTGTATACGAACTTGCAAGAGAGTTCGCTTTATCAATTTGTTCAAACGCCGACCCGTGGTAATAACGTTCTTGACATTGTACTTGCAACAAAAGAAGAATTAATAGAGAATTTGAATGTTAGTGATGAATTCAGTAACAGCGACCAACGTACGATAACTTTCACTTTAAAGTTTACTAGTAACGAACCAAATAGTAGCATCGAAAAAGTCCCTAATTTCAAGAAAGCAAACTTCCATAAACTTAGAGCTATGTTTAAAGAAACTGACTGGAGCTTTTTAATTAACAATAACAACATAAATACATCTTGGAAGTTATTCGAAACCACTTACCTAAAAGCAGTGCAAGACTGCATACCATCGAACATACGGCGTCCAGGCCATAATAATAAGCCCAAATGGTGGAATAAAGATATTTCAAACTGCCTGCTTGCTAAAAAATTTGCTAATGATAGATTAAAATCCTCACAAAATGACGAAGAACGGGTGAAATTTGTAGAGCGACGCAAAGCCAAAATGTTAATTAAGCAAAGTAAAAAGACCTTAGAGTTACATATTGCGAATCAAAGTAAAACAAACCCGAAAGAATTCTATAATTATATCAGAAAGAAAAAAGTAGTTACTTCAACTGTTGGACCGTTAGTCGATGAAAATGGAGAATACACCAAAGACGAAGTACAAATGAGTAATTCCCTCAATACCTTCTTTGCATCAGTTTTTACAACAGAAGACCTTAGTGATATCCCTACACCATCGCCGATTCAGATTGATAATTCAGATGTTCTAAGCAATATCACCGTTACAGAGAGAGAAGTATTGAATTGTTTAGATAAACTCAAGGTAAATAAAACGCCCGGACCTGATACAATCTTGCCTAGAGTTCTAAAGGAAGCTAAAGATGAGCTCTCCAAACCACTGACATTGCTATTCAATAAATCCTTGCAGTCTGAAACTATGCCTGATCAGTGGAAGCTAGCCAACGTAATACCGATATTCAAAAAAGGCAGCAAATCCCTACCCAGTAACTATCGTCCAATTAGCTTAACCTCAATTGTATGTAAAATGCTAGAAACGGTCATAAGAGACAGACTCGTAAATCACTTAGAGGAAAATAACATACTTAAAGATACTCAACACGGCTTTCGTAAAAAACGTTCCTGTTTAATAAACCTCTTAGACTTCTTCCACGATATCCTCAACCTCTACGATGAGAGTAAAGCTGTAGATATTATATACCTTGATTTTCAAAAGGCCTTTGACAAAGTTTCCCACAAACGTTTACTGCTAAAACTAAAAGCGCATGGAATACAGGACGGTGTGTTGAAATGGATAGAAAATTGGCTCAACGACAGAAAGCAAAGAGTAGTCATAAACGGTAAGGCATCTAAATGGACCGATGTAAGTAGCGGGGTACCCCAGGGATCGGTACTAGGACAAATTCTCTTTCTAATTTACATCAACGACATAGATGAGGGTCTCACTTGTGCAATCTCAAAATTTGCAAATAGCGTACTCTCAAAAGAACAAGTTGACGATATGCAACACAATCTAGATAAATTGTCATGTTGGGCCCAAATTTGGCAAATGAGTTTCAGTGTGGATAAATGTAAAGTACTACATATCGGATACCTAAATGAGAAAGCAAACTATTCGATGAATGGCACTCAGCTTAAGAATGTAAACAGAGAAACCGATCTGGGAGTAACAATATCGAGTAACCTAAAACCGAGTCAACAATGTTCAGAATTTGTTAAGAAGGCAAACAAAATAATTGGCTTTATAGGCAGGTCATTTGAGTATAAATCCAAAGAAGTTATCCTAACCCTTTACAATTCCTTAGTCCGCCCTCTTCTGGAATACTGCGTTCAATCCTGGTGCCCTTATTACCAAAAAGATATAAACAAGCTAGAACGAGTTCAACGTAGAGTTACCAAAATTATACCTAGCCTAAAGAACAAACCATACGAAGAGCGTCTTAGAGAATTAAATCTATTTCCTTTAACCCAGCGCAGATTAAGAGGTGACTTAATTCAAGTGTTCAAAATCATCAAAGGCATCGACAATATGAACTGTAGTAAGTACTTCACTATCGACCAATCTAATTACATGCGGGGAAACGGTTGCAAAATTATTGGTAAATCTTTTAACTCACACGAATCTAAGAATTTCTTCTTCAATCGAGTTGTCAACTTGTGGAATGGGCTTCCCCCGAGACTATAGACTGCAGCACCGTTGATTCATTTAAACTCCGCCTTGACAAATATCTCGCATCATACCCGCGACTGACTGCGTTTGTAAATGAATAACTTTATTGTATCCCCCCCTCAGTTACTAACCCATCTGTCCCCTACTAACTTCCTAATCCTGCCACAGACATTAGTTCCAGGGCAGTAATTCCCTTTCCAATGTTCCCTTACCCACTCTAAACCACTGGTTGGACACTTGATCCCCAGTGTTTTGGAGGACAAGCAGCCTAGAAGGGTCACTAGATCTGTTGTTGCTTGATTTCCTTTGTACTCCTTTGTACTCCTTGTCTAACACATTGATATGCTGTTGATTTATCTCATATTCAATGTATTTTATTATTTTTTCGCATGTCAATAGTCAAATTCAGAATAGAGAAAAACAAAGGTAGAAAATCGTCTATCAACTTCTTTATTGGAGCAGCCATATTGAAATATCTTGGCCAATCAGAGGGCCGTATTCCAGCCTGGGTAAAGTCAGGCAAAATGTTCTCGATCTTTAGGTCAGACCAGTCTCTAAATCGCGAAAACAGAAACAGGCCTGGGTCAACCTGGGTTTACCTAGGTCGACCCAGGCCCATAAAATGCTCGCAAAAACGCGCCTCTGATACTGTAATGAAGGCACCTCCTCCATTCCACTCCCCCCACCCCTCCACCTTCCCCAGCCTCTTACCGGATCCCTATATAACTTCTCGGTGTATGTATCTGACTTTCCGGATTTGTGTGTTATAGGTGTATTATATACGATTAGATTAATATCCAGTATTCGAGAATGGATAATAAGTCGTAGGCGTGTGCATAAACCTTTCACCGTCTTGGTGGTGTAATGGTTAAGGTGTCTTAAATTCTGTATGTGATAACCCGAGTTTGAATCTTGGTGGATAATATATATGCTTTCATTAATTTCATTGGAGGTGTTTGGTGTTGTGGTGAAGCTAATACAAAATAGAATACCCTACTTAACCCCTTCTGTACCGGTGACGTCTTTTTCATTGTATTCTTGCTGTATTTAGACGATTTTGTGTGGTTTAGGAAGGATCAGTGGTAGTAAAAAGGGTTAAGTGAGATAGTTTGAGGCCTTTTACTTGCTTGAGGCCCTTTTTAAACTTAATATAATCTGTCTAAATTTAGCTAGACTATAAGTAAAAAGAGGTTGCCAGTATAGAAGGGGTTAAATACTTCATTGGTATGTATGTCATTACTGCCACATATGTGCATTATATGGGAACTATATAAAGCACTGTAAACACAATAAGTGGTATAATCCTGTGTAGCGGGTAGACCTGTACTTATATCTCAATAACTGTGTAGCGGGTAGACCTGTACTTATATCTCAATAACTGTGTAGCGGGTAGACCTGTACTTATATCTCAATAACTGTGTAGCGGGTAGACCTGTACTTATATCTCAATAACTGTGTAGCGGGTAGACCTGTACTTATATCTCAATAACTGTGTAGCGGGTAGACCTGTACTTATATCTCAATAACTGTGTAGCGGGTAGACCTGTACTTATATCTCAATAACTGTGTAGCGGGTAGACCTGTACTTATATCTCAATAACTGTGTAGCGGGTAGACCTGTACTTATATCTCAATAACTGTGTAGCGGGTAGACCTGTACTTATATCTCAATAACTGTGTAGCGGGTAGACCTGTACTTATATCTCAATAACTTGGTAATGTTACAATATTTGTTTACATTTTACATTCATAAATAGTCCACTAATATACTAGGTTAGGTTAGGGTTAGGTTAGGTTAAATATATTGTTCAATGTTTCTTAGTAAATAGGTATCTGAAAACAGTTCTACCCGCTACACAGGATCTTACTAAATAACTCTCTATATCGCCAAAACAGTTCTACCCGCTACACAGGATCTTACTAAATAACTCTCTCTATCGACGTCGCCAAAATTCTGAGGTGAAATCCTAACTAGGACCCTACTGGCAAAATGGATGCCGATTTCAATAAATCACGTAGGGAGTGAGGTGGTGGTCTTTTGTCACCCCCCTCCCCTCACCTCTCCCACTCCCCTCCTCCCTTCTTACCGACCCCCCTCCTCACCTCCCGACCCCCCTCCTCACCTCCCGACCCCCCTCCTCGGGCTCGCTATCGCTCGCCAAGAAAAAAACCGACACCTATATATGGCACTACAGATTTAAAATTTGACAAAGATATGGGGTAAAACGTCCGAAAATCACCAAATGATGGGCTAACGGCTTAAAATGTCCAAACTAATGGGGCTAAGCATGAGACAGAAGTGTGCCAGAAACCCCCCCCCCCCCCCTCTCTCCAATTAGCAAGAACCCCCAGTAGGGAATTCTTATCGTTCCTGCTTCACCCCTTCAGTACCGGTGACGTCCTCTCCATTATATTCTGGCAACTATTAGACGGCTTTATTCGGCTTAGGAAGGATGTCTACCCATTAAAATAATACAGACTATCTCGATTATATATCCTTTTAGCTACCACATATCCTTCCTAAGCTTCATAAAATCGTCTAAATGTAGCTGAAATAAAACAAAAAAGACGTCGCCTGTACTGGAAGGGTTCACTCTCCCCAAATCGACAAATCGACAATATTATTGATGCAGAGACATAGTAGGTAGCTCCGCTAACGTATGCATGTACAATCGACAATATTATTGATGCAGAGACATAGTAGGTAACTCCGCTAACGTATGCATGTACAATCGACAATATTATTGATGCAGAGACATAGTAGGTAACTCCGCTAACGTATGCATGTACAATCGACAATATTATTGATGCAGAGACATAGTAGGTAACTCCGCTAACGTATGCATGTACAATCGACAATATTATTGATGCAGAGACATAGTAGGTAACTCCGCTAACGTATGCATGTACAATCGACAATATTATTGATGCAGAGACATAGTAGGTAACTCCGCTAACGTATGCATGTACAATCGACAATATTATTGATGCAGAGACATAGTAGGTAACTCCGCTAACGTATGCATGTACAATCGACAATATTATTGATGCAGAGACATAGTAGGTAACTCCGCTAACGTATGCATGTACAATCGACAATATTATTGATGCAGAGACATAGTAGGTAACTCCGCTAACGTATGCATGTACAATCGACAATATTATTGATGCAGAGACATAGTAGGTAACTCCGCTAACGTATGCATGTACAATCGACAATATTATTGATGCAGAGACATAGTAGGTAACTCCGCTAACGTATGCATGTACAATCGACAATATTATTGATGCAGAGACATAGTAGGTAACTCCGCTAACGTATGCATGTACAATCGACAATATTATTGATGCAGAGACATAGTAGGTAACTCCGCTAACGTATGCATGTACAATCGACAATATTATTGATGCAGAGACATAGTAGGTAACTCCGCTAACGTATGCATGTACAATCGACAATATTATTGATGCAGAGACATAGTAGGTAACTCCGCTAACGTATGCATGTACAATCGACAATATTATTGATGCAGAGACATAGTAGGTAACTCCGCTAACGTATGCATGTACAATCGACAATATTATTGATGCAGAGACATAGTAGGTAACTCCGCTAACGTATGCATGTACAATCGACAATATTATTGATGCAGAGACATAGTAGGTAACTCCGCTAACGTATGCATGTACAATCGACAATATTATTGATGCAGAGACATAGTAGGTAACTCCGCTAACGTATGCATGTACAATCGACAATATTATTGATGCAGAGACATAGTAGGTAACTCCGCTAACGTATGCATGTACAATCGACAATATTATTGATGCAGAGACATAGTAGGTAACTCCGCTAACGTATGCATGTACAATCGACAATATTATTGATGCAGAGACATAGTAGGTAACTCCGCTAACGTATGCATGTACAATCGACAATATTATTGATGCAGAGACATAGTAGGTAACTCCGCTAACGTATGCATGTACAATCGACAATATTATTGATGCAGAGACATAGTAGGTAACTCCGCTAACGTATGCATGTACAATCGACAATATTATTGATGCAGAGACATAGTAGGTAACTCCGCTAACGTATGCATGTACAATCGACAATATTATTGATGCAGAGACATAGTAGGTAACTCCGCTAACGTATGCATGTACAATCGACAATATTATTGATGCAGAGACATAGTAGGTAACTCCGCTAACGTATGCATGTACAATCGACAATATTATTGATGCAGAGACATAGTAGGTAACTCCGCTAACGTATGCATGTACAATCGACAATATTATTGATGCAGAGACATAGTAGGTAACTCCGCTAACGTATGCATGTACAATCGACAATATTATTGATGCAGAGACATAGTAGGTAACTCCGCTAACGTATGCATGTACAATCGACAATATTATTGATGCAGACATAGTAGGTAACTCCGCTAACGTATTCATGTACAATCGACAATATTATTGATGCAGAGACATAGTAGGTAACTCCGCTAACGTATGCATGTACAATCGACAATATTATTGATGCAGAGACATAGTAGGTAACTCCGCTAACGTATGCATGTACAATCGACAATATTATTGATGCAGAGACATAGTAGGTAACTCCGCTAACGTATGCATGTACAATCGACAATATTATTGATGCAGAGACATAGTAGGTAACTCCGCTAACGTATGCATGTACAATCGACAATATTATTGATGCAGAGACATAGTAGGTAACTCCGCTAACGTATGCATGTACAATCGACAATATTATTGATGCAGAGACATAGTAGGTAACTCCGCTAACGTATGCATGTACAATCGACAATATTATTGATGCAGAGACATAGTAGGTAACTCCGCTAACGTATGCATGTACAATCGACAATATTATTGATGCAGAGACATAGTAGGTAACTCCGCTAACGTATGCATGTACAATCGACAATATTATTGATGCAGAGACATAGTAGGTAACTCCGCTAACGTATGCATGTACAATCGACAATATTATTGATGCAGAGACATAGTAGGTAACTCCGCTAACGTATGCATGTACAATCGACAATATTATTGATGCAGAGACATAGTAGGTAACTCCGCTAACGTATGCATGTACAATCGACAATATTATTGATGCAGAGACATAGTAGGTAACTCCGCTAACGTATGCATGTACAATCGACAATATTATTGATGCAGAGACATAGTAGGTAACTCCGCTAACGTATGCATGTACAATCGACAATATTATTGATGCAGAGACATAGTAGGTAACTCCGCTAACGTATGCATGTACAATCGACAATATTATTGATGCAGAGACATAGTAGGTAACTCCGCTAACGTATGCATGTACAATCGACAATATTATTGATGCAGAGACATAGTAGGTAACTCCGCTAACGTATGCATGTACAATCGACAATATTATTGATGCAGAGACATAGTAGGTAACTCCGCTAACGTATGCATGTACAATCGACAATATTATTGATGCAGAGACATAGTAGGTAACTCCGCTAACGTATGCATGTACAATCGACAATATTATTGATGCAGAGACATAGTAGGTAACTCCGCTAACGTATGCATGTACAATCGACAATATTATTGATGCAGAGACATAGTAGGTAACTCCGCTAACGTATGCATGTACAATCGACAATATTATTGATGCAGAGACATAGTAGGTAACTCCGCTAACGTATGCATGTACAATCGACAATATTATTGATGCAGAGACATAGTAGGTAACTCCGCTAACGTATGCATGTACAATCGACAATATTATTGATGCAGAGACATAGTAGGTAACTCCGCTAACGTATGCATGTACAATCGACAATATTATTGATGCAGAGACATAGTAGGTAACTCCGCTAACGTATGCATGTACAATCGACAATATTATTGATGCAGAGACATAGTAGGTAACTCCGCTAACGTATGCATGTACAATCGACAATATTATTGATGCAGAGACATAGTAGGTAACTCCGCTAACGTATGCATGTACAATCGACAATATTATTGATGCAGAGACATAGTAGGTAACTCCGCTAACGTATGCATGTACAATCGACAATATTATTGATGCAGAGACATAGTAGGTAACTCCGCTAACGTATGCATGTACAATCGACAATATTATTGATGCAGAGACATAGTAGGTAACTCCGCTAACGTATGCATGTACAATCGACAATATTATTGATGCAGAGACATAGTAGGTAACTCCGCTAACGTATGCATGTACAATCGACAATATTATTGATGCAGAGACATAGTAGGTAACTCCGCTAACGTATGCATGTACAATCGACAATATTATTGATGCAGAGACATAGTAGGTAACTCCGCTAACGTATGCATGTACAATCGACAATATTATTGATGCAGAGACATAGTAGGTAACTCCGCTAACGTATGCATGTACAATCGACAATATTATTGATGCAGAGACATAGTAGGTAACTCCGCTAACGTATGCATGTACAATCGACAATATTATTGATGCAGAGACATAGTAGGTAACTCCGCTAACGTATGCATGTACAATCGACAATATTATTGATGCAGAGACATAGTAGGTAACTCCGCTAACGTATGCATGTACAATCGACAATATTATTGATGCAGAGACATAGTAGGTAACTCCGCTAACGTATGCATGTACAATCGACAATATTATTGATGCAGAGACATAGTAGGTAACTCCGCTAACGTATGCATGTACAATCGACAATATTATTGATGCAGAGACATAGTAGGTAACTCCGCTAACGTATGCATGTACAATCGACAATATTATTGATGCAG
The DNA here is from genome assembly GCA_032716605.1 of Paralithodes platypus. NCBI lineage: Eukaryota > Metazoa > Arthropoda > Malacostraca > Decapoda > Lithodidae > Paralithodes > Paralithodes platypus. The sequence continues at coordinate 10,807,405 of CM064560.1, read as the reverse complement.
AGACATAGTAGGTAACTCCGCTAACGTATTCATGTACAATCGACAATATTATTGATGCAGAGACATAGTAGGTAACTCCGCTAACGTATGCATGTACAATCGACAATATTATTGATGCAGAGACATAGTAGGTAACTCCGCTAACGTATGCATGTACAATCGACAATATTATTGATGCAGAGACATAGTAGGTAACTCCGCTAACGTATGCATGTACAATCGACAATATTATTGATGCAGAGACATAGTAGGTAACTCCGCTAACGTATGCATGTACAATCGACAATATTATTGATGCAGAGACATAGTAGGTAACTCCGCTAACGTATGCATGTACAATCGACAATATTATTGATGCAGAGACATAGTAGGTAACTCCGCTAACGTATGCATGTACAATCGACAATATTATTGATGCAGAGACATAGTAGGTAACTCCGCTAACGTATGCATGTACAATCGACAATATTATTGATGCAGAGACATAGTAGGTAACTCCGCTAACGTATGCATGTACAATCGACAATATTATTGATGCAGAGACATAGTAGGTAACTCCGCTAACGTATGCATGTACAATCGACAATATTATTGATGCAGAGACATAGTAGGTAACTCCGCTAACGTATGCATGTACAATCGACAATATTATTGATGCAGAGACATAGTAGGTAACTCCGCTAACGTATGCATGTACAATCGACAATATTATTATTGATGCAGAGACATAGTAGGTAACTCCGCTAACGTATGCATGTACAATCGACAATATTATTGATGCAGAGACATAGTAGGTAACTCCGCTAACGTATGCATGTACAATCGACAATATTATTGATGCAGAGACATAGTAGGTAACTCCGCTAACGTATGCATGTACAATCGACAATATTATTGATGCAGAGACATAGTAGGTAACTCCGCTAACGTATGCATGTACAATCGACAATATTATTGATGCAGAGACATAGTAGGTAACTCCGCTAACGTATGCATGTACAATCGACAATATTATTGATGCAGAGACATAGTAGGTAACTCCGCTAACGTATGCATGTACAATCGACAATATTATTGATGCAGAGACATAGTAGGTAACTCCGCTAACGTATGCATGTACAATCGACAATATTATTGATGCAGAGACATAGTAGGTAACTCCGCTAACGTATGCATGTACAATCGACAATATTATTGATGCAGAGACATAGTAGGTAACTCCGCTAACGTATGCATGTACAATCGACAATATTATTGATGCAGAGACATAGTAGGTAACTCCGCTAACGTATGCATGTACAATCGACAATATTATTGATGCAGAGACATAGTAGGTAACTCCGCTAACGTATGCATGTACAATCGACAATATTATTGATGCAGAGACATAGTAGGTAACTCCGCTAACGTATGCATGTACAATCGACAATATTATTGATGCAGAGACATAGTAGGTAACTCCGCTAACGTATGCATGTACAATCGACAATATTATTGATGCAGAGACATAGTAGGTAACTCCGCTAACGTATGCATGTACAATCGACAATATTATTGATGCAGAGACATAGTAGGTAACTCCGCTAACGTATGCATGTACAATCGACAATATTATTGATGCAGAGACATAGTAGGTAACTCCGCTAACGTATGCATGTACAATCGACAATATTATTGATGCAGAGACATAGTAGGTAACTCCGCTAACGTATGCATGTACAATCGACAATATTATTGATGCAGAGACATAGTAGGTAACTCCGCTAACGTATGCATGTACAATCGACAATATTATTGATGCAGAGACATAGTAGGTAACTCCGCTAACGTATGCATGTACAATCGACAATATTATTGATGCAGAGACATAGTAGGTAACTCCGCTAACGTATGCATGTATAATCGACAATATTATTGATGCAGAGACATAGTAGGTAACTCCGCTAACGTATGCATGTACAATCGACAATATTATTGATGCAGAGACATAGTAGGTAACTCCGCTAACGTATGCATGTACAATCGACAATATTATTGATGCAGAGACATAGTAGGTAACTCCGCTAACGTATGCATGTACAATCGACAATATTATTGATGCAGAGACATAGTAGGTAACTCCGCTAACGTATGCATGTACAATCGACAATATTATTGATGCAGAGACATAGTAGGTAACTCCGCTAACGTATGCATGTACAATCGACAATATTATTGATGCAGAGACATAGTAGGTAACTCCGCTAACGTATGCATGTACAATCGACAATATTATTGATGCAGAGACATAGTAGGTAACTCCGCTAACGTATGCATGTACAATCGACAATATTATTGATGCAGAGACATAGTAGGTAACTCCGCTAACGTATGCATGTACAATCGACAATATTATTGATGCAGAGACATAGTAGGTAACTCCGCTAACGTATGCATGTACAATCGACAATATTATTGATGCAGAGACATAGTAGGTAACTCCGCTAACGTATGCATGTACAATCGACAATATTATTGATGCAGAGACATAGTAGGTAACTCCGCTAACGTATGCATGTACAATCGACAATATTATTGATGCAGAGACATAGTAGGTAACTCCGCTAACGTATGCATGTACAATCGACAATATTATTGATGCAGAGACATAGTAGGTAACTCCGCTAACGTATGCATGTACAATCGACAATATTATTGATGCAGAGACATAGTAGGTAACTCCGCTAACGTATGCATGTACAATCGACAATATTATTGATGCAGAGACATAGTAGGTAACTCCGCTAACGTATGCATGTACAATCGACAATATTATTGATGCAGAGACATAGTAGGTAACTCCGCTAACGTATGCATGTACAATCGACAATATTATTGATGCAGAGACATAGTAGGTAACTCCGCTAACGTATGCATGTACAATCGACAATATTATTGATGCAGAGACATAGTAGGTAACTCCGCTAACGTATGCATGTACAATCGACAATATTATTGATGCAGAGACATAGTAGGTAACTCCGCTAACGTATGCATGTACAATCGACAATATTATTGATGCAGAGACATAGTAGGTAACTCCGCTAACGTATGCATGTACAATCGACAATATTATTGATGCAGAGACATAGTAGGTAACTCCGCTAACGTATGCATGTACAATCGACAATATTATTGATGCAGAGACATAGTAGGTAACTCCGCTAACGTATGCATGTACAATCGACAATATTATTGATGCAGAGACATAGTAGGTAACTCCGCTAACGTATGCATGTACAATCGACAATATTATTGATGCAGAGACATAGTAGGTAACTCCGCTAACGTATGCATGTACAATCGACAATATTATTGATGCAGAGACATAGTAGGTAACTCCGCTAACGTATGCATGTACAATCGACAATATTATTGATGCAGAGACATAGTAGGTAACTCCGCTAACGTATGCATGTACAATCGACAATATTATTGATGCAGAGACATAGTAGGTAACTCCGCTAACGTATGCATGTACAATCGACAATATTATTGATGCAGAGACATAGTAGGTAACTCCGCTAACGTATGCATGTACAATCGACAATATTATTGATGCAGAGACATAGTAGGTAACTCCGCTAACGTATGCATGTACAATCGACAATATTATTGATGCAGAGACATAGTAGGTAACTCCGCTAACGTATGCATGTACAATCGACAATATTATTGATGCAGAGACATAGTAGGTAACTCCGCTAACGTATGCATGTACAATCGACAATATTATTGATGCAGAGACATAGTAGGTAACTCCGCTAACGTATGCATGTACAATCGACAATATTATTGATGCAGAGACATAGTAGGTAACTCCGCTAACGTATGCATGTACAATCGACAATATTATTGATGCAGAGACATAGTAGGTAACTCCGCTAACGTATGCATGTACAATCGACAATATTATTGATGCAGAGACATAGTAGGTAACTCCGCTAACGTATGCATGTACAATCGACAATATTATTGATGCAGAGACATAGTAGGTAACTCCGCTAACGTATGCATGTACAATCGACAATATTATTGATGCAGAGACATAGTAGGTAACTCCGCTAACGTATGCATGTACAATCGACAATATTTGATGCAGAGACATAGTAGGTAACTCCGCTAACGTATGCATGTACAATCGACAATATTATTGATGCAGAGACATAGTAGGTAACTCCGCTAACGTATGCATGTACAATCGACAATATTATTGATGCAGAGACATAGTAGGTAACTCCGCTAACGTATGCATGTACAATCGACAATATTATTGATGCAGAGACATAGTAGGTAACTCCGCTAACGTATGCATGTACAATCGACAATATTATTGATGCAGAGACATAGTAGGTAACTCCGCTAACGTATGCATGTACAATCGACAATATTATTGATGCAGAGACATAGTAGGTAACTCCGCTAACGTATGCATGTACAATCGACAATATTATTGATGCAGAGACATAGTAGGTAACTCCGCTAACGTATGCATGTACAATCGACAATATTATTGATGCAGAGACATAGTAGGTAACTCCGCTAACGTATGCATGTACAATCGACAATATTATTGATGCAGAGACATAGTAGGTAACTCCGCTAACGTATGCATGTACAATCGACAATATTATTGATGCAGAGACATAGTAGGTAACTCCACTAACGTATGCATGTACAATCGACAATATTATTGATGCAGAGACATAGTAGGTAACTCCGCTAACGTATGCATGTACAATCGACAATATTATTGATGCAGAGACATAGTAGGTAACTCCGCTAACGTATGCATGTACAATCGACAATATTATTGATGCAGAGACATAGTAGGTATCTCCGCTAACGTATGCATGTACAATCGACAATATTATTGATGCAGAGACATAGTAGGTAACTCCACTAACATAATTATGCATGTACAATCGACAATATTATTGATGCAGAGACATAGTAGGTAACTCCGCTAACGTATGCATGTACAATCGACAATATTATTGATGCAGAGACATAGTAGGTAACTCCGCTAACGTATGCATGTACAATCGCGCTAATAAGTGATGTCTAGGTACCAAGAATGTTTTGATCAATAATTGGTATCAGCAATATCTAAGCTTCATTTCTTCATATCGAGTGAAATATACAAACATGTTCCTACACTTTCCCATCCTATTCAACATCTGACAAACATTAATACAGCACAGAGCAAGACAAACGTAATGACAGCTGGGACATGTCTTATTAGTGCGACCGCACAGTTGCCCATATAAGTTGTCATCGTCGTTATCTTATCATTGTCTCAAATTAATTAGTATGAATGAATTACGAGTGTTTTTTTTTTTATCAGTTGACTATTCAGATCCGTTGACCACTGCATAATAAACTGCACTCGTAATTCAATCATGAGCTCATTATGTTTGTATGCATAAGATCACGGAGAGGAATTGAACTTATGCGACCAACTATACATCAAATAACATATTAAAGGGATAGTGCTTGATTTTTGGTCTATATATTTATTTAGCAATATATTTTTGAGCTTATGACGCTGGTATAATTCTAGCGGGGGCCCCAACTCGATTTGGGTAAATATATTTTTTCCGTTCATATATTTATATCCCTACTTATTGGTTTCTGGTGGTGTAATGGTTAGAGTGTTTAAACAATCTGTGAGTGATAATCTATATTTTAGTCATTTCACCACAACACCAAACACCTCCAATGAAATTAATAAAAGCATATATGTGATCCACCGGGATTCAAACCTGGGTTATCACACACAGATTTCTTAAACACTCTAACCATTAAACCACCAGAAACCGATAACCCAGGTTCGAATCCCGATGGATCACATTATAGGTTTGATTCCCAAAGGGAAGTAGAGAAAACCTAATATTTAGTAGGGCCCCGTAATCATTGACGATTTCGCCTATTAATAGTAATAGTCTCCATTCAACATCCTGCGCCAGCGTTTTGAATAGCCCGCGCGGAAGCATCATGGAGTACTCATCATAAGTGCACGCTTAATTCCCTTATGGAATCGTCATTTTGATTGGGTACCCTACAGAAAAAAACTCTCTAAAAAATAAAAAATAATATTTAATTTAATATCTGTTAATATATGACTTGCCATATACAGTACGTGGATTTCTTATGCTTTGCTTCCCCGATCTCAGGCCCCCTAGCGGCCATCTTCGTCCTTCACTGATATATCAAGAATAAACTATAGAAATCAACGAATGGGAAGTGGGAAGGTTGGGAGGGCCCCGAGTCGTCAATGATTACGGGGCCCTACTAAATATTAGGTTTTCTCTACTTCCCTTTGGGAATCAAACCTATAATTTAATAGGGCCCCTTCATCATTGACGACTTCGCCTGAATATCAAGACTGGAGGCGGGACATTCGTAAAATATCCTTACCTTTAGGGAAGAGAAAATCCAGATAACATTTTCTTCAGATATATTATATGTAATACAAACATTATATATATATATATATATATATATAAAGGTATAAAAGATTTGCTAGCAGTGCATGGCATTAAGAAACTGCTTGCTCATTGTCAGATCGTTGCAGTTGATCGTATGCATGAAAAAAAGTGACACCCTGTGTTCTGTAGAACGATAACTCTGCCGTAGGTATACGTTCTGTTCTTAACTTAATTGTACATTCATATCTTTGTACACTTTGGCAAACAAACATAGTTGCAACTATGCGATAAATTCTTAGGATTTAAAAAAAAGTCAACTTAATCCTGGACTGTAGAACCAGTCCTATCACAGCTCGTGATTTATCACAATTCTCCAAGGGTACAGGGGGATATGGACTATTCCGCACCCCCCCCCCCTTTTCTTAAAAGTAAACAATATATAATATCATAAGACCTACTGTACCCGTTGCCGTAAAGCTACACAGGTACGCTTTGGTTTATCTAAGGCAACCGACAGGTAGCGTGTTAGGAACGTATGATTGGAAGCCCAAAGTTGGGTTTTAGCAATATCATCAATAGAAAAATTTTGCAAAAATCTGAGGGACACTGCCCATTTCCTAATGTCGTGAGCCCTGCCTATCACGCCGGGATTGCTTTCCCTGATCACGTCGACAAGCAAGGAAGCTAACTTCCGTTTTGTAATGCGCTTACCTAGTCGGTTAACCCATAAAGCACCTAGTTGGCGAGGCTGCGCAATCCTCATAAACTTTGTGAGGGTTTGCACAGCACATAAAATGTGATGAATGAGGCCTCCTTTTAAGGCCGGGATGGAAAATTCAGAAAAAACATGGTCCGAATGTTCGTTCTTAGCAATAAAGGAGGGAGACGGCGCGATTTGAACATTGTCGTTTAGTCTCCCAAACCTGAGACAGTTTGGTTCGTTGCTCATCGCCGCCAGCTCAGAGACCAGTTTCCGGTGGTAAGTGCCATGAGAAAAACGGCATTCTTTAAAATTGAATCAAAGTCCGGCGCATTATTATATTTGCGCGATTGCAGCAACTCTAGAGCTTTATCAAGGGACCAGGTTGGCATGAGCTGGCGGGAAGGTGGACGAAGCTTAAAACACGCCCTCATAAAACCTTTCTCCTCCGCCTGTGGAACCGACAGGCCGGTGAGGTCAAGGAAGGGGGTCCTAATGGCAGACAGATGATTTTTTAACGTTGTGACCGAGAAAAAAATTCTGCTCAAATAGATAGTCTAAGTACTTGAAGATTAAGGCTGCCGAGGAAGTCTTTTGCTCTGACTCAACAATCCAGGTTGTAAAGGTTTTCCAATGTGATTGATATTGTCGCCTGGTTGACAGTGTGTACTGATTCATGAGCTTTTGAGTGACACTTGGTCCAAATTGAGTTAGCCATTTGGCATAGTAAATATCCACAAGGCAAAACTGAGCGAGGTCCGAAGGTTGCCAATCGTTTCCAAGTGGAATACGGAGCCTGGGAGGGACGTCGGGTTCTTGCACCACTGTTGCAATTGGTGGTACCATACCTGAGCCGGCCAAAGAGGTGCGATCAGCACTACCTGGCCCCGATAATCCCTTAGTTTGTGAATGACTTTGCACATTAACACAGAGTCTGGTGGCGGAAACAGATAGATCGAGGTCCGCTTGCTCCAGTCCACCAGCAATGCATCGGGTCCCCCCGCCGGGGTTACCCCGTGCCGGGTCAAAAAGAGTGGCAGTCTGTGGTTCTCTGCCGACACAAACAAGTCTATCTGTGGACGGGCCGGCTTTGCAATCATCTTGTTGAAGATAGCCTGTTTGATTGTCCATTCTACTAGAGTGCTCCTCCGGCGAGATAGAGCGTCTGCCCAGACGTTCGCTACGCCGGGGAGGTAGGCAGCATGTAGTAAAATCCCTAGCGAATCGGCTAGGGTAAAAATTTGCTCTGAAACTCTCAACAACTCTTGTGACCTCACTGAGCCTTGCTTCTGAATGCAAAAATCTGCGGTTTGATTGTCCATTCGGAATGCTATTGATTTGTTCTCTAATGTTGTGCCGTGAGTCTGGAGAAAAAATGGGGGAACTAAAAGCTCTTGCTTGTTGATATGTGATTGTTTGTCTGTCCCCCAAATGCCTTGCCCTTGGTGGACTAGACTTGACTGATACCCCCAACCCAGGGTCCCCGAGGCGTCCGTGTCTATCCATACCATAGGCGGGGGAGAAACCCATGACGTGACTGAGTAGAGGACATCTTGCTTGGTCCAGGCCGATAGTAAGGTATGGATTAATGGAGGAATTGGCCATAATTTCTCCTCTGGCAAAAGAGGGAACGCTTTATTGCCTTCCATGATTAATCGCTTGGCTTTCAATCGGCCCAACTTGACAGTTATTTGTACCCAGTTGATAGAACCGATCAGGGAATCCCACGTTTTCCTAGTCGTATTCAGACTGTGGAGGAACCGGAACAGTTTCCTTCGAAATCTGTTGCGGTTGTCCGCACTCTGAGTCAGAACTGTTGAACTGTCAGCATCCTGAAGGGTGAATTCTCTATAAAGGTGTTCAGATGCGAGAGATCTAGAACTGGTCGCATCTGCCCACTGTCCCTTTTTGGTACCAAAAAGAGTCTTGATGTGAACACTGGCTGAAGGGGATCTACCTGGATAAGGACTCGTTTGGCAATCATTTCTCGTAAGATAACCTCCGCCTCCTGAGACACTGGGGAGTAATCTAGTGGCTGACGCAGTCGAGGCCGCCGGAGCCACTGCCAGGTGATTCCTTTGCTCACTGTCTTCCTGGCCCAGGTACGTTTGGGCCAAGCTGAGCGGAACGCACGGAACGAACCCAGGTGCAACCGGGATTCGTCCTGCAAGGCAACTCTCCAATCCTGGGTCGTTGAGCTTGGCCCTGGGATGTGGGGAGTGTGAGTGGCTAGTTTTTTGGAGGTGGAGGGGGGTTGGCATCGGAAGCTTGACTAGTTTTGGCTGTTGCAGTGCCCGGATGACTTTTGTATGGGGCTTTCCCTTTATACCCATGCTTACCTTGTTTGGACTTGTACTGGTTACCTCCGTGCTGAGGAGGTGGTCTGGGGTCTCTAGGTGACTGTTTAGGGTGAGGTTGGTACGGCTTGCTACCGCCCTTTGGCTTATGAAAGGGTTTCTTAGGTGGATCCTTCCTAGCTTGGGAGGTAACCTGCTTCCATCCAATTACCATATTAAAAACTAAACTCCACGTCTCAGTGTCAAGTAAGGTGGGTGTCAGAACCAGGGAGAGGGTTACCCGGCGACCTATGTCCGCCGGCAACTTCCTCACCAGATGTACTATCAGATCTTGGCGAGCTCGAACCGCCTCCAAAATTGCAATTCTAATGTCCCATAGGGACTGAATGGCGTTTTGTAGTGAAAGTCTACGAGAAAGCTCAATGGCTTTTCTTATTTGGGGTTCATTAATGGCCGAGATTGTGCGTGCAAGAGAGGCGGCTATCTGATGACTCACCAAGTACTGCGAGAACATCCGGTAGGCTTTATTGCGTAACTTAAAATCTCGGTCCAAGTGAGTAGCCTGGGGGGGGTGGGGGGGGGAGAGAAAGGTTCATCAAGGGCATGCAAAGACACTTTGGGGGCCGCCAGAAATGTTAGTAAAGCTGGGGACACCCCTTCAGCTTTGGATACTGGTAGGGAAAAATAATTATGATTCTCTGGTGGAATTTGATGTGAAGCTTTGGTGGTGATAGTTTTGGCGAATACTTGTGCTTCTATCTCCCAGTCCACCCACGGGCCTACTCCCAGCTGCCGCATATGCAGTACCGGAGTCTGAGCTTGGTCCAGAGCCGGAGTTGTAGCCAACTCCGGTGTAAGAGATTTTAAGGCTTTGACATCATTAATGCCATCAGCCTTCGACCAGTCAGCAAAAAGTCGTGCAGAAGCGGCTGGAGGAACGGCCGGTGATGCAGAATACACAAAATATGCTGGGTTAAGTGAACTTGGTACACCTTTAATTAAGACATCTAATAACCTCCCTGTCTCGTCTCTGGCCCGAAATCTACGGTTCTTATTAATTTCGATGGACCACTCGTCTGGAACTGGAGGGTCCCCTGATAACGAAAGTTGAGCTATAAGGGGGTTCTCTGGCACTACAGGCACCCAAGAGCAATCTGTGCCATAAAGGAGGGGCATGGGGCCCTTCCTCATAGGCTCTTTATCTAAGGGACGGGGTTGAACATCAGTAACCACCCTAAAGTTGGACAAAGCGAGTGCCGCCGGTCCTGTGGGGCCTGGGGCAGCTGTCACTAACTGGGTTGGACAAGTCGGGGGAACAGTCGGCGACTCTAAAGGTCTAAAAACAGACGTGTTAGGGGGCTGAGCTGAGAGGGTAACTTTGGGGTGAGATGAGGCAGGGGTTTGATAATGTATCACATTGTGCAATAACTCTTTCACCTGATCAGAAGCTATCCATTTCCTAGATGTATCTTTGGATGAGTTTGAACTAGCCTCGGAATAATTACTAGGGGGAGACTGAGGAGCCGGGGAGAACAAACCATCCGCCGGCTCCTCACTCTGCTCCAATATCTCTTGTAATTCAGTCTCGTGTGATTCTATCTCATTATCTGCCAGGGGCCATTATAAATCGGACACTGACGATGGCAGCACATTGCTGTCGCCTTCTTCAGTCCTTTCTGGAATGATATTAAGAGATGGGTCTGACTGGCGCCAGTAATCCCCTGCCACCATGGGCAGGGAGTCCTGCGTCCTCTGTGAGCTTACTTGGGCCCCCGGCGGATATCCCCTAAATTGGTCGGCTAGTACCCTTTTTTTTTTTTTTTCTTCTATATTCCAACTTACTCCCTCTCGGGCATAGGCTGAGAGCCTGGACATTCACAGCTGTACACTAAGCAATGAAGCCTGTGAGGTCTTGTTCCAGTCTAGGGAGTGAGTTAAGTGAAGCACGTAGAGTAGAACGAGCACCTGCCATCTTGCCTTTACATGAGGCACGGTGCTCACTCATACTACTAGGGCCTGCCGCCTTTACACCCCGGGGAACTACCGTTAATTTTGGTATTGCAAAAGTCACATTTGGAGGGTCACATATAGCCTGTTCCTGCCTAGATGTTGATCGTAAAGATTCAGATCCTATTTCTGACTCCCCAGAATGACGTGTAAATGTATCCAAGGGAGGTGTAGGAGGGAGCGGCTGCGTAGTTTCCCGCCGGCTGCTCGAGGTGTCGTACTCTTCTCTGCGGCGCTTGTGAGACCGGGAAGAATCTGAGGTAAAGTGGCGAGCGTGTGTCCTGGGGGACTTTGACCTGGACCTCGACTTCCGCCGCGTGGCACGGTCGGAGGAGGGGCCCTCGGTGACGTCGCTCTCACTACTACTATTGACAAACTCTTTACTGATAGCTTTAGCTTTGACCTTGGGTCTGATCGCTTTGGAGGATGCTGGTTTTATTAAGGGAAACTTGATAATTAGTTTGTCCCACAGGCCTTCATCGTCACACTGTAGTGCCTTATGGGCTATGTCTTTAGCATATGAGTTGAACGCGGCCTTCACTTCGTGCAAGGCCGCTAGACAAGGCAGGTCTTTCTTAGCCAGGAAAGCGGTTTTTAATTCGGCACAGATGGTGCACTTCTTAGACAACCACACGCCCCTAGAGCGGTCCAGACATTTCACGCATTTAATGCAAAGGGAATTAGCAAAAACTGGTAAAAGGGAACAAGAGGGCGTAGCGCAAAGTTCAAACCTAGGCATGGTGCCGTAAATGAGGTTCCTTCCCCTCCGCCGGGATCAGAAGTCCCACTCCGCCGGAGAAGCAGCCGGAACCTGGAAAAATTTCCAGGAATCAATGCTCATAAGGATAACCTGTGAGGTATTATACATCCTAACTCAAATCCGCCGGAACCTTAGCTATAATGCACCACTACGCTAACCTTCCGTCGGACTTGTCTAGCTGATTTTCACAAACTCATCTGTGATATTTCACAGGTCCCCTGACCTTGTTAAGGTGTGATCCTACTGAACAAGTTTGCAAAACTCATCTTATCACTTCGTGAACACTTGACTGGGGGTGCCGCAGGCGGTACGTCTGACGTGTCACTAGGTCAGGCCGGGAGAGTGAACTCGGCAAGCCGAGTTTATATCCTTGCTCGGAATGCAATTCCGCCGGAAGAATGGTTCAGCCAAACCACGCCGGGATCTTTTGAATGTTTCTACCCGTCGGAGACGAATAACCAGGGTCCCTCTCATGGGTCCGCCGGAACAAACAAAAAATGCTGGGCAAAAAAAAGGGTTGGCACAGCCCCTTTGACCGCAGTCCCACACACATAGAATAAATGCAATAATAATGATAAGGGACATCTCCCCTACCCCGAAGGAACAAGACTGCATGCAAGAACCAGAATCAGGGTGTTACGAACTGGCATTCGGGTACACAAGGGCTCTCAATCAGGACTCGAATACGGCTCACTGCCACAACGGAAACACACGATCCCAACCCCTGAGTACTGCCAGCCGAACAAAAAACACCAATACCCTCCAGAGTTCAATCTGCTATAACGGGGTATACAAGAACTCGGTACTAGTGTTCAACAACAGACTAATAAAGAGACAGGAATTATCTAGTCTGGTCAACAATCAAACAATGAAGTAAAAAACAACAACACAAAAGAATAGTGTTGGCCGAAGACGAAGTAATCCACCCTTGACTATGAACTTAAAAAGTCCACCACCCTCTACTTCGGATCGGCACTATTACGTTACGTTAATTAATAGTCCTTAAGCATCGATCAAGGAATCTTCTGAAAAAAGTTAGATGCTTCTCGGATGCTCATAAGAAGTACGTATCGGATTTTGAACAGTAATTCAATAAGCAAAAACACTGGCAATTAAATACTATTAAAGGCTTAAATTAGCATAAGAATAATTAAAAGAATATGCAATAGTAAATGGCAAACATTAAAAGGAAGTACTCTGCAAATGCAACGGCAATAGCCTACTCGGATTGTGCTCGTGGGCCACTAATCACTAAAGTAGCCAAGCTTGCAACACATGAAATCAATAGTGCATAAACAATATCATACATAAGGAAAGCTTCAATACTATTCTGTATCTACTAATCGAGTAAAGTCTAGCTGGGGTACTGTAGGCAAAAAGGTAGCAGTGACTGAGCAAAAACGGCTCGTAGCCTAGCGAAGTCCTCACGACTGTTTAAAGTATTACGTTAAAACTAACAAGTGCACTTTGAGAAATCCAGATCCCTTGTATCTGGTTTTCTCCCGGCTCCTTGACAAAGTAAAAACAAACTGTTAATAAAATACAGGGTGGTTAGGCTCTTGTCCTCACGCACTGTAAATTATTAACTCAACACAGTCAGCCGCAAAGACAACCTAGGCTTCACTGAACCGAAACGAGTATGCAGGTTTATCGCTTAACCACTGCATCAAACAACAACTCGTAACACAGAAAAGCCTTACCCCAGTCTAGCATTACCTAGAGTAGCAGAAAACAGGAATAATAATAATAACACACAGGGAAATGCATATACAAGTGCAACAAACATAAATCAATCCTATTCTAAGTCAACCCTTCCAAAATAGGCTATCTAATAGGCAAGTATCTCGTGAGAACTCAAGCGATAATACGTTGGCTGACTAGCTCTGCACCAACGGGACAATGGAAGTTAAACAGGGCAGGGAAAAGAGGAAATAAGAATGTAAGGTAGTAGAGAAAGTTCCCATCAGTCAGAAGAATATAAATAGTTAGCAAGGGAAATGAAAAGTCGCTCTGCCTAATGAGTTCTGATGAAAATATGGCTAGACTTCCCTTTTATACCCGGCCCTCTAGTGAGCCCAACGTGAACTACTAAGGACCGCCCACTGACAACCATGACGTCATTTCTCTCTCTCCTCTGGGATACACAAAGGCTCCCCTAGCACTGAGGGAGGGAGGAGTGCGAGTGAGTTAGGCCTACCTCCTGCCTGGCGTACCCACTGACACCTAACTGTGGCTGTTTCTCTTCCCATCATTACAAATAAGTTTTACACACAATACTTATAACTAATGATATAAAATAGAACTCGTTGACTCAGATGAAAACAAAATACATATTCATAATACTTATAGTACAACGGCTCACACGAACTAAGTTAGGAAACTCTACATAGACTACAGCCAAAGTTCCTGCCCTGACGATCCTAGCGAGAGTGGGGCATGACTAGGCGTTCTGTACAGCATGCTCACAAGTGGACATGCGTCACACCTCCCCCAAGATTTTACTCGCTCAACCCTGAGCTAAAATCTGACAAACACAGAACCCCATCAAGCCCCTCACACCCAGCGACCGCATGGCACTAAAACAAAGCTGAGTTTATCACCAAAACACATCTTATTATTAAAAAAAAAAAATCACATTTTATAACTCCTCCCAACAATAGCAAAAAGACACAATATCATGCTCCCAGAGCGAGCTTACAGCAGCTCAGCCGTTTGATAGTTTGTAGACTACTCAAACTCTATAGGCTATGACAAACTTATACGATTACCTATATCAAAAGAAAGAGTTTTTATATGATTTTATATTTTAATGTTATGTGCACGATGTATGTTGGGTGCTGCTGCACGAGGATGGGGTGGGGGTGAGGGTGGGGGTAAGGGAGGGGCTGGAGGTTGGGATGGGTGAGGTGGGGGTGGGGATTGGGGAGCAAGAGATGGGGGTTGGAATGGATTAGGATGGGGTGTGGTGTGTTGAGTTGAGGATGTGGATGGTATGGGAAGGTTAGGTGGGTTAGGGAGGAGAGGTGGACGGGTTTTAGGGGGGGGAGTGGATGATATGGGAAGGCTAGGTGGGTTGGGGAGGCGAGGTGGACGGGTTTTAGGCGAGGGATTTGACTGGAAGAGGGAGGGGCATGAGGAATAAGTCCAGGTGTTCGTGTAGTGTTTCTTGGAGGCAAGTGTTGTACAGGTGAAGTGGGTCCAGTTCCTGCATGAATTGCAGAGAACTGAACCCTTAGTGTGGCGACTCGAAGTGATGGGTTTTGAGCAAGTTGGACATATGTATGTGTACGTGGGTCCTGGGTTGCTCTCAATGTCTCCGGCTAGAAGAAGTCTTCGAGAAATGACAGCCGGAGAGTCATTTCTCGGTGTAGGAAAAACTGTGTGATGTGTGTGTGTGGTGTGAGAGGTGTGGAAATTCCCGGCGCGACCGAAGCCACTCCAAGGACCCGTGCCCCCAGGGGGGGCGGCAGGGGATAGTTGTGACGGTTTGGCTCCCGAAACTGCTCCCCGCGGCCGGCATCCGGTTGTCCTCCACTGGTCGATTGATCTTGTCTCCGGCCGTGGAGGGTCGGCAGCCATCCGCGGTTGGCAGCTCCGGGAGGTGGTCCCACGGCGTAGACGCCGCCACATCAGGATCAGGTGGTGTAGTTGTTGTTGTTGATTATGGTGGTAGTAATAGGGTTGATAGTGGTGAAGTTCCTATTGATGGTGGTGGCATTTATAGTGTTGATGGTGGTATAGTTGCTGTAGTGTTATGATTGAAGGTCGTGGTGGTGGTATTGTTGTTGTTGTTGTTTTTGTTGTTGTTGTTGTTGTTGTTGTTGTTGCCGTATGCGTGTTAGGTATGGGCGTGGTAACATGCTAGGTGTGTGTGTATGTGAACTTCAATATGTATTCTATGTAAGTTTTGTATTTGTGTCTACCTAAGCTGTGTGTGCGTTTTTTTCGTTTCTATATAATCATGTATGTACACATGTGCGTGCGCTGTTTTTCCTTTCTATATAATTATGTATAATTATTTGTGTCTAAATTACAGTGTGTATGTGTGTGTGTGTGTGTGTGTGTGTTACTATGGTGTACATTATTTACAGATATGTATGTGTAGTGTTGTTGTTGGCTTGACATATTTTGATATAATTCCATGTTTATTTATGATAAGAAAATGGGAGTCTGCAGAAAGCCGATTGGCCTAAGCAAGGCAGATCCCTGTCCCACACAACCCCAATTCAATTACAAAGCCCAATTATAGGCTTCACACTCTAATACCCTGAGGATCATCTTACCAAAACGGTTAGAGATTAACCCAGGATTATGGGGGTCTGCAGAGCGCTGATTGGCCCAACCCGGCTGATCCCCCTTCACACCCAACCCTTCTCGTCCATATGCTTATCCAATTTTATCTTAAAGCTCCCTACAGTTTTAGATCCCACTATAGCACTTGGTAGTCCATTCCACCCATCTACAACTCTGTTACCAAACCAATATTTGCCTATATCTTTTCTGAAACGAAATTTATCTAATTTGAAACCATTGTTACGAGTTCTTTCGCTATCACTGAGCTTTAGTACATTTGTCATGTCCCCTTTGTTAATCCCACTAACTCACTTGAACACCTCTATCATATCCCCTCTAACTCTGCGTCTCTCTAACGAATGTAAACCTAATTTCTTCAACCTTTCTTCATACGAAAGATTTCTAATATTATGGATCATTTTTGTCATTCTACGCTGTACTCTCTCCAATGAATCTATGTCCATTCTGTAATAAGGACACCAAAATTGGACAGCATAATCCATATGGGGTCTCACTAATGACAAGTAAAGTTTTAAGATAACATCAGCAGTTCTGTTACTCACACTCCTAGAGATGAACCCGAGAATCCTGTTTGCCTTATTACGAACGCTTATACACTGTTTTCTAGGCTTCAAATCATTGCTAACAAACACACCTAGATCTTTCTCGCAATCTGAATTTTCTAATTCTAAATTAGCTAGTTTATATTTAACATTTGTTTGCATCTTCCCTATCTTTAATACCTTGCATTTGTCAATGTTAAACTTCATCTGCCAATTTACTGACCATTCATGTAAGGTATCTAGATCCCTTTGGAGGCACTCTATATCGCTATCTGAATCAATTGATCTCCCTATTTTAGTATCGTCTGCGAATTTACTTATCCTACTAGTTATACCTAAATCTAGGTCATTTATGTATATAAGAAACAACATTGGACCTAATACCGATCCCTGGGGGACACCACTTTTGACTGCTCCCCACTCTGACTTGGTACTATTTATGCTGACTCTCTGTTTCCTACCAATTAGCCATGACCTAATCCATCCCAACAACGCCCCACCTATTCCATGTGCCTCAACCTTTCTCATCAATCTCTCATGAGGGACTCTGTCGAAAGCTTTACTGAAATCTAAATATATAATATCGTATGCCTTGTCATTATATACTGCTTCATATACCTCTGAGAAAAAACTAAGCAAATTAGTAAGGCAAGAACGTCCCTGTGTGAATCCATGCTGAGAAGAATTGATTAAGTTAAATGTTTCTAAGTGGTTTCTCATTTTCCTAGCAATAATTGACTCTAGTAGCTTTCCTATGATTGAAGTGAGACTAATGGGACGGTAATTGGATGCTATTGATTTATCACCTTTTTTGAAAATCGGAACTACATTTGCAAGCTTCCAAGCTTCTGGAACTATACCCGTTTCTAATGAATTGTTAAAAAGAAATGTTAATGGGTAACTTAACTCATCTCTGCATTCTTTTAATACTCTGGCATATACCTCATCGGGACCAGGCGATTTCTGAGGTTTCAGTCTGTCAATTTCCTTAAGCACATCATTTCTACTTATAGTAACCGTACTTAACCTATTTTCTATACTATCTCTATATACCTTACGGACTTCTGGAATCTGTGCCAAATTTTCATTAGTGAAAACAGATAGAAACTGACTATTTAATGTACTGCACATTTCTAAATCATTTTCTGTCATTTCTCCTATCGAAGTTTTAAGGGGGCCTATTTTATCTCTAACTTTAGATTTATATAGCTGGTAAAAAGCCTTAGGGTTATTTTTTGAGTCATTGGCTATCCTGATTTCATAATTTCTTTTGTCTGTCCTTATACATTTTTTAACCTCTCTTGATAGATTCTGATAGTAAGCAAGTAGGTGAATTTCGCCTTTCTTTATTTTTCGATATATTCCTCTCTTTTTTCCTAGAAGGTCTAATAGTCTATTATTCATCCATTTGGGTTGGTTCTGTGTTGATCTAAATTTTCTTTTGGGGATATATTTATTTTGCGCATTGTGGAGTGAAGAAATAAAATTATTATATGTAGCTGTCAAATTATCCTGAGTTAAGACAGGTATCTGAGAGAGAGTATGTTCATTAGCGCACCTGGGTCCACTTAATAGTTTAACCATAGGATCGACTCTTAAGGCTCGTCTTAATCCACCATAATTGGCTTTTCTGAAATCTGGGATAAGTGTCGTATTCTCTTTAGCCTTTCCTGTCCATTGTATGTTAAAATAAATTGATTTATGATCACTATTTCCTAGTTGGTCTCCTATCTCTACATTATTTATCATTTGTTCATTATTACTGAGAACTAAATCGAGGATATTATTACCTCTAGTAGGCGAGTCTATGAATTGAAATAAAAAACTATCCTGTACCGCCTCAATAAACTCTTCTGAATCTGAGTCGCCGATTTGATGCTGCCAATCAATATTCGGAAAATTAAAATCCCCCATAATACACACATTGCTAAACCTTGATGCTATTTTCACTTCCTGCCATAAAGCTGTACCTTCGTTTCTACTCATATTTGGTGGTCTATAAATAACTCCAATAATTATGGTCTCACTACCTTCGCTAACCTCAACCCAAACACTTTCGTTATCAGTATTTAGTCTAATACCTGATTTAATACAGCTTTTTAATGATATATGAATCTGGTCAGTATTAGCTTTTTCACCGTTGTTATCAATATTTCCATTTTACCATTACGAAATCAAATTATTAATATACACATAAATTGTATTGTAGAGTATCTGGTATGCATCGAATATTTCTACCCTCGTTAGCCTTTGCAGTGTCTAGTGTGTTTGCTTATAAACTGCTTCCTCTCTCACTCTCTCTGCATTTTCTTTAAGGGGGCCCACCTCGATTGCTTTGCTCTCTCTCCCTCTCTCTCTGGTGTAAGTATCCTAGGTTAGAGTCCTTGGAGTACCACATGTATTCATTACTTTAATTGAAGACAAAAACTGTTTTAAGACGTTTATCTCCATCCAGGTGTCGTTTTTTCCTGGCCAGCGGAATCGAGCCAGCTTATATTTTTAAATGTTATTTACAACAGGCTACATTTGTACATTTAAATGTTATTTACAACAGGCTACATTTGTACATTTAAATGTTATTTACAACAGGCTACATTTGTACATTTAAATGTTATTTACAACAGGCTACATTTGTACATTTAAATGTTATTTACAACAGGCTACATTTGTACATTTTTCGATAGAAAAAGGGGTTAAAATCACCACCATTATGAGACTGTTTCCCACAATAAGGACCCATAGCATGTTCACTACAATTACCACCATTACCAATAAAAGCAACAATAAAAACAAATACAATACTATCGCCATCATCATCTCATCATCACCACCACCACCACCACCACCACCACAACAACCACCAGCTCCACCACAACTGGCACCTATATCACCACCACCAACACCAAACACACACACCACCACCACACAACACTACACCCATCACAACAATCATCACCAGCACAACAACAACAACTACCAGCACTACCACTACCACCACCATCACACCACCACCCTCAAAATCAACAGCCAGACTACCACCACCACCACCAACAACCACCATCAACATCCACCAACACATATACGTTTACGTTTTACGAGTCCCACCACCTCGCACGGTATTTATGCTATCATGCCCAATTCACGATACGTCCCCACTCCAACCACGGCTCGCTCTCGCTCGCTCCCTCTCGCTCGCTCCCTCTCGCTCGCTCCCTCTCGCTCTCTCTCTCTCTCTCTCTCTCTCTCTCTCTCTCTCTCTCTCTCTCTCTCTCTCTCAAAGTGCGTTTGCAAATGCGTGTGAATCTGTTTGTTCGTTTGTCAATGTTCTCACATATATGAATATACTGTGTATATATATATATATATATATATATATATATATATATATATACAGTATATATACTGTATATCCTCAGGCACATAACCCATATCTGGAGGTAAGCGACTCGAAACAGAGCCCGAACAGAAACAATAAATAAAATAGAAATATATAATTCACACACATCTAAGTCGCCCTGGAGAAGACCCAGAGACCACGCACCATGATGGGGGGGGGGGGGGGGGCACGCGATGGAGTGAGGATGGGATTGGAAAAGAGATTTACATAGATACACTGGCCACATAGACCTTACGATCCAAACGAGGTAGTGAGGACTTAATTTGAGTTACATATAGTTACATAGATACACAGACTACACAGACCTTGCGGTCCCTACTAGGTAGGTCGGACTTAATGCTAAAATAGAATTTGCTACAAAGTGGAAGGTAAGGATAGCAAAGCAGAAGGCCCTCTCCCCACCCACCTCTCCCTCCGACCGTTGGTCGGCATGAAATTCAGTTGGGGGAAAAAAGTCCCCCAGCAGAATGAGAAAAACTTCTACTGGGAAATTTATGGTAAAGAACAAAGTTGAGAAATATTATATACTACTGATGCTTAAGATGTATATCATGTCGTGTGTGTGTGTGTATGTGTGTCTGTGGGTGTGGATTGGTGTGGGTGTGTGTATATGTGTGTGTGGAAGGAAGAAGTGTGTGTGAAAGAGAGAGAAGCAGCGAATAAGGGGAAGAGATAGATAGGATAAGATAATAAATATGAGCACGGATGAGAGAGAACCCGGTAACATTTGGCCGTGGTAAGGGGTTGGTGAGAATGGGGTAATTACACACACACACACACACACACACACACACACCAATATATACAGCGCGCACACATGCATACATACACACACAGTCACAAACCCAGACACACACACGCTTGCACAGCATGGACACAAACTGTACACACGTGCACTCACACATACTACATAGCCTATACTACATACAAAGGAGTACAAAGGAGTACAAAGGAAATCAAGCAACAACAGGTCTAGTGACCCTTCTAGGCTGCTTGTCCTCCAAAACACTGAGGATCAAGTGTCCAAACAGTGGTTTAGAGTGGGTAAGGGAACATTGGAAAGGGAACTACTGCCCTGGAACTAATGTCCGTGGCAGGATTAGAAAGTTAGTAGGGGACAGAAGGGTTAGTAACTGAGGGGGGGATAAAATAAAGTTATTCATTTACAAACGCAGTCAGTCGCGGGTTTGATGCGAGATATTTGTCTAGCGGAGTTTAAATGAATCAACGGTGCTGCAGTCTATAACGTCTCGGGGAAGCCCATTCCACAAGTTGACAACTCGATTGAAGAAGAATTTCTTAGATTCGTGTGAGTTAAAAGATTTACCAATAATTTTGCAACCGTTTCACCGCGTGTAATTAGATTGGTCGATAGTGAAGTACTTACTACAGTTCATATTGTCGATGCCTTTGATGATTTTGAACACTTGAATTAAGTCACCTCTTAATCTGCGCTGTTTTAAAGGAAATAGATTTAATTCTCTAAGACGCTCTTCGTATGGTTTGTTCTTTAGGCTAGGTATCATTTTGGTAACTCTATGTTGAACTCATTCTAGCTTGTTTATATCTTTTTGGTAATAAGGGCACCAGGATTGAACGCAGTATTCCAGAAGAGGGCGGACTAAGGAATTGTAAAGGGTTAGGATAACTTCTTTGGATTTATGCTCAAATGACCTGCCTATAAAGCCAATTATTTTGTTTGCCTTCTTAACAACTTCTGAACATTGTTGACTCGGTTTTAGGTTACTCGATATTGTTACTCCCAGATCGGTTTCTCTGTTTACATTCTTAAGCTGAGTGCCATTCATCGAATAGTTTGCTTTCTCATTTAGGTATCCGATATGTAGTACTTTACATTTATCCGCATTGAAACTCATTTGCCAAATTCGGGCCCAATGTGACAATTTATCTAGATTGTGTTGCATATCGTCAACTTGTTCTTTTGAGAGTACGCATTTGCAATTTTTGTATCGTCAGCAAATTTTGAGATTGTACAGGTGAGACCCTCATCTATGTCATTGATGTAAATTAGAAAGAGAATTGGTCCTAGTACCGATCCCTGGTGTACTTACATTGGTCCATTTAGATGCCTTACCGTTTATGACTACTCTTTGCTTTCTGTCGCTGAGCCAATTTTCTATCCATTTCAACACACCGTCTTGTATTCCATGCGCTTTTAGTTTTAGCAGTAAACGTTTGTGGGGAACTTTGTCAAAGGCCTTTTGAAAATCAAGGCATATAATATCTACAGCTTTACTCTCATCGTAGAGGTTGAGGATATCGTGGAAGAAGTCTAAGAGGTTTGTTAAACAGGGACGTTTTTTACGAAAGCCGTGTTGAGTATCTTTAAGTAAGTTATTTGCCTCTAAGTGATTTACGAGTCTGTCTCTTATGACCGTTTCTAGCATTTTACATACAATTGAGGTTAAGCTAATTGGACGATAGTTACTGGGTAGGGATTTGCTGCCTTTTTTTAATATCGGTGATACGTTGGCAAGCTTCCACTGATCAGGCATAGTCCCAGACTGCAAGGATTCATTGAATAACAATGTCAGTGGTTTGGAGAGCTCATCCTTAGCTTCCTTTAGAACTCTAGGCGAGATTGTATCAGGTCCAGGTGTTTTATTTACCTTGAGTTTATCTAAACTATTCAATACTTCTCTCTCTGTAACGGTGATATTGCTTAGAACATCTGAATTATCAATCTGAATCGGCGATGGTGTAGGGATATCACTGAGGTCTTCAGTTGTAAAAACTGATGCAAAGAAGGTATTGAGGGCATTACTCATTTGTACTTCGTCTTTGGTGTATTCTCCATTTTCATCGACTAACGGTCCAACAGTTGAAGTAACTACTTTTTTCTTTCTGATATAACTATAGAATTCTTTCGGGTTTGTTTTACTTTGATTCGCAACATGTAACTCCAGGGTCTTTTTACTTTGCTTAATTAACTTTTTGGCTTTGCGTCGTAGCTCTACAAATTTCACCCGTTCTTCGTCATTTTGTGAGGATTTTAATCTATCATTAGCAAAATTTTTAGCAAGCAGACAGTCTGAAATATCTTTATTCCACCATTTGGGCTTATCATTATGGCCTGGACGCCGTATTTTCGATGGTATGCAGTCTTGCACTGCCTTAAGGTAAGTGGTTGTGAAACACTCCCAAGATGTATTTATGTCGTTATTGTTAGTCAGAAAGCTCCAGTCAGTTTCTTTAAGCTTTGATTTAAGTTTATGAAAATTTGCTTTCTTGAAATTAGGGACTTTCTCAATGCTGCTATTTGATTTGTTACTAGTAAACTTTAAAGTGAAAGTTATCGTACGATGGTCGCTGTTACTGAATTCATCACCAACATTCAAATTCTCTATTAATTCTTCTTTTGTTGCGAGTAAAAGATCAAGTACATTATTACCACGGGTCGGAGATTGTACAAATTGAAAAAGTGAACTCTCTTGCAAGTTAGCATAGAGGTCGTGTCCAGAGTGTGAAGTAAGAATATCGCCCCATTTAGTCACGGGTAAGTTGAAATCGCCAAGAATTACGGTATCTTGTATGTTAGTTATTTCTGCAATTGTTCATAAATTTCACTGTCAGTTTGCACTGATTGAGCTGGGGGTCTGTATAATAAAGCTAGTGTTATTTTAGTTCCTCGTTTATTATTTAATAGTATGTAAGATATGTCTATATTCGCAATTTGAGGTTTTGACATTAAGATGGGATTAAGACTTTCCTTTATAAAAAACAGAACTCCTCCTCCATTTCTATTGATCCGACTTTTCTCAAACATTGTATAACCAGGAAGCGTATATTCGGCTAAAAAGTCTCTGTCTTCCGTATTTAACCAAGATTATGTAATGCTGATTATATCATAATGTTCTGTAAACACGATTTCCTCTAGATCTGAAAATGTATTGCGTATGCTACGAGCATTTACATAAAACACCTTGAGAGTATTAGAGTTGGATGTTACTGATTGAGCATTGTCTGAATTTTCAGATCGTATTTGACTTACACTACCCTCGGATACCCCCGGTTGACCCCGTTTTTTGAACGGAAATCCTTGACTGCATCGTTCAGCAGACGACCAAGATGTGCAGCTCCTACTTAATTGAGATGTACACCATCTCCTGAAAACAAAGATTTATCATAGTAAAAATTATCCCACGTGTCGACAAAGCCGATGTCCTCCTCCCTGCAGAGTTTGGCTAGTCGGCGATTTGTACTGGTAGCTATGTTGTAGAATCGGTTTTCTACATCAATCCGGGGAACAATTCCTGAAATTAAGGTTCTATTAGATTTATCCTTGAAGGACCTGATCAGCCACCGGTACTTGCAAAGTAGTTCCTCTGATCGCATCCGTTGGACATCGTTAGATCCAACGTGGGTGACGTACGTAGTGCTTGCGGGGGCGAGCCTGGAAACCTCTTCCACAGCCGCAACAATGTCGTCCACGCCGCCACCTGGGATACAGAATCGCTTTCTGGTCCTGGGTGCCCTGGCGCAGAACTCGGTTAATTGGCCACGGAACATTGAGTCGCCCACAAGCCGAACTTCTTCCGTTTCCTCTTCCTCGTCAATAGCAAGAATTTTGAAGCGGTTTTGGCATGTTGTCGGGATGACCTTCCTGGTACTGGTACTGGGATGCACATTGTTTCTCACTAACTGAAAGTTGTCCTGGGGGGGAGTGAGAATAGAGTCATTATTATTTTCTGCAACATCTAAGGTAGCTGCTGGTGTGGGTACCGGTACCGGTACTGTATGCACTGGAATGGTGGTTGCCATTGTAGTGGTTTCTTGGGCCGAGGGCACTCCTACGTTGAGTGTGGCAAATTCTTGAAGGGATTCAAGCTTCGTAGTCAGGGCATCGATCTTGCGGTGAGCTGCATTCAATTCATCCGCAATCTTCTCTCGGAGCTGGCAAAATCTACAAATTTGGACATCAGTATCAACAAACATGGTAGGGCCAAATTTACCGGAACAACTCGTGCAGGTTCGTTGCGGCGCCATGACGATATAATCACAATATGCCTGAAAATCGCACAAATTTATGTTAGCAAAATGGTACAATTAAAGCCTGAAAATCACAAAATGTTTATGTTAGCAATGTGATACAATTAATTCCTGAAAATCACACAAAATGTTGTTAGCAATATGATAAAATTAATATGCCTGTAAATCACAAAAAATATGTTAGCAATAGAACACAATTTATGCCTGAAAATAAAACAAAAATTGATGTTAGCAGTATGACACAGTTAAAGCCTGAAAATCACAAATGGACTAGAAATTTGTTACAAAATTTACGGGCAAAAAACAAAAAGTGGGAGAGGGTTAATGTAGCCTAGTGAGAAAACTGGAAAACAGTATACAGTACAGTAACAACAAGTATTTGTTAGCAATATGGTACAATTAATGCCTGTAAATCACAAAAAGAATATGTTAATCACAAAAAGAATATTATGCCTGTAAATCACAAAAAATATGTTAGCAATAGAACACAATTTATGACTGAAAATAAAACAAAAATTGATGTTAGCAGTATGACACAGTTAAAGCCTGAAAATTGCAAATGGACTTGTAATTTGTTACAAAATTTACTGGAAAAAAAAGTGGGAGAGGGTTAATTTAGCCTAGTGAGAAAACTGGAAAGCAGTATACAGTATAGCAACACAAATATTGGTTAGCAATATGGTACAATTAACGTAAATCACAAAAAGAATATGTTAATCACAAAAAGAATATGTTAATCACAAAAAGAATATGTTAGCAATAGAACACAATTTTATGCCTGAAAATAAAAATAAAATTATGTTAGCTGTATGACACAGTTAGGCTAAAGCCTGTATATTAGTTTATACAGTGGTCGACACAATAATAATATTAATGGAGTTAGTAATATCCCTGGCAAGAGTGTGAGAGGCCTATTAATACGGTGACAAGTATATGAAATGCGATTAATAAATAGGCTATCAAAAAGTATTACAGTAACTAAATTATTCTAACCCAATATTAAAACTATCTTGACAAATGTTAGTGTGTGCGATTTATATAGATAACCAAGATACAAAGTTCAACCAAGTACAGTATTGGCTAGACTTTGATATATAAAATACAAGAAGAGGGTTTGTTTATGCGTACACAGGTGGCGCTGGTATCGGCGGCGTCTCTACTAACTTGACAAATAGAATTTTGAAAAACAAACGTTTATCAGTCAAAACTACAGTACAATGTCATGCAAGATAACTACTGGGTGGTTTGCTAAGCACTTAACTACAGTGAGGGCTAAAATATCTACAATAAGTGCTAGAACTTTATAATATGAAACAAGCAAATAGTTTGTTTACTTTAGAGCGTCGGTCGTCACTAACCGGTACAAATTTAAACAAAAGCAGTCTCGATAAACAAACGTTTATCAGTCAAAAACACAGCAAAATTACATGCAAAGCAACTACAGGGCAGTTAAGCTAGAGCTTAGCTACAGCTCGTGCAATAACAAATAAGGGGATGAGTAATGGAGTACTCAAGTTATGGTCAAATTTCGAGCAGCGAAAGCGAAGTGCTGTTGGCGGGTGGGCTCGTGGGCGGGCTCGTGAAGGCGGTGCTGGTTGGGAGGAGGGGCGTCGACTGACTTGGGACAGAGGTGCATGTGGATTCAAAGTATTCTAAACCCATTGTCTACATCAGGTCTTTACTAAGCTGTATAACATCGCTTAACCCTTTCAGTAAACCATGATACGGTCAGTCTGCCGGCTATTGTTAGGCGAGTTCATGAAGTTTAGAAAGGGTCTGTGGGAAGTATGGTACCAATGATATACAGTTCATGAAGTTTAGAAGGGGTCTGTGGGAAGTATGGTACCAATGATATACAGTTCATGAAGTTTAGAAGGGGTCTGTGGGAAGTATGGTACCAATGATATACAGTTCATGAAGTTTAGAAAGGGTCTGTGGGAAGTATGGTACCAATGATATACAGTTCATGAAGTTTAGAAAGGGTCTGTGGGAAGTATGGTACCAATGATATACAGTTCATGAAGTTTAGAAAGGGTCTGTGGGAAGTATGGTACCAATGATATACAGTTCATGAAGTTTAGAAAGGGTCTGTGGGAAGTATGGTACCAATGATATACAGTTCATGAAGTTTAGAAAGGGCCTGTGGGAAGTATGGTACCAATGATATACAGTTCATGAAGTTTAGAAAGGGTCTGTGGGAAGTATGGTACCAATGATATACAGTTCATGAAGTTTAGAAAGGGTCTGTGGGAAGTATGGTACCAATGATATACAGTTCATGAAGTTTAGAAAGGGTCTGTGGGAAGTATGGTACCAATGATATACAGTTCATGAAGTTTAGAAAGGGTCTGTGGGAAGTATGGTACCAATGATATACAGTTTACCATTTTGCTTGGCAGAGGTGCTTCTTAACCCTTTCACGCACATATGACGCAGAGGTTGCCAGATTAGCAATAAGAAATAGAGTTCTCTCACTCTTATAATTAGCCTACCTCTCCAAAATTAGTTTTCTGCCCACATCTAACTCAAAGACAACTGCAGAGGTTGAAGTAACTAAACTAAAGGTTTCTAAATCCCCTGATGGTAACAAAGGCTTTAAAGTATCCCCAATAGGCTCAAAATCGCGTCATATGTAGGAGAGGGTTAAGATGTATATAATCGCCAGATGGTCGCGAAAATCAAAATGAAGAATTGCGTCTCAATACTGGAAGGATAAATGCTGGACTGAATTAACCCTTTCAGTACCGGTGCCGTCCTTTTAACATCATTATGGCTACTAACACCTTCAGTCTTGGCTCAGTTACTTTTTAGTGTGTTTGTGTGTGTGGAAATCACACACAAACACACACACCTAAGACCCCCTTTCGTAATAACACACACACAAACACACACACCTAAGACCTCCTTTCGTAATAACACACACACAAACACACACACCTAAGACCCCCTTTCGTAATAACACACACACACACACCTAAGACCCCCTTTCGTAATAACACACACACAAACACACACACCTAAGACCCCCTTTCGTAATAACACACACACAAACACACACACACCTAAGACCCCCTTTCGTAATAACACACACACAACCACACACACCTAAGACCCCCTTTCGTAATAAATTTGTAATGTTGTCCTCCTAAGTTAGAGGCTCGCTATCGCTTGCTAGGAAAAAATCGACACCTAAATTGCACGAAAGGTCTTAATATTGACAACAAAATGGGGCGAAAGGTCTTAAAATCGCCTATCTAATGGGGCGAACGTCTTAAAATCTTAAAACTAATGAGGCTAAATATGAGGGAGAAGGGAGTCCAGAAAAAGCAAAAACCCTCCCATTAACCCTATGCTTTATTTCCAGTCGATTTTATTCAATTTAAGGGGGGTCACCTGCTTGTTTTCTCTTTCTCTCCTTTTCTCTCTTTCTCTGGCTTGTATCCATTCGGCCCCATTCAGCCAACTGTTTTAAGACGTTTATCCTCATCCAGGTGTCAATTTCTTCCTGGCGAGCGATAGCGAGCCAGCATTGTATGGAGAAATCCGGCTTCGCCAGAAACATTTTTCTATCGAAAAATTTACAAATTTAGCTTGCTGTCAAAACAAAAATATATATATGGTGGCTCGCTACCGCTCGCCAAGAAAATATTGACACCTGGATGGGGTAAACGTCTTAAAACAGTGGGCTGAATGGGGCTGAATGGATACAAGCCAAAGAGAGAGGGAGAGAAAGAGAAACCAAGCAAGGTGAGCTCCCTTAACCCTTTGGCTGTGGCCATTTTTGGGCTATTTAGGGCATATTCAGGCACTCTTGAATGATAAATCAAGCATCTGCATTAAATGAAGTGTATTCTGCCAAAAACTAGGCGAGAATAGCTTAAAAATGACACCAGAATGGGCCCCGTACGTGGTCTGGTTCACTCGCAGTGGTGCCAGTGAAACGCGGGAAACCCGCTATTATGTAACACTCGCTCGCTTGGCTACACTGTTGGGAGACACAGAGAGAGACCCGCGCGAGACACAGTCAACCTCAGTGAGCCGCTCGGTGCTCTGAGGGTCGGAGGTGGGCCCCTCACGCTCCCGCCCACTGACACTCGATATTTACGGTTTTTACAGGCTTTAACAGCCTGGAAATTGCTGTAACTTGCCAGGACATTCCAGAACGTCCCCGCAACGAAAGGGTTAAGGAGAACCTGAGTAAGATAGTTTGTTAAAATAGTCTTCATAAGTCATTGATTCCTTAAGGTATTTACTAAGCTGAGTAAAATCATTTGGCAATGGAGTTTATACTGTAATAAAGTCATTAACAAATTATATAGATTATATAAATTATTCTGAGTGTGATTCAGATTATCTCTCTTTCTCTCTCTCTTTTTTTTTCTTTCTTTCTCTCTCTCTCTCTCTCTCTCTCTCTCTCCTTCTTCTTTGCCATCCTTTCCTTCCACTGTACCTTACTCTCGGGTTAGCTATCTCTACTAGAATTAAGTCCTGACCACCTCGCTGGTATCGTATGGTCAGTGTATCTACAGTATGTAAATCTATGTAAATCTCTCTCTCTTACACACACACACATAAAAAGTTAGAATAATATGAAACTTAACATTTGAGTAACATTATTTCTGTTAAAGTCTTATGTCTTAAGGGCAGGTTTTTAGTTTGTTTTCTACTCCTCCAGCAATCTTAAAATTTCACCCCCTTTACCCTCTTTCAAGATAATTTGTACATTTTTCGGTAGAAAAATGTCCCGGCTGAAAGCCGGTTCCTCTTAAATTATAGGCTCGCTATCGCGCGCCAGGAAAAAATCGACACCTAAATGGCACGAAGTCTTAAAATTGACAGAAATGGGGCGAAAGTTCTTAAAATCGCCAAACTAATGGGGCTAACATCTTAAAATCTCAAAAGCAATGGGGATAAACATGAGGGAGAAAGGGGTAAAGAAAAAAATCATCAAGTGGAAATCTCCCCTTAAGTGAATGTGATACAGTGATTGATAAAAGTGTGCTTAGCTTCAACAGGAACACAATACCCATTATGGTTTACAGGAACACAATACCCATTATGGTTTACAGGAATACAATACCCATTATGGTTTACAGGAATACAATACCCATTATGGTTTACAGGAATACAATACCCATTATGGTTTACAGGAATACAATACCCATTATGGTTTACAGGAATACAATACCCATTATGGTTTTACAGGAACACAATACCCATTATGGTTTACAGGAACACAATACCCATTATGGTTTACAGGAACACAATACCCATTATGGTTTACAGGAATACAATACCCATTATGGTTTACAGGAATACAATACCCATTATGGTTTACAGGAATACAATACCCATTATGGTTTACAGGAATACAATACCCATTATGGTTTACAGGAATACAATACCCATTATGGTTTACAGGAACACAATACCCATTATGGTTTTACAGGAACACAATACCCATTATGGTTTACAGGAACACAATACCCATTATGGTTTACAGGAACACAATACCCATTATGGTTTTACAGGAATACAATACGCATTATGGTTTACAGGAATACAATACGCATTATGGTTTACAGGAACACAATACCCATTATGGTTTTACAGGAATACAATACCCATTATGGTTTACAGGAATACAATACGCATTATGGTTTATAGGAATATAGTACGCATTATGGTTTTACAGGAACACAATACCCATTATGGTTTACAGGAACACAATACCCATTATGGTTTTAATAGAATACAATACCCATTATGGTTTACAGGAACACAATACCCATTATGGTTTTACAGGAATACAATACGCATTATGGTTTTACAGGAACACAATACGCATTATGGTTTTACAGGAACACAATACCCATTATGGTTTTAATAGAATACAATATGCATTATGGTTTTACAGGAATACAATACGCATTATGGTTTTACAGGAATACAATACCCATTATGGTTTTACAGGAATACAATACGCATTATGGTTTTACAGGAATACAATACGCATTATGGTTTACAGGAATACAATACGCATTATGGTTTTACAGGAACACAATACGCATTATGGTTTTACAGGAATACAATACCCATTATGGTTTACAGGAACACAATACCCATTATGGTTTACAGGAATACAATACCCATTATGGTTTTACAGGAACACAATACCCATTATGGTTTTACAGGAATACAATACCCATTATGGTTTACAGGAATACAATACCCATTATGGTTTTACAGGAACACAATACCCATTATGGTTTACAGGAATACAATACCCATTATGGTTTACAGGAACACAATACCCATTATGGTTTTACAGGAACACAATACCCATTATGGTTTACAGGAATACAATACGCATTATGGTTTTACAGGAACACAATACGCATTATGGTTTTACAGGAATACAATACCCATTATGGTTTTACAGGAATACAATACCCATTATGGTTTACAGGAACACAATACCCATTATGGTTTTACAGGAACACAATACCCATTATGGTTTACAGGAATACAATACGCATTATGGTTTTATATTGGAACTGAATAGATTTATTCACATTTAGTTGTACATTATTTTCTCGTACTTTATATGATTATGCTCTACCTAAAACAAGTATCGTTCCATGTTATACATATGTCATGAGTGAAGTATTGTTTACACATTTTGATGTGAATAAACAGTAGCCTAATATGTACTCTCTCAATCCCTATTATTGTGTCTTTATTTGTTTTTCTATCTATTGTTTTTCTTCATACGGTTATCTCCTTGCAATAAACCGCAAGGTCTAATCGATATGTTAACGCTTCATTGTGATTGAGTTTCTGAGTGAGAGTGAACCTTGACTGACTCCCCCCCCCCCTTCCTCCAGTGTAGCGTCACCCCCCCCCCCCCAGTACCGTTGTCAGGGTGCTATTGTTTGTAGCAACCTTCACCAATACTCTCACACACCACCATCACCCCACCTATCTTACTGTTTATATATATATATATATATATATATATATATATATATACTGTATATATATATATATATATATATATATATATATATATATATATATATATATGTTGGTAAAGCCAGGTAATACATTTTCTTTAATACATACGAGGTTGAAAGAAATGGCAATTTCTGCGTTGGAAATTTTATTATTCAAAGTTTCCAGGTCTCTGATGAGTTTTCGCTGGGTGGCAGGAAGTAGATGAAGGAGATGAGCAAAATTCATGGTGGTACAGGGTTACATTAAAGTACATGAAGATACAGGATATACGACGCGTTTCACTGGACAACCAGCATTATCAAGTAAGGAAGGAATGATATAAAAGGTAAACAGGAAGGGTATATATAGAGGGTGGAGGATCAGAGGTGGCGGAAAACAGGGGGCAAAAGTCTGCGATTGGTGGAAGGCTAAACTAGGAGAGAGAAAAGGGGTAACCGCTTCACGCATGCGCACTGGATGCGGGATGGTGGTCGATAGGTGGGGTCGAAGCTGATTGGCTGAGTGTCGAGGGGCGTGGCCTAAGTTGTGTGGCGCCTGCAGAAGACGAAGCTGAAGGAGGTAGCGCGGGGGGCTGCGTCAAGGGCACCGGACTTAACTTCACCTTTGAAAAATCTAACAATGGACAACTCCCCTTCCTCGACATCCTCGTAGCTCTGAACGACCATGGGTTCAAAACCACCGTCTACATTAAACCTACTAACACAGGACAATGCCTCAACGGTGATAGTGAATGCCCCCGCCGTTATCTTCTATCCTCCATCTCCGCCTATGTTAGGAGAGCCCTCACGCACTGCTCTACCTGGGCCGACACCCACCAGGAACTAGAAAGACTATCCCAAGTTTTAGTAAATAACGGATACTCCAACTCCGACATCTCCAGCACCATCAACCACCATCTTGAAAAATGGTACACCCAAAGCCCTCCTAACATTGACCCCCCCAATGAAATTAAGATCTTCTACCGCAATTACATGTCCTCTGAACACAAAAATGACGAGGCCGTCTTAAAAGAAATAATCTCCAAGCATGTCCACCCAACCAACCCGGAAAACAAAATCAAAATGGGCGGGTGCCCAACCCCGAAAAGGGTTGAAATAGGGGAGCTATCCCCCCGCCAAAGGCGGCTTTCTAGGGCCTTTTCTAGCTGATGCTGAGAGGATTGGGTTCTAGTTATGTGGTGATGGGCTGGTCTATCAGAGTGAGAGCTGAGCAATCTCTGCCATACCCATAGCTTACTCTGACTTTTCCTTTAACTTATATATTTTCTAGATCTCAAGTGACGGCGTCTCTTCCGTGGATTGACCTCCCAATCTACCAAGATTGGAAGCCAAAGCGTCACATTTTTCCCTTGCCCCTCAACTTTCTCTTCATAATTGCTGAGGGGCACAGGGCCCTGGGTGGGGCTTTGGTTTCCCGGGCGTTTCCGCACCCTCCTCAGCCCCCCGCCATGGAGTGGCTTCGGTCACCCAGGCTTTATTGTGGTCGGCGGGGAGGGTTCTGTGGGGGCACTCGGTTATGGCCTTGGAATTGCTCGGGGCCTTGGGGCTGTTCGGCCAGGCAGCTTGGGGAACAACAACAACAACAACAACAAAATCAAATTAATAATTTATTACAAATCCCCCAAGACCTCCAACCTCGTTCTCCGCAACAAACCAGCCTCCACCAAGATAAAGAGCCCGATGACCGACGATCACGTCATTTACCAACATACCTGTAATTACGAGGACTGTGGACCTCATTCCTATATTGGTATGATGCAGACTCGTCTTTCACGTCGGTTAACTCTTCACCTTAAGGCTGGAGCCATCAAAGACCACTATCTCACCCCTAACCACCCTCACCTCACACGCAACGAGTTAGAGAAACACACCACCATACTCGATAAAGAAAGTGACCCAAGGAGATTACCTATACTCGAAGCTTTATATATCCAAGCCTTACATCCCAACATCAACAACCAAACTCTGGACCTTCAGATCCTTCCTTCTGCCAAAAGGCACTACCCTACAGGACCTAACACCCCTCCTCGCCCCCGGTGCCCTTGACGCAGCCCCCCGCGCTACCTCCTTCAGCTTCGTCTTCTGCAGGCGCCACACAACTTAGGCCACGCCCCTCGACACGCAGCCAATCAGCTTCGACCCCACCTATCGACCACCATCCCGCATCCAGTGCGCATGCGTGAAGCGGTTACCCCCTTTCTCTCTCCTAGTTTAGCCTTCCACCAATCGCAGACTTTTGCCCCCTGTTTTCCGCCACCTCTGATCCTCCACCCTCTATATATACCCTTCCTGTTTACCTTTTATATCATTCCTTCCTTACTTGATAATGCTGGTTGTCCAGTGAAACGCGTCGTATATCCTGTATCTTCATGTACTTTAATGTAACCCTGTACCACCATGAATTTTGCTCATCTCCTTCATCTACTTCCTGCCACAGAGCGAAAACTCATCAGAGACCTGGAAACTTTGAATAATAAAATTTCCAACGCAGAAATTGCCATTTCTTTCAACCTCGTATGTATTAAAGAAAATATATATATATATATGTATATATATATATATATATAATTATATATACTGTATATATATACCGGTATATATATATATATATATATATATATATATATATATATATATATATATAATTATATATACTGTATATATATACCGGTATATATATATATATATATATATATATATCAGTCAGCCTGTAAACCGCAGTCAATTCATGAAATGCCTAAACATATTTGTCAATATGTGAAATGACTGATTACTAACTATACTCGGTTTCTTTTCATCTGACGATATATTGCATCCCTCAGCAGCTAATTTATCGATACTTAATGGACAAATATGAAACTACTATCTCTCTACATCATACTAAGACCAAGTGTGTATAATTAGCACCATATTTCACTACAAAACCTTAAACAAAAATTATAAATCTTGATGGGAACTTTGCAATTTTCCGTCAATTGAAAAGAAACAGTTAGGTTAGGTTAGGTTAGGTTAGGTATGTCAGGTTAGGTTAGGTTAGGTTAAGCTAAGTTAAATTATATTGATATCCAGTACCACCTATCATTATGAAGTGAATCAAGTTGTTCACGCAATGACACACCTCAATCTGCTATTGACAAGCTAGAAGTCAACTGTGGAAGTTGCCCTACCTACTTAACCTAACCTAGGTAGGTTAGTAA
The DNA here is from genome assembly GCA_032716605.1 of Paralithodes platypus. Lineage (NCBI taxonomy): Eukaryota > Metazoa > Arthropoda > Malacostraca > Decapoda > Lithodidae > Paralithodes > Paralithodes platypus. The sequence continues at coordinate 10,771,695 of CM064560.1, read as the reverse complement.
CCAGTTAGTACGGTAACCAGTCAACTGTGGGAGTTGCCCTACCTACTTAACCTAACCTAGGTAGGTTAGTAACCAGTTAGTACGGTAACCAGTCAACTGTGGGAGTTGCCCTACCTACTTAACCTAACCTAGGTAGGTTAGTAACCAGTTAGTACGGTAACCAGTCAACTGTGGGAGTTGCCCTACCTACTTAACCTAACCTAGGTAGGTTAGTAACCAGTTAGTACGGTAACCAGTCAACTGTGGGAGTTGCCCTACCTACTTAACCTAACCTAGGTAGGTTAGTAATCAGTTAGTACGGTAACCAGTCAACTGTGGGAGTTGCCCTACCTACTTAACCTAACCTAGGTAGGTTAGTAACCAGTTAGTACGGTAACCAGTCAACTGTGGGAGTTGCCCTACCTACTTAACCTAACCTAGGTAGGTTAGTAACCAGTTAGTACGGTAACCAGTCAACTGTGGGAGTTGCCCTACCTACTTAACCTAACCTAGGTAGGTTAGTAACCAGTTAGTACGGTAACCAGTCAACTGTGGGAGTTGCCCTACCTACTTAACCTAACCTAGGTAGGTTAGTAACCAGTTAGTACGGTAACCAGTCATGTCACAGCGTGACTAGTTTCACAGACTGACTTCAACATAATCTATATGTATCTCTCTCACTCTCTTATATATATATATATATATATATATATATATATATTATACTGTATATGCAGTACATGCACTCACTGAGGCAGTGTATAGACAACAAAACTGATATATATTATATGGACTAGAGATCGAGGGGATCCAGAATTCCTGGGTCTTTATGACAATTTATTGTTTTAACCGCTTGAGAAAAATGACTGTATATGATTTTACTAAGAGCTTGTGGGAGCTACATATTTAGTAGGGCCAGTATTCACCCCCTTCGATTCCTAGAGGTTCTTCCTAAGTACATGAAATTGCATAATGATAACTAGACTACATTAATACAAAATGCGTTAACAAATAATTAATCAGTTGAAATAGGCAATGGATAATATAAGATGATTAGTACATGAAACAACTAATATTTTGGTGAGCTATCATACGGGCAGGTCTAATTTTTGCAATATTGCACCACACAAATTCATGTGACTCAATACCAGGGTGGGGATAGAGCTTTTGGTATATTATTCATGTACTCATCTCTCTCTTTCTCTCCAAAGCTTTTAGTGAGTCAATCGACTAACAATTGGAGATATTAACGTTCTGTCAAACCAAAATGAGCGTAATCCATAATATTACCCAGAGTTACTGTTGTTGTTGTATGTAGCTATATATCTAACAGACACACACACACACACACGCTCACACAGGCTAACATACACGCTAACACAGAAATGAGCGTGATCCATAATATTACCCAGAGTTACTGTAGTTGTTGTATGTAGCTATATATCTCACACACACACACACACACACACACACACACACGCTCACACAGGCTAACATACACGCTAACACAGAAATGAGCGTGATCCATAATATTACCCAGAGTTACTGTAGTTGTTGTATGTAGCTATATATCTAACAGACACACACACACACACACACACACACGCTCACACAGGCTAACATACACGCTAACACAGAAATGAGCGTGATCTATAATATTACCTAGAGTTACTGTAGTTATTGTATGTAGCTATATATCTCACACACACACACACACACATACACGCTCACACAGGCTAACATACACGCTAACACAGAAATGAGCGTGATCCATAATATTACCCAGAGTTACTGTAGTTGTTGTATGTAGCTATAATTATATCTAACAGACACACACACACACGCTCACACAGGCTAACATACACGCTAACACAGAAACACACATACAGTATACACGGATTTGAACACCGACATACATGCGCAACAACACATGCAGTCACATAGAAACACACACATAATTATTCATATAAACATCTATGGACACTAATAGCACGCATTAATATGAATCCGTATCGAACCCACACAAGACAATAACTAATTATATATCCCTGATGCTTCGGAAATTGCATATAAGAATAAGATTCTTATAGGTGTGACTTTATTTAAATATATGTATTATATCTGCTTTAAACAATTAATGCTGAAACAGTTATATATATATATATATATATATATATATATATATATATATATATATATATATATATATATATATTACCATGGCGATAATATGTTCGTTGTAGTTTTAGCAATATCTAAGTGTCTTCAATGTCTTCAACAAAAGCCCTTCTATTATTACTTTTATATTTCGCTTTAATACATTGGTGTCTGCATGGCCTTCAGAAAAAACACTTATTAACCCTTTTAGTACAGATGACGTCTTTTATATTATATTTCAGTTACATTTAGACGATTGTATGAACCTTCGGAAGGAAATATGGTAGCTAAAAGGATTCATTGAGACAGCCTGCAGCCTTTCAATGTGTAGAAGTCTTACCTAAGCTGAATAAAATTGTCTAATAGTTGCCAGAATACAATAACAAAAACATCACCGGTACTGAAGGGGTTAATGGTCTTATATATATATATATATATATATATATATATATATATATATATATATATATTACCAGACCAGACCAGATGGCTGGAGTAAAGTAGGAAAGAAGAGCAATTATTGGGACAGAGGAAGAACAAGCGGAGAAGTGAGAAGTACAGTGGAAGACTGAAAGATCTCGGGCTCAACCAAGTTGCTTCATTGTTACAAATTAATAAGCCATGACATATAATAATTGGACTGAGTCGGTGCATTCGATCGTGACTACCAGGTACAGTTGGCCACATTAGCTTGTATCCACGCCTTGTTTTTATGTATGGAAGGATAATTAGTATGAGTGAATTAGAAGAAGAATCTTATATACATTTTTTGTTTTTTGTTTTTTTTTGCCAGACGCCGTAATTTCTGAGAAGGGGTGGCCATGAAGATTAGGCGTTTGTCATGAATTGCTAGGTCAAGTTGCCTGGGCTTGACATCTACCAATAACATTCTGACAGTGAGGATTTGATCCACCGACCCTCTGATCAGCAGCCGACGCTCTACTGACTATGCCACAGTCATATTATTAAACTATTACATAAGAAAATACACTTCTAATTCAACCATATTAATTATCCTTCTATATATATAAACATAATAATGATATCCAGGCTATCCAACGAGATTTACATACACTACAGGAATGGGCAGTAAATTGGCAGATGAAGTTCAGTGTAGATAAATACAGTGTAGTAAAATTAGGAAAATCAATAGAAAATGTAGGATATAAATTAGATAACGTGGATATAAGTGACTCAGATAATGAAAACTATTTGGGAGTCATCGGCAATTATGATGTGAAACCAAGAAATCATTGCATCAGTGTTCGAAATAAGGCAAATAAAGTGCTTGGATTTATATCTAGAAGTGTAAGTAACAGAACAGCAGACGTAATCTTAAAACATATCTAGCGTTAGTGAGGCTATTTATGGAATGTGCTGTTAAATGATAGTGTCCTTATTACAGAATGGACATACATTTTTTTGGACAGAGTACAACGAAGAATGATTAAATGATCCATAATATTAGAAATCTTCCATATGAAGAAGAGTTGAAGAAATCAGGCTTACATTTGTTAGAGGTATTCAAGTAGGTAAGTGGGGTTAATAAAAGGGACAGTATAGATGTACTGAAGCTCAGTGATAGCGAGATAACTTGAACAAATGGTTTCAAATTGGATACATTTAGTTTCAGGAAAGATGTAGGTTAATTATTGATTTGGTAACAGAGTTGTAGATAGGTGGAATAGGCTACCTAGCGCCATAGAAGGATCAAGAACGATAGAGAGCTTCAAGGTAAAATTGTATAGCTATATGGACGAGATCGGTAGAGTGTGAGAAGGATCTGCCTTGTCTGGGCCAATCGACTCTCTGCGGACTCCCATTTCCATACGTCCTTATACAAATTAATGAGATCAACTGTACATGCCAGAGTTTTGAATAATATAATAGTGATGGTGATGAAGATGAACCACTATTGTCATCATCATCATCATCATATGTTCATCAGCAGGAATAAAAGTGTTGGGTCAATTAAGGGGAGATATAATTATATTTATTGGATTATTTATTTATATAATTTTATTCTATTTTTTAGTTGCCTCCCTGGAAATCCATTAACCCATTCAGACTCGTATGACGCAGAGGTTGCCAGATTAACAATAAGAAATAGAGTTCTCTCACTCTCATAATTACCTCTCCAAAATTAGTTTTCTGCCCACAGCTAACTCAAAGACAACTGCAGAGGTTGAAGTAACTAAACTAAAGGTTTCTAAATACCCCTGATGGTAACAAAGGCTTTAAAGTATCCCCAATTGGCTCAAAAGCGCGTCATATGTCGGAGAGGGTTAAGGGGAGATAGGCCGGTTTTTAGGCATTTTTTGCATGTAGGCCTATTCATTACTCTTCTAGTTTCCTCCCTAGACCTCCATCAAATGTAAAGAAAACATCCATTAGATTCTAGATTAATTTATACATATTTCGGCAGAAAAATTTCCCGGCCGAAGGCCGGTTTTTCCAACATTACAGGCTCACTATAGTTCGTCAGGGAAGAAATTGACACCTAAATAGCACGAAAGGTCTAAAATTATAAATATTGACGAAGAAATGGGGCGAAAGGTATTAAAATCGCCAAACTAATGGGCCGAACGTCATAAAATCTGAAAACTATTGGGGCTAAGCATGAGAAAGCAAGGGGACCATGTTACGATCCAGGTTCTCAAAGACACAGGGCTCTTCAACATTGGACTAGATAATGGCCAAATGCAACAACGGTAACACTAGATCCAACCCCTGCCTTAAACACTGGAAAACAAAACACCATTACCGCCCTGAGTCGTGCCTGGACAACGAGGTATCCTATGACTCGGTAACTGGTGCACACACACTAGGCTGACGCTCGATGAAACAGCCTATTCTCAAACAGTAAAAGATTACTCGATTAGGTTACACAAAGAAAAGATAGTTAACGTAATTAATTAACGTTACGGTAGATACTCAAATAACTGGCACTCCTGTATTAAGAAAGTGCAATGCTAGTCCTGCAACATCAACTGGAAACTTCTGAAATAAGTCTGATGCTGGGAAGATGTTCGTAAAGAATCTTGAACAATTATAATGCAGAATACGGGTCACAATAAATACTAGGACATATAGTATATATGGATGGAGTTATGAAAGAAATACTATCAAGAGCAGTGGATGTTGGTGTATCGCTGAAAAGGGAGGGAATTGAGTGGAAGCTACCTATACTGCTGTTTGCGGATGATACAGTTCTGATGAGTGATAATGAATGGGAGTTGCAGGGTCTGGTAAATGAGTTTGGAACAGTGTGCGAAAAACGGAATTTGAAGGTAAATACGGGGAAGAGCAAGGTTATGGTCTTCGAAAGGGGTGAAGTCACAGAGTGTGAGGTGAAGCTGAACGGTCAGGCTATGGAGATCGTCAACTCTTTTAAGTATCTGGGCAGTGTGTTGAGTAAAGATGGGACTATGGATGAAGAGGTGCGGGAGAGGGTACAACAGGGGAAGAGCAGTAACAAGAAATAGGGTGGTCAGTATGGAAGTGAAGAAGTCCTTGCATGACAGTGTGGTAATCCCGACACTGACTTACGGAAGCGAAGCATGGACGTTGGTTGAGAGACTCAGACCAAGAGTGAGAGCAGTGGAAATGAATTACTTAAGGAGTGCGTGCGGAGTTACAGGGAGGGATAGACAGACTAATGAGGAAGTAAGAAGGAGGTGTGGTGTGGAGGTAGATGTGCTGGAAAGTGTGAAAAGGAACAACTTGAGATGGTTCGGCCATATGGAACGTATGGAGGGCGAGAGAATGACTAAGAGGGTGTACGAGAGCGAGGTGGAGGGACAGAGGGGGAGAGGTAGACCGAATATGAGGTGGAAGGATGGAGTGAGGAACTACATGAACGAAGGCGGTGCTGGTTGGGGGGAGGGGCGTCGACTGACTGGGGACAGAGGTGCATGGGGGCGGTTCGTTCGTGGCCACCCCTTCGGGGATCACGGCGTCAGGCAATAGATAGATAGATAGACATATAGTAATAATAGGCAGGCGAATAATAAAGACTGCGCAAAGGTAGTAATGCTCGACAACTAAAGAAATGCTTTGTGACACAACGCAACAGCCTACTAGGGTTGTGCAACTCAACAACAACCTCGGCTCAAAAGTGCAGCGAATAATAATGTTGCATACATATAATAATGGAGCTTATCTCTAACCAGTGTCTGCTTAGTTAATAAAGTCTAGCTGGGGTATCAAGGCAGGGCAACAATGGGCGACCATGCGGCTCGTAGCCTAACGTTGTCCGAAGGTGGTATAATGAAGATTACGTTATATGACGGGGATGCTCTCTTGATAAATCTAGCTCTCTAGTACCTAGTTTTATCCTGGCGATCCCTCAGAAGTCAACACAAAGAGGCAGCACTATGTTGTGAGGGATAGGCTATGGCCCTCTCACACCACAGCGCTGTGCTCGCAAGGTAAACCCACCCGAAGACAACTTGGCTCCCACAGTACCTGTCGATGTCGTGCAGGGCTTAGCTAACACTGCACACATCGGAGACAACGACACAGTAACCTTACCCCTAGTCTAGCTTTAGATAACCAAGCAGAATCACTCAACACCTTGCCAGGGAGACATATACCAGTCTACAACCTTCCCGAGAGAGGACACACACGGAAAAGTCCGTCTCTCCAAACCTCATACATAGAAATATCTGAGAGCTTCGCGTACAATACGACTGGCCGACGGTGAACGTCTGTGCTGAAACCAGAAGGGATGTTGAGTTTAATAAAGATTAGAGAATGAGAAAGGAGAAGTCGAGAGAGGAATAGTATGCAAAGTGGCGAGTATGGGGGACAGAATTGCAAAGGATGTAGACGATACGCGTGTCAGGCAAGCTCTGAGCTGGTAAAGAACACGCGGCCGCGATGGGCAGGGACTAGTTGACCACCCGGCCGCCAACGCCGTCAGCGCCCAAGCGAGCCGGGCCACAGCTCACCCCGCTGCCAGGTGTACTCCCTCACCCTCTCTCGCTCGCCTCCCACACAAGCAACATTTATATTATAGCGAATATAAAATATAAGGCGCGGTCACAGACCAAAACAAAGACCATTTCTAGACTGTCTGTGGCAACACGACCCTAATGAAATAAAGCAGATCATTCTAGGACAACTGTAGCCTATCCCCCCATCCTGGCGAGCGCTAGCGAGCTGCAATGCCCCACGCAACCATTCTGCCAGCGCCGGGAGGCGTCACACCCCCCCCAAGATATGGGACACTCAACCATGAGCCCATATCTGAACAGGCAGAATGCCGCTAGGATCTGCCACTCCTAACCACTCGGCCACTCATGGAATGCAAGCTCAGTCTCCTCAAAAAAATACAACAACATTTATATAAAAAAAAAATCTTATCACCCTTCCTGGACATAATACATTAATTCATAACATTGTGCTCCCAGAGCGAGCTTTAAAAAGCACAGCCTACTGAGGGAAAATCATCTGCACTCAGTACTCAGCTACAATATTATCTTAAAATTAATTATTAAAAAGAAAGAGTTTTTATTTAATTTTTCATATTTTATTTTAATGTTGTTTTTGGCGGCTACTATAGATGTAGCCTAATTTTCTTCTAATCAAAGCCAACAACTCCTGCCCTGCGACCCTACGCTGATGCTACACACGCGAGCCAACAAGCACCAGCGCAAAAATACACCGCGAGCCAAGACAGGAGGCTATACCAACATACTGTGGTAGCCTACCCCGGATCCTCCACCCACGACAGACACTGACTGAACAGCGAGGGTTCTCCTGCAAACAAAGCCAAAACATTATCAGTGCCCTTAGCATGCCACACATCCAACTTGTGTTCCGGCAGCACAACAACACCTGACACTGATAAACTGTCCAGTTCATCGCAAGACTGGCACTTCTCTTCGCTCTTTCCGGCAACGGGGCCTGCCAATAACCCTTCACTAGTTCTACCTTCGTGATGAGCGAGGCAGCCCCGAAGCGGTCTATGGTGTCGTCAACTCTGGGTAATGGATAGGCGTCTGTCAGGGATAATGCTTCCACACTCTTGCAATCAACATACACACGGACTCTGCCACCAAACTCAGGTTGCAAAGCCACTGGCAACGACCACTCACGATATTCCTCATCCCTCAGACCCCCTCTCCACACGCTGTCCAGCTCCGCCTTCACAACAGGCTGTCGAGCAGGATTCACACGGCAGGGAACCAACTCGAGCCTTGCACTGTCTCCAGCCTCCATGTCGGATTCTACCCCGTACATCAGGCCTGGAGAAGCAACAAACATGCGGACGGACTGCCACAGCCTAGCAAACAACTCCTCCCGTCTCTCAGGAACAAGAGGCTGCAACCCATCTCGCAGAACAACATGCCCAGTGCCCTCCCACATCTCCTTCACCATGTGGAGAGGAGCCCTCACCTGATGCCCGAAAACAAGCTCATTCGGACTGAAACCGAGACTCTCTCCAGGTACTTCTCTTGCCGCGAACAAAACATACGGCAGACCAAGGTCCCAATCCTTTCCGTTCTCTGCGCAATAACATCGAAGCATGCTTTTTAGCGTGGCGTGCCACCTCTCCAACACCCCTTGACTCTCCGGGTGATACGCAGAAGAGACGACAGTGCTGATGCCATGCTGAATCATAGTTTGTTTGAACAGATTAGAGGTAAAATTAGAACCTTGGTCCGATTGCACCTCTTGCGGGTAACCATACCGCGAGCAATACAAGAGCAGGTTCCGGACAACAGTTTTCGCCGTGCCATTTCTCATTGGATATGCATCAGGATAACGAGTGGCCACATCCATGATAGTTAATAGAAATTTATTACCGGCACTAGTAGGGGTTAGGGGTCCGACCATCTCAATGATGACCTTACTGAAGGGCGGTCCACTGACAGGAATTGGGTGCAACGGGGCTCTCGGAATTGTTTGGTTAGGTTTTCCAACCCTCTGGCACGTATGACACCTTGCTATCCAGGTTACCACCTGCCCCTTCAACCCCGGCCACCAAAAAAAAAATTCTAAAGCCGCCACCGTTTTTCTCACCCCTAGATGTCCTGCCAGTGGTATGTCATGCGCCAGCCTCAGTAGGCTATCCCTGCACTCCCGTGGCACCACCAACTGGTCCACTACTCCGGATCCCTCTTGCCAACTACGTTTAGTGTCTTGAAAACGCCTATAGAGGATGCCTTCTAAATAAAAAAAATCTCCTGGCTGTGCATCGCCGTCCTCGTCGAGCTCTACAGCTCCATTAGCACACGTTTGGAGCTCAGGGTCCTCTAGTTGCAACCGACGTATATCTGAGGGTGCCAAGCGATCTAACTGCTCCCGGAGCAATGCATGACCTTCCCCGATACTGGGCTGCTCCCTCTGTCTCTCTCGATGTACATAACGTTGCTGTCGTGGAGACTCTTCATGCCCAGCCTCGTCACTCTCGATGACAGGCCCAGGGGCTACTCCAGAATTAAGTAATGGTGCTAATACTGAATCACCCAGGAGAGCCGCCGAGTCAAAACTCTTAAAACCAACTCCAGCTTTAGCCTCCTCCTGTTGATCGTTCCTCCGCTGGTCTGAAGACGGAGGACTAGGCTGTGACACTTTAGCTGCCCGAGCTCGGGTGACAACACACGCCATTGGTTGTGTCTGGCACTGCTCGACCCACTCTTGCTCTTCCCTACTCACGTCGGCCGGCCTCTCGGCAACGACTAAGGGTAGAACCTCAGAAGCGGGCATTGCAAAGTCGTTGCCGAGAAGAAGGTCGACGCCCTCCACTGGCAGTTTCTCCACAATCCCGACATCCAATTCACGTGCCACACCATCCACCTCCAACTACAACCGCACCAGCGGATATGACCGAGTTGCATTAATACCCTGCACCACCACCACCCGAGCCGCGTTTATAGGGTAGCCAGTCAAGTTTTTCATCAGAGTCTGGGAAGCACCTGTATCACGCAAGACCTCTACTCCATGCTTGCGCCCCGCCCACATCACGCAACCCCGCCCTCTATGGTCGCAAAAAACATCCTGAGCAGCGTTCGAGCCTCCCAGGTGCTTCTGCATTGGCTGTGCCTCAGCCTCTGACGAACTGCCCCGGGCAAACTCAGATGACTTCGGAGACACACCAATGTTGCAGGCCAAAGACACAGCTGCTGTAGGTGGTTTGCTAGGACAGACTCTTGCAAAGTGCCCCTTTTTATGACAATGATAACACTCCAACTCCCCTTTGGGCTTCCCTTGGTACTGGGAAGGGCCCGGCCCCTTCTTAAATGGGACGGTGCTAGTCTTGTGGTCAGTCTTGGTATCATGGCTCTTGTACTTGTTTGCATAAGGTACATCACTAACTCAGGGGGGTGGGGCGTCACGCCCCTTGTTACCTGCCTCACTACGCTGGGCAGACCCGCACCCACGAGTTAGTGATAGCCGGAGGTCAGCCATCTCAGCTGCCTCCTGTAGAGTTTTTGGTTGCTTTTCTTTAAGGTTTAACGTCAGGTCGCCGCCCGTGCATTTGAAAAACTGCTCTAAAAGCACCAACTGTTTAATGTCGTCAAACGTAGTAGCTTTCTCCGACCTCAGCCAATTCCCAAAAGCATCGGACAGCTCCCGGGCATGCTCCAAAAAGGTGCTCTCCCGACCCTTGGTAACACCCCGGAACTTCAACCTGTACGTCTCTGGTTGTAGTTCGTATGCTCTCAGGACAGCCTCCTTGAGTTCCTCATAGATAATACAAGACTCTATAGGCAACGCATCGTAGGCTTTAAGACCCTTGCCTATTAATCTAGAGGATACAAGTGCTGCCCATTTATTCTCTGGCCACTGGTGTTCCTGGCACTTCTTCTCAAAGCGTGTGAAAAATTATGTTACACCACTCTCATCAAACACCGGAACCAGTTTCAATAAGTGCGAGAGAGATTGATCATGAGCACGGTTACCAGCCCCAAGTCGCTGTCCCGTTGTCTCTACTCGCGACTTCTCTACGTCCCTGTCGGCACAGTACCTAGTCGACTCAGCTTGGATTTTTGCTAGCTCTATTTGCTGCTCACCTGCCCTGATAGCCTTTCTCTCTTCGATCTTAGCTAATTCGAACTGAAGCAATAATTCTGGAGATAACCCTTGAGGAGGTGAAGGTGCTACAATGTTTGAAATTACCGGTGGTCCCCCCAGGGGCAACCCACCCTGCCAGCCACCACCCACCTGCGGAAGCGTACCCGGGGTCGGCAAACTACTGGGATGGCTGGGAGTCGAGTGTAGGGGAAGCATGGCCGAAGGGCTCTGAGCACTCAACCCATCTCGCTCACCAGTCACCCTGCCCAGTACACACGTTATCAAGTTACCCTTGGTCATGCTGCTAGTAACCGCATGACCGATAGCTGTGGCCAGGCATTGAAGACCGTACCGATCCATACCCTCCAACCGCTCGGCAGTAACAGGCCATTGCAAAAATATCCTAGCATCCTCCTCACAGTTCACCCGATTAACCCTTTCATCATGCTGCTGTTCCTCAGTTTCGACATTACGTACTGTGTCTCCATTCTCCTCTGACCCGGTATAAGACATGATGCTCACAAAAATTTCTCACCACAATATTCAGAAAAGAAGTACCCCAAACTCTTATGTAGCACTATTCACTTGCCAAAAATGTCTGAAGACTCTCAAGTGCTATACTACTTTGCCAAAAAAAAATTAACGTGCCCACTATCCACTATATTCCTCAATAAAACAAATGACCACAACAATCCTGCAATTATCTCTTAGTTCACAAGATCCTGAGCTAGGTCGCCATTTGTTACGATCCAGGTTCTCAAAGACACAGGGCTCTTCAACATTGGACTAGATAATGGCCAAATGCAACAACGGTAACACTAGATCCAACCCCTGCCTTAAACACTGGAAAACAAAACACCATTACCGCCCTGAGTCGTGCCTGGACAACGAGGTATCCTATGACTCGGTAACTGGTGCACACACACTAGGCTGACGCTCGATGAAACAGCCTATTCTCAAACAGTAAAAGATTACTCGATTAGGTTACACAAAGAAAAGATAGTTAACGTGATTAATTAACGTTACGGTAGATACTAAAAAAACTGGCACTCCTGTATTAAAGAAAGTGCAATGCTAGTCCTGCAACATCAACTGGAAACTTCTGAAATAAGTCTGATGCTGGGAAGATGTTCGTAAAGAGTCTTGAACAATTATAATGTAGAATACGGGTCACAATAAATACTAGGACATATAGTAATAATAGGCAGGCGAATAATAAAGACTGCGCAAAGGTAGTAATGCTCGACAACTAAAGAAATGCTTCGTGACACAATGCAACAGCCTACTAGGGTTGTGCAACTCAACAACAACCTCGGCTCAAAAGTGCAGCGAATAATAATGTTGCATACATATAATAATGGAGCTTATCTCTAACCAGTGTCTGCTTAGTTAATAAAGTCTAGCTGGGGTATCAAGGCAGGGCAACAATGGGCGACCATGCGGCTCGTAGCCTAACGTTGTCCGAAGGTGGTATAATGAAGATTACGTTATATGACGGGGATGCTCTCAGAAGTCAACACAAAGAGGCAGCACTATGTTGTGAGGGATAGGCTATGGCCCTCTCACACCACAGCGCTGTACTCGCAAGGTAAACCCACCCGAAGACAACTTAGGCTCCCACAGTACCTGTCGATGTCGTTCAGGGCTTACCTAACACTGCACACATCGGAGACAACGACACAGTAACCTTACCCCTAGTCTAGCTTTAGATAACCAAGCAGAATCACTCAACACCTTGCCAGGGAGACATATACCGGTCTACAACCTTCCCGAGAGAGGAAACACACGGAAAAGTCCGTCTCTCCAAACCTCATACATAGAAATATCTGAGAGCTTCACGTACAATACGACTGGCCGACGGTGAACGTCTGTGCTGAAACCAGAAGGGATGTTGAGTTTAATAAAGATTAGAGAATGAGAAAGGAGAAGTCGAGAGAGAGGAATAGTATGCAAAGTGGCGAGTATGGGGGACAGAATTGCAAAGGATGTAGACGATACGCGTGTCAGGCAAGCTCTGAGCTGGTAAAGAACACGCGGCCGCGATGGGCAGGGACTAGTTGACCACCCGGCCGCCAACGCCGTCAGCGCCCAAGCGAGCCGGGCCACAGCTCACCCCGCTGCCAGGTGTACTCCCTCACCCTCTCTCGCTCGCCTCCCACACAAGCAACATTTATATTATAGCGAATATAAAATATAAGGCGCGGTCACAGACCAAAACAAAGACCATTTCTAGACAGTCTGTGGCAACACGACCCTAATGAAATAAAGCAGATCATTCTAGGACAACTGTAGCCTATCCCCCCATCCTGGCGAGCGCTAGCGAGCTGCAATGCCCCACGCAACCATTCTGCCAGCGCCGGGAGGCGTCACAACCAGAAAACCGGCCCATCTCCCATTAAGCTTAAAAAAATCCCTCCAAGACCACCCTTAGTGATAAATCAACCCAAGACCACCCTTAGTGATAAATACCCCCAAGACCACCCTTAGTGATAAATCCCCCAAGACCACCCTTAGTGATAAATACCCCCAAGACCACCCTAAGTGATAAATACCCCCAAGACCACCCTTAGTGATAAATACCTCCAAGACCACCCTTAGTGATAAATACCCCCAAGACCACCCTTAGTGATAAATACCCCCAAGACCACCCTTAGTGATAAATCCACCCAAGACCACCCTTAGTGATAAATACCCCCAAGACCACCCATAGTGATAAATACCCCCAAGACCACCCTTAGTGGTAAATACCCCCAAGACCATCCTTAGTGATAAATACCCCCAAGACCACCCTTAGTGATAAATACCTCCAAGACCACCCTTAGTGATAAATACCCCCAAGACCACCCTTAGTAATAAATACCCCCAAGACCACCCTTAGTGATAAATACCCCCAAGACCACCTTTAGTGATAAATACCCCCAAGACCACCCTTAGTGATAAATCCACCCAAGACCACCCTTAGTGATAAATACCCCCAAGACCACCCTTAGTGATAAATACCCCCAAGACCACCCTTAGTGATAAATACCCCCAAGACCACCCTTAGTGATAAATACCCCCAAGACCACCCTTAGTGATAAATACCTCCAAGACCACCCTTAGTGATAAATACCCCCAAGACCACCCTTAGTGATAAATACCCCCAAGACCACCCTTAGTGATAAATACCCCCAAGACCACCCTTAGTGATAAATACCCCCAAGACCACCCTTAGTGATAAATACCCCCAAGACCACCCTTAGTGATAAATACCCCCAAGACCACCCTTAGTGATAAATACCCCCAAGACCACCCTTAGTGATAAATATCCCCAAGACCACCCTTAGTGATAAATACCTCCAAGACCACCCTTAGTGATAAATACCCCCAAGACCACCCTTAGTGATAAATCCCCCAAGACCACCCTTAGTGATAAATACCCCCAAGACCACCCTAAGTGATAAATACCCCCAAGACCACCCTTAGTGATAAATACCTCCAAGACCACCCTTAGTGATAAATACCCCCAAGACCACCCTTTTTTTTTTTTTTTTTTTTTTTTCTATGTGATTGAGGGAGGCAAAAGGCATAACTGCCTATAGCGAGTGCCTCCCCCATAGTTGAAAGAGTGACAGGGCCAAAATCAAGGGACGTTCGAGCCAAAATGCCTGGACACACGGAGTTTGAAGCAATTTAAGTCATAGGAAGAGGGAAAGACTGATTCTGGGAGAGAGTTCCAGAGCTCAGCTGTTGAGTAGAAGAAAGTTTGAGAGTAACGTTTCACTCTTGGGTTGGAGAGTTGCACAGAGTAGGGGTGGGATTGAGTTGCAAGACGGGTACCACGTGCCCTACGTAAAGGAGGTGGTATGCACTGGGATAGCTCTGAGGAACACTGATTATTATAGTAGCGATAGAATAGCGAGAGAGATGCAACATTGCGGCGGAGAGAGAGAGATTGCAGAGAGTTGGTGAGTGGACGGGAGTTAATGATACGAAAGGCTTTCCTTTCAACTTTGTCTAGGAGAGCAGTGTGAGAGGAACCTCCCCACACATGTGAACAATACTCAATACAAGGGCGCACTATGCCCCTGTACAGAGCAAGAAGCTGTGCAGGGGAAAAGAAACCCCCTAAGGCGGTTGAGCACACCCAGCTTCTGGGATGCTGCCTTAGCAAGACTGGTAATATGGTCCTTCCAAATGAGAGCAGAAGAAAAAGAGACACCAAGAATATTGAGAGAAGATGAAGGGTTGATTTTTGTATTGTTGAAGAATAAGGGATAGTCCGCTGGGAGATCCTGACGGGTAGATAGATGGAGAAATTGGGTTTTGGAAGCATTAAAGTTAACAAGGTTTTCTCTGCCCCAATTGGAAATAGTATTTAGATCAGAATTTAAGAGTTCTATGGCTTCATTACGTTTGTCGTTGAGGGATTGCTGGCTGGGGCGTTCTGAAAAACTAATGGAGTAGTGCAAGGTTGAGTCGTCTGCGTATGAATGGATGGGAATTAAGGTACAGTTAAGGAGATCATTTATAAAAATTAGAAAGAGAATAGGAGATAGGACAGAGCCCTGAGGAACACCGGAGTTTATAGAGTGAGGAAGTGAACAATGGCCGTCCACAACCGCGGCTATGGAACGGCCGGAAAGGAAATTAGAGACAAAGGCACAGATGGAGGGATAGAAACCGAAGGAGGGTAGTTTAGAAATTAAAGATTTATGCCAGACTCTATCGAAGGCTTTCGATATGTCTAGTGCAATAGAAAAAGTGATAAATACCCCCAAGACCACCCTTAGTGATAAATCCACCCAAGACCACCCTTAGTGATAAATACCCCCAAGACCACCCATAGTGATAAATACCCCCTAGACCACCCTTAGTGGTAAATACCCCCAAGACCATCCTTAGTGATAAAATACCCCCAAGACCACCCTTAGTGATAAATACCCCCAAGACCACCCTTAGTGATAAATACCCCCAAGACCACCCTTAGTAATAAATACCCCCAAGACCACCCTTAGTGATAAATACCCCCAAGACCACCCTTAGTGATAAATACCCCCAAGACCACCCTTAGTGATAAATCCACCCAAGACCACCCTTAGTGATAAATACCCCCAAGACCACCCTTAGCGATAAATACCCCCAAGACCACCGTTAGTGATAAATACCCCCAAGACCACCCTTGGTGATAAATACCCCCAAGACCACCCTTAGTGATAAATACCTCCAAGACCACCCTTAGTGATAAATACCCCCAAGACCACCCTTAGTGATAAATACCCCCAAGACCACCCTTAGTGATAAATACCCCCAAGACCACCCTTAGTGATAAATACCCCCAAGACCACCCTTAGTGATAAATACACCCAAGACCACCCTTAGTGATAAATACCCCCAAGACCACCCTTAGTGATAAATACCCCCAAGACCACCCTTAGTGATAAATACCCCCAAGACCACCCTTAGTGATAAATACCCCCAAGACCACCCTTAGTGATAAATACCCCCAAGACCACCCTTAGTGATAAATACCTCCTCCTAAATTGCAAGCTCGTTACCGCTCCCCAAAAACAAAATTGACACCTAAATGGCACGAAAGATCTTAAAATTGACACCTAAATGGCACGAAAGATCTTAAAATTGACACCTAAATGGCACGAAAGATCTTAAAATTGACACCTAAATGGCACGAAAGATCTTAAAATCGCCAAACTAATGAGACGTATGTCTTAAGTTCTCTAAACTACTGGTGCTAAACATGAGGGAGAAGGGAGCCCATACAACTCCCCCTTAAGGGGACATGGGCCGGTTTTCTGGACCACTTTCTCCCTCATGTTTAGCCCCATTAGTTTTCAAATGTTAAGATGTTTGCCCCATTAGTTAGTCGATTTTAAGACCTTTCGCCCCTTTTCTTCGTCAATATTTAGACCTTTCGTGCTATTTAGGTGTTGATATTTTCCCTGGCGAACGATAGTGAGCCTGTAATGTTGGAATAATCGGCCTTCGGCCGAGACATTTTTCTACCGAAAAATTTGCAAATTAATCTAGCAGGGGGATCTAATGGATGTTTGTTTTAAATTTGATGGAGGTCTAGGGGAGGAAACTAGAAAAATAATGAACACATGCAAAACTCGCCCAAAAAGTGAACCATCCCCTCTTAAGGACCCTATAATACCACCGTAATGATCCCGAACCATTACAGTACCACAATTATGACCGTAGCCGCCAATACACTACTTAAGGACCCTATAATACCACCGTAATGATCCCGAACCATTACAGTACCACAATTATGACCGTAGCCGCCAATACACCACTTAAGGACCCTATAATACCACCGTCATGATCCCGAACCATTACAGTACCACAATTATGACCGTAGCCGCCAATACACCACTTAAGGACCCTCTAATACCACCGTAATGATCCAGAACCATTACAGTACCACAATTATGACCGTAGCCCCCAATACACCACTTAAGGACCCTCTAATACCACCGTAATGATCCAGAACCATTACAGTACCACAATTATGACCGTAGCCGCCAATACACCACTTAAGGACCCTTTAATACCACCGTAATGATCCAGAACCATTACAGTACCACAATTATGACCGTAGCCGCCAATACACCACTTAAGGACCCTCTAATACCACCGTAATGATCCAGAACCATTACAGTACCACAATTATGACCGTAGCCGCCAATACACCACTTAAGGACCCTCTAATACCACCGTAATGATCCAGAACCATTACAGTACCACAATTATGACCGTAGCCGCCAATACACCACTTAAAGACCCTCCAATACCACCGTAATGATCCAGAACCATTACAGTACCACAATTATGACCGTAGCCGCCAATACACCACTTAAGGACCCTCCAAAACCACCGTAATGATCCCGAACCATTACAGTACCACAATTATGACCGTAGCCGCCAACACACCACTTAAGGACCCTCTAATACCACCGTAATGATCCCGAACCATTACAGTACCACAATTGTGACCGTAGCCGCCAATACACCACTAAAGGACCCTATAATACCACCGTAATGATCCCGAACCATTACAGTACCACAATTATGACCGTAGCCGCCAATACACCACTAAAGGACCCTATAATACCACCGTAATGATCCCGAACCATTACAGTACCACAATTATGACCGTAGATGCCAATACACCACTTAAGGACCCTATAATACCACCGTAATGATCCAGAACCATTACAGTACCACAATTATGACCGTAGCCGCCAATACACCACTAAAGGACCCTATAATACCACCGTAATGATCCCGAACCATTACAGTACCACAATTATGACCGTAGCCGCCAATACACTACTTAAGGACCCTCTAATTCCACCGTAATGATCCCGAACCATTACAGTACCACAATTATGACCGTAGCCGCCAATACACTACTTAAGGACCCTCTAATTCCACCGTAATGATCCAGAACCATTACAGTACCACAATTATGACCGTAGCCGCCAATACACCACTTAAGGACCCTCTAATACCACCGTAATGATCCAGAACCATTACAGTACCACAATTATGACCGTAGCCGCCAATACACCACTTAAGGACCCTCTAATACCACCGTAATGATCCAGAACCATTACAGTACCACAATTATGACCGTAGCCACCAATACACCACTTAAGGACCCTCTAATACCACCGTAATGATCCCGAACCATTACAGTAACTGAGTAAGAATGTGCTAACATGAGAAACATATATGGTACAAATTAATAACCCTCTGGCTGCGGTTATATTTGCGCTATTTAGGGCATATTCAGGCACTCTTGAATGATTAATCAAGTATCTGCAAGAAATGAAATGTATTCTGCCGAAAACTAGACGAAAATAGCTTCAAAATCACACTAGAACGAGCTTCCTAACTCGCGGGGTTCACCCGCAGCGCTGCCATAGACATTCGGGAAAACTCTCTAATTATTAGCAATGTAGCGGCTTGGCAACGCTGCTGAGACCACGGTCCGAGACCACAGGTTCCCTCAGTGCGCGGCTGGCCGTGCTGACAGTCGGAGGTGGGCTCTTCGCTG
The DNA here is from genome assembly GCA_032716605.1 of Paralithodes platypus. Classification (NCBI taxonomy): domain Eukaryota; kingdom Metazoa; phylum Arthropoda; class Malacostraca; order Decapoda; family Lithodidae; genus Paralithodes; species Paralithodes platypus. The sequence goes on along the minus strand of CM064560.1, from coordinate 10,752,473 downwards.
TCCCGCCCACTGACACTCTATTTCTACGGCTTTTACAGGCTTTTAAAGCCTGGAAATTGCTGTAAATTGCCTATGCGTTTCAGATCGTCTCCCGCAGCCAAAGGGTTAAATCCTTATTCTTCCAGCACGATCGCGGATCTAGATGGAGCTCAGGTATGATCAATTTGGTTTGGCTAAATTCCTTTATCTAGAATCTAATAAATATGTCGTTGTGGAAATAGTACAATTAGCTAGTCAGATACCTAACGTTCACTTTATACTTAGGCGTGGTATATTCAGTTGCTATTATTGACGAGGGCAAGACAGTTATTATGTTGATCTTTTATTAATATTTATCACCAAGCGCACTGGTGTATTCATAGGATCAAATCAAGATTGTTGTGGACTCTAAACTTATTTATCACTAGGCGGAATTATGGCAGAGTTAATACATGCAAAATTCGGCTTATTTGGATTTAATTCCTTGTATAATTATATTAGAGTGGTGTACTAATACTGATTTTAACACATGGTACACTCATAGAGAGAATCGGTTTCCATAGACTCAAGTTAGTTAACACTTAATAATAATATTAATAATAATATTTATTCAGTTAGCAATTTACAGAGTTGGTACCACATAGTATATTACAGATATGACATGTACCAGCTTTGCATTATTCCAACTAAGGATAGCCCAATAAGGCCGTTACTAATCTAAGGTATAATTTCCCTACAACAATTGCCTAATTAAGCCAAATAAATTGTATAGAAACCAATCTGCATTTAAGGATATGTTCTTGGACGACAAACATATGTATGTGTGTGTGTGTGTTTGTGTGTGTGTGTGCGCGTGCGTGTGCGTGTGCATTGTTGATAGGGCCTGTTGCAATAGGTGGTCTAGCATGCAGTGTGAGTATAGTGACTTATGTGATGACGTAGTTGTGGTGACCAGGCGACCCTTCTCACCCGTCTTATGTTATGACAACCATACCATACCACCACCTCCACCTCCACCACCACAGTCACCAGGCCCATACCTTACTCACCACCACGGTCACCACTACGTCTGTACTCTACCCATTCATAGAGCGTAAGTCAAGATATACAGTACGTTAATTAGTAAATAAATATATCACTTAATCATATCAAGAAGAAGAAGAAATATATCACGGTTTCTTAGGTTGGAGATTTAATTCTTCTGTCTTTCTGAAGGGGGATGGGCTTATTTATTTGCTCATATATGTATCTTTTAATATGTTTTTGTTTAGTTTCCTCCCTAGACCTCCATCAAACTTAAAAAAACATCCATTATATCCCGCTTCTAGATTAATTTTTAAATTTTTCAGTAAAAAATGGGCCGGTTCTTCCAAAATTACAGGCTCACTATTGTTCGCCAGGAAAAAATAGCACAAATCTTCATATTAACAAAGAAATGAGGCGAAAGGTCTTAAAATCGACAAACTAATGGGGCAAACATCTTGAAATCTGAAAACTAATGGGGCTAAATATGAGGGAGAAGGGGATCTTGAAAAATTACCCATCTATCCTTAAATTCGTCTTCAGAACAGAATTTAAAGTCCATTGACGATAACTACAAGGTCAGGTGAAGGTCAAGAATTGAGGGATAAGCCTTTACAACTGCACCAGACATACAGTAAATTATAACCTACCTGTAAAGGAGGTAGTTTTGTTGTGGATCCGATCACAAAACGTAATGTGTATGGTTCGAATCCCGGAGGATCATATGCTTTCATTAATTTATTCAAGTGCATTGGGGTTTGTAATTTGTTTTTTCTATGTGAGTGAGGGAGGCAAAAGGCAGAACTGCCTGTAGCCAGAGTTGAAAGAGTGACAGGACCAAAATCAAGGGACGTACGAGCTAAAATACCTGGACACACTGAGTTTGAAGCAATTTAAGTCATAGGAGGAGGGAAAGACTGATTCCGGGAGCGAGTTCCAGAGTTCAGCTGTTAAATAAAAGAAAGACAGAGTAACGTTTCACTCTTGGGTTAGAGAATTGCACAGAGTAGGGGTGGGATTGTGTTGCAAGACGGGTACCACGTGCCCTATGTAGAAGAGATGGTATACACTGAGAGAGCTCTGAGGAGCACTGATTATTGTAGTAGCGATAGAATAGCGAGAGAGATGCAACATTGAGGCGGAGAGAGAGAGATTGCAGAGAGTTGGTGAGTGGACGTGAGTTAATAATACGAAAGACCTTCCTTTCTACTTTGTCTAGGAGTGCGGTGTGTGGATTAATGCGGTGGACGATTAATGTTAAGAACGGTGTTTCTTCATTTGTATTGGGCTGAAAAGAATTATATTTGCGAGAAGTTGGATTCGTCTCGTTTTTAGCAATATTAATCAGGTAGAACCAGTAGGGGTAATGGATGTCTATGGTGGGTCATGAAAGCGTTTGGATGGCCACGATGCTTTATTTTTAAGCTGGTATCACTCGAGCGTTTTTTTCCCCTCAACATTTATCCTCAACACTGGTCTGGTGACAGGTCAGTTGAACCAGTGCCACTTCAACCAGTGCCACTTTAACCAGTGCTAACTCAACCAGTGGCCACTTCAACCAGTGACCATTTTAACCAGTAGGTTAGGTTAGGTTAGGTTAGGTTACTGGTTAAAATGGTCACTGGTTGAAATAGTCACTGGTTGAGTTAGCACTGGTTAAAGTGGCACTGGTTGAAGTGGCACTGGTTCAACTGACATGGAACCCACTGGTCTGACAGCTTATGAGGTCAACATTTAATTTTGTTTTCTGTTACCTAAATTCATCTATCGTCAGTCTAGTTTCCGATACCAGTAAACAAATGTTGCCAGAAAACTTTTGATTATCGAATGTTGAGTATAAAAGCTCTCGTGTGATACCAGCTTTAAGGGGGGATGAGCGTATTTTTGGGCTTATTTATTTATGTTTTTAATATTTTTTTTTTTTTTTAGTTTCCTCCCTAGAACTATCTAGCCTAGCTTTAAAAAAAAAAAAAAAAAAAACATCCCCAAGACCCCACTTCATCGATCATAGGAATCCCACAAAATATCGGACATTGTGACTAACGTGAGCGCTCCTATTGGCCGAATCCTACATACACTATCTTTTAGTAGTGGTTAAATTTGTATGTGCCCAAGACAGAATTTTAAGTAGCTCTAACAAGTTATATAAATCAGAATATATACAAAATGCCTTACAGTAAACAGCGATATTTAAGTTCAACCATATCTTAACCCCTCCTATACCAGCGATGGCATTTTAATTTTAGTCTAGTTATATTTAGACTCTTTTGAGCAGTTTAAAAATGATCTGTGGTAGTAAAAAGGGTCAAGTGAGATTGTTCCAAGCCTCTTAATTACTGGAAACCTTTAAAATCGTCTAATAGAAGCCAGAATAATGTTAAATGGACGGCATTGGTACTGAATGGGTTAAGGGGGGAGTCACCTGCTTGTGTTCTACCCTTTTATCTCTTTCTCTAGGTTGTATCCATTCGGCCCCATTCACCCTACTGTTTTAAGACGTTTATCCCCATCCAGGTGTCGATTTCTTCCTGGCGAGCGATAGCGAGCCAGCACTGTATGGAGACATCCGGCTTCACCGGAGACATTTTTCCATCGAAAAATGTACAAATTTAGCCTGCTGTCACTTTTTTTTTAAATGTATGCTGGCTCGTTACCGCTCGCCAGGAAAAAATAGACACCTGGATGGGGATACTCGTCTTAAAACAGTAGGCTGAATGGGGCCGAATGGATACAACCCAGTGTAAAACAAAAATAAAACGAGCTGGGCCCCCTTAAAGCAGATAAATAGTCTCTTAGCATACATAAAACCTTATATAGATTGGTGAAAATAAATATGCAACTTACTTGCAAGAGATTGTAATTGCTTGAGTTCTCATATCATAGACAAACATTAAGGAGAGATGGGTCGTTTTAGTTCTCATATCATAAACAAACATTAAGGAGAGATGGGTCGTTTTAGTTCTCATATCATAAACAAACATTAAGGAGAGATGGGTCGTTTTAGTTCTCATATCATACACAAACATTAAGGAGAGATGGGTCGTTTTAGTTCTCATATCATAAACAAACATTAAGGAGAGATGGGTCGTTTTAGTTCTCATATCATAAACAAACATTAAGGAGAGATGGGTTGTTTTAGTTCTCATATCATACACAAACATTAAGGAGAGATGGGTCGTTTTAGTTCTCATATCATAGACAAACATTAAGGAGAGATGGGTCGTTTTAGTTCTCATATCATAGACAAACATTAAGGAGAGATGGGTCGTTTTAGTTCTCATATCATAAACAAACATTAAGGAGAGATGGGTCGTTTTAGTTCTCATATCATAAACAAACATTAAGGAGAGATGGGTCGTTTTAGTTCTCATATCATAAACAAACATTAAGGAGAGATGGGTCGTTTTAGTTCTCATATCATAGACAAACATTAAGGAGAGATGGGTCGTTTTAGTTCTCATATCATAAACAAACATTAAGGAGAGGTGGGTCGTTTTAGTTCTCATATCATAAACAAACATTAAGGAGAGATGGGTCGTTTTAGTTCTCATATCATAGACAAACATTAAGGAGAGATGGGTCGTTTTAGTTCTCATATCATAGACAAACATTAAGGAGAGATGGGTCGTTTTAGTTCTCATATCATAAACAAACATTACGGAGAGATGGGTCGTTTTAGTTCTCATATCATAAACAAACATTAAGGAGAGATGGGTTGTTTTAGTTCTCATATCATAAACAAACATTAAGGAGAGATGGGTCGTTTTAGTCATATATATCGTCATATCATAGACAGGGGAGGTGTGGTGGAGTGGTCATGCCACTGGATTGGTAATCCAATGGACCCGGGTTCAAATCCCGATATGTCAATGGGAAGATATTATTGGGATTGAATTTGTGCTGTACCTAGTATCAGTGCATTACCACAAAGCCCACCGAAATGCCAAAAAAATACCCTCGTTGTTCCCTGATTAAATAACACTGTATGAATATTCCCATATTCAAAATATGTTACAGGGGGACAATGCCTAGTGAGTTCACTGCTCATAGGTGGCGTTCTGAGAGTGAGGGTCTGAGTCTGGAGGGTGAGACGGTGAAGCGCTTGAGCGAAGCAACCGGCCGCTTCAGAGATGGAGCTGCTTCGAGCCATGATGGATGCTTCGCATGTCTCACTCCCCAGACTGGAACAAGACCTCACGGGCTTCACCGTGTTGGGCGGTGGAATGTACAGGCTCTCAGCCTATGCCCGAGAGGGAGTAGTTGGAATATAAAAAAAAAAAAAAAAAAAAAAAACATTAAGGAGAGATGGGTCGTTTTAGTTCTCATATCATAAACAAACATTAAGGAGAGATGGGTCGTTTTAGTTCTCATATCATAAACAAACATTAAGGAGAGATGGGTCGTTTTAGTTCTCATATCATAGACAAACATTAAGGAGAGATGGGTCGTTTTAGTTCTCATATCATAGACAAACATTAAGGAGAGATGGGTCGTTTTAGTTCTATAAACAAACATTAAGGAGAGATGGGTCATTTTAGTTCTCATATCATAGACAAACATTAAGGAGAGATGGGTCGTTTTAGTTCTCATATCATAAACAAACATTAAGGAGAGATGGGTCGTTTTAGTTCTCATATCATAGACAAACATTAAGGAGAGATGGGTCGTTTTAGTTCTCATATCATAACAAACATTAAGGAGAGATGGGTCGTTTTAGTTCTCATATCATAGACAAACATTAAGGAGAGATGGGTCGTTTTAGTTCTCATATCATAAACAAACATTAAGGAGAGATGGGTCGTTTTAGTTCTCATATCATAGACAAACATTAAGGAGAGATGGGTCGTTTTAGTTCTCATATCATAGACAAACATTAAGGAGAGATGGGTCGTTTTAGTTCTCATATCATAAACAAACATTAAGGAGAGATGGGTCGTTTTAGTTCTCATATCATAAACAAACATTAAGGAGAGATGGGTCGTTTTAGTTCTCATATCAAACATTAAGGAGAGATGGGTCGTTTTAGTTCTCATATCATAGACAAACATTAAGGAGAGATGGGTCGTTTTAGTTCTCATATCATAGACAAACATTAAGGAGAGATGGGTCGTTTTAGTTCTCATATCATAAACAAACATTAAGGAGAGATGGGTCGTTTTTCTGGTCCCCTTTCTCCTTCGTGTTAAGCCCCATTTGTTTTGAGATTACAAGACGTTCGGCCCATTATTTTGGCGATTTTAACACCTTTCGCCTCATTTTGTTGTCAATTTTAAGACCTTACGTGCCATTTAGGGGTCTATTTTTTCCTGGCGAGCGATAGCGAGCCTGACATTTTAAGAGGAACCGGCCTTCGGCCTGAACATTTTTCTACCGAAAAAAATACAAATTTATCCTGGGGGGGGGGGGGGGTCTAGGGGGTGATTTTCTAAGCTTGATGGAGGTCTAGCGGGGAAACTAAGAAAGAAGGAATACATTAAATAATAATAAAAAAGAAACGACCTATCTCCCATTAAACCTGTCACATGATACACATTGGTTAACCCCTTCAGTACCGGTGTCATCCTTTACACTTGGTTCTGGCTACTATTAGACGATTTTATTCTGATTACAAATGACCTCCAGCAGTTAACAGGCTTGGAACTATCTCATTTAACCCTTTTCACTACAACACATCCGTCTTAAACTGCACAAACTCGTCTAAATAAAGCTTCAATAAAATTAAAAAGACGTCGCCTGTACAAAAGTGGGTAATATCTAGCTATATCACAGGAATGGGTAAAGGAACGATATGGTTTTATTAATGGATTCTTTTCTTCAGTTTTGGGAGTTGTTCATTGGGTACTAGACAATTTAGATTTTTCTACCGAAAAATGTACACATTTATCTCAAAGTTTGGTCAATATTTACGAGCCGCACCTCAGCTGGGATCTCATTTCTAATGGTAGTTTTGGGTTCCCATCATTTTATGCTTCATTGCTATATAATTTTTATCCACCGGAAAATACTTTTTTTTTTCTTGGCTTTTTTTTTTTTTTTTTTTTAGCATTAACCTAACCAGAAAACCTAACCTAAATGTGTTTATTGTAGGCTCTCCTATTCAGTAGACGATGCTGTGTTTATTGTAGGCTCTCCTAGTCAGTAGACTATGCTGTGTTTATTGTAGGCTCTCCTAGTCAGTAGACGATTCTGTGTTTATTGTAGGCTCTCCTAGTCAGTAGACTATGCTGTGTTTATTGTAGGCTCTCCTAGTCAGTAGACTATGCTGTGTTTATTGTAGGCTCTCATAGTCAGTAGACTGTGCTGTGTTTATTGTAGGTTCTCATAGTCAGTAGACTATGCTGTGTTTATTATAGGCTCTCCTAGTCAGTAGACTATGCTGTGTTTATTGAAGGCTCTCCTAGTCAGTAGACTATGCTGTGTTCATTGTAGGTTCCCATAGTCAGTAGACGATGCTGTGTTTATTGTAGGTTCCCATAGTCAGTAGACGATGCTGTGTTTATTGTAGGCTCTCATAGTCAGTAGACGATGCTGAGTTTATTGTAGACTCTCATAGTCAGTAGACGATGCTGTGTTTATTGTAGGCTCTCATAGTCAGTAGACTATGCTGTGTTTATTGTAGGCTCTCCTAGTCAGTAGACGATGCTGTGTTTATTGTAGGCTCCCCTAGTCAGTAGACGATGCCGTGTTTATTGTAGGCTCTCCTAGTCAGTAGACTATGCTGTGTTTATTGTAGGCTCTCATAGTCAGTAGACGATGCTGTGTTTATTGTAGGCTCTCCTAGTCAGTAGACGATGCTGTGTTTATTGTAGGCTCTCATAGTCAGTAGACTATGCTGTGTTTATTGTAGGCTCTCATAGTCAGTAGACGATGCTGTGTTTATTGTAGGCTCTCATAGTCTGTAGACGATGCTGTGTTTATTGTAGGCTCTCCTAGTCAGTAGACTATGCTGTGTTTATTGTAGGCTCTCCTAGTCAGTAGACTATGCTGTGTTTATTGTAGGCTCTCCTAGTCAGTAGACGATGCTGTGTTTATTGTAGGCTCTCCTAGTCAGTAGATTATGCTGTGTTTATTGTAGGCTCTCCTAGTCAGTAAACGATGCTGTGTTTATTGTAGGCTCTCCTAGTCAGTAGACTATGCTGTGTTTATTGTAGGCTCTCCTAGTAAGTAGACGATGCTGTTTATTGCAGGCTCTCCTAGTCAGTAGACGATGCTGTGTTTATTGTAGGCTCTCCTAGTCAGTAGACGATGCTGTGTTTATTGTAGGCTCTCCTAGTCAGTAGACTATGCTGTGTTTATTGTAGGCTCTCCTAGTCAGTAGACGATTCTGTGTTTATTGTAGGCTCTCCTAGTCAGTAGACTATGCTGTGTTTATTGTAGGCTCTCATAGTCAGTAGACTATGCTGTGTTTATTATAGGCTCTCCTAGTCAGTAGACTATGCTGTGTTTATTGTAGGCTCACCTAGTCAGTAGACTATGCTGTGTTTATTGAAGGCTCACCTAGTCAGTAGACTATGCTGTGTTTATTGTAGGCTCCCCTAGTCAGTAGACGATGCTGTGTTTATTGTAGGCTCTCCTAGTCAGTAGACGATGCCGTGTTTATTGTAGGCTCTCCTAGTCAGTAGACTATGCTGTGTTTACTGTAGGCTCTCATAGTCAGTAGACGATGCTGTGTTTATTGTAGGCTCTCCTAGTCAGTAGACGATGATGTGTTTATTGTAGGCTCTCCTAGTCAGTAGACGATGCTGTGTTTATTGTAGGCTCTCCTAGTCAGTAGACGATGCCGTGTTTATTGTAGGCTCTCCTAGTCAGTAGACTATGCTGTGTTTACTGTAGGCTCTCATAGTCAGTAGACGATGCTGTGTTTATTGTAGGCTCTCATAGTCAGTAGACTATGCTGTGTTTATTGTAGGCTCTCATAGTCAGTAGACGATGCTGAGTTTATTGTAGACTCTCATAGTCAGTAGACGATGCTGTGTTTATTGTAGGCTCTCATAGTCAGTAGACGATGCTGTGTTTATTGTAGGCTCTCATAGTCAGTAGACGATGCTGTGTTTATTGTAGGCTCCTAGTCAGTAGACGATGCTGTGTTTATTGTAGGCTCTCCTAGTCAGTAGACGATGCTGTGTTTATTGTAGGCTCTCCTAGTCAGTAGACGATGCTGTGTTTATTGTAGGCTCTCCTAGTCAGTAGACGATGCTGTGTTTATTGTAGGCTCTCCTAGTCAGTAGACGATGCTGTGTTTATTGTAGGCTCTCCTAGTCAGTAGACGATACTGTGTTTATTGTAGGCTCTCATAGTCAGTAGACTATGCTGTGTTTATTGTAGGCTCTCATAGTCAGTAGACGATGCTGTGTTTATTGTAGGCTCTCCTAGTCAGTAGACGATGCTGTGTTTATTGTAGGCTCTCCTAGTCAGTAGACTATGCTGTGTTTATTGTAGGCTCTCCTAGTCAGTAGACGATGCTGTGTTTATTGTAGGCTCTCCTAGTCAGTAGACTATGCTGTGTTTATTGTAGGCTCTCCTAGTCAGTAGACTATGCTGTGTTTATTGTAGGCTCTCCTAGTCAGTAGACGATGCTGTGTTTATTGTAGGCTCTCCTAGTCAGTAGACTATGCTGTGTTTATTGTAGGCTCTCCTAGTCAGTAGACGATGCTGTGTTTATTGTAGGCTCTCCTAGTCAGTAGACTATGCTGTGTTTATTGTAGGCTCTCCTAGTCAGTAGACTATGCTGTGTTTATTGTAGGCTCTCCTAGTCAGTAGACGATGCTGTGTTTATTGTAGGCTCTCCTAGTCAGTAGACGATGCTGTGTTTATTGTAGGCTCTCCTAGTCAGTAGACTATGCTGTGTTTATTGTAGGCTCTCCTAGTCAGTAGACGATGCTGTGTTTATTGTAGGCTCTCCTAGTCAGTAGACGATGCTGTGTTTATTGTAGGCTCTCCTAGTCAGTAGACTATGCTGTGTTTATTGTAGGCTCTCCTAGTCAGTAGACGATGCTGTGTTTATTGTAGGCTCTCCTAGTCAGTAGACTATGCTGTGTTTATTGTAGGCTCTCCTAGTCAGTAGACTATGCTGTGTTTATTGTAGGCTCTCCTAGTCAGTAGACTATGCTGTGTTTATTGTAGGCTCTCCTAGTCAGTAGACTATGCTGTGTTTATTGTAGGCTCTCCTAGTCAGTAGACTATGCTGTGTTTATTGTAGGCTCTCCTAGTCAGTAGACGATGCTGTGTTTATTGTAGGCTCTCCTAGTCAGTAGACTATGCTGTGTTTATTGTAGGCTCTCCTAGTCAGTAGACGATGCTGTGTTTATTGTAGGCTCTCCTAGTCAGTAGACTATGCTGTGTTTATTGTAGGCTCTCCTAGTCAGTAGACTATGCTGTGTTTATTGTAGGCTCTCCTAGTCAGTAGACTATGCTGTGTTTATTGTAGGCTCTCCTAGTCAGTAGACGATGCTGTGTTTATTGTAGGCTCTCCTAGTCAGTAGACGATGCTGTGTTTATTGTAGGCTCTCCTAGTCAGTAGACGATGCTGTGTTTATTGTAGGCTCTCCTAGTCAGTAGACTATGCTGTGTTTATTGTAGGCTCTCCTAGTCAGTAGACGATGCTGTGTTTATTGTAGGCTCTCCTAGTCAGTAGACTATGCTGTGTTTTGTAGCTCTCCTAGTCAGTAGACTATGCTGTGTTTATTGTAGGCTCTCCTAGTCAGTAGACGATGCTGTGTTTATTGTAGGCTCTCCTAGTCAGTAGACTATGCTGTGTTTATTGTAGGCTCTCCTAGTCAGTAGACGATGCTGTGTTTATTGTAGGCTCTCCTAGTCAGTAGACTATGCTGTGTTTATTGTAGGCTCTCTCATAGTCAGTAGACTATGCTGTGTTTATTGTAGGCTCTCCTAGTCAGTAGACTATGCTGTGTTTATTGTAGGCTCTCCTAGTCAGTAGACGATGCTGTGTTTATTGTAGGCTCTCCTAGTCAGTAGACTATGCTGTGTTTATTGTAGGCTCTCCTAGTCAGTAGACGATGCTGTGTTTATTGTAGGCTCTCCTAGTCAGTAGACGATGCTGTGTTTATTGTAGGCTCTCCTAGTCAGTAGACGATGCTGTGTTTATTGTAGGCTCTCCTAGTCAGTAGACTATGCTGTGTTTATTGTAGGCTCTCCTAGTCAGTAGACGATGCTGTGTTTATTGTAGGCTCTCCTAGTCAGTAGACTATGCTGTGTTTATTGTAGGCTCTCCTAGTCAGTAGACTATGCTGTGTTTATTGTAGGCTCTCCTAGTCAGTAGACGATGCTGTGTTTATTGTAGGGTCTCCTAGTCAGTAGACGATGCTGTGTTTATTTTAGGCTCTCCTATTCAGTAGACGATGCTGTGTTCATTGTAGGCTCTCATAGTCAGTAGACGATGCTGTGTTTATTGTAGGCTCTCCTAGTCAGTGCACTATGCTGTGCTAATTGTAGGCACTCCTAGTCAGTAGACTATGCTGTGTTTATTGTAGGCTCTCCTAGTCAGTGGACGATGCTGTGTTTATTGTAGGCTCTCATAGTCAGTAGACGATGCTGTGTTTATTGTAGGCTCTCCTAGTCAGTAGACTATGCTGTGTTTATTGTAGGCTCTCCTAGTCAGTAGACTATGCTGTGTTTATTGTAGGCTCTCCTAGTCAGTAGACTATGCTGTGTTTATTGTAGGCTCTCCTAGTCAGTAGACTATGCTGTGTTTATTGTAGGCTCTCCTAGTCAGTAGACTATGCTGTGTTTATTGTAGGCTCTCCTAGTCAGTAGACTATGCTGTGTTTATTGTAGGCTCTCCTAGTCAGTAGACTATGCTGTGTTTATTGTAGGCTCTCCTAGTCAGTAGACTATGCTGTGTTTATTGTAGGCTCTCCTAGTCAGTAGACTATGCTGTGTTTATTGTAGGCTCTCCTAGTCAGTAGACGATGCTGTGTTTATTGTAGGCTCTCCTAGTCAGTAGACGATGCTGTGTTATTGTAGGCTCTCCTAGTCAGTAGACTATGCTGTGTTTATTGTAGGCTCTCCTAGTCAGTAGACTATGCTGTGTTTATTGTAGGCTCTCCTAGTCAGTAGACTATGCTGTGTTTATTGTAGGCTCTCCTAGTCAGTAGACTATGCTGTGTTTATTGTAGGCTCTCCTAGTCAGTAGACTATGCTGTGTTTATTGTAGGCTCTCCTAGTCAGTAGACTATGCTGTGTTTATTGTAGGCTCTCCTAGTCAGTAGACTATGCTGTGTTTATTGTAGGCTCTCCTAGTCAGTAGACTATGCTGTGTTTATTGTAGGCTCTCCTAGTCAGTAGACTATGCTGTGTTTATTGTAGGCTCCTAGTCAGTAGACTATGCTGTGTTTATTGTAGGCTCTCCTAGTCAGTAGACTATGCTGTGTTTATTGTAGGCTCTCCTAGTCAGTAGACTATGCTGTGTTTATTGTAGGCTCTCCTAGTCAGTAGACTATGCTGTGTTTATTGTAGGCTCTCCTAGTCAGTAGACTATGCTGTGTTTATTGTAGGCTCTCCTAGTCAGTAGACTATGCTGTGTTTATTGTAGGCTCTCCTAGTCAGTAGACTATGCTGTGTTTATTGTAGGCTCTCCTAGTCAGTAGACTATGCTGTGTTTATTGTAGGCTCTCCTAGTCAGTAGACTATGCTGTGTTTATTGTAGGCTCTCCTAGTCAGTAGACTATGCTGTGTTTATTGTAGGCTCTCCTAGTCAGTAGACTATGCTGTGTTTATTGTAGGCTCTCCTAGTCAGTAGACTATGCTGTGTTTATTGTAGGCTCCTAGTCAGTAGACTATGCTGTGTTTATTGTAGGCTCTCCTAGTCAGTAGACTATGCTGTGTTTATTGTAGGCTCTCCTAGTCAGTAGACTATGCTGTGTTTATTGTAGGCTCTCCTAGTCAGTAGACTATGCTGTGTTTATTGTAGGCTCTCCTAGTCAGTAGACTATGCTGTGTTTATTGTAGGCTCTCCTAGTCAGTAGACTATGCTGTGTTTATTGTAGGCTCTCCTAGTCAGTAGACTATGCTGTGTTTATTGTAGGCTCTCCTAGTCAGTAGACTATGCTGTGTTTATTGTAGGCTCTCCTAGTCAGTAGACTATGCTGTGTTTATTGTAGGCTCTCCTAGTCAGTAGACTATGCTGTGTTTATTGTAGGCTCTCCTAGTCAGTAGACTATGCTGTGTTTATTGTAGGCTCTCCTAGTCAGTAGACTATGCTGTGTTTATTGTAGGCTCTCCTAGTCAGTAGACTATGCTGTGTTTATTGTAGGCTCTCTTAGTCAGTAGACTATGCTGTGTTTATTGTAGGCTCTCCTAGTCAGTAGACTATGCTGTGTTTATTGTAGGCTCTCCTAGTCAGTAGACTATGCTGTGTTTATTGTAGTCTCTCCTAGTCAGTAGACGATGCTGTGTTTATTGTAGTCTCTCCTAGTCAGTAGACTATGCTGTGTTTATTCTAGTCTCTCCTAGTCAGTAGACTATGCTGTGTTTATTGTAGGCTCTCATAGTCAGTAGACTATGCTGTGTTTATTGTAGGCTCTCATAGTCAGTAGACGATGCTATGTTTATTGTAGTCTCTCCTAGTCAGTAGACTATGCTGTGTTTATTGTAGGCTCTCCTAGTCAGTAGACTATGCTGTGTTTATTGTAGGCTCTCATAATCAGTAGACTATGGTGTGTTTATTCCTTTAATGCTGGCTATCATTAGACTATTGTATTCAGCTTAGGAAGGCCCTCTAGCAAATAATAAGGCTTCAAACTATCTCAGCCAACCCTTTTAACTACCACAAATCCTTCCTAAGCTGCATAATATCGCCTAAATATAGCTAGAATACAATATAACACACGTCGCTGGTACTCAAAGGATTAAAGAGCATTTCAAAGCGTAATCAAATTGAAATTATAAAAATACCTTCGGAGACACACCAATGTTGCAGGCCAAAGACACAGCTGCTGTAGGTGGTTTGCTAGGACAGACTCTTGCAAAGTGCCCCTTTTTATGACAATGATAACACCCCAACTCCCCTTTGGGCTTCCCTTGGTACTGGGAAGGGCCCGGCCCCTTCTTAAATGGGACGGTGCTAGTCTTGTGGTCAGTCTTGGTATCATGGCTCTTGTACTTGTTTGCATAAGGTATATCACTAACTCGGGGGGGTGGGGCGTCACGGCCCTTGTTACCTGCCTCACTATGCTGGGCAGACCCGCACCCACGAATTAGTGATAGCCGGAGGTCAGCCATCTCAGCTGCCTCCTGTAGTGTTTTTGGTTGCTTTTCTTTAAGGTTTAACGTCAGGTCGCCGCCCGTGCATTTGAAAAACTGCTCTAAAAGCACCAACTGTGTAATGTCGTCAAACGTAGTAGCTTTCTCCGACCTCAGCCAATTCCCAAAAGCATCGGACAGCTCCCGGGCATGCTCCAAAAAGGTGCTCTCCCGACCCTTGGTAACACCCCGGAACTTCAACCTGTACGTCTCTGGTTGTAGTTCGTATGCTCTCAGGACAGCCTCCTTGAGTTCCTCATAGATAATACAAGACTCTATAGGCAACGCATCGTAGGCTTTAAGACCCTTGCCTATTAATCTAGAGGATACAAGTGCTGCCCATTTATTCTCTGGCCACTGGTGTTCCTGGCACTTCTTCTCAAAGCGTGTGAAAAATTATGTTACACCACTCTCATCAAACACCGGAACCAGTTTCAATAAGTGCGAGAGAGATTGATCATGAGCACGGTTACCAGCCCCAAGTCGCTGTCCCGTTGTCTCTACTCGCGACTTCTCTACGTCCCTGTCGGCACAGTACCTAGTCGACTCAGCTTGGATTTTTGCTAGATCTATTTGCTGCTCACCTGCCCTGATAGCCTTTCTCTCTTCGATCTTAGCTAATTCGAGCTGAAGCAATAATTCTGGAGATAACCCTTGAGGAGGTGAAGGTGCTACAATGTTTGAAATTACCGGTGGTCCCCCCAGGGGCAACCCACCCTGCCAGTCACCACCCACCTGCGGAAGCGTACCCGGGGTCGGCAAACTACTGGGATGGCTGGGAGTCGAGTGTAGGGGAAGCATGGCCGAAGGGCTCTGAGCACTCAACCCATCTCGCTCACCAGTCACCCTGCCCAGTACACACGTTATCAAGTTATCCTTGGTCATGCTGCTAGTAACCGCATGACCGATAGCTGTGGCCAGGCATTGAAGACCGTACCGATCCATACCCTCCAACCGCTCGGCAGTAACAGGCCATTGCAAAAATATCCTAGCATCCTCCTCACAGTTCACCCGATTAACCCTTTCATCATGCTGCTGTTCCTCAGTTTCGACATTACGTACTGTGTCTCCATTCTCCTCTGACCCGGTATAAGACATGATGCTCACAAACATTTCTCACCACAATATTCAGAAAAGAAGTACCCCAAACTCTTATGTAGCACTATTCACTTGCCAAAAAATGTGTGAAGACTCTCAAGTGCTATACTACTTTGCCAAAAAAAAATTAACGTGCCCACTATATTCCTCAATAAAACAAATGACCACAACAATCCTGCAATTATCTCTTAGTTCACAAGATCCTGAGCTAGGTCGCCATTTGTTACGATCCAGGTTCTCAAAGACACAGGGCTCTTCAACATTGGACTAGATAATGGCAAAATGCAACAACGGTAACACTAGATCCAACCCCTGCCTTAACCCGTATAGCGCCAGCGACGCGTCTGACGCGTCGGCGATGTATGTAATGCACAGCCCCAGAGACGCGCCTGGCGCATCACCCTAATTGCGTCGACCGTAACCTCAGGTGTAGCCACTCAAGAGGGCTCAAATTTGTATGGGAACTGTGTACGTATCCCACGCAACCGTGCCGATGGTTGAAAACTCTCAAAGTCCACGTGCGTGCGCGCGAGTGCGCAATAACCTGGATTTTTGGGATAATTGCCTTCAATTTTTTACTCTTGTAAAATCCGTTTTCGGGGGCTCTGTAGGACCATTGTTTAAGCTTTTTGAGCGGTTTTTCGTGGTTTTTCCTTCATTCCTAACCCTTTCGCTATTGTTTCTGGAATAAAAAAAAAAAATGAAAACCGGCCGGGTTCTGGTGCGCAAACATTACAAAACTAGCCGGGGCTCCACGGGTTAAACACTGGAAAACAAAACACCATTACCGCCCTGAGTCGTGCCTGGACAACGAGGTATCCTATGACTCGGTAACTGGTGCACACACACTAGGCTGACGCTCGATGAAACAGCCTATTCTCAAACAGTAAAAGATTACTCGATTAGGTTACACAAAGAAAAGATAGTTAACGTGATTAATTAACGTTACGGTAGATACTCAAATAACTGGCACTCCTGTATTAAAGAAAGTGCAATGCTAGTCCTGCAACATCAACTGGAAACTTCTGAAATAAGTCTGATGCTGGGAAGATGTTCGTAAAGAATCTTGAACAATTATAATGTAGAATACGGGTCACAATAAATACTAGGACATATAGTAATAATAGGCAGGCGAATAATAAAGACTGCGCAAAGGTAGTAATGCTCGACAACTAAAGAAATGCTTCGTGACACAACGCAACAGCCTACTAGGGTTGTGCAACTCAACAACAACCTCGGCTCAAAAGTGCAGCGAATAATAATGTTGCATACATATAATAATGGAGCTTATCTCTAACCAGTGTCTGCTTAGTTAATAAAGTCTAGCTGGGGTATCAAGGCAGGGCAACAATGGGCGACCATGCGGCTCGTAGCCTAACGTTGTCCGAAGGTGGTATAATGAAGATTACGTTATATGACGGGGATGCTCTCTTGATAAATCTAGGTCTCTAGTACCTAGTTCTATCCTGGCGATCCCTCAGAAGTCAACACAAAGAGGCAGCACTATGTTGTGAGGGATAGGCTATGGCCCTCTCACACCACAGCGCTGTGCTCGCAAGGTAAACCCACCCGAAGACAACTTAGGCTCCCACAGTACCTGTCGATGTCGTGCAGGGCTTAGCTAACACTGCACACATCGGAGACAACGACACAGTAACCTTACCCCTAGTCTAGCTTTAGATAACCAAGCAGAATCACTCAACACCTTGCCAGGGAGACATATACCGGTCTACAACCTTCCCGAGAGAGGACACACATGGAAAAGTCCGTCTCTCCAAACCTCATACATAGAAATATCTGAGAGCTTCGCGTACAATACGACTGGCCGACGGTGAACGTCTGTGCTGAAACCAGAAGGGATGTTGAGTTTAATAAAGATTAGAGAATGAGAAAGGAGAAGTTGAGAGAGAGGAATAGTATGCAAAGTGGCGAGTATGGGGGACAGAATTGCAAAGGATGTAGACGATACGCGTGTCAGGCAAGCTCTGAGCTGGTAAAGAACACGCGGCCGCGATGGGCAGGGACTAGTTGACCACCCGGCCACCAACGCCGTCAGCGCCCAAGCGAGCCGGGCCACAGCTCACCCCGCTGCCAGGTGTACTCCCTCACCCTCTCTCGCTCGCCTCCCACACAAGCAACATTTATATTATAGCGAATATAAAATATAAGGCGCGGTCACAGACCAAAACAAAGACCATTTCTAGACAGTCTGTGGCAACACGACCCTAATGAAATAAAGCAGATCATTCTAGGACAACTGTAGCCTATCCCCCATCCTGGCGAGCGCTAGCGAGCTGCAATGCCCCACGCAACCATTCTGCCAGCGCCGGGAGGCGTCACAACCAGAAAACCGGCCCATCTCCCCTTAAGCTTAAAAAAATCCCTCCAAGACCACCCTTAGTGATAAATCAACCCAAGACCACCCTTAGTGATAAATACCCCAAGACCACCCTTAGTGATAAATAACCCCAAGACCACCCTTAGTGATAAATACCCCCAAGACCACCCTAAGTGATAAATACCCCCAAGACCACCCTTAGTGATAAATACCTCCAAGACCACCCTTAGTGATAAATACCCCCAAGACCACCCTTAGTGATAAATACCCCCAAGACCACCCATAGTGATAAATCCACCCAAGACCACCCTTAGTGATAAATACCCCCAAGACCACCCTTAGTGATAAATACCCCCAAGAACACCCTTAGTGATAAATACCCCCAAGACCACCCTTAGTGATAAATCCACCCAAGACCACCTTTAGTGATAAATACCCCCAAGACCACCCTTAGTGATAAATACCCCCAAGACCACCCTTAGTGATAAATACCCCCAAGACCACCCTTAGTGATAAATACCCCCAAGACCACCCTTAGTGATAAATACCCCCAAGACCACCCTTAGTGATAAATACCCCCAAGACCAGCCTTAGTGATAAATACCCCCAAGACCACCCTTAGTGGTAAATACCCCCAAGACCACCCTTAGTGATAAATACCCCCAAGACCACCCTTAGTGATAAATACCTCCAAGACCACCCTTAGTGATAAATACCCCCAAGACCACCCTTAGTGATACCCCCAAGACCACCCTTAGTGATAAATACCCCCAAGACCACCCTTAGTGATAAATACCCCCAAGACCACCCTAAGTGATAAATACCCCCAAGACCACCCTTAGTGATAAATCCACCCAAGACCACCCTTAGTGATAAATACCCCCAAGACCACCCTTAGTGATAAATACCCCCAAGACCACCCTTAGTGATAAATACCCCCAAGACCACCCTTAGTGATAAATACCCCCAAGAACACCCTTAGTGATAAATACCCCCAAGACCACCCTTAGTGATAAATCCACCCAAGACCACCCTTAGTGATAAATACCCCCAAGACCACCCTTAGTGATAAATACCCCCAAGACCACCCTTAGTGATAAATACCCCCAAGACCACCCTTAGTGATAAATACCCCCAAGACCACCCTTAGTGATAAATACCCCCAAGACCACCCTTAGTGATAAATACCCCCAAGACCACCCTTAGTGATAAATACCTCCAAGACCACCCTTAGTGATAAATACCCCCAAGACCACCCTTAGTGATAAATACCCCCAAGACCACCCTTAGTGATAAATACCTCCAAGACCACCCTTAGTGATAAATACCCCCAAGACCACCCTTAGTGATAAATCCACCCAAGACCACCCTTAGTGATAAATACCTCCAAGACCACCCTTAGTGATAAATACCTCCAAGACCACCCTTAGTGATTAATACCCCCAAGACCACCCTTAGTGATAAATACCCCCAAGACCACCCTTAGTGATAAATACCCCCAAGACCACCCTTAGTGATAAATACCCCCAAGACCACCCTTAGTGATAAATACCCCCAAGACCACCCTTAGTGATAAATACCCCCAAGACCACCCTTAGTGATAAATACCCCCAAGACCACCCTTAGTGATAAATACCCCCAAGACCACCCTTAGTGATAAATACCCCCAAGACCACCCTTAGAGATAAATACCCCCAAGACCACCCTTAGTGATAAATACCTCCAAGACCACCCTTAGTGATAAATACCCCCAAGACCACCCTTAGTGATAAATACCCCCAAGACCACCCTTAGTGATAAATACCTCCAAGACCACCCTTAGTGATAAATACCTCCTCCTAAATTGCAAGCTCGTTACCGCTCCCCAAGAACAAAATTGACACCTAAATGGCACGAAAGATCTTAAAATACACATACTGGCACGAAAGATCTTAAAATTGACACCTAAATGGCACGAAAGATCTTAAAATCGCCAAACTAATGAGACGTATGTCTTAAGTTCTCTAAACTACTGGTGCTAAACATGAGGGAGAAGGGAGCCCATACAACTCCCCCTTAAGGGGACATGGGCCGGTTTTCTGGACCACTTTCTCCCTCATGTTTAGCCCCATTAGTTTTCAAATGTTAAGATGTTTGCCCCATTAGTTAGTCGATTTTAAGACCTTTCGCCCCTTTTCTTCGTCAATATTTAGACCTTTCGTGCTATTTAGGTGTTGATTTTTTCCCTGGCGAACGATAGTGAGCCTGTAATGTTGGAAGAATCGGCCTTCGGCCGGGACATTTTTCTACCGAAAAATTTACAAATTAATCTAGCAGGGGATCTAATGGATGTTTGTTTTAAATTGGATGGAGGTCTAGGGGAGGAAACTAGAAAAATAATTAATACATGCAAAACTCGCCCAAAAAGTGAACCATCCCCTCTTAACCTCTGAAGTGCGCATGGGGGTAATTGGAAACGTCCCCCTGTGCTGAAGTATTTGAGGTGTTTCCGTCACTAAAATATTCATTGTGCCATTAATAGCATTAATACTTATCCATATGCGCCTATTATGGGTTGATTATAAAGGTATTAACCTGAAACAACAATAAAACGAGTGAAAACAGCGTTTGGATGGTCAAAATCGGAGATATAGCCCGCGAGTTGTATAATGTATGGGTGAGGCAATCTGCTTTCCCGCCAATTTCCCCCAAGGCCACTGAGACACAGTCGATCGATACTCTCTCTCTCTCTCTTGCACTCGCTTGCTATCAGTGATGACCACACCCTCCAATCGGATTTCTAATGTTAGCACGAAAATATACCTCAGAATAAGGGAATAACAGGGAAAATAGGTGATAACTGAAGGAGAGGAGGAAAGTGGGGAAGGAGGGGAGGTAGAGGACTGAGATTTTGCATGGCCCAGGGGCCAAAAAAAAAAAAAAAAAAAAAAAAAAAAAAAAAAATTCGATGTCAAAAGTTGATTTTTTTTTTCTCTGACTCTTAAGAGTCTCCCCGCAGTGCGCCGGGGGAACTCTTAAGAGTCTCCCCGCAGCTCCCGGGTTAAAGATCCTCCAATACCACCGTAATGATCCCGAACCATTACAGTACCACAATTATGACCGTAGCCGCCAATACACCACTTAAGAACCCTCTAATACCACCGTAATGATCCAGAACCATTACAGTACCACAATTATGACCGTAGCCACCAATACACCACTTAAGGACCCTCTAATACCACCGTAATGATCCAGAACCATTACAGTACCACAATTATGACCGTAGCCGCCAATACACCACTTAAGGACCCTATAATACCACCGTAATGATCCCGAACCATTACAGTACCACAATTATGACCGTAGCCGCCAATACACCACTTAAGGACCCTCTACTACCACCGTAATGATCCAGAACCATTAAAGTACCACAATTATGACCGTAGCCGCCAATACACCACTTAAGGACCCTCTAATACCACCGTAATGATCCAGAACCATTACAGTACCACAATTATGACCGTAGCCGCCAATACACCACTTAAGGACCCTCTAATACCACCGTAATGATCCAGAACCATTACAGTACCACAATTATGACCGTAGCCGCCAATACACCACTTAAGGACCCTCTAATACCACCGTAATGATCCAGAACCATTACAGTACCACAATTATGACCGTAGCCGCCAATACACCACTTAAGGACCCTCTAATACCACCGTAATGATCCAGAACCATTACAGTACCACAATTATGACCGTAGCCGCCAATACACCACTTAAGGACCCTCTAATACCACCGTAATGATCCAGAACCATTACAGTACCACAATTATGACCGTAGCCGCCAATACACCACTTAAGGACCCTCCAATACCACCGTAATGATCCCGAACCATTACAGTACCACAATTATGACCGTAGCTGCCAATACACCACTTAAGGACCCTCTAATACCACCGTAATGATCCCGAACCATTACAGTACCACAATTATGACCGTAGCCGCCAATACACCACTAAAGGACCCTATAATACCACCGTAATGATCCCGAACCATTACAGTACCACAATTATGACCGTAGCCGCCAATACACCACTTAAGGACCCTATAATACCACCGTAATGATCCAGAACCATTACAGTACCATAATTATGACCGGAGCCGCCAATACACCACTAAAGGACCCTCTAATACCACCGTAATGATCCAGAACCATTACATTACCACAATTATGACCGTAGCCGCCAATACACCACTTAAGGACCCTCTAATACCACCGTAATGATCCCGAACCATTACAGTACCACAATTATGACCGTAGCCGCCAATACACCACTTTAGGACCCTATAATACCACCGTAATGATCCAGAACCATTACAGTACCACAATTATGACCGTAGCCGCCAATACACCACTTAAGGACCCTCTAATACCACCGTAATGATCCCAAACCATTACAGTACCACAATTATGACCGTAGCCGCCAATACACCACTTAAGGACCCTATAATACCATCGTAATGATCCCGAACCATTACAGTACCACAATTATGACCGTAGCCGCCAATACACCACTTAAGGACCCTCTAATACCACCGTAATGATCCAGAACCATTACAGTACCACAATTATGACCGTAGCCGCCAATACACCACTTAAGGACCCTCTAATACCACCGTAATGATCCAGAACCATTACAGTACCACAATTATGACCGTAGCCGCCAATACACCACTTAACCCGGGAGCTGCGGGGCGACTCTTAAGAGTTCCCCCGGCGCACTGCGGGTAGACTCTTAAGAGCAGAGACTTTGAACACGTACCAAAACCGCGCGTTTATAGCCAGGCGGCTGAAAATTGGTGTGGGTATAGTACTACATGTCAACTCTCGATACCACCCCGCCAAACGCTCGCCCCGCACTCGTGCAAGCACCACCGCGCCAGTAACCACGCACTAGTCATGGAGCCTACACGTCCCTCACGCTCGCTCCCTGATGACACAACCAGCCCTCCTTCTGGTGGTGTTAGCCGCCGTGGAAGGCAGAGGGTGGCTGCCAAAGACCCTAGCTACCAGTACGACACGCCCTACAGCTCAGAGGACGAATCACCAGCACCAAAAGCACGTAAAACACGTGCAAGCAGGGCAATGGCACAGAGGTCATTGGTCTTTCGGGACACTGCCACCACGACCCAGGCCACTGCAACAACCACTACCACCACCACTGCCACCACTGCCACCCCTGCCACCCCTGCCGGCCCTGCTGCCCCTGCCGCCCCTGCCGCCCCTGCTGCACCTGCCGCCCCTGCCGCCCCTGCCGCCCCTGCCCAAGGAACAGAGAGAGGGGCGACAGGCACCACCATCATCTTGCCATCAAGGCCACGCACCACTGCTGCCCCTGCCGCCGCCGCCCCTGCCGCCGCCGCCCCTGCCGCCGCCCCTGCCACCACCTCTGCTGTCCCTGTCCATAAGACTCCCGCACGTGCCAAAGTGACCCGGAAAACTCTTACACCATCTAAGTATGCCGCCCTGCTGTTTGATGGTGATTCGCAGGACATTGGCAGCCCGGGTTTCGACGACGAAGCCCTAGCACGGGACCAAGGGTGGGGGGATTTGGGAGTGGACAGTGGGAGTGAGTCCGACGTCGGTGACGAAAACGAGGAAGGGCATCGTCTGTCGAGTGAAGAGGAGGGTAATGATGATGAAGTGCTGTATCGCGACCATGGAAGCGATATTTCAGACGCAGAAGAAGCAGACGCAGACGACATTCCGATCCCTGGCATGCCTTCGTTCGATTGGTCTGACGGGGTCAATTTTGTACCTGACGTGCCCCAGTTCAATCCTGGGACGTCAGGAACAACTGACGACTGGCCCTGTGATGATCAAGCGAACGAAAGCGACTTCTTCCTCGCTTTTTTCGACATGGAGGTAATGACGTACATCGTTGCCCAAACAAACGCCTACTACAGGTGGGTGTTTGGCAGATTGGACGTCCTTTCTCCAAAAGCGAGAATACGAGGCTGGGTGGATACGACTGTGGCAGAATTTCTGACGTTCTTTGCCTTGTTGTTCCTCATGCCTCTGATCAAGAAGCATGTGTTGCAACACTACTGGAAGCACGACCCTCTCATCGCCACCCCAACTTTCAATAAGTTCATGACTCGTGACAGATTTTTGTTGCTGCTAAGATTTATGCACTTTGCAGACAACGAAAATCCTAACAGGATTGACAGGATATGGAAAGTTCGGGATGTGTTCACCATGTTGTTGGAGAGGTATAGGAAATACTTTTACCCCTTCCTCAATTTGGTGATTGATGAGTCGCTCGTGCTCTTCAAAGGACGTCTTGTTTTCAAGCAGTATATCCCCTTGAAGAGGCATAGGTTCGGAATCAAGCTCTTCGTGTTGTGCGACTGTGAAACTGGAATAGTGCTTGACATGATCGTGTATACAGGAACTGACATTGACGTACCGAAAGCCGCTGCCAATGACCCCATGGGCATGTCAGGTGCCATCGTCAGGAAAATGTTGGCACCTTACCTGGGCAAAGGCCACATCATCTACACTGACAACTGGTATACTTCTCCTGCTCTCTGCCAGTTTCTTTATGACAACCAAACGGGGTCATGTGGGACTGTCAGAAAGACAAGAAAGTTTATGCCAAAGTTCACAGGTGATGTCATTCCTCTCACAGATGCCTCCTCCAGTGACACACCTTCAGAAGACGACCTGGCCCAGGAACACCGCGAGAGGCATGTGCGAAGAAGGCGACGAAAGGGGCAGAAATACAAGCAGCTCGAGAAGTGTGGGAAACTGATAGCCCTGAAGTGGAAGGATAAGCGAGACGTCCACCTGCTTTCCACCGTCCACACAGGTGCCCAGGTGGATTCTGGCAAAATCCACTACCGAACCAGGAAGACAATCTACAAGCCCGACATGGTAGTGGACTACACCAAAAACATGCGCCTGGTGGACAAGTCTGACTGTCAGCTGTCAGGTGTTGAGTGTCTGAGGAAGACTGTGAAGTTGTATCACAAGCTCTTCCTCCACCTAGTTGACATAACGATGCTGAACGCCTACAACTTGTGGTTGGTGAAGAAGGATATGGCCCCAAACCAGAAGCTGAAATTCCGGGAGTTCGTGTACAACGTCTCCTACCAACTCCTGGAGAAGTATGGCACCACCACTCACAGACGTACGGCATGGCGTGGGGATCACGTTCCTGACCGCATCCAGCTGGGTGTCGAAAGACACTACACAACCAACACCGAGCTGATTGGCACTCGTCACAGGCAGGTGCAGTGCACCGTCTGCAGCTCCAGTGTGAGGAAACCCCATGTGACCAAAAGAGTCACCTCAATGTGCGCCGAGTGCAAAGTTGCACTCTGCCTGGGTGACTGCTTCAGGGACTACCACACCTTCAAGAACTACTGAGTGTCGGCCCCTGCCCTGCCCTGCCCTGCCCTGGACTCGCCCCGTGCCCTGCCCTGGACTCGCCTCCTGCCCTGCCCTGCCCTGGACTCGCGCCCTACCTTACCTGACCTGACCTAATTGATCACGCTACCTCATAATGTAA
This sequence comes from Paralithodes platypus, assembly GCA_032716605.1. NCBI lineage: Eukaryota > Metazoa > Arthropoda > Malacostraca > Decapoda > Lithodidae > Paralithodes > Paralithodes platypus. Next base: position 10,727,217 of record CM064560.1, on the reverse strand, counting down.
CATATATATTATATAATGTATAAGTTCCAAAGATGTCCCTGTGATATAGCTTTTACATTACATAATTGTATGTTTCATTATTTAGTTTATAAGTTTCAAAGATTTACATGTAATATGCCTTATTTTTTTAGTATATCAATATATATGTTTGTTATTAGCCTAAGTAATGTGTATATAATTATTTTCTTACCTCAAATGAATTGTACAAAATAAATATGTTTCAATAAATCATGTCAAACCTACTATGATAATAAAATAAAACAATAAAAAAAGAAAAAAAGAAAACAAGGTCATGTCATTGTATTCTTACAATATGATATATTCTATGAATATTTCATATTGTTTGAATACAATGGCATGATCTTGTAAAAAAAAAAATTTATAAAATTTTTTGTAGACAATATAAAACCTTCCCCATAACCCCCTCCTGGATTCGATCCCACTACCCTACGACACTTTGAGTTTTCCAGTCCGCGACCTTACCAACCATGCCACAGGAGCTCATACCAAATATCACTCAAAACTTCGTGTCTACAATCGAAATGACAATATACAAAAAAAAATGAATTATCCCACCAATTTACGTTTGTAAATTGATGGGATTATCAATTATATCATGCCAAGGTTTATAATAGTTTGTCTCTGTCAAGAATTAGTAATTATATAACTTTATTCTGTCAAAAATTGCCCAAACACTCAGCAAAATTGCCCCTCTCAGTGTGACTCCACTCATTTTCACACGGTCAGGCGGTCACGAGGTGACCCTTGCCGCTCCTTGATTCTCCAGCTACAGCAGCTCTGTCTGGGAACAAAATTGGTATAAATACAATAATGGATAAAATACTCTTCACAAATACATTTGTATTGTATAATATTGTAAATAAAAATGAATAATAACTGTGTGGGTGTCGAAAATTGCTCAACCAGCTTTCTTATGTCTCGCCTACGCGCGTATATTGGATTATACATAGTCATGACTGTCATACAAATAATTGCAGTAGGTCTCGAATATACATTTAGATTGCATATTACTTCGAAATAAATAAGTAAACGTTTCTCTGGTGGCAATCTACCCTTTCGCAGGTGTAAGGAGACACCAGTCTATATTTAGCCCTCTATCACAACAGGCAATCTGCCTGTGTTGACTCAGCACCGTCGCTGGTGGTCTATAAATATAGTACTTTATTTACAGTCAATGGCCTACATGTTTCTGTGGTACTTCACATGTGTCTAAAATGCAATGTCTGCTTGCATAAAAATGCAATTCTGAAGTCCATTTATATGTACGACATACGCATGTCTCAGTTTCTCTCTCTCTCTCTCTCTCTCTCTCCATTCCTGACTCATGTTATTGTAGACCTGTTGATGGCAGCGAACACCAGCCATCTGGTAGACATAAGGGTCAAAATACCAAACATCAATACGCCTGGGGCGCCTCCACAATTATCACTAAGCTGGTTATCTATCTAGAGATCTGCCTGACTTCCATCTCTCCACGACTCACTCACTCACTGCACCCCTGCATGCCTCCCTCCCACCCACCCACCCCCAACCCCACCTTTCAGGCTTCCGTCTGCTAGAAACACATTCACAATTTGCGTAAATATCGCATCAATTGGGCTATATGCGGTATATTCCTTGTTATATGGGACGCCTACATATGTACACGTCTTTATTATAGCATGAGAGTGCTCTAAATACAAGATTGACGTGATATTTATGGCGTAACACACCCTCTCCCCCTTTCATTCCCACCACAACTCACTCACACCTTGGTTCACGCATAGAAACTCATTGATAATGTGCGTAAATATCGCATGAATTGGTTTATATGCGGTATATATTTTGATATATGGCACGTATACATACGTACAAGTCTGTATTATAGCGTGACAGTGCTCTACGTACAAGATATACGTGATATGTATGGCGTAAACCACACTCTCAGCTCATAAATTGCCGCCAAACCTCCAACACATCTTCATTCCCGCCTAAATATTCTCTTATAATTCCCTTATATATTGCAATTTTTGGTCACTATGAGGCATATTCATTGTTATATGGGTGCCCTACACATGTATACATACTCTAAATAGCCTAAAAGGGCTCGAAAAAGGAGATATACGTGATAATACGCGGTAACCCACCCCCTCCTCCCTCTCCTTCTATCCCCTGCGCGCGTAAATATTCGGCAGGGAAATCTCGCCGCTCGATGACAATCTAGCCGCGCGGTGCCATTCGCTCCACATTTTTCAACTACGGACCGTTCCCCTACCCCCCCCAGACATTTTTTGGGGGGTCAAATATATATGGGCCGATGCACGCAAACATTCCCTACACGATGATGTACTTTTTATCGAAATTGGCAATAGGTCCCAAAATCATCATAGGTGCGCACAGTCTTACCCTGTAGAAAACCCCCTGTGCGCCGCGGAGAGGTTAAGGACCCTCTAATACCACCGTAATGATCCAGAACCATTACAGTACCACAATTATGGCCGTAGCCGCCAATACACCACTTAAGGACCCTATAATACCATCGTAATGATCCCGAACCATAACAGTACCACAATTATGACTGTAGCCGCCAATACACCACTTAAGGACCCTCTAATACCACCGTAATGATCCAGAACCATTACAGTACCACAATTATGACCGTAGCCGCCAATACACCACTTAAGGACCCTCTAATACCACCGTAATGATCCAGAACCATTACAGTACCACAATTATGACCGTAGCCGCCAATACACCACTTAAGGACCCTCTAATACCACCGTAATGATCCAGAACCATTACAGTACCACAATTATGGCCGTAGCCGCCAATACACCACTTTCCTGTTAAACCGGTATCACACAAGAGCATTTACAGTCAACATTCGATGATCAACATTTTTCTGGCAACATTTCTGGAATATTATACACTGGTATCGGAAACTAGACTGATGGTAGATACATTTAGGTGACCGAAATAGTATAAATGTTGACTTCATAAGCTGCCAGACCAGTGTTAAGGATATAGGTTGAGTGACAAATCGCTCGTGTGATACCGGCTTTATAGTACCCCACTTCCACAACACCATATTACCCCCCCCCCCCGGGATGGTTCACTCGAGTTTTCATTTATTTATAATTTTTCTAGTTTCCTACCTAGACCTCCATCAAACTTAACAAAACACCCCATAGACCCCGCTTCAAAATAATTTTTTACATTTTTCAATAAAAAATGTTCCCGGCCAAAGGCCGATTGTTCTTAAAATTACAGGCTCGCTATCGCTCGACACCTATTTATCGCGAAAAGTCTTAAAATTGACAACGAAATAGGGCGATAGGTGTTAAAATCGTCAAACTAATGGGCCGAACGTCTTAAAATCTCAAAACAAATGGGGCTAAACACAAGGGAGAAAGTGGTTCAGAAAAGCGGCCCATGTCCCCTTAAGCTAGACCAATTAGGACAGGTAGAGTCGTTATGTACGCATAGTTCGATCCAAGTTTAAGGTGAGATCCGATCCTCCTAAATTGCAAGCTCGCTATCGTTCGCCAGGGAAAAATCGACACCTAAATGCCACGAAAGGTTTTAGAATTGACAAAGAAAGGGGGCGAAATGTCCTAAAATCTTCAAACTAATGGGGCAAATGTCTAAAAATCTCCAAACTAACGGGGCTACACAAATAACTAATACCAGCGTAATGATCCAGAACTATTACCACTATACAGGTAATTATGACCGTAGCCGCTAATTTACCACTTACCTCTTAACGCTACACTTCCGTCAACACCTTAACACTTTCTGTACCGGCGGCGTCTTTTTTATTTTATTGTAGCGATGTTTAGACGATTTTGTGCAGTTTAAGAAGGCTTTGAGGTGGTAAAAAGGGATAAGAGAGAAACTTCGAACCTAATAATTGCTGGAGGCCCTTTATAAACTACATAAATATAGTCTAATAGTAGCCAGAATAAAGTTAAGAAGACGTAGCCGGTACAGAAGGGGTTAATGATACCACCCTATTACGCCACATCCATTAGGGCGTGGAGAGGTTTCATATACGTTGGGAGCATGACAATTTACCATCGGCTGAAAAAATAACTAAAGTACTTGATAAGCTCCATTTTAATAAGATAACTATCGATTTCTACTTGCTTAGTTCATCAAGTTATCCCTTTCCGTACCGGTGACGTGTTTTTGTCTTTATTACATCTGCATTGAGACAATTTTATGAAGCTTAGGAAGGATATACTGTATAGTAGCTAAAAGGATGAAATAGAGACATTCTGTAGCCTTATAATATTATTGGTAGACGTCCTTCAAATAGAGACATTCTGTAGCCTTATAATTGGTAGACGTCCTTCAAATAGAGACATTCTGTAGCCTTATAATTGGTAGACGTCCTTCAAATAAGAGACATTCTGTAGCCTTATAATTGGTAGACGTCCTTCAAATAGAGACATTCTGTAGCCTTATAATTGGTAGACGTCCTTCAAATAGAGACATTCTTTAGCCTTATAATTGGTAGACGTCCTTCAAATAAGAGACATTCTGTAGCCTTATAATTGGTAGATGTCCTTCAAATAGAGACATTCTGTAGCCTTATAATTGGTAGACGTCCTTCAAATAAGAGACATTCTGTAGCCTTATAATTGGTAGACGTCCTTCAAATAGAGACATTCTGTAGCCTTATAATTGGTAGACGTGCTTCAAATAGAGACATTCTGTAGCCTTATAATTGGTAGACGTCCTTCAAATAAGAGACATCCTGTAGCCTTATAATTGGTAGATGTCCTTCAAATAGAGACATTCTGTAGCCTTATAATTGGTAGACGTCCTTCAAATAAGAGACATTCTGTAGCCTTATAATTGGTAGACGTCCTTCAAATAGAGACATTCTGTAGCCTTATAATTGGTAGACGTCCTTCAATTAGAGACATTCTGTAGCCTTATAATTGGTAGATGTCCTTCAAATAGAGACATTCTGTAGCCTTATAATTGGTAGATGTCCTTCAAATAGAGACATTCTGTAGCCTTATAATTGGTAGACGTCCTTCAAATAAGAGACATTCTGTAGCCTTATAATTGGTAGACGTCCTTCAAATAGAGACATTCTGTAGCGTTATAATTGGTAGACATCCTTCAAATAGAGACATTCTGTAGCCTTATAATTGGTAGACGTCCTTCAAATAGAGACATTCTGTAGCCTTATATTTGGTAGACGTCCTTCAAATAGAGACATTCTGTAGCCTTATAATTGGTAGACGTCCTTCAAATAGAGACATTCTGTAGCCTTATAATTGGTAGGCGTCCTTCAAATAGAGACATTCTGTAGCCTTATAATTGGTAGACGTCCTTCAAATAGAGACATTCTGTAGACTTATAATTGGTAGATGTCCTTCAAATAAGAGACATTCTTTAGCCTTATAATTGGTAGACGTCCTTCAAATAGAGACATTCTATAGCCTTATAATTGGTAGACGGCCTTCAAATAGAGACATTCTGTAGCCTTATAATTGGTAGACGTCCTTCAAATAGAGACATTCTGTAGCCTTATAATTGGTAGACGTCCTTCAAATAGAGACATTCTGTAGCCTTATAATTGGTAGACGTCCTTCAAATAGAGACATTCTGTAGCCTTATAATTGGTAGACGTCCTTCAAATAAGAGACATTCTGTAGCCTTATAATTGGTAGACGTCCTTCAAATAGGTGTGCTTGTGTGCGTGAGAGAGGAGGGTCACGTCCGTTGCGGTCCGGGATTTTTCGACTATCCCGCGGGATACTGGTGATTAAACTTTCAAAAAATCACACACAAAAACAAACGTAGGGTCGCGGTCCTGTGAAGTGCAAAAACAAACGTAGGGTCGCGGTCCTGTGAAGTGCAAAATCGAACCGATTGATAAAATATCTGGAGAGATATACGCGTTTTGGAGAAAAAATCCGTTAACTCCTACAGCAGTGCCACGGCGCTGGTCTAGGTCAGGCCTAGGGCAGGCCCATAAGGCGGGTGGAAAGAAGAAGGGAAAGAAAAAACCGTTACGTCCCAAAGCAAAGTGTTGGCTATATAGTCCTATGAAATCAAACAGGGCTATGGGAAAATAGGAAGCCTAAGTTAAAAGTGATAGTGAACATCATATATCACGTAAATAAACTAGAAAAGTATAATACAGAGAATTAAAGTCAGGGGAACTTTTAACTTTTAGCTTGGGAACAGGACGTATGCTGTAAACAAAATACCCTCGGTGACCACCGCAAAGACCATAAACACATATATCCCCTCGCTCTCCTGGACACGTCCCCTCCCCCTATACGATTTTACCAAAAGCGAAACTTAACCTCGACAGGAAAGGGTACCGACAAAACAAATATCGTAAATAGTAGCAAACAGAGAAAAACAATATACTGTATAAATAAATTAAATCAGTGCAGATTATTTCTCGACCATATCGTAGGTTAGTAGTGACGTTATTGGAGAGAAAGATCTCCCACGCAACCAAATGTGGTGAAAATTCGAACCTGAGCAGTGTTGAATCAAGGTGATAGGTAAAACATGAAAATTAAAATAGATAATATATATAGGTAGCCTGGAAAGTTCGTTATTTTCCTAGAGTGCCGTATATTCCGCTAAACAGCCGACCAAAAACGGGAAAAGTGGTTAGGGCAGTGAGAATTCTGTTTCATAAGATAATTATTGAAAGTGTTACTTAACTCCTAACTATCGGCGCGCAACATAAGTCGAGTATAATAAATCTGGACTATCTGGCGGCGCGCGACATAGGTCGTGTGGCAATTTCAGCACGTAATGTTGCTGAGAGAGAGAGACAAGTGGTGGGCAGGAGAGTAGCGAGCGTATGACTGCTCCAGACCACCGCGGCGAACCTACTGACACGAATCCCACCTCCTCCCTCCCTCTCTCACTCGCTACATACTGAATTGTATGGGGAAAGTACCGAATTACATGCTTTTTGCACTCGTGTTGCGCGGTTGTTGCAAGAAAACTAGCCGTCATAAAAGGATCGTTATGGTGTCATTGGAAAGCTCTGTTTATGCCCTTTCAGGGATAGATACTTGTTTTACGCTCTGGGTCTTATTTAGGCATGAAAATGATCACGTAAACAGCCCTATTGTGGCTAAAAACACCCCGCTGGGCGGTACATATAAATAAACCGCTAGCCCGCTAATAAGGTGTTAAAGTTATTTAAAGTTTAAACATAACGAGTGTAAACGAGTGGCACTCCCCCCCCCCCCCCACACTCACCACAAACCGCGTAACAAACACCTCCTTGTCCTCCACGGCCCCCCACCCTCTCTCTCTCTCTCTCCCCCATGTAAGGGCGGGTGGAAAAACAAAAACAAAAACAAAAACAAAAAACAAACAAAAATGTCTACCAGAGACATGAATATACACGTGGATAAAGGCACAGCATGTCAGATATGCAAGCAACCATACCACTGGGTTTGCATAGGACTGATACCAATAAATGAGGCGTACAATACAAGAGGGAAGAACCTCCATTTCTGCAATAGTTGTTTCGATATCACATGGCAAGTCATACAGACTGTAGAAAATACAGAAGTACAAGATAGACTGAAATATAGCCAAGACATAGCTACTTTTCACAGAAACTGGGGAACTATTGGGGCCTCAGGGCCCATACAAATATCACAACCCACACACGCACACCTTCCCATGAAAATGCCCGCATTGCCTCCTGCACATCAACACACATCGCCTGCCGAACAACAACCTTTCGCACCCTACAAATCCACAAACCCAGCCGCACATCTTCCCACACCTCCCCAGACCCAGAAAACACCCACATTAATCCCATCTATTGCCATTGACCACCCTACTGCTGTTGATCAAATACATTTGCAGGATGAACGTAGGATGCAACAAGCCCCCATATCAGGCTCCCCTTCCACATCGCCTCCCCCATCACCACTGCCACCTGCCCACCTACAACCGACCCGTAACTCCACCCCCCTGCAGGCCCGTAACTCCACCCCCCTGCAGGCCTCACCCACCCATACACCATGCCCACTATCACCCATAACCACACTTAGCTCACCACATAACCCCTCGCAGCCCCAGCCACACCTACTGGGGTTGTCTACACCAGTGTGCAGATATTATCTGGAAAGAAGGTGCTACTTTGGTCAAAAGGGCGAATATAATGGGAATTCATGTAGATTTGCTCATCCCAAAATTTGAAACAACATAACCAGTCATGGAAAATGTAGATTTGGTGAAACCTGCAAATACCACCACCCATCCCTTTGCAAGACATCACTTGAGAACAAGACCTGCTACAATATGAAATGCCCAGCTTTTCATATTAAAGGGACTTGGAGATATGCTAGACCTAACACGAATGGTAGCTCAAAAAACTCTCTAGCTATGCGAGGACGAGACAGAGGAAAAAGGCAAGGAGGGAAAGGGCAGATGAAGATGAAGAGACTGAGGGAGATGGAAGAGCACATAGAACACCTCGAGCACCTCCTGGCCTCCCAAGAGTGGCCAATACATCCCGAAGACTATTAGGTACACATAGTACTCCAAACAATCCCTCCCCAATCTTGTTTGCAAATATCCAAGGCCTAAAAAATAGAACCACGAACAAAGTACCATTTATTAGGGGCCTGCTAGAAGAAGGAAACGCTATATTTGCAGCTCTCACAGAAACTCACATTAAAGATCAGCAAGATAGTGAGATATGGATTCCTGGTTACAACCTACATAGGGCGGACAGAACGCATAGATCACATGGAGGTGTAGCCTTGTACATACATGACTCACTGATATGTACTGAATTCCTAAATAACAGTAACAAAGTGGTGGAAATACTTGGAGTTAAAATAGAATCCCTAAATTTAGCAGTTATTGTTACATACAGGCCTCCAGACTCATCCCGAGAAGAATTCAAAACCCAGCTCAACAAAATAAAATCAGAAGTGGAAACCCTGGGGAACCCAACACCAAATATTATATGGCTAGGAGACTTTAACCTACCAAACATTAAATGGAGACAACTAGAAAACCAGTTAGTGGCAAATAACACCGGAGAAGCAAATACTAATACGAGAGAGCTTTTTGAACTTTGTGATTTTTTTAGTCTTACCCAACATATTGCTGAACCCACACGGGAAAACAATATCTTAGACCTGGTCTTCACTAACAACGACTCTCTAGTACACAGCATTAACATCTCGGACACAACATACTCAGATCATAAATTAATTGAGATCAAAACAACCTTAGAAAGTGTACAGACAACCTCAGAATCGAGAACAAAAACCGGCCCCTTCAGTAAATTTAACTTCAATAACAAAAACATTAGGTTGGAAGAAGTAAATCAAGAAATGGAGGAAATAGACTGGGAAGATTTAATGGATAACCTGACACCAGCAGAATGTCTAGTCTTAATAACAGAAACCATGACCCAAATCTGTAGCCACCATATACCTGCAAGACAAACAAAACGAAGAAGCAAACAAGATCGGGAAAGGAGGAGGCTGTACAGAAGAAGAAAATTACTCACACAAAGACGCACACATCAAAATCTACAAGATAGGCAAAAGGTCGAAATAGATAGAGAAATTGTGGAAATTGAACAAAGGCTAAGAATATCATATGAACTACAACATATGGAAGAGGAGAGGAAAGCTATTGCAGGTATAAAGGAAAATTCCAAATACTTCTTTTCATACGCCAAACAAAAGGCTAACACAACATCAAACATCGGCCCACTGAGCAAAGGGGACGGCTCTTTCACAGGGGACAAAAAGGAAATGAGCGAACTCTTAAGCAGGCAGTATGAAATGGCATTCAGTGAGCCTGATGAAACAAAAGTCATCAGAGACCCAAATATATTTTTCATGGAAACCTCCCCCCACGGAAACCCCTCAGATGCTGGATATTGATTTCGGTCCAAAAGACATAGAAGAGGCCATTTCCAACATGCCATCCCACTCGGCACCAGGCCCGGACTCATGGAATTCGATCCTAATGAAGAAATGTAAGGAAAACCTCTCAAAACACCTGGCTATAATGTGGAGAAGGAGCCTAGACACTGGTGACATACCAGATAACTTGAAAAACGCAATAATTGCCCCACTGCATAAAGGAGGGACTAAAGCACTACCAAAAAACTACCGCCCGGTAGCTCTAACCTCTCACATCATTAAAGTTTTCGAGCGAGTCCTGCGAAGCAAAATTTCAACATTCATGGAGACAAATGAACTACACAACACCGGTCAACATGGGTTCAGAGCGGGAAGATCATGTCTCTCACAACTTTTGGAACACTATGGCAAAATTCTTAACCCTTAATTAGCGGCTCACCACATAAGTCGAGTTAAATAAAGCTGGACTATGTGGCGGCGCTCGACATAACTCGAGTGGCAATTTCAGCACGTAATGTTGCTGAGAGAGAGAGACAAGTGGTGGCAGGAGAGTAGCGAGCGTATGACTGCTCCAGACCACCGCGGCGAACATACTGACACGAATCCCAGCTCCCTCCTCCCTCTCTCACTCGCTATATAAGGAATTGTATCGGGAAAGTGGCTAATTACATGCTTTTTGCACTCGCGTTGCACGGTTATTGCAAGAAAACTAGCCATCATAAAAGGATCGTTATGGTGTCATTCGAAAGCTCTGTTTATGCCCTTTCAGGGATAGGTACTTGTTTTACGTTCTGGGTCTTATTTAGGCATGAAAATGATCACGTAAACAGCCCTATTTTGGCTAAAAACACCCCGCTGGGCGGTACATATAAATAAACCGCATAGGCCGCTCGTAAGGTGTTAAAGCGCTAGAAGAAAAGGAAAACGTGGATGTCATTTACACCGATTTTGCTAAGGCATTTGATAAATGTGACCATGGTATAATAGCCCACAAACTGAAAGCAAAAGGTATAACTGGGAAAATCGGACGGTGCATATACAATTTCCGCGTAAACCGAAACAATCAGTAGCAGTAAACCAAGTCACATCTGAGCCTTCGGATGTCAAAAGCTCAGTGCCCCAAGGAACAGTGCTAGCGCCCCTTCTGTTCCTCATACTAATTTGCGACATAGATACCAACACCAGACACAGTACGGTGTCGTCTTTTGCTGATGACACAAAATTAAGCAAGATAGTAAACACACAAGAGGACACGGGCCAACTGCAGGAAGACATGAATGTAGTGTTCCAGTGGACCAGGGAAAACAACATGCAATTCAATGAGGAAAAATTCCAATTAATACGGTACGGAGATAATAATGGTGTTAAAGAAATTACAAATTACTTAACAGAATCTAACCACATAATAGAACGGAAAGACAGTGTGAAAGACCTTGGGGTATTCATGTCTGAAAATATGGGTTTCAAAGTACATAACCAGGTCAAAGTGGCGGCTGCGAAACGTCTAACGGGTTGGATTCTGCGTACTTTTAAAACACGCGGTGAATTGCCTATGATAACGCTCTTCAAATCTCTAGTGCTACCGCGGCTTGAATACTGTAGCGTATTAACATCCCCATACAAAGCAGGTGAAATAAATGACGTAGAGAGTGTACAAAGAAATTTCACTTCGCATATAAGTTCGATAAAACATCTACACTATTGGGAGCGTTTAAGAGCACTGAATCTGTACTCACTGGAACGTAGAAGAGAACGTTACCTAATAATATACACGTGGAAAATCGCAGAGGGTTTAGTACCAAACCTACATACTCCGATAGTCATGAAATTCAGTGATAGGAGAGGCTGGGAATGCGAAATCCCCCGGATGAATAACAGGGGTGCTATGGGCTCTCTGCGAGAGGGCTGGTTATCACACAGAGGCCCACGTCTCTTCAACAAACTCCCACGGCGAGTAAGAGACATGAGGGACATCTCGTTAGACAACTTCAAGAGAGCCCTAGATGTCGAACTGCAAAAAGTGCCAGACGAGCCCATCCTCGCAAGGGAGCGAGCTGCCGCTTCAAACAGTCTACTGCACCAAATCACCACCCATAACGAGGGGCGTCGCGCTCCTTGGTGCCGCTAGAAGAGTGGCGAACACATCAAAAGGTATCAGAAGGTAATAGAGACATTCTGTAGCCTTATAATTGGTAGACGTCCTTCAAATAGAGACATTCTGTAGCCTTATAATTGGTAGACGTCTTTCAAATAAGAGACATTCTGTAGCCTTATAATTGGTAGACGTCCTTCAAATAAGACACATTCTGTAGCCTTATAATTGGTAGACGTCCTTCATATAGAGACATTCTGTAGCCTTATAATTGGTAGACGTCCTTCAAATAGAGACATTCTGTAGCCTTATAATTGGTAGACGTCCTTCAAATAGAGACATTCTGTAGCCTTATAATTGGTAGACGTCCTTCAAATAGAGACATTCTGTAGCCTTATAATTGGTAGACGTCCTTCAAATAGAGACATTCTGTAGCCTTATAATTGGTAGACGTCCTTCAAATAGAGACATTCTGTAGCCTTATAATTGGTAGACGTCCTTCAAATATAGACATTCTGTAGCCTTATAATTGGTAGACGTCCTTCAAATAGAGACATTCTGTAGCCTTATAATTGGTAGATGTCCTTCAAATAGAGACATTCTGTAGCCTTATAATTGGTAGACGTCCTTCAAATATAGACATTCTGTAGCCTTATAATTGGTAGATGTCCTTCAAATAGAGACATTCTGTAGCCTTATAATTGGTAGACGTCCTTCAAATATAGACATTCTGTAGCCTTATAATTGGTAGACGTCCTTCAAATAGAGACATTCTGTAGCCTTATAATTGGTAGACGTCCTTCAAATATAGACATTCTGTAGCCTTATAATTGGTAGATGTCCTTCAAATAGAGACATTCTGTAGCCTTATAATTGGTAGACGTCCTTCAAATATAGACATTCTGTAGGCTTATAATTGGTAGACGTCCTTCAAATAGAGACATTCTGTAGCCTCGTAAATTGCAAAATATATGTGTTTGCTTGAGAATGTGCTCACACATGTTCACTAGCTACACTTACAGGTGCACATACACACACACACATATGCTTTACAGTCACACATATACACTTACACACATACAGTACTAATGCATGTACATTAAGGGGGTGACCTGCTTTTTTTATCTTTCTCTCCTTTTCTCTCTTTCCCTGGCTTGTATCCATTCGGCCCCATTCAGCCAACTGTTTTAAGATGTTTATCCCCATCCAGGTGTCGATTTCTTCCTGGCTAGCGATAGCGAGCTAGCATTGTATACAAAAATCCGGCTTCGCCGGAGACGTTTTTCTATCGAAAAATGTACAAATTTGTCTTGCTGTCAAAACAAAAATATATATATGATGGCTCGCTACCGCTCGCCAGGAAAATATTTACACCTGGATGGGGATAAACGTCTTAAAACAGTAGGCTAAATGGGGCCGAATGGATACAAGGCAAAGAGAGAAGGAGAGAAAGAGAAACAAAGCGATGTGGGCTCCCTTAATGAAACCACACACACATATTACATACTCACATGCATTTACTCCCAGGTTCACTCATAAAAAAAAAAAAACACACCAAAAAAAAACAACACACACATACAATAACCTACATATGTGCACACGAACAGGAACAAATATATTCACACAGTACACTCACATGTATACACACGCAGACAGACACACACACACGGACAGACACATTCACGCACAATCTATTTTTCCCTCATCCTATGACTTAAACTCTTTGAAGTCCGTGTGTCCAGACATTTTGACAAAAGCGTACCATAAATTTGGCCTTGTCACTCTGTCAATTTGAAGGGACACTCGATAGGCAAGTTAGCCTTTTGTCCCCTTCTTACGCATGTAGAGGTGGTCTTGATGCAAGCAAGAAACACAGAGACTTGAGGGGGGTCACCGGCTTTTTTTATCTTTCTCTCCTTTTCTCTCTTGCTCTGGCTTGTATCCATTCGGCCTCATTCAGCCAACTCTTTTAAGACGTTTATCCCCATCCAGGTGTCGATTTTTTCCTGGCGAGCGATAGCGAGCCATCATTGTATGGAGAAATCCGGCTTCGCCGGACACATTTTTCTATCGAAAAAAGTAAAAAATTAGCTTGCTGTCAAAACAAAAATATATACTGTATATGTTGGCTCGCTACCTTACCTTTGGATACCTTTGGATGTGTTCGCCGCTCCTCTAGCGGCACCAAGGAGCGCGACGCCCCTCGTTATGGGTGGTGATTTGGTGCAGTAGACTGTTTGAAGCGACAGCTCGCTCCCTTGCGAGGATGGGCTTGTCTGGCACTTTTTGCAGTTCGACATCTAGGGCTCTCTTGAAGTTGTCTAACGAGATGTCCCTCATGTCTCTTACTCGCCGTGGGAGTTTGTTGAAGAGACGTGGGCCTCTGTGTGATAACCAGCCCTCTCGCAGAGAGCCCATAGCACCCCTGTTATTCATCCGGGGGATTTCGCATTCCCAGCCTCTCCTATCACTGAATTTCATGACTATCGGAGTATGTAGGTTTGGTACTAAACCCTCTGCGATTTTCCACGTGTATATTATTAGGTAACGTTCTCTTCTACGTTCCAGTGAGTACAGATTCAGTGCTCTTAAACGCTCCCAATAGTGTAGATGTTTTATCGAACTTATATGCGAAGTGAAATTTCTTTGTACACTCTCTACGTCATTTATTTCACCTGCTTTGTATGGGGATGTTAATACGCTACAGTATTCAAGCCGCGGTAGCACTAGAGATTTGAAGAGCGTTATCATAGGCAATTCACCGCGTGTTTTAAAAGTACGCAGAATCCAACCCGTTAGACGTTTCGCAGCCGCCACTTTGACCTGGTTATGTACTTTGAAACCCATATTTTCAGACATTAATACCCCAAGGTCTTTCACACTGTCTTTCCGTTCTATTATGTGGTTAGATTCTGTTAAGTAATTTGTAATTTCTTTAACACCATTATTATCTCCGTACCGTATTAATTGGAATTTTTCCTCATTGAATTGCATGTTGTTTTCCCTGGTCCACTGGAACACTACATTCATGTCTTCCTGCAGTCGGCCCGTGTCCTCTTGTGTGTTTACTATCTTGCTTAATTTTGTGTCATCAGCAAAAGACGACACCGTACTGTGTCTGGTGTTGGTATCTATGTCGCAAATTAGTATGAGGAACAGAAGGGGCGCTAGCACTGTTCCTTGGGGCACTGAGCTTTTGACATCCGAAGGCTCAGAAGTGACTTGGTTTACTGCTACCGATTGTTTTCGGTTTACGAGGAAATTGTATATCCACCATCCGATTTTCCCAGTTATACCTTTTGCTTTCAGTTTGTGGGCTATTATACCATGGTCACATTTATCAAATGCCTTAGCAAAATCGGTGTAAATGACATCCACGTTTTTCTTTTCTTCTAGGCTTTAAGAATTTTGTCATAGTGTTCCAAAAGTTGTGAGAGACATGATCTTCCCGCTCTGAACCCATGTTGACCGGTGTTGTGTAGTTCATTTGCCTCCATGAATGTTGAAATTTTGCTTCGCAGGACTCGCTCGAAAACTTTAATGATGTGAGAGGTTAGAGCTACCAGGCGGTAGTTTTTTGGTAGTGCTTTACTCCCTCCTTTATGCAGTGGGGCAATTATTGCGTTTTTCAAGCTATCTGGTATGTCACCAGTGTCTAGACTCCTTCTCCACATTATAGCCAGGGGTTTTGAGAGGTTTTCCTTACATTTTTTCATTAGGATCGAATTCCATGAGTCCGGGCCTGGTGCCGAGTGGGATGGCATGTTGGAATTGCACCAGGAAAATATTGACACCTGGATGGGGGTAAACGTCTTAATACAGTAGGCTGACTGGGACCAAATGGATACAAGCCAAAGAGAGAGGGAGAGAAAGAGAAACAAATGCGAGGTGGGCCCCCTTAAACATACAGAAAGACACACACACACACACTAAAGCAAGAAGAAGCAATCATGTGCTTGTACGGTCGCGCTAATAAGTCATGACCCAGCTGTCTTTACGTTTGGCTTGCTCTGTGCTGTATTAATGTCTGTCAGATGTTGAATAGGGTGAGTAAGTGTAGGAACATGTTTGTATATCTCACTCAAAAAGCAGAAATCATGTGTAAATATTGGTGATACCAATTATTGATCAAAACATATTTGGTGCCGAGACATCACTTATTAGGCCGATTGTACAAATGCTGTAGACAAAATGACACGCTCACTTCAATAAAGGTGTACACAATCACGTACATGTACGTCATAAAAACAGTACACTTTATCAACAACGTACAGTCGGGCTAATAAGTCATGTCTCGGCACCAAGTATATTTCGATCAATAATTGGGCGTTTCCACACCCTCCTCAGCTCCCCGCCATGGAGTGGCTTCGGTCACCCAGGCTTTATTGTGGTCGGCAGGGAGGGTTCTTAGGGGCCGCTCAGTTATGGCCTTGGCCTTGCTCTGGGCCTTGCGGCTGTTCGGCCAGGCAGTTTGGGGTCCAACAACAACAACAACAACTGTACTTATTCGTTTCGAGTGAGGTATAAATGCATGTTCCTACACTTACCCACCCTATTCAACATCTGACAGACATTAATACAGCACAGAGAGAGCCAAACGTAATGACAGCCGAGCATTAACTTATTAGTGCCACTGTACACATACACTACACACTAGTAACCATTATGTGCAATTACTGAGCCAGTCAAGAGCATAAATGGCGATGCATCCACTTAGGGGGGTGACTCGCTTTTTGTTATTTCTGTCCTTTTCTCTCTTTCTCTGGCTTGTATCCATTTGGCCCCATTCAGCCTACTGTTTTAAGACGTTTATCCCCATCCAGGTGTCAATCTTTTACTGGTGAGCGGTAGCGAGCCAGCATATTTTTTATTTTTATTTGGCAGCAGGCTAAATTTGTACATTTTTCGATAGAAAAATTACTCCGGCGAAGCCGGATTTCTTCATATAATGCTGGCTCGCTATCGCTCGCCAGGAAGAAATCGACACCTAGATGGGGATAAACGTCTTAAAATAGTTGGCTGAATGGGGCCGAATGGATACAAGCCAGAGAAAGAGAGAAAAGGACAGCAATAACAAAAAGCAGGTCACCCCGGGGAGATTTCCACTTGAGAGAGTTTTTTGTTGACTCCTTTCTCCCTCATGTTTAGCCCCATTGCTTTTCTAATTTTAAGACGTTCACCCCATTATTTTGATGATTTTAAGAACTTTCAACCCATTTCTGTCAATTTTAAGACCTTTCGTGCAATTTAGGTGTCGATTTTATCCTGGCGAGCGTTAGCGAGCCTGTAATTTAAGAGGAACCGGCTTTCAGCCGGGAAATTTGTCTACCGAAAAATTTACAAATTTATCCTGAAAGGGGCTCAAGGGGGTGTAATCTTAAGCTTGATGGATATCTAGAGACCAAACTAAAAACCTCCCCTTAAAGGTGCTGTTTTGGCCTATAAATTCATTCATTCATAAATTCTTAGTTTCCTCACTAGATATACCTCAAACTTAAAAAAACATCCCCTAGACCCCCCTCAAGATAAATTTGTACATTTTTCCTCACTAGTCGACA
This sequence comes from Paralithodes platypus, assembly GCA_032716605.1. NCBI lineage: Eukaryota > Metazoa > Arthropoda > Malacostraca > Decapoda > Lithodidae > Paralithodes > Paralithodes platypus. Next base: position 10,709,668 of record CM064560.1, on the reverse strand, counting down.
TACCTCAAACTTAGAAAAACATCCCCTAGACCCCCCTCAAGGTAAATTTGTACATTTTTCGGAAGAAAAATTTCCCGGCCAAAGGCCGGTTTCTCTTACAAATACAGGCTCGCTATCGCTCGTCAGGAAAAAATTGACGCCTAAATGGCATGATAGGTCTTAAAATTTATAACGAAATGGGACGAAAGGTCTTAAAATCGCCAAACAAATGGGACTAAACACGAGGGAGAAAGGGGACCAGAAAAACGACCGTCTCCCCTTAGATCAGCACCGAACGCAAACGAGTCAATACAGTGTTTTATTATTGCCCAAATGCTTTAGAATTTGGCTTTAAAGATTCAAAGATTTGGCTGGGTGTTAGCTTGTATATACTCAGAACTTTACACAATGACCGCGGGATGACTCTGCAATATCCTAAACCCGTGTTTGACCCATTATTCGCCCAACCTACCCCAGACATATACATGTCTCTCTCTCTATCTCTCCCCCCCCCCCCCCCCCTTGCCACCACTCCGTTCACGTGGATCTCATGCAATTTTTATTGCGCCACATCCACACCATACGACCACCTAGTGATGACCGTGGCGAGCCAGGGCCGACCGTTCCGACTTTTTGGACACGTTAACCCCCTCCGTCGAATATGACGCAATCGCGTCATATGGCGGTTTCGCCTAAAAGTATCATATGACGCGATTGTGTCATATGAACTTAGTGAAATAGCTCAATAATAAGTTTATGACGCGATTTGCGTCATATTGAGCTCAGTAAGTTAGGTAAGTTAGATCATAATCTGTCGGTTGGTGGCAACCCCAAATTCCTCCGACTTCTAACAGTCCCTCAGTGTGAGAAAGACTGTTGTGGGGGAAATACCGGGTGCTAGGGCAACCCCTAACTTTCATAAGTTAATATGTCTGGGGGGGGTTAAAAACAGACGAGGGTGTCCACGCCTTGAAACGTCCTTTCCATGACTCCATTGACCTTGCAGGACTTTTGCACCAGACATTGCGAAACACACGGGACCGCCAGTGTCACAGGCTTTTTTAGGTGATCTTCTAAATAGAAAGGGGATAGTAATAGGGTCCCTTCATGCAGGCCACTTATCCCACTTCACGTCCACGCATATATATTATACTTTGTTATCTTCCTTTTTACCTCGATGGGCTGGTGGGTAGGAGAAGAGCATATTTTGCTTTAGTTAGCTTAGTTAGATGAACTTTAAGTAGCATTTTGAATATCATTACATATATTTACACACTAATGAGACACACAAACTACACACACACACATACATGAATATAGCACAAACAAACATAAATAAAACACACACATACACACACACACACACACACACACACACACGAATATAACACATACAGTATATACATAAACACACATGCACTTTCTTTGAATAAAAAGTTCTCCTCAAATGCACGCACGAACACGGAAAGGCACACTCAGGCAGGGGCACTCTTACACACACACATACTTGCACACGATATATTCAACACCAAAGCGCGGTAGCACACACACACGCGCACAGAGGCACATACACACATACACACACACGCAGAGGCACTCACACACACACACACACACACCAATTTTTTCACCACCAATTACTTGAAAGCGGTGCAAGAGTGCATACCAACAAAGAACAGAAGATCAGTAAATAATAATAGACCAAAGTGGTGGAATTATAGGTTTGACTCCTGCAAGGAGATAAAGAGAACCTAATATTTAGTAGTGGCCGCGTAATCATTGACGATTATGCCTATTACATAAGGCCTCCTCTTCAAACGCTCATTTACCGTAGTTTGAATCTACCGCGCAGAGCATAAAATATTGAGGAGCCTTCATCATGAGCGCACGCAACCTCACTCATGGTTCTGTCATTATGAAATTGGGTTCTCACTACGAAAAAACTTCGTAAAAAATAACAAATAAAAATAAAATAAGAATAACTATTCATAAGCTTTCCATATACTCGTGGATGTACTTGTGTGGATATTTGACCAGACGCTGACTTCAGGCGTCATACTTCCTTCACTGACATATCAAGTAAACCAAAATCCTTAATACATCAACGAATGGGAAGGGGATGGTCGGGAGGGCACCAGTCGTCAATGATTACGGGGCCACTACTAAATATTAGGTTTTCTTTATCTCCTTGCAGGAGTCAAACCTATAATTTATTAGTGGCCCCTCCATCATTGACGATTATGCCTGATATCTAAGACTGGAGGGGGACATTCGTAATCATATCATAACTCTAGCAAAAGCAGATAATCAAACAACCACATAGTATTCTTACTTTGTAAAAAATATATATTTTGCGCATAAACTTTATACAGCATATATATTCAAAAAGGGGTACAAGCAGGATCGTGCTTCGAAGATGCCTGCTTGAATAAAAAGGGTTAACTCTGAGACTCTGTACACAGATCTGCTAGTTAAGAAGGCACCCCACTTAAAGTAAGTGGTGAAAAATAAAAACTTAAAAGTCTACATGTGCACATATAAACCCCATTAAACTCATGGATATATTCCTAAAAATAGACCCAAACATAAAATGAACTCTTGTACTTTCGCAGAAGTACTGAACTCTTGTACTTATGCAGAAGTACTTACATCAAAAATAAAATTCGCAGTCGCAACTACTGAGATTTTCTTAAAATTATATTGCTTCACAGCCAAAACTACTTATAAAAAGAGTTGTTGTTGTACTACTATTGTACTTTAGCACAATTTCCTGTAATGCATACTACAGAGAAATGTTATATCACAACACCTATATTATAGGTTTGACTCCTGCAAGGAGATAAAGAAAACCTAATATTTAGTAGTGGCCCCGTAATCATTGACGATTATGCCTATTACATAAGGCACCCTCTTCAAACACTCATTTACCGTAGTTTGAATCTACCGCGCAGAGAATAAAATATTGAGGAGCCTTCATCATGAGCGCACGCAACCTCACTCATGGTTCGTCATTATGAAATTGGGTACTCACTACGAAAAAACTTCGTAAAAAATAACAAATAAAAATAAAATAAGAATAACTATTCATAAGCTTTCCATAACTTCGTGGATGTACTTGTGTGGATCTTTAACCAGACGCTGACTTCAGGCGTCATTCTTCCTTCACTGACATATCAAGTAAACCAAAATCCTTAATACATCAACGAATGGGAAGGGGATGGTCGGGAGGGCCCCAGTCGTCAATGATTACGGGGCCACTACTAAATATTAGGTTTTCTTTATCTCCTTGCAGGAGTCAAACCTATAATTTATTAGTGGCCCCTCCATCATTATCGATTATGCCTGATATCTAAGACTGGAGGGGGACATTCGTAATCATATCATAACTCTAGCAAAAGCAGATAATCAAACAACCACATAGTATTCATACTTTGTAAAAAATATATATTTGTGTGCATAATACTTTATACAGCATAAAAATATACAAAAAGGTGACAAGCAGGAGCGTGCTTCGAAGAAGCCTGCTTGGACAAAAAGGAGTTAACTCCGAGACACTGTACACAGAGCTGGTAGTTAAGAAGGCACCCCACTTAAAGTAAGTGGTGAAAAACAAAATACATCAAAGTTTACATGTGCACATATAAACCCCATTAACTCTTGGATATAATTTGAAAATTATACCGTAAAGAGGTACTTACATTACACATACCAGCTGCGGCCGCAACTACTAAGATTTACTTAAAATTATATTGCTTCACAGCCAAAACTATTTACAACAAGCATTGTCTTTGAACTATGATTGGACGTTAGCACAATTGCCTGTAATGAATACTACAGAAAATTCTTTAAAATCACAGCACCTATACCCTGTATCACAGCTCATAAGCTTCGCACACGTCCTCCGGCGGGGTCTAGGGTGTCCTACGTTACACTGACTGCACCCCCCCCCCCCTCTCTTTTCCTCATCTAAACATTAAGTGACCCAGAGGCCACCTAGACCCTCTGCCGTAAAGCTATACATGGCATGGAAGGCCTGTCCAAAGCTACTGAAAGGTATCGAGTCAAAAAAGTATGATTAGAGGACCAGAGGTGCGTGGCTGCTATGTCCTCAACAGAAAAATTCTTAAGGAAACGTAAAGAGGTCGCCCATTTGCGTAAATCGTGAGCTCTACCCACCACGCCGGTAATACTTTCCTGAATGACGCTAACTAAGAGAGAAGCCAGTTTACGCTTCAAAACGCGTTTACCCGTACTAGATACCCATAAAGCACCTTGTTGATTCCTAGGTGCGACCTTTAAATATTTGGTAAGCGCTTGCACTGGACATAAATTATGGTGCACCTTTCCCCTTTTCAATGCCGGCACCGTGAACTCGGAAAACACATGATCACTGTGTTCATTCTTGGCGATGAACCCTGGGGAAGGAGCAATATGAATACAATCATTGAGCCTACCAAACCTGATGCAATTAGGTGTGTTGCTCACCGCCGCCAGCTCAGACACCCTGTTCCCGGTAGCTAAAGCCATAAGGAATACTGCCCTTTTTAAAAGTAAGTCAAAATCTGCAGTATTTTGGTACCGCCGGGAATGAAGTAATGACAACGCTTTATAATAATAATAATAGTTCTTAAAGCTAGCGCATGCTAAGCTAGCTAAGGATAGCTCAATAAGGCCGATTAGGCGTATTTCCATTGGGGTCCTGTACTACTATCCCATCCCTTTGCTCATGAGGGATGGTAACGACTCAGTGTTTGTGAAAAATCTTTAATGCGCCGAGCGTGGGCGCGAACCCGGGCCTTCTGGGTGGAAGTCCGAGACGCTAGTCACTACACCAAGCGAGCCGCTTTGTCCAGAGACCAGGTAGGCATGAGCTGACGGGGAGGTGGGCGGAGTTTAAAACACGCCCTCATTAAGCCTGTTTCCTCCGCTAGTGGTATGGTTAGACCCGTAAGGTCCAGGAATGGCACCCTAATTGCTCTTAAGTGATTCTTTAACGTTACCACTGATAGCCGTTTCTGCTCAAACAGATAGTTTAAATAATTAAAAACCAAAGCCACCGAAGGCACGGATTGTTCTGTTCTGAGTATCCAAGAAGTAAAAGACTGCCAATGCGAATGATACTGTCTCTTAGTAGATTGTGTGTATTGATTCATGAATTTATCGGTCACGGTTCTACCATACGGAGCTAGCCATTTGGCCTCCTGAATGTCCATAATGCAAAAGTCAGCGAGGTATCTAGGTTGACAATCGTGTCTAAGTGGAAAGACCCGACCGGGAGTGACACTGGGTTCGGGCACCACGTCTTTAATTGCTGGTACCACACCTGCGCCGGCCACAGCGGCGCGATTAATGAGACGATGCCCCGATAATCCTGTAGTTTGTTTACTACTTGGCACATTAGAGAAGCGTCTGGTGGCGGAAACAGATAAACGGAACTCCACATGTCCCAGTCCGTCACCAGTGCGTCGGGTCCTCCCGCCGGCGTTATTGTCCGGCGGGTGAGGTACAGCGGGAGTTTGTGAGTCTCCTCGGACGCAAACAGATCCACTTGTGGACGGTAAGGCTCCGCAATCATTTGGTCGAAAATGTTTTGCTTGAGCGCCCATTCTACCGTTGTGCTCTGTCTCCGAGACAGAGCGTCTGCCCAGACGTTTGCTACGCCTGGGAGATAAGATGCGTGAAGATGAATGTTCAGCTTGCCGGCTAGAACAAAAATCATTTCTGACACGTTTAGCAACTTCCGAGATATCGTTGACCATTGTTTCTGAATGCAGTGAACCGCATTCAGATTGTCCATCCTGAAAGCCACCGATTTGTCCCGTAAAGTAGAGCCGTGAGCCTGAAGGAAATACAAGGGGACTAGTAACTCTTTGACATTGATGTGGGAGGTTTCTGAAAGGGACCAAAGCCCTTGACCCTGATGCTCGTGGTTTGACTGAAAGCCCCAACCTATCATTCCTGACGCATCCGTATCTACCCATACCGTCGGCGGAGGAGAGGTCCATGACATGACCAAGTGCAATGTTTCCCTCTTCGCCCAGACAGCTAGTAAGCTGTGTATTAATTTTGGGATGGGCCATAATGTTTCGGCCGGCAATAGTGGAACAAATTTGTGTCCCTCCAATATTAAACGTTTGACTTTCAACCGGCCCAACTTTACAGTTAGTTGAATCCAGTTGAGAGAGCCGACCAGAGATTCCCAGACTCTCCGTGTCGTAGTCAGACTGTGAAGAAACATAAACAGTTTCTTGCGAAACCTGTTCCGATTGTCCACACTCTGACTCAGAGTGAGAGCGGCTGTGTCCCAGACCAGCCCTATCCACTGGACCACTCGTGAGGGAACAAAGTTTGACTTTACCGGGTTTACCTTGAACCCTAGAGATTTTACATGATTTAATGTTATGTTGACATGATTGATGCATAACTGTTCCGTCTCTGCCACCACCAGCCAGTCGTCTAGATACCACAAAATCCTGATCCCTTGTTCTAACAAGGGCATCAGGGCTTGCCGGACCAATTTCGTGAATAAGCGAGGTGCTAGGTTCAATCCGAACGGCATCCTCTGAAAGACATAAGTCTGATGCTATATTCGTAATGCTAGAAAACGTTGAAACCGTTTGTTTACCGGGACATGCCAATACGCGTCTGTCAGGTCTAAATAACACATCCACCCTTCCGGCGGAAGTGTTAGCCTGATTTGATTCACTGTCAGCATCCTGAAGGAAACATTGTGAATATGGAGGTTCAGATAAGACAGGTCTACGACCGGCCTCATCTGAACACTGCCCCGTTTGGGCACTAGAAAGAGTTTGCAGATGAAAGGGCTTTGCCCCACCAGGCTGAGCTTTTGCGACTGGTTTGGGCTTGGTAAAATTGAAAGCAGGTTTCTTAGATGGGGCGGGACTGTGCTTAAAGGCCTGAGCCATGTTGAACACTGTTTTCCACACCTCCGGGGACATTAAAGAGGCAGTTAGAACAGGGGACATAACAACTTGATTTGCAATCCTATCCGGGAGCTTCCTCACGAGAGACATTCTTAGATCTTGTCGTGCCCGCACCGCCTCTAGCAAGGCTGTACGGATATCCCCCAGTGACTGTATAGAAGTTTGGAGTAGCAAGCATCTAGATAGTTTGATAGCCTTTCGGACTTCCGTGTCCGCGATTGCCTGAGCAGATCTGAGCATTGACTTCGCTACCTGTTGTGTGACAATATACTGGGAAAACAGTCTATATGCTTTCCCACGTAGCCTAAACTCCCGGTCTAGGTGAGCAGTGGACGGTGTGGAAAAGGGATCTTTAAGCTCGCATAGATTAATTTTAGGGGCAGCTAAAAATGCAAATAAAGCAGAGGGAACTCCGCCGGCAGAGAATACCGGCATAGAGAACCAAGAATGGCTTTCTTGTGGAATTTGGTGTGAAGATTTAGAGGTAAAAGTTGTTGTAAAGTTTTGAGCCTCCACTTCCCATTCCACCCAAGGACCCAGACCCAACTGCTCCACCTTCAAAACTGGATTTGCGGCTGTGTCTGTGAACGTCTTTAAACCTAACTCTGGTGTTAGAGCTGACAGTGCTTTTATATCATTGAAACCGTCATGCTTGGTCCAGTCCGAAAACAGTTTTGAAGCTGACGCAGGGGGTAGGGCAGGTGTAGAAGTATACACAAAATAATCATGGTGATAATAGTTAGGAATGGCCTTAATATTAACATCAAGTAAATTCCCTAGAATATCTAAAGCACGTAACTTCCTAGATTTATTCCCTTGGATTACCCACTCATGTGGTACCGGAAGCTCCCCCGACATAGTGGACTGTGCTACCTCTGGCTTTGCTGGGAACATTGTTACCCATGACTCATCTGGCCCGTATAGGAGGGGCATAGCTCCCTTTCGGACCGGCGCTTTGTCTAAAGGGGGAGGATTTACATCTGCTACTACTCTCATATTGGAAGTAGTCAGTGCCGCCGAAGTTGGCCTAGTAACCATAGTAGGTGATACAGGGGGAGGGTGCGGAATTTGTGTCAAAGCAATAGAAGTAGCCAGAGGTCGGACATTCGATGCTGTCGTGGAAGCTCCCAAACCAACTGTGGGAGTCTCCTGCTGCTGACCAAAAAACTTAGTTAGTGCATTCGCTAGTAACCCATTAATTTCATCAGCTGTGACAAATTTAGCAGAGGATGAACTATGTGGCGAATCATTCCTACTCTGAGAGTCGTCCATCACTGAACCTGACTCTTGAATCTCCATCTCAGAAATTATAGAACCCTCATCCCTTTCCCCCGAATTATATACAAATAGTACAAACCACGTTTCATTTACAAAAGGAAATATATCTCAAATCGAGATGCTACACATAAATCAATAATCAAGTATCCCAAGGAATACTAAAATCTTCACTTTATATAAGTCTGGCAAGTAATATTAACACTGAATCTGGATTTGGGATAAGTATGGAAATATATTATTTTGCGAGTTCTTAGACTCTAGCAAACATATATAATACGTAGAACAATAGTATTACTATCAATTTACATAATTATATATGATGGAAATGGTATCACAAATACATTGGAGTCTTGTTCTGGAGAATATATAATTATTAAACAATTCATTTTTGCTTTCCGCGCCTCTTAACTAAAAGTATGTGGCTTGAATTCTCGACCGCGTAGGACAGGTAACTTATATAAAATCCCTTTAACTCGGCAGCTGCGGAAAGACTCTTAAGAGGTCCTACTGGGCGGCTGTGGGAAGACTCTTAAGATCCTTGGCCTAAAAAAAAACATTTAAAACACCCCAGTAGCACTCAAAACAAATTAGTTTGTGTTAAGGTGAGATAATTTCCTTCCATTACTTTCTACCACTCCTACACATGTGTCCCAACACCCCCTTTCCCCTCCTCCCCCCCCTCGTCAATTATCAGGTATTTCTCTATTATTCCCTATATTTATCGAGTATTTTCGTGGGAGGACGGGTGGGAGAGAGGGAGGAGGGTAACTCCGACCCTCCATGCCAGTCTGAAAGCTTCCCTGGTCTCTTAGTGCCACGCGAGACACGAGAGAGTGAGGGTGTTAGTCTCTTACTGCTCAAGGCCAGATTACGACTGCGGGGCTAAAATATAAAATTTTCACCAGCCAATTGCTGTTACCACTTGTTTTATTGCTTTTCCATGTTCATATGTTCATATTAAAAGTAAAATAGGCGCATATGGATAAGTATTAATTATATATATGGTAAATTAACTATTTTAGTGAGGAATGAATCAGAATACCTTCGCACCACGGGCACATTCAAATACCATAGCTGCGCAGTTAAAAGATTAACGAATAGTATTACGTCGGATGTTGGAGTGTCTAAGATAATTATATCCAGCTATCAAATATCATTTAGATATGTTGACAGAGTGTCCAACTATAACAATAAGAATATTAACACTTGGGTCCTCAATTCACAAATTATCCATCATCTTTGCACACTGTCAATGGTAGACCATCGTCTTCATGCATAGCTATAGAGATATTATTGTTTACTTACATGTGCTAAGAAAAATATATATACAATTATGATATTTAGCAAACCATTTAAATAATATGGCACTTTGTATTTTTATTGGACGCAAATATTGTGTCCAAAGATAATTCATGCATTTTTACCTTGGACGCAATATTAGCTTCCAAAAAAACAGGAAAGGGTTAAATAGGGGATGTCAAGGACAGAGTCGTGTGTTGTGTTTTCCCTAATGGAATTAAACAGTTGCACAAGTAGGGACTCGAAATACGAGATGGAGTTATGTTAATTCTGATAAAGTGATTTTCCGGGTGTAGGGCGAGGATTTGCTTACGGTAGTTTTAGAGGGGAACTTATTTAAGGTATTGCTATTGTGAATTTGCACTGTGAAAGGTCTCGAACCACTTCCTTTAATTTGCGTAGAGGTGAGTATTGTCTTGGTGAAAGTCTCGAACCACTTCCTATAATTTGTGTAGAGGTGAGTATCATCAAGGTGGAAGCTCTCGTAGCACTTCCTTTAATTTCAGCAACAAGGGTAGTACTAGCATCAAGCCAAGCTCTGTGAGCCTCGGGCCTCACTGCTTTGGTATTAGTGTCGAGCCTAGTTCTATGAGCATCGAGCCTCACTGGGGTGGTACTAATGTCGAGCCTAGTTTTATGAGCATCGAGCCTCACTGGGTTGGTACTAACGTCGAGCCTAGTTCTATGAGCATCGAGCCTCACTGGGGTTGTACTAGCAACGAGCCTAGTTCTATGAGCATCGAACCTCACTGGGGTGGTACTAGTGTCGAGCCTAGTTCTATGAGCATCGAGCATCACTGGGGTGGTACTAGCGTCGAGCCTAGTTCTATGAGCATCGAGCATCACTGGGGTGGTACTAGCGTCGAGCCTAGTTCTATGTGCATCGAGCCTCACTGGGGTGGTAGCATTGAGCTTACCTAACTGATCAAAAAGTGAGTGATATTTAATACTCATTTCTGGTCAGCTGTGGTACTGTCTTGTTTTGCTGCTTCTTTCCTGTTGGTAGGGGTGAGGGCAAGTAGGGCTCGCTCTAACTCTGTTTCTCCTAGTTGGCTGGTTTTGGGCATCTCGGGTGGTGAGGTTGGTGGCTCAGGAGCTGTTCCGGGCGAGAAGTGTATGTTGGAGCTCTGTTGTGGTGGTCTTTGCACCCTTGCATTGTGGAAGCTGCTGTGATGGTGATGGATGCAATTATAATGCCGTGAATATCCGTTATATTATTTATAAAGTTAAGTCCTATTATACTTCATAACTTTGATCCCATGATACTTTTAGATTTCCCCCCTTCACATAAACCACGTTAAGAATTACGACAGCTATATTGTATTTATTTTGTTATACTGATAAAGGTGATACAGTCTACTATATATTTCTATTCAGTGTAATCAGACTTGTTTCAAAATTCTGCAAATTCATCTGTCTTCTTTGATGAAGAATGATAGAATGTTGCATTATGGGCATTTTCTGTGTTATTTAGAGCTAAACTTTAAAAGATTTTCGAAATTTCTTGAATAGTCATTTATAGTAAATAGTTAATATTTGTTCAATACTTGATGCACTAGTTGATGTTTACATAGTTTACATTAAAATAATGATTTTATCAATCAAAAGTATTTAAAATTGCTTTACGGGAAAGAACTTAATAATATATCAATGTTACAGGTTCTATTGTGTGGAGTTTTGTGTAGCAAAGGAACCTACGTGGACAACTGTGGCTAGAGGAGTCCAGGGTGAGGCCACGGGGTGCAGTGGTGTTTGGTGCAGTTATCCCTTGTGAGTACTACTGTGTTATTACCCCTGCATATACTGTAACCCAACTGTATTACCCTATAATGCAGGAAGAAGAGTAAATGCATTGTTAAGTGCTTTAATATGGTCAATTAACAGCAATTTATGAGTTTATGATTATGCTGATCTTCCAGTTTGGTTATTTACAATCCATCTTCATATCAGTCTGGATCAGTTCACTGTAAGACATCACTACCACTCTAACCAGTCAGGTGTTAGCATGTTCAGTTCACTGTAAGACATCACTACCACTCTAACCAGTCAGGTGTTAGCATGTTCAGTTCACTGTAAGACATCACTACCACTCTAACCAGTCAGGTGTTAGCATGTTCAGTTCACTGTAAGACATCACTAACACTCTAACCGGTCAGGTGTTAGCATGTTCTGTTCACTGTAAGACATCACTACCACTCTAACCAGTCAGGTGTTAGCATGTTCAGTTCACTGTAAGACATCACTACCACTCTAACCAGTCAGGTGTTTAGCATGTTCAGTTCACTGTAAGACATCACTACCATTCTAACCAGTCAGGTGTTAGCATGTTCAGTGCACTGTAAGACATCACTACCACTCTAACCAGTCAGGTGTTAGCATGTTCAGTTCACTGTAAGACATCACTAACACTCTAACCGGTCAGGTGTTAGCATGTTCAGTTCCACCCGAGAACACATTTGGATCTTATCCCTTCCTCTGGACCTCTGTCTATTGTACCTCTTCTAATTCCATCTCTATAGAGATTTTCATGCTACTGCTCTAGTAGTCCATCTGTTATCATCTCTTCAAAATATATGAGTAGACCAAGACCCATTTTTTTTTTATATTAATATGCAAGTGTCTGTTCTCTTATTAAAGACACTATTTTCTTGTCTTTCCAAGGTATACCTAATATTACCCTGCTCATTTTTCTTTGAACACTCCTAAACGTCCATTCCAGTAACTTTGTTATACTCCTAACTTTTGCATCCATACTGTATATTAGTAATGGAAGGATAGATTAGTTGTACATTGTTAATCTTTATGTAGAGATGTACCTTGTGATATTCGTAATAAAGACCCATTTATCAACTATTATGCATCAGCATAAAAAGAAAATAGAGGAAATACCTTAAATAGAGCCACAGACCATATCAAGAATAGAGGCTATAACTACACCAAGGACAGAGGGACACATCGACCAGCCCTCCCCCAACCACGCGTGTCCTTCTTCCCCGCTGCAGGCTCCGCCCCGCAGCCGCCACCACCAGAGTGGCTACCTCCAGGACCCCCACAGCGGGCCAACACCACTAGTGTTTCTGTTGTGCCACGTTTTCAAGAAACGTGAGATAGTCTGATTGCGATTCCCAACTTAGGGATCAGCGTTTATCGTCAACTTAGGTACCTCTCCACTGGGTGAAGACTGGCCTTAATTCTCTTAATCAACACAAGTAATAAACAATGGACACAAAACACATATAGATAGGATACATAAGTTATATTTCTTAACCGCTAGGGCACCATCTCAATAAGTCTCTGGAGAAATAAGAATGACAATCATATACAAATAAGAATAATGTTACGAAGCACATATAAGTAATAACAGAGATAATACGTCTCAAATCACAAGAAATAAAGTCCTGAAGTAAATATGCAAAGCACTCAAATATGGCTCGAACGTAAGTAAACAACAGTTACTGAGACACTAGAACCATGGTTCTGATGGTTATAGACAATAGGACAATATTTAATCTCAAAATGAACAATAAGTTAATGCAACTTGAATAAGTTTAATAACTGTAATAACTCAATGAGTGACAAGGATGAAAATCGGATTGATCAAGGTAGAATAATTATATTATTAAACTATACGTGACTGAGAAACATTTAGCTCTGCGACGAAGCTTTCACTATTGGATCTGTACCCAAAATAATATGGAACGCATAAACTTAGGTGTACACAAAGTGTTCGAGATTGACTTGTAAGTGTATGGCTTTATACCTGGAAAAGATATATATATTTTTCCTATGCGAGGAATCCAGGAACCTGAATTCAATGAAGTATGTATATATTTTCCACAAGATAGAGTGTGTTTTGGTCTCCCACAAATGGGGCAACGGACAATAATTAAAGAAGGGAAGAGAGGACAATTCTTCTGTCTGACGTTAATTTAGGAATGAACCTTGATATACCTAAGTCTAGACCCTCACTGTGATCATTGTTACCATTACAAACTAGGAAAAGCACTTAAAGGATTTCGTAGAGAGTAGAAACACTGGTAGAACGAGTTTGAGCGGAGACTGGAGTTGGGTCACGGGCTGTCGTGCCTTTGACTACAGGGGCACTGAGATATGCACACATCCCAGCTACAGTAAGTTCAGGCATAAACAATTCCAAGATACGCTCTGCTCGGCTCTTTCGCGAACTTGTCTTAATGCGACTCACGACACTACTATCCAAGCTGAATCTGGGGGGGTGAAACTAAAGGATCCCCTGCACTCAGTAAGCATAAAGTTTTCCCGGGCGTAGGTGGACAGCTAGAAGCATAACTGTCCTGAATCTTGATAGAGTACTGTGGTACAAATCCAAGATTAGGGAGCTTGGGTGGACTTGTACTAGCAGTACTAAGTTCTTGGTCTAGGTCAAACTTATCATTGACTGACAAGGTGGCTAGTGACTCAATCTCCGTCCCATTAAAGTTGATGCGGTTACAGATTGATGTATAATCATCACAGGGCCTGTCTTGCCTTTGATTGTGTGACTCGATCTTGGTTTCACTTAAGTTGGAGTAGACCCTGATTGAGTTATTCTCTGTCCCCTTTAAGTTGATGTAGTCACAGAATAAAGAAATCACTTCCTCGCAACAATCAATTTAATTAATTCTCCTTTCTAACCTAGGAGTACCGAGTTCAGAACCAAAAAGATGGTTTAAGATAGCAGGCTGAATGCTTAACTCTACCTTGTTCAGCGTGAATAGTGACTCTGTTTTTGTCGGTGACCCGGGTGAACGATCTCGGGGCAAAAGGGGCACGGTAGATACTTTGGTTTTGTTTTCTCTCAGGGAGCCAGTTGCACTATGGGTTATTTGCATTTCGAATTTATGAATGGGTAGTGCATACGTGGATATTGCTTTGGTATTGGATTCGGGCAGGTTCTGAGAGATATTTGCATAGGACGTGTGAGGCTTTTCTGCTATTTCTGGCCTGTTTAGTTCATCGTCGTATGAGTTCTTTAGGTACGTTAACACTGGGTTTAAGCATTTTGTTAGCACCTGTGTATACACTTCACTATTTAGATTGTAGTCTATCGAGGCACATGGTTGATGTTGGTGCCTAACTTGCCTAGGACTGGTGGTGTCGTCGTTGTAGAGGGAGGCCATGTGGTTGTGTGTTCTTGGTATTTCTAGCTGTGCTGTGGGGGGTATATGATGTGAATGGGATTTGTTATGTGGGGTTTGGTTGTTGTGGTTTGTGTGGTATATATTGGAAGGTGCTGAGATTTCACGTTGCAGAAGGGCATCGGGAATGTTTTGAACTGGATGCGCATCTTCTGTAAGGTTGGGATAGCTTCCCCTGTTGGCCACGTTTTCTATGGTGCTTTCCCCATTCTGGTTTTCTTCTCCTTTCGTCCTGTCGATGTTGCATGCTTTTATGGTTGCAATCCTTGTTGGCTGGTATTCCAGGTTGGTCGTTGCCGGCAACTCTTGGGTATTTTCTTTCCTTAATTTCTTCTTCCCTGGCATCTCAGTTTCAGCAGCAACAACGGAAGCATTGCCTCCGGAACCACAGGTGATCTACCACAACAAAGAGTTCTTGTGCCAATATCGGGGCAATTGATCATGTATTAGGCCAATTAAAGGAATTGGTTCGGCACTGTTCCTAAGAAACATCTATAAATTTCTCTGACTCAACAACTGATTTAGCCTTGGTTCGAGGTAGGGCTATGGATTATTTACAAGGTTTTTCCTTCTCGATCACTTGGTAGTGAAGACACTGTTTGGCCATGGAATAAAAGGACCTTGGCTGCCTGTTCTCCCCATGGAAAGTAACCACTTTGAGAAAGAAGACCATGCCAGAGTGAGTCCAGAGCTGTAGGACATAAGCTTGCCACAGTCCCCAGCCTTCAATACCAACCCAAGACATCCAAGATTCCTGAAGTCGACAAACAGCGGGATTGATCAAATTCACCCTCCCAAACTTTAGATAACAATGACTTAGCCTTCCCCCTATGCCTAGTAAAAATATAAAAGCCATTGCTTTGTCTTAACCCTTGTCTATCGGGGCCCGACTTAAGTCCGTATCTAAAAAGCTGGACAATGTGGCGGGGCCCGACTTAAGTCTGTGTGCTATTTTGGTGCAATATTGGCTCTGAGAGAGAGCCCAGCGGTGGGAGGCGCATAGGTTACCTCATGACCACTCGCCACGACCGTCGTGGGCCCAATGACATTTACTCCACTCTACTCCACCCTCTCTCACTTGCTACACACGTAATTATGTAACAAAATTACCGTATTTTAGCGATTTTGCCCTTAGGTTGCACGATCGTTGCAAGACAACCAGTGATCGTAGAAGAATGGTTCGGGTGTCATTGGAAAGCTCAATTTACGCCCTTTCAGGGATACATACTTGTATTACGCTCTGGCTCTTGTTTATGCATGAAAAAGAGCACGGAAACAACCCCATTTATGGTAAAAAAAAAACGCTGGGCGGCACGGTCAAATATACCGCCTAGGCCGCTCGTTGAGTGTTAAGGCATAACTTCATGTTCCAGTTGGGAACACAATACACACAATCCTATCCCAAGACACATATGAATATACTAGGAAGTCTGTGGCATTTTGTCATTTGGTAACTGTGGTATGCTTATATCGTGTCTGTTAAATGACTACAGTTCTCCTATACACCTATCTACCCTTAACAACATCTTTGGTAACTGCGGTAGGGTATGCTTATATCGTGTCTGTTAAATGACTACAGTTCCTCCTATACACCTATCTACCCTTAACAACATCTTTGGTAACTGTGGTAGGGTATGCTTATATCGTGTCTGTTAAATGACTACAGTTCCTCCTATACACCTATCTACCCTTAACAACATCTTTGGTAACTGCGGTAGGGTATGCTTATATCGTGTCTGTTAAATGACTACAGTTCCTCCTATACACCTATCTACCCTTAACAACATCTTTGGTAACTGTGGTAGGGTATGCTTATACCGTGTCTGTTAAATGACTACAGTTCCTCCTATACACCTATCTACCCTTAACAACATCTTTGGTAACTGCGGTAGGGTATGCTTATATCGTGTCTGTTAAATGACTACAGTTCCTCCTATACACCTATCTACCCTTAACAACATCTTTGGTAACTGTGGTAGGGTATGCTTATATCGTGTCTGTTAAATGACTACAGTTCCTCCTATACACCTATCTACCCTTAACAACATCTTTGGTAACTGTGGTAGGGTATGCTTATATCGTGTCTGTTAAATGACTACAGTTCCTCCTATACACCTATCTACCCTTAACTGTGGTATGCTTATATCGTGTCTGTTAAATGACTACAGTTCCTCCTATACACCTATCTACCCTTAACTGTGGTATGCTTATATCGTGTCCATTAAATGACTACAGTTCCTCCTATACACCTATCTACCCTTAACAACATCTTTTGCCAGGTCTAGTTTAGTCTATCATCCTAATAGTTCATTTTGCTTGGGAGGAACCGCCCATTTCCTACTAACAAAGCTAACCATTACCTAATGTAGAAATAACCAACCCATGTAACTCGGAAACCAGAGGTACTCTCATTCGGTAACTCTCCATAAATGTATATTCTTTTGATGCCCCATTCGTGATTCCTAAATGGGTCTTCCAAACACAAAGTGAACAGCTTTGGTGAAATTCTGTCTCCCTGTCTTACCATCTTTTAAGTGGTCTTCTCTCATTTTCTTGTCAAACTTTATTGTTGCTGTACCATAGCTATGTTTAATATTTACCTTTATATATATATATACCTTATATATACCTTTATATATATATATACCTTATATATACCTTTATATATATATATATATATATATATATATATATATATATATATATATATATATATAGTTCTTTTTTTTACCCATTGATTCTGAACTCTTTGAAAAGATGAAAATTCGACTGAGTCAAATACCTTATCGTATTATATAAATGTTATGCATAGGTATTTTTCTTTCAACAAATCTATTGTCTCAATTACTTGATTAAATACTTACATAAGGTCTATAGTCGAGCATCCACTACAAAAACCAGCTTATTTTCTTAGCTAATTTGAATCTGGTTTTGTGCAATCCATATTGTTTACTTAAATGATTGGTAAATATAGAACCTTGAGTAAGTGGACATTTGAGCATTCCACCTTGGGAGGTCAACTGTAGCAACCTGGATAATAAACAATAGCCCCTGTCTTCCATGCTATATTACCTACCTCAGGCTCCATAGTGCAAAGATACAGAGATGAAGACCGCGGTAAAACAAAACAAGATGTAAGCACCCTAATCTTGATTTATTACATTTTTTTCTTTCCTTTCTTTTTTTGTATATATATACTCCTAGTGAGTGTACATTGAATCACAATGTTCTTTATTTAACAGATTGCTCCGGGATCAAGATGGAGGATGTTACAGTAAGAGATACTATGAAAAGGAGCGAGTGGTCCGAGCGGCTGATTGGGTCTGAACACCTGCCAGTCTACCAGCTGAGAACCGAGATCATCAAGGAAGATACAAACAATAATATCCAAGTGATGAGTGTGGGCCCCAGGAACACAGATCAGGCAAGCAGTAAATCAGTCCTGCTGCTAGGGGAGACGGGTGCTGGCAAAACGTCCGCCATAAACGCCATGGTCAACTTTCTCTATGGGGTCTCCTACAGGGATTCATTCAGGTTCAGACTTAAAGACCAAAGAGATGATGACATTCAACGCACTGCTGTTCAGAGCCAGACAGATTACATCACAGTCTTTGTGATAAACCACCAGCCTGGCATGACAGGGAACACCAACTACCTGCTTATCGATACTCCTGGCTTTAATGACACACGGGAAGTTGATGAGGAACTAAATTGCAGGCTACGAACATTTCTGATGAATGACTTTGACTGCAATGTGCTCAACTGCATTGCTATTATAGCCAAGGCAAATGATAACAGAGCCTTTCATCACAACCAAGTTCTGGAAGCAATCAAGAACAGTCTTGGAGAAAATGTTACAAACATTACCAATTTACTGGCAACATATGCTACCCATGGTGATGACATTCTTGTTTTACCGATATTGAGAGCCTGTGGTGTGAACCCTGAGAAGACCTACAAGCTTGACAACACACCAGGCTTCTATCAGACCAATACAGAGGACTTTGCTGAAATGAGGTGGAAATGTTTGACCAAAGAGTTACATCTCTTCTTTATCAATTTGCAAGACTCTCTCGGGGTGAACATTGAACAAACACGTAAGTTAGCATCTGAGACAGCATGCAAGGAGGAAACTAAGGAACAAATAAAGGCAAATATAAAAGGCACAGTCGAGAAGATAACTGCTTTAAACAAAAGAACATATAAACTTGAACAAAGCAAAACTGAATCAGTATATACGATTATGAATCTGATAAAAAATGATCTCGGGGACATACATATACACAGATGTAATGAATGTAAGCAAATATGTGGCAATGTTTGCCGAAACACACAATGGGGAGAAGCTTGTAAAGACGTTATTGTTGACGATTTATTTGATCATGGCAAAGTTGTGGAAACTGATAGAGATAAAACTATTTTGGATCACCTTTTTCATTTGAGTGGAAGAGAAGCAACAAGTATCGCTCTTTCAGCTGCAACAGTAACACTTGTTACTGGTGGAACGTACCCAGTATTCTTAGGTGCCAAAATAGCATACTATAAGTTCTGGGGAGAATGTCCTGCGATGAAAGAAAAATTCTGCAAGCATGAAGATTGCAAGCATGAGATGAAGGAACACGACCCAGAGAGGATGTACAAGCTTGATAAAGCAGCTGAGAAAGACTTCAATTCTAAAGAGGAAAATATAAGACAACTGAAACATACAAAAAATCAGATATCTCAGGAGGTAGATACACTGGCGGAAACACTTGCGGAACTCTTTCATGACCTCAAATGTCGTCTTACTAAGATCGAAAAATGGACCTACAACAAGAATCACCAGACCCTAGAAACAGTTATTGAGGAGATGAAGAGAGAGCAGTGGCCGTCTGGTGATTGTAATGATTTCCTCAACCATTTGAAAACCGAACTGACAACCTCGGAACCGGAACCCCTTGGCTCCTGGACCGGAATGCAAATGGCCATAGGATATACAAAGCCTGAAGCAGCATGGATTGGCAAGGCTATCAACAACATGAAGAAGTAGACTATTGTTTAGCAGT
Source organism: Paralithodes platypus (assembly GCA_032716605.1). Lineage (NCBI taxonomy): Eukaryota > Metazoa > Arthropoda > Malacostraca > Decapoda > Lithodidae > Paralithodes > Paralithodes platypus. The sequence goes on along the minus strand of CM064560.1, from coordinate 10,689,967 downwards.
ATATAGTCTTATGGGGAGATGGGGCGTTTTTCTGGACCACTTTCTCCCTTGTGTTTAACCCAATTAGTTTTGAGATTTTAAGACGTTCGGCCCATTAGTTTGGCGATTTTAACACCTTTCGCCCCATTGCATTGTTAGTTTTTACACCTTTCGTGCCATCTACCTGTCAATTTTTTCCTGGCGAGCGATAGCGAGCCTGTAATTTTAAGAGGAACCGTCCTACCGAAACATTTACAAATTTATCTTGAAGGAGAGTCTAGGTGGTGTTTCTTTAAGCTTGGTGGGGGTCTAGGGAGGAAACCAAAAAATAGATGAATAATTGAATTAATTAGGTAGCCACCATCCCCTTAACCCCTTCTGTATCGGCAACGTTATTTTATTTTTATTCAAGATATATTTAGAAGATTTTGTGAAGTTTATGAAGGATCTCTGGCAGTAAAAAGGGTTAAGTGAGATAGTTCGAAGCCTGTTAATTGCTGGAGGTCCTTCCTAAACTGAATATAATCGTCTAATAGTAGCCAGAATAACGTCAAACAGACGGCGCCGGTACAGAAGAGGTTAAGTTCGTTAAGGGAAGGTTATTAGTTTGCTCCCTAGACCTCCAACAAGCTTAGAAAAATACCCTCAAGATCCCTCTTCAAGATAAATGTGTACATTTTTCGCTAGAAAAAAATTAAGGCTTTAAGCTGGTTCTTCCTAAATTACAGTCTTGCTATCGCTCGCCAGGAAGAAGATCGACACCTAAATGGCTCGAAAGGTCTTAAAATTGACAGAAATGGGGCGAAAGGTCTTAATACCGCCAAATTAATTGGGCGAACGTCTTCATATATAAACACTAATGGGGCTAAACATGAGGGAGAAGGAAATCCAGAAACAAAAACTTCATTGATAATCTCCTCTTAACCCTACTGTACCGGCGACGTCTTTTGTATTATATTCTAGCTCTAAATTTAGACCCTTTTGTGCAGCATAAGAAGGATCTGTGGTAGTAAACAGGGTGAAGTGAGATCGATAGTTTGCTGGAGGCCCTTTTGTGCAGCATAAGAAGGATCTGTGGTAGTAAACAGGGTGAAGTGAGATCGATAGTTTGCTGGAGGCCCTTTTGTGCAGCATAAGAAGGATCTGTGGTAGTAAACAGGGTGAAGTGAGATCGATAGTTTGCTGGAGGCCCTTTTGTGCAGCATAAGAAGGATCTGTGGTAGTAAACAGGGTGAAGTGAGATCGATAGTTTGCTGGAGGCCCTTTTGTGCAGCATAAGAAGGATCTGTGGTAGTAAACAGGGTGAAGTGAGATCGATAGTTTGCTGGAGGCCCTTTTGTGCAGCATAAGAAGGATCTGTGGTAGTAAACAGGGTGAAGTGAGATCGATAGTTTGCTGGAGGCCCTTTTGTGCAGCATAAGAAGGATCTGTGGTAGTAAACAGGGTGAAGTGAGATCGATAGTTTGCTGGAGGCCCTTTTGTGCAGCATAAGAAGGATCTGTGGTAGTAAACAGGGTGAAGTGAGATCGATAGTTTGCTGGAGGCCCTTTTGTGCAGCATAAGAAGGATCTGTGGTAGTAAACAGGGTGAAGTGAGATCGATAGTTTGCTGGAGGCCCTTTTGTGCAGCATAAGAAGGATCTGTGGTAGTAAACAGGGTGAAGTGAGATCGATAGTTTGCTGGAGGCCCTTTTGTGCAGCATAAGAAGGATCTGTGGTAGTAAACAGGGTGAAGTGAGATCGATAGTTTGCTGGAGGCCCTTTTGTGCAGCATAAGAAGGATCTGTGGTAGTAAACAGGGTGAAGTGAGATCGATAGTTTGCTGGAGGCCCTTTTGTGCAGCATAAGAAGGATCTGTGGTAGTAAACAGGGTGAAGTGAGATCGATAGTTTGCTGGAGGCCCTTTTGTGCAGCATAAGAAGGATCTGTGGTAGTAAACAGGGTGAAGTGAGATCGATAGTTTGCTGGAGGCCCTTTTGTGCAGCATAAGAAGGATCTGTGGTAGTAAACAGGGTGAAGTGAGATCGATAGTTTGCTGGAGGCCCTTTTGTGCAGCATAAGAAGGATCTGTGGTAGTAAACAGGGTGAAGTGAGATCGATAGTTTGCTGGAGGCCCTTTTGTGCAGCATAAGAAGGATCTGTGGTAGTAAACAGGGTGAAGTGAGATCGATAGTTTGCTGGAGGCCCTTTTGTGCAGCATAAGAAGGATCTGTGGTAGTAAACAGGGTGAAGTGAGATCGATAGTTTGCTGGAGGCCCTTTTGTGCAGCATAAGAAGGATCTGTGGTAGTAAACAGGGTGAAGTGAGATCGATAGTTTGCTGGAGGCCCTTTTGTGCAGCATAAGAAGGATCTGTGGTAGTAAACAGGGTGAAGTGAGATCGATAGTTTGCTGGAGGCCCTTTTGTGCAGCATAAGAAGGATCTGTGGTAGTAAACAGGGTGAAGTGAGATCGATAGTTTGCTGGAGGCCCTTTTGTGCAGCATAAGAAGGATCTGTGGTAGTAAACAGGGTGAAGTGAGATCGATAGTTTGCTGGAGGCCCTTTTGTGCAGCATAAGAAGGATCTGTGGTAGTAAACAGGGTGAAGTGAGATCGATAGTTTGCTGGAGGCCCTTTTGTGCAGCATAAGAAGGATCTGTGGTAGTAAACAGGGTGAAGTGAGATCGATAGTTTGCTGGAGGCCCTTTTGTGCAGCATAAGAAGGATCTGTGGGTGAAGTGAGATCGATAGTTTGCTGGAGGCCCTTTTGTGCAGCATAAGAAGGATCTGTGGTAGTAAACAGGGTGAAGTGAGATCGATAGTTTGCTGGAGGCCCTTTTGTGCAGCATAAGAAGGATCTGTGGTAGTAAACAGGGTGAAGTGAGATCGATAGTTTGCTGGAGGCCCTTTTTAAGCTGACTAAAATTGTGTAATAGTTGCCAGAATAAAGTTAAAAGGACAGCACGGGTGTACTGAAGGGGTTAAGGGGGGGATGAGCCGGTTTTCTGGTCCCCCTTCTCCCTCGTGTTTAGCCCCATTAGTTTTGAAATGTTATGACGTGTAGCCCATTAGTTTGGCGATTTTAACACCTTTAGCTCCATTTCATTGTCAATCTTAAGACCTATCGTCCCATTTAGGTGTCGATTTTTTTTTGGCGAGCGATAGCGAGCCTGTAATTATAAGAGGACTCGGCCTTCGGCGGGGTAATTTTTCTATCAAAAAATGTACAAATTTATCTTTAAGTTTGAGGGAGGTCTAGCGAGGAAACTTAAAAATAAATTAATAAATTAATGAATAGACCAACAATCCAGCCACTGTCCCCTTAACCTATATAATAATACATAATACGTTATATATATATAATACATAATACGTTATATATATATATATAATACATAATACGTTATATATATATATATAATACATAATACGTTATATATATATAATACATAATACGTTATATATATATAATACATAATACATAATACGTTATATATATATATATAATACATAATACGTTATATATATATATATAATACATAATACGTTATATATATATAATACATAATACGTTATATATATATAATACATAATACATAATACGTTATATATATATATATAATACATAATACATAATACGTTATATATATATATAATACATAATACGTTATATATATATATAATACATAATACGTTATATATATATAATACATAATACGTTATATATATATATAATACATAATACGTTATATATATATATAATACATAATACGTTATATATATATATAATACATAATACGTTATATATATATATAATACATAATACGTTATATATATATATAATACATAATACGTTATATATATATAATACATAATATATAATAATGGTCCGTAGTACTAGTCATTGTTGGTAGTGAAGCCATAATATATAATAATGGTCCGTAGTACTAGTCATTGTTGGTAGTGAAGCCATAATATATAATAATGGTCCGTAGTACTAGTCATTGTTGGTAGTGAAGCCATAATATATAATAATGGTCCGTAGTACTAGTCATTGTTGGTAGTGAAGCCATAATATATAATAATGGTCCGTAGTACTAGTCATTGTTGGTAGTGAAGCCATAATATATAATAATGGTCCGTAGTAGTACTAGTCATTGTTGGTAGTGAAGCCATAATATATAATAATGGTCCGTAGTACTAGTCATTGTTGGTAGTGAAGCCATAATATATAATAATGGTCCGTAGTACTAGTCATTGTTGGTAGTGAAGCCATAATATATAATAATGGTCCGTAGTACTAGTCATTGTTGGTAGTGAAGCCATAATATATAATAATGGTCCGTAGTACTAGTCATTGTTGGTAGTGAAGCCATAATATATAATAATGGTCCGTAGTACTAGTCATTGTTGGTAGTGAAGCCATAATATATAATAATGGTCCGTAGTACTAGTCATTGTTGGTAGTGAAGCCATAATATATAATAATGGTCCGTAGTACTAGCCATTGTTGGTAGTGAAGCCATAATATATAATAATGGTCCGTAGTACTAGCCATTGTTGGTAGTGAAGCCATAATATATAATAATGGTCCGTAGTACTAGTCATTGTTGGTAGTGAAGCCATAATATAATAATGGTCCGTAGTACTAGTCATTGTTGGTAGTGAAGCCATAATATATAATAATGGTCCGTAGTACTAGTCATTGTTGGTAGTGAAGCCATAATATATAATAATGGTCCGTAGTACTAGTCATTGTTGGTAGTGAAGCCATAATTATAATAAAGGCCCGTAGTACTAGCCATTGTTGGTAGTGAAGCCATAATATATAATAATGGTCCGTAGTACTAGTCATTGTTGGTAGTGAAGCCATAATATATAATAATGGTCCGTAGTACTAGCCATTGTTGGTAGTGAAGCCATAATATATAATAATGGTCCGTAGTACTAGTCATTGTTGGTAGTGAAGCCATAATATATAATAATGGTCCGTAGTACTAGCCATTGTTGGTAGTGAAGCCATAATATATAATAATGGTCCGTAGTTGTTGTTGTTGTTGTTGTTCCCTAAGCTGCCTGGCCGAACAGCCCCGAGTCCCTGAGGAAGGCCATGGCCACGATCGGGCTTTCCCACAGAGCTCTCATTGAGTGTAGGTTGTGTTGTTGGCGTAAGTGGTTGTGTGAAATGCAGTCTTCGATGATGTGTTTAATGGTATGGGGTGCTGTGTTACATCCCGGGCAGGCGTCGACAACGGAGTCATCCAGTCTCTTCTGATAGCTCAGGAGAGCTGGATGGTGTCCGCATCTCAGCCTGGCCAGGTGGACTCTGTCCTCGCGAGGGAGGGAGGATTCGGAAGGATGGATTTCGGGAGGTCGTGCATACAGCTGCGTGTTGTCTGTGAGTGAGTGGATGGATTGGCGAGAGATATGAGTATGGATGTGCTTTGCTTCCAAATGTCTGGTATTGTGTTGTGTGAATAGCTGTAGTTTGATATGTTAGTGAGTGTTTGTATGCCTTGTGGTCCCAGGTGTCTGAGGTGTATGTTGCTTATGTTGTCTAGGCCACAGGCGGGTGAGTGCTTGAGATTGTTGATGATATGCTTTGTCTGGTGATTGGTGAAGGGTGTATAGTCAGGGTCTGTGGGGAATTGTCTCTTACGTCGGATGACACGTCGGTCGTCTTTGTGAGGTTTTAGGTGGCTGACATGTGAGAAGTGATTGATGAGAGTGTTTGCTTGTTGTTTACATGAAGGAGTAGAGTCTGTTGTTGTGATTGCAGCATGTGATTGTGTTTGTGTTGCTGTTGGAAAGTGTGATGCTGTTTAGTGTTTGTAGAGTTTTTTGGGGTTGTTTTGTGATCAAGTGTTTGTAGGAAGTTATTCCAATTTAGTTTTTTGTTGTTCTTGTATTTTGTTGTTAGTTTGGGTGTTGAGTGCTTGAATTTGTTGTGTGATGTCCTGTGTGTGGGGTGCTGGGGAGTGTTTCAGTGTGTCGCGTTGTCTGATGAGGTTTTGAATTCTGGTGTGAAGTTGGGGTTGTGTCTTTTTCTGTTACCTCTTGGAAGTGTGTTTTCTTGTCAGCGTTTTGGATAGTTTTATTGAGTATGTGTACAGCATTGTTGATGTTAGTGATGGGTGTACTGTTTAGAGTTGTGAAGTGTTGTTCTGTCTCATTTGTAAATGCTTCCCAGTTAGCTCTTTTATAATTGGTGTATGTGTGTTTGTGGCTAGCTGGGGTGAGTCTGGTTTTGGTGGTGATAATGATCGGGAGGTGGTCAGAGCCTAAGGTTCTGACCACCCTCCAGGATGTTGTGGGGGCGAGTTCTGGGGAGCAAAAGGTGATGTCTGGACTGGAGATGATGGGGTTATAGAGGGCTTGGTGAGGAATATGGGTATGTTGATGGATGTCGTTAAGGATGATGAGGTTATCTGTTTGGTTTTGTAGTACCAGCCCTCTGTCTGTGTCGGGGTTGTCGACAAACCAGGCCGACGTCTTGGCGTTGAAGTCACCACCCAGGATGATGTGTGGGATTTGTGGTCCATAGTACTAGCCATTGTTGGTAGTGAAGCCATAATATATAATAATGATCCGTAGTACTAGCCATTGTTGGTAGTGAAGTCATAATATATAATAATGATCCGTAGTACTAGCCATTGTTGGTAGTGAAGCCATAATATATAATAATGGTCCGTAGTACTAGTCATTGTTGGTAGTGAAGCCATAATATATAATAATGGTCCGTAGTACTAGTCATTGTTGGTAGTGAAGCCATAATATAATAATGGTCCGTAGTACTAGTCATTGTTGGTAGTGAAGCCCATAATATATAATAATGGTCCGTAGTACTAGTCATTGTTGGTAGTGAAGCCATAATATATAATAATGGTCCGTAGTACTAGTCATTGTTGGTAGTGAAGCCATAATATATAATAATGGTCCGTAGTACTAGTCATTGTTGGTAGTGAAGCCATAATATATAATAATGGTCCGTAGTACTAGTCATTGTTGGTAGTGAAGCCATAATATATAATAATGGTCCGTAGTACTAGTCATTGTTGGTAGTGAAGCCATAATATATAATAATGGTCCGTAGTACTAGTCATTGTTGGTAGTGAAGCCATAATATATAATAATGGTCCGTAGTACTAGTCATTGTTGGTAGTGAAGCCATAATATATAATAATGGTCCGTAGTACTAGTCATTGTTGGTAGTGAAGCCATAATATATCATGTGGTCTTGGTCCTATAGTCTGGTACTTGTAAATAGGAGAAAAATGTTGACCTCTATCCTCGGTAACTCGAAAAGGGCTGGAGCAAATGGACTGTAAATGTCCACACCTATTCCTTGCCCAACTCTTCCCAAGGGGTGGAAATATTAGCTCGATGACTGTAGTCGTTTTTCAGTGACAGAGGTTAGAAGTCATGATTTACTCGCCTACTTACAGCGAATAGACTATAGCCAGTCAGTATGGTATGGTAGTTGTTGTGATTATGGGGATAGTGGCCGTTTTTTTTTTTTTTTTTTTGTCTATTAATTCATGTATTCCTATATTTCTTAGTTTCCTCGCTAGACCTCCCTCAAACTTACAAAATCAGCCCCTAGCCGCCCCCCCCCCCCCACCCCCCGCCCCTCAAGATAAATTTGTAAATTTTTCGGTTGAAAATTTCTCGGTCAAAGGCCGGTTCCTCTTATAATTACAGGCTCGTTATCGCTCGCCAGGAAATAATCGACACGTAGATGGCACGATAGGTCTTAAAATTGACAACGAAATGGAGCTAAAGGTGTTAAATTCGCCCAAACTATTTGACCGAACGTCTTAAGGTGTCAAAACTAATGGGGCTAAACACGAGGTAGAAAGGGGTCCAGAAAAACGCCCCATCTCCCCATTTTCGGTAATTAAGGGGTTGACCTGATTTTTGTTCTCTCCTTTTCACTCTTTCTCTGGGTTGCATCCATTCAGCCTACTGTTTTAACTCCCAACGAGCGGGCTGTCTTGTTTACATCACCGTAGCACCTGGCTGGTATATTTACAGATAATGAGCTTCATTCTATGCTCTTTTTCATGCATAAGCAAGAGCCAGAGCGTAATACAAAAGGCGATAATAGAGCTTTCTAATGACACCTGAATCATCCTTGTACAACCACGGGTTCTCTTGCAACGATCGTGCAACCGGAGGCGAAAATACCCTAAAATTAGGTATTTTTGCCAGTTTTATCCTTGTTGAGAGCAGTAGGGAGGTGGGGTTGAGATACAGTAGGCCTCAATGCCGGCTATGTAGCGGTGGTGAGCGGTCCAAGGTCGCCTATCGTCCCCCAAACACTCGTTTTCTCTCTCTCATAGCTCATAATGGCATCAAAATGGCACCCGTCATATGATGGGCACCGCAGGGGTGGCCAATATTCTCTCTCCTGTCATATGACGATCACCGCGAGTTGAGGGTTAAGACGTTTATCCCCATCCAGGTGGTGATTTTTTCCTGGCGAGCGATAGCGAGCCAGCATTGTATATAGAGAAATCTGGCTTCAGAGACATTTTTCTATCGAAAAATGTACACATTCAGCCTGCTGTCAATTTTTTTTTTTAAATATATTTTAATAGGCCGAATGGATACAACCCAGAGAGAGAGAAAAAAACGAGGTGGGCCCCTTAATGTTAACAAGACGGGGTTTGTCTGAGGATACTATATAGCATATTATGTTAGCTTCATGTTATAGTGCCTTAACCCTCAACCTATGAAATTGAAGAAATGCCTTACTTAAATAGTCCTAGGTGTTCCTTAACCCCTTCCGTACCGGCGACGTCCTGTTCACTTTAATTTGGCTACTGTGGCTGGAATTATATATGTTCTAATATGTACGGTATTATCTGAATCATTTGTATGAGATAGAAGGGTCAAGGTTCATATATATGTTTTAATATGTACGATATTAACTGAATCATATGTATGAAATAGAAGGGTCAAAGTTCATATTGCCTCGTAGTCTCAAATAAGTTATCATTGTACCGAATCAGCGGTACGAGATGAGGGCGCGGCTATTTGGTGAAGGGTGAGTCGTGTTGACTCGGGGCTCTAGCGTTGTGGTAATAGTCAGTTGACTGGTGAACCTGGAGTGTGGTGTTGCTTTGTGGAGCCAAATGGGCGGCCTGGTGTGGAAGACGGTGATAGGCATAGTGCGTCCTCGAGGATCTTGGCTGTTTGGTTGTTCACCCTATTTGAAGGCCTAGTTGTAGCAATAAAAGGTACGGTTATAAAATACTTTGTGTACTTGTATATTGGAATGTTCTCACTGAATACTTTGTGTACTTGTATATTGGAATGTTCTCACTGAATACTTTGTGTACTTGTATATTGGAATGTTCTCACTGAATAGTACTAGACTAATGTAAATGTTGTTGTTGTCCTCGGAGCTGTAAGGCCGAGGAGCTCAGTGTTAGTATTAATGTGTTAATGTAAAGTAATTGGTATCATTATTTATTGCAACTGATTATTATGTGGTTGATTATTGGTGTTAATCTACATGATACAATTTAATGTAGACAATTGATAGTTTGTGTGATTAGTTATTTAAACAGTTTAATTCCTTTGACATGGTTGGTACTATATATATTTTGTTGCATTAGGAGGGTTTTGTGGGGTTCAGGAAGGACGAATTTGAATAGTTTGATGCCTTGTAACTGATAGAGGTCCTTCCTGAACTGAGTAAAATACCGGTACTCTAATCTTTGTTGCCCGAGTTGAGTATAGATAGTGTCTCTGGTGTTCAATGGGTTAATAGTTTGTCACTTATTGTGACCATCTTAGCACTGCATATCTTGTATCATTCTAGTAGTGTATTATTGTACCTGGAGTTTAAACTTTTGATTAACTTTCCATAGACTTTAGTATGACCTTATATCCTATATGCCATTGTTACATTATCTGTATTGTTTCAGTTCACGCTAAATAAAGGAGTCGGACTTTGTGTAAATCCTGGGCTAGGGCAGCAACAGCTACTATTAGAGGATTTTATTCAGCTTAGGAAGTATGTCTACCAATTACAAAGCTACAGACTATCTCAATTAATCCCTTTAGCTACCATTTATCCTTCCTAAGCTGCATCAAATGGTCTAAATGTAGCTGAAATAAAATACAAAATACGTCGACGATACAGAAGGGGTTAAATAAGTGCGTTGCATGACTGCAATACAAGGATTAAGCAAGTTGTACAGTCGCCCAAATAAGTGATGTCGCAGCACCAAGTATATTTCGATCAATAATTGGTATCAGCACTATCTAAGCATTAATTTATTGTTTCGAGTGAGATATTCAAACATAATCCTATGTTTACACACCCTATTCAACATCTGACAGACATTAATACAGCATACAGCGAGCAAAACGTAATGAAAGCGGCGCCACGACTTATTTGGCCAACTGTACGTGCTGCCACTAATATCATAATATATATTATAAATTTTACAATTTGACATTTTAGTAAAGTTTCCAAGTAATATAGTATAATGTTATTGGCATGTTAGCCTTGGTAGGCAACTCATCTAGGGGAGACAACCTTATACAAATCCGGGTGGATGGGACTCGTCAGCTACAACATACTGATGATAAATGAAGGAATAATTCAGTATTGTTAACTATACTCGGTTCATTACAGCCGGATGATATATTGTTGCTATCTTGATGTTTTGTTCTATGTGTATGAAGGAGACAAAAGGCAGGTTGCCTAAACGAGTGTCTCCCCCAAAGCCAAAGGAGTGACAGAGAGCCAAATTTAGGGTCAAAATGCCTGGACACACGAAGTTTAAAGCAGTTTAAGTCATAGGATGAAGGAAAGGTTGATTGAGGGAGAGAGTTCCAGAGTTCACTTGTTGAGTAGAAGAAAGACTGACAAAATTTGCCAATTCTTGGGTCGGAAAGCTGGACAGAATAGGAGAGGGACAGTGTTGAAAGGCGGGTGCCTTGCACTCACCGCTAGGGAGAAGCTCTGACAGAGATCTGAAGAACACTGATTGTTGTAATAGCGATAGAAGAGTGAAAGAGATGCAACATTGCGGCGTGTAGAAAGATACTGTAAGGAACTAGTAAGAGGAAGTGAGTTGATGAGATGAAATGCATTTGATTTTACTCGTTCGAGAAGTGTGGTATGGGTGGAACCTCCCCACACATGCGAACAATACTTAATACAGGAGCACACTGTACCCCGATAAAGAACAAGAAGCTGTGCGGAGGTGTAGAACCCACGGAGACAGTTGAGCACACCTAACTTCTGGGAGGCTGTTTTAGCAAGAGTGGTAATATGATATTTCCAAGAAAGGTTGGATGAAAACGATACACCAAGAATATTAAGAGAAGATGAAGGCTTGATTTTTGTATTTTTAAGAGTAATTGATAGTCTTGTGGAAGATTGCAACAGGTAGATACAGGAAGAAATTTGGTCTTGGAGGCATTGAAACTAAGAAGATTTACTCTGCCCCAATCAGAAATAATTGATAGATCAGAAGATAGGCGTTCCATGGCCTCATCACATGACTTTTGGAGTGATTGCATGGCGGGTTGTTGTGGAAAACTAGTTGAATAGTGTGAGGTAGAGTCATCATTGGCCACACCTTTGGGGATCACGGTGTCCGTCAATAGATAGATAGAGGCATCAGCATATGAGTGGAATAGATTAGAGGTACAGATGAGATCATTATATATATACATATATATATACATATACTGTACATATACATATATACAGTATATATATATATATATATATATATATATATATATTGATAACCAGTTTTCTTTTCTTTATGAAAATCTTCGCCGCAGTGCTTATAAATATAGAAAAACAGTTTTATTCTACTTCTACGTCTTTGTCACGATGTTTATAAATGTTGAAATATAGTCCTTTAACTAATCAAATGTGAGTTTTTGTTATTTTTTTTTGGCTGTTAGATAGTCTATACTTTTTTTTGGCTGTTAGATAGTCTATACTTTTTTGTATAATTTTGTTATTTAGCAATTAATGATATTGGTGTGATTTTGGACAGAAACATTGGTTGGGTGCTGTGGTACTTGGTGGGTCCTATGGAAGGGCTCTATCAACTTTCTCTGCATTGCTCAATTATACGTTCGATGTTACACTTGTGTCTTTGATTGTTTATGTTGTATATATATATACAGTATATGAATATATTGTTTATGTTGTATATATATATACAGTATATGAATATATTGTTTATGTTGTATATATATATACAGTATATGAATATATTGTTTATGTTGTATATATATACAGTATATGAATATATTGTTTATGTTGTATATATATATACAGTATATGAATATATTGTTTATGTTGTATATATATATACAGTATATGAATATATTGTTTATGTTGTATATATATATACAGTATATGAATATATTGTTTATGTTGTATATATATATACAGTATATGAATATATTGTTTATGTTGTATATATATATACAGTATATGAATATATTGTTTATGTTGTATATATATATACAGTATATGAATATATTGTTTATGCTGTATATATATATACAGTATATGAATATATTGTTTATGTTGTATATATATATACAGTATATGAATATATTGTTTATGTTGTATATATACAGTATATACAGTATATAAATCATTGTTTATGTTGTATATATATATACAGTATATGAATATATTGTTTATGTTGTATATATATATACAGTATATGAATATATTGTTTATGTTGTATATATATATACAGTATATGAATATATTGTTTATGTTGTATATATATATACAGTATATGATTGTTTATGTTGTATATATACAGTATATGAATATATTGTTTATGTTGTATATATATATACAGTATATGATTGTTTATGTTGTATATATACAGTATATAAATCATTGTTTATGTTGTATATATACAGTATATGAATCATTTATGTTTCTTTTTTAGATTCTTCTTTTTTTGTTTCTTTTAATTCATAAATATATTTGTTCTACACAAATCATAAAAAACAAATAATCTTCTATATAAATACTTGTTAATGCTTTCTGTATTTAGTATTTTATATTTTGTTTTTCTTTGGGTAATTTCAGTGGTGGAAATTGTCTCTATTTTTAAAGGGGGGCGTGTCATATACAGTATATATAGCCCCATTGCTTTTTTAACCAAGTTATTTCATACATACATATTTGCATGAATTAATCAATATATATATCCTCTCTACTTATATTCCTATTATATGACTGTTATATACAGTATACAGTACATAGTATAGTCCCATTGCTCCCTTATGCCCCTTTCCCACTGTTGCGAGTTCATACGATTTTCATCGCCGACACCAAGAAATGGGCACATTCGTGAAATGTCGCAACCAAATCTTGAACCCTCCCATGAAAATCGTTTGACTCGCAAGGCCTCGCAAGGGCCCTCGCAGGTCATCGCAAATGTTCGGATTGTTCAAAATTTTGTACGAGGACTGACGAGGGGTCGTAGCCCTCGCAAGCATCGACGGACATCGCAGAGGGATCTGCGAGGCCCTCGGAGATCATCGGCGACATCGGCGAGACATCGCAGAGGGTTTCACACAAAAAAAAACTTTACAACGCTGCACGACCGGCTCGTCGATGCTCTCAGATGTTCTGAGAACATCGACGATGCACAAGAGTCATCGGCGATTTCCTCGTCGATTAGTCGTCGACGTGCGCACGAGTACTCGCCGAGAGTATACCCGCCAGGGGTATGCTCCGCACGAGGCATGCGAAGGGCCTTGCGATGTCGTGGAATGCTCAAGACACACCTCGCCGAGGCCAAAGAGCACCTTCGGCGAGGTGGGTAAAACAAAATGATTAGGCCTATAGTGAACCTGTCAATCCTTTTTTCTATGCACCTCTCGTGGGGGGTTCACCTGTTTTTTTTTCTCTTTCTCTCCTTTTCTCTCTTTCTCTGGCTTGTATCCATTCAGCCAACTGTTTTAAGACGTTGATCCCCATCCAAGTATCGATATCTTCCTGGCAAGCGATAGCGAACCAGCATTATATGGAGAAATCCGGCTTCACCGGAGAGATTTTTCTATCGAAAAATTTACAAATTTAGCTTGCTCTCAAAACAAGAATATATATATGATGGCTCGCTACCGCTCACCAGGAAATTATTGAAACCTGGATGAGGGTAAACGTCTTAAAACAGTAGGCTGAACGGGGCCGAACGGATACAAGGCAAAGAGAGAGGGAGAGAAAGAGAAAACAAAAAAAGCGAGGTGGGCTCAATTACTGTAAGCCGTAACGTAAACATACGGCAAGGACATTGCCAATCTCCGAATTAAGGGAAGATGGCTCGTTTTTCTGGTCCCCTTTCTTCCTCATGGTTAACCCCATTAGTTTTCATATTTTATGACGTTCGGCCCATTAGTTTGGCGATTTTAAGACATTTCACCCCATTTCGTTGTCAATATTAAGACTTTGTGTCATTTAGGCGTAGAGTTTTTCCTGGCTAGCGATAGCGAGCCTGTACTTTTTGATGAGCTGGCCTTCGGCCAGGATATTTTTCTATCGAAAAATGTACAAATTGATCTTGAAGGAGGGTGTTGGGGGTGCTTTATATGCTTGATGGAGGTCTAGGGATGAAACTAAATCAATCATAAACTAATATATGAATGAGCAAATATTACGCCCATCCCCCCTTAAGGAGAAATGGACCGTTTGTTTGGTCATTCATTCCTTTATTTCTTAGTTTCCTCACTAGACCTCCATCAAACTTGAAACAAAAAACTCTAGACCCCCCTTCAAGATAAATTTGTACATTTTCGACGAGTTGGGTTGGGTATGAGGGGGGATCTGCTTGGTGTGGGCCAATCGGCGCTCTGCAGACCCCGTAATCTTGTGTCGATCTCTGACCGTTTTGGTGAGGTCAGTCCTCAAGGCATTAGTGAGTTGGGTCTATAATTAGGCCTTGTAATTGGGGTTGGGTGTGACAGGGATCTGCCTTGTGTGGGCCGATCAGCTTTCTGCAGACTTCCGTTTTCTTATGTTCTTATGTTTGTGCCATGAAATATATACAAAAAGTTTTCGGATAATCTCGCCGAGGTATTCGCCGAACCATCGCTTAATTCGCCGAAGACGTCGCAGAACATACGCCGAGGATTCGTTCATCCTTCGCATTATTTTGCAATATTTTATTCAAATGTGACAGTTCACGCCGAGGTCATCGGCGAACCATCGCTCAATTTGCCGATGATGTCGCATAATGCCGCCGATTACATCGTAATCATCGGCGTTATCGTCGCTGAGTGTAAACTTGTCAACGTTTTTTAACTCCTTCAGACATATTATGTTCCAGTAAGTCTACGGAGGCGGGAGCCCGGTATCCTTGCCACCGCCTCGCACTACACTCACAACAACACTGTGGCCGTTAGAATTATCGGAGGTGGCTGAGGTTGCCACCAACGGTTTTATCGTAAGCTAACTTATCGGACTTACTGAGCTCCATATGACGCTAGAGCGTCATATAACTTATTAGAGAGCCATGAAGATAAGTCCATATGACGCACTAGCGTCATATGAGTTTTTGGCGCACTCGGCCATATGACGCGGTAGCGTCATATATGTCTGAAGGAGTTAACGGTCAAAATCGTTGACGTCGTACAAATTCGTTGCGAATTGACAAGACTACGTCCTCGGCGACGAAAATCATATGAAGTCGCATCAGTGGGAAAGGGGCATTAGCCAAGTTATTTCATACTTACGTATTTGCTTGAATTACTCAATATATATATCCACTTTACTTATATTCCTATTATATGACTGTTATATACAGTAAATAGTCCCATTGCTTTCTTAACCAATGTATTTCATACATACATATTTGCATGAATTACTCAATATATATATATATATATATATATATATATATATATATATATATATACTGTATATATATATATATCCACTCTACTTATATTCCTATTATATGTCTGTTATAGCTGCCTACGTGAGTTGCAGTTGGGATGTGTGTACATGCTTAGATTGATATGCAGGATTCGAAGTTGCATAATAAATCGTAGGCAGTGTCCACCATTCTATAACTGTCTTCGTGGCGCAATGCATAAGGTGTTGATTTTCGGTGTGAGCGTCCTGGGTTCGAATCCACGGACTGCCACATGTGTTTGTAATATTTCATTAATCGATTTTAGAAGTAGAGTTGGTTGTTGGATATAACATAATAATATATAGTATATAGTTGGTTGTTGGATATAACATAATAATATATAGTATATAGTTGGTTGTTGGATATAACATAATAATATATAGTATATAGTTGGTTGTTGGATATAACATAATAATATATAGTATATAGTCCCATTGCTTTCTTATCAAGTTATTTCATACTTACATATTTGCATGAATTACTCAAAAAAAAATATATATATATATATATATATCCACTTTACTTATATTCCTATTATATGACAGTTAACATAGATATAATCATCATTGTATTTCTTGTATTGTATTTTGCTATTGTATTAAGAGGAAAGCCAGGGGTAGCTCAAACCCAAATTGTGCAGTATCATCTGACCTTTCAGACAGGTGTTATGGGAAATGCTTTTATCATCATAAAGAACCTTCTAGATCATGTAACTAATTCATACTATATTGATGCCTTAACAAACATAATTAATCTATCATTAATGGAAGGCGTATTTCCAAAAGAATTAAAAACAGCAAAAATGACTCCTCTTTACAAGAGTGGTGATGCCAGGCTGGTCAACAATTACCGTCCGATATCTATTTTACCTGTATTTTCTAGAATATTTGAACGTGTTATGCATGATAGGTTGATTTCTTTTGTTAATAAACATAAGCTATTGTACAAATATCAATTTGGATTCAGGAGTGGGTATGGAACTGATTTGGCAATTATAACTTTAATTGATAAAATCGCCAATGAATTAGATAAAGGTAATAACGTCTTAGGTGTATTTTTCGATTTCAGTAAAGCCTTTGTCTCTGTAAATCATAGTATATTATTGGAAACAATGCGACTGTATGGAATAAGGGGTAACACATACAATTGGTTTAAAAGCTGTTTGATGGACAGATTACAGTATGTAAGTGTTAATAATGTATGTTCATCTTCTGCTATAGTTAGTCTGGGGTACCACAGGGCTCTGTGTTGGGTCCCTTGCTTTATCATATTTATGTTAATGACCTTGCTAATGTTTCACAAAATCTATAGCCTATATCATTTGCAGATGATACGAATGTCTTTATTAGTGGTAAAAACATAAATCATATAACAAACGATATGAATAATGACCTTAAAATATTACTCACTTTGACGACTGTAAATAAGTTATCTTTAAACAATAATAAAACCCACTATATGATATTTAGAACAAATAAGACAACAGTTGAATCGAATACTACAGTGTGCATAAAGGATCAGTTAATTGAAACAAGTGGAGAGTACGAAATTCCTCGGTGTAGTTATAATATACTCTAAATTATCATGGTCAGAACATGTGAAATATATTAAAAATAAAATCTCTAAAGGCATTGGTATAATATGTAAGGCTAGGAAAACACACTGAGCCCTGAGACCCTGGTTACCCTTTACAACAGCTTTATTTATCCCTATATTACATACGGTATAGAAGCATGGGGTGCAACAAGTGATTGTCACTTGAGAACAGTCGTTACTACTCAGAAGAGGGCTGTAAGAGTTATCAGCTCAGCATCTTATAGACAACATACAGAACCACTGTTTAAATCTTTAAAATTATTAAAATTTAGTGATATCTATGAATACTCAATTGCCACATTAATGTTTCAGGTTAAAAGAGGTCTTGTTCCTTCAATAATGAGTAATATGTTTTCTGCCAACCTTGATGTACATCATTATGCAACTAGATAGCGACATAAATTACATGTACCAGTCTGTAGAACTACACAACCTTGATGTACATCATTATGTAACTAGATAACGACATAAATTACATGTACCAGTCTGTAGAACTACACAACCTTGATGTACATCATTATGTAACTAGATAACGACATAAATTACATGTACCAGTCTGTAGAACTACACAACCTTGATGTACATCATTATGTAACTAGATAACGACATAAATTACATGTACCAGTCTGTAGAACTACACAACCTTGATGTACATCATTATGTAACTAGATAACGACATAAATTACATGTACCAGTCTGTAGAACTACACTGATGAATACAATGTTTCGTCACAAAGACGTTAGAATCTGGAATGCCTTGTTAGATAAGATAGATATTCAGTGTAGCCTTACTTCTTATAAAAGACGACTGAAGCATCATTTCCTGGATAGGTAAACATTGTAATGCTGTGTTCGTGTTCATTATTCATGATTACTACCATGAATCTCATTTATATTTGTTTGTACTATAATTCTATGCACAACTGCACATTTCCTTTAGTCTGTTCAAATGAATAATGCATTATAGTTTGCTAGAGGACATACTGTATATGCCTTTTGGCATCAAATCCTCTTTTGTTGTAAACAATAATTATAGACAGTATTGATGTTATCAACATATGTAACAATTTACAACAATAACATATTTTGAATTGAATTGAATTGTGACCATTACGTGAGACAATGTGAGTAGGGTGTGTCTGGTGAATTTAAACCACACCCCTTTTATCTAACCATATCAAGTATTGGATAATATTTCTGTAATGTACCTGATGTATATGGATTGACGTCACATTCAGGGTGTAACTAGAGTTTATATAAGCCCTGGATAACGGTATATGGCAGTTCAGTTAAGGGGCACCCTCCATTGTATCAAATACGTGACCCTGTTGCCGGCTGTAGCATTATCGTTAGACACCAATACTTGACTTGAATTATTGTAGGCCTATAGTATAACTTATAAAGTTCTAAGTTTCCATTTAATAAATTCGATGTGAGGTTTATTTCAGTTTCAGTTTCCTTACTATTATAATCTTTAAGGACTGATATATACTATATTAATTTGATAAATATATTCTCTCAAGATATGAGAGTGGTGGCAGCCTTGATGGTAATTATATCTCAATTATAACTCCATTAATGAGATCCATTATATCTAGGAGTGCCAAGGAGAGGGTCCGACCCGGCCTGTGCTATCTGTCTCTCTGTCTCCCTCCGATCGGATCGGAGGGATATAGACAAGTTTTGAAAGGACAGTTTGATATTGTTGGACTCTAAGGAAAAGTGTGGTGAAGAAAATTGGTGGAGGTCTTTGAGGGTATTCAATTAATGGGGAATTTTGTTTTTAGAGTAAGAAAAGGCTAAGAAAAAGAAGGAAGTAGAAGTATTAAAGCGACCGGCTAAACTGGTCTACTCCATTGTTAACCCCTACTGTACCATAAACTGGTCTACTCCATTGTTAACCCCTACTGTACCATAAACTGGTCTACTCCACTGTTAACCCCTACTGTACCATAGGGTACTACCATAAATGTACCCCCGAGTACCAAGCAATGTGGCCAAAATGGCTTCAGAGGCAAGATATAACAATCTCCCACCTCAAAAGTTGATGAAACACTGACCCTGACAGCCTGTGGAAGCTTGCAGCCAACCTAAGAAGTGTTGCCAATTCCTTAGAACAGTGTTTACAAGTTATGGTACAAGCCACTGCCTGATACTGGCAGTTACATGGACCGTATATTACTGACGGCTTGCAGCCGTCACTAGGACTGGGGAGTAATTTATCTACTGACGGCTGGCAGCCGTCGCTGGGATTGTACGGGTTAAATTTATATTGTAATTTCAAATATTAACTAGTAAATCCAATCCAATTCATGTCTCAATTTGCATCACAGTCTCCACATCTGTTAAGTAACCGTACAGTATTGGCTCGCTTTGTTAGGTTAGCTCAGCGCATCATATCTACTGCTGGTACTATACTAATTAATTTTATTTTAGCAAAATTCAATGTTTTATACTTGTTTCATGTAATCATAATTGTGTCCTATAGTATACAGTATATTATATACTAAAACTGATTATTTTTGAGATGCGCAATGCTGATGTATAATATCGTATTGACCTTATTGGAGGGGAGGTGTGGTGGAGTGGTCTTGCCACTGGACTGGTAATCCAAAGGTGCCGGGTTCAAATCCCGATGTGTCAATGGGAAGATATTATTGGGATTGAATTTGTGCTGTACCTAGTATCAGTGCATTACCATAAAGCCCACCGAAAGCTAAACAAAAATACCCTCATTGTTCCCTGATTAAATACATCACATTACATTAATAAATTCCTAGCACCAGGCAACTAAAGCCATATGGCACTAAAGCAGAAAACGATAGAGTTCGAGGGAAAGGAAATCAAATATCATTAAGGAGGCTGAGAGAAGAAAGGAAAGACATTACACGGTCAGCGGAAAAGAAAGGGGACTTGGAAAGGATATCGGTAAGACAAGGTCGACGACCAAGGGCAAAGAGAAAGGGAAAACAACGCATACGGGCCGGAGAAAAGAGAGGACAGTCAAGGAAAATGTGAGAAATAGAAAGTTGAACATCACACCGGGAGCAAAGCGGCGGAGGTGAGCGGGACATGAGGAAGGGGTTGGTAAGCCTGGTATGGCCTATCCGAAGTCGGGCCAACGCAGTCTCCCAACGGCGAACACGGTGAGAGGAGTGTGCCCAGGCAGAAACAGTGACCTTAACAGTGCGGCGCTTATTAGAGGAAAGAGAACACCACATGGTTTGCCAACGAGACAGAAGGAAGGCAGAGATAGCCGGATATTAGTCAGAGGCGGGAATAGAGAGAGAAGGTGACGTGACCGTTGCAGCATCACGAGCGAGAAAATCAACCTGCTCATTCCCACGGACACCAACATGGCTAGGCACCCAGCAAAATTGGACAACCTTCTTCCGAGTAGAAAGAATGACAAGCCAATCATGGATGGCAAGAACCAACGGATGGACAGCAAGGAAAGACTGCAAGAGAAGAAGTGTGTTGTATGAGTCAGAAAATAGGGTAAAGGAGGAAGAAGGAAAGCAGTACATGAGACGGACGGCAAAGAAGATAGCATAAAGCTCGGCAGTCAGAACACCAGCCACAGAAGGGAAAGAATACTGATAAGAACGGGATGGAAAAAGGATGGCAAATCCGACGCCAGAAGACAAACGCGAGCCATCAGTGTAAACTGGAGTAGAAGAAGAGTGCTGTGTAAGGTGCGCAAGGAAACGAGAACAAAGAACCGGGGGCGGGGTAGAGGACTTAGAACAAGGAAGAATAGAGGGACACATGGAAATACGAGTAAGAAGCCAAGGAGGACACTCACTGAGTCACAGTGGAAGAACGTGGAACGGGGAAAACGAAGAATGAGAAAGTAAGGAATCCATACGAGAAAGGAAAGGGAGCCGAAGGCGAGAATGAGACGAAACAGGAACAGTAGGAATAAGAGAGGCCCACAAAGAAGGAAACTGAAGCGACCGGGCATAGGACCTGAAAGAGAGAAGGGCCCGATGCCGGTACAAAGAAGGGACGCCGGATTCAGCGTAGAGGCTTTCAACAGGGGAAGAGCGAAAAGCACCCAAGGCAAGACGCAAACCGAAATGGTGAACTGAGTCAAGTTTATGAAGGACTGAGTCTGAGGTTGAGGAGTAAACCTTACAACAATAATCTAGTTTAGAAAGAACAAGGGCAACGTGAAGGCGAAGAAGAAGAGCACGGTCCACACCCCAAGTAAGGTGGGACAGAGTCTGGAGGAGACGAAGACGGTGTAAAGCAGCAACCTCAACCGAGGAAACATGAGCTTCCCAATTAAGACGGGAATCAAAGACAAGACCCAATAAGGTAGTAGAAGAGCGATAGGGCAAAACAGAATCGTAAAGCTCAAGAGAAGGACGTGGGATAACGTGGAGACAAGTGAAAGACATAGCACAGGATTTAGTTGTAGAAAAACGAAACCTGTGAGCGTTGGCCCAGAACGAGGCAGCCATGATCGCAGATTGGATAAGGGACCGTAACGCAGCAAGATCCGAATAAGCGGCATAAATTGCAAAGTCGTCAACATATAAGGAGAACCTGACCCCAACCGGAAGTGAAGAGATAAGGCCATTAATGGCAATGAGGAAGAGGATAGTACTTAAAACAGACCCCTGAGGGACATCCTCAAACTGAGGGAATAACCGAGAAAACGAGGAATTCACTCGTACTCGGAAAGAACGAAAAGAAAGGAAATTGAGAATAAAGACGCCCATATTACCACGTATACGAAAAGAACGAAGTTGGCACAAAATGTGATGCTTCCACGTGGAGTCGTATGCCTTCTGAAGATCGAAGAAAACAGCAAGAACCGACTCACGGCGAGCAAAAGCAGACCGGACATAGGTATCCAAACTAAACAATGGGTCAATAGTGGACCGAGCACACCGAAAACCAATTTGGGTCTAAGACAAAAGTTGACGTGACTCAAGAAGCCACATCAAGTGGACATTAACCATCCGTTCAAACAGCTTGCATAAGCAATTCGTCAAGACAATAGGGCGAAAAACCTGACTTACCAGGCTTAAGGAATGGAATAGTAAGAGCAGTACTCCATGCAGGAGGGAAAACCTGACTTACCAGGCTTAAGGAATGGAATAGTAAGAGCAGTACTCCACGCAGGAGGGAAAACCTGACTTACCAGGCTTAAGGAATGGAATAGTAAGAGCAGTACTCCATGCAGGAGGGAAAACCTGACTTACCAGGCTTAAGGAATGGAATAGTAAGAGCAGTACTCCACGCAGGAAGGAAAACCTGACTTACCAGGCTTAAGGAATGGAATAGTAAGAGCAGTACTCCACGCAGGAGGGAAAACCTGACTTACCAGGCTTAAGGAATGGAATAGTAAGAGCAGTACTCCACGCAGGAGGGAAAACACCAGATGATCAAACTTTATTGAAAAGATCCTTTCCCATAACTTTCCTAATATTTCTAGTAATGTTGTTGGCCTGTAGGATGTTACCTGTGTTGGATCTCTTCCTGGTTTAGGAAAACATAGCTTACATTGGTATCTGAATAGGCGATGTTGAAAGTTTCATAATTATTAGTAAATGGTCACTATAAGTTAATGGACCCTGCTCCATATAATAATATAAATGTGCATTTCTATTTACAAATATTTTGTCCGGATTAGAACAAAATTGTAAACCAATAAATGTATGAAAGTAAGGCCCTAAATGCATTAAACTACCATTATTATGAGTTAACAAGGTTCTTCCAACATTATTACTTGATGTATTACCAAAAGATGTATGGGTTGCGTTAAAATCGCCAATTATGTAAGTTGGCTGTCTATAATTGTATGATATCATTATTAGGCAAATATGCTCTTCTCGGTTGAAATTACTATCTCTCCCAAGGTTGTATTTATTTTTATTGCTAAGCATTCGCTAGTAAAATTATATATTATTCTATGTTTGATATTATTTGTTATTGCAATCGCGACTCCATCATTAATTTCATTAGATTTGTTTGACTGGTACACTGTATAATTAAATATTTTTATCTTCTCATTATCTTTAACTCCATGGCTACTAATCAAGATAATATCTGGGTCAATTGTTAAATAAGTATTTGTTAAGTTATTCTTATTATTAACCCAATGTCTGACATTGTGTTGTACTATCTTAATTAAGTTCATTATTATTGCTATACTTTAATATTTTACTTTTACATTCTTTTCTCTTTTGGTTGATGTATAGGTGGAGTCCGTTCATAAAAACCCTTTCTTACTTTTTGGAATACACTTTGCTCTATTTTCTTGAAGGTAGCTTTTACTATTCTTATACTGTTATGATTTAGTTTCACTTGTATGTCACCAGGCTTATTACTTGGATCAAAATATTGCCATTTTATTTGATTACCAAGGAAACCTTTCATGATGTCTCTATGCTTTATTTCACCCGTTGTTATATATCCTTTATCACCTACTAGTAGAACGAGTCCAATATCTTCTGCTTTTAGCCTGTATTTTTGCTTTTTTAGTTCTTGTCACATATCTGATGGTGGTATCATCGTGTCTTCTTCTTTTTTTTTTTTTTTTTTTTTTTTTTTTTTTTTTTTTTTTTTTACTCTATCTTCAATTATGTCATCCATTATGTCCTCTCTCTTGCTTCCCTCATACTCTGCACCTAGTACCTTTCGAGAGTCGGGGTTACTAGGAAACCACATGCTAGGAATATTCTTCTTCTTCAGCATTAAGTTAAGTTACTTACCATAATTATGTCCCAGGCATCTGCAAATTCAGGACATGAGCATGTAGGATACTCATCAGAATGTGTGTGTTAGTGATATTTGACAAACTGATAGTTGTTGCTTTTTCTTGAGTTATTCTGTTTGTATCTTTCACTACATCAGCAATAGTCTTGTTCTTCTTTAAGTTTTCCTCTTGTTCCTTATCTTCTCTTTTTTCCTTATTAAGTGCCCTTCTGATTGGACCTGCCAAGGCTAGTGTCCTGTGATTGATTTCATCACGTCCTTCTCTTTGGCAATTTAGGCATGATTTGAAGTTAATTGGGCAATTTGTATAATCATGACCAGTTTCTGCGCATTCTGAACATAATTGCTCGGTCTGAGTGCAATTATGTTGAGTATGATCTTCCAGCTTGTAACATTTGAAGCAGGATTGTATAATTATGAACAAACTGTAAGTCTCTTTACTGCATTGGTACGGTGTAATAGAATAGAATGTAATATAATGGATAAAGGCAAAGAGAGAGGGAGAGAAAGAGAAAAAAGCGAGGTGGGATCCCTTAAGATTTTTCAAGATAAGATGCTGCATTTATTCTCTGCTTTCTGGCTATTATTAGACGATTGATTTCAGATTAGGAAGGGTGTATGGAAGTCAGAGGTCAATTGAGATTGTCTTTATCCATTTCATTACCAAAAATCTTGGGACATTGTTTAATGATAGACAGAATAAACTGTCAAAACACACGATCCCGGTGACAGAGCACCAAAGTAGAATGGGCTATCAAGCAAAACATCTTCAACCAGATGATTGCAGAGCCATACCGTCCACAAGTGGATCTATTCGCGTCCGAGGAGAACCACAGGCTTCCTCTCTACCTAACCCGCCGGAAAATGACCCCGGCGGGGGGTCCAGACGCATTGTTGGAGGACTGGAACAGGTGGAATTCCATCTACCATTTTCCGCCTCCAGACGCTTCACTCATGTGTCAGGTAGTTCACAAACTACGGGGTTACCGGGGCTTAGTCTCAATGATCGCGCCTCTTTGGCCGGCTCAGGTGTGGTACCACCAGTTGAGAATGTGGTGCGAGAACCCGGTGTCACTCCCGATCTCGTACTTCCACTTTGAGACAATTGGCAACCTAACGACCTCAATGACTTTTTCCTATTGGACATTCGGAATGCCAAATGGTTAACTCCGTATGGAGAGAGCGTTACTAATAAACTCCTTAATCAGTATACTATGTCTACCAGGAGACAATATCAATCGCATTGGAAGTCTTTCACAACCTGGATGGTAGAAACGGCGCAAACTGACGCATCAGTAGCTTTGGTTTTCAAGTACTTGGACTATTTGTTTGAACAAAAATGCCTTTCTGTAGTTACACTGAAGAATCATTTGTCTGCTATTAGAACTCCCTTTGTTGACCTAACAGGGCTATCTATACCGCAGGAGGAGGAGTACAAAGGAGTACACAGGAAATCAAGTAACAACAGGTCTAGTTACCCTTCTAGGCTGCTTGTCCTCCAAAACACTGAGGATCAAGTGTCCAAACAGTGGTTTAGAGTGGGTAAGGGAACATTGGAAAGGGAACTACTGCCCTGGAACTAATGTCCGTGGCAGGATTAGGAAGTTAGTAGGGGACAGATGGGTTAGTAACTGAGGGGGGGGATAAAATAAAGTTATTCATTTACAAACGCAGTCAGTCGCGGGTTTGATGCGAGATATTTGTCTACGCGGAGTTTAAGTGAATCAACGGTGCTGCAGTCTATAACGTCTCGGGGAAGCCCATTCCACAAGTTGACAACTCGATTGAAGAAGAAATTCTTAGATTCGTGTGAGTTAAAAGATTTACCAATAATTTTGCAACCGTTTCCCCGTGTGTAATTAGATTGGTTGATAGTGAAGTACTTACTACAGTTCATATTGTCGATGCCTTTGATGATTTTGAACACTTGAATTAAGTCACCTCTTAATCTGCGCTGGGTTAAAGGAAATAGATTTAATTCTCTAAGACTCTCTTCGTATGGTTTGTTCTTTAGGCTAGGTATCATTTTGGTAACTCTACGTTGAATTCGTTCTAGCTTGTTTATGTCTTTTTGGTAATAAGGGCACCAGCATTGAACGCAGTATTCCAGAAGAGGGCGGACTAAGGAATTGTAAAGGGTTAGGATAACATCTATGGATTTATGCTCAAATGACCTGCCTATAAAGCCAATTATTTTGTTTGCCTTCTTAACAACTTCTGAACATTGTTGACTCGGTTTTAGGTTACTCGATATTGTTACTCCCAGATCGGTTTCTCTGTTTACATTCTTAAGTTGAGTGCCATTCATTGAATAGTTTGCTTTCTCATTTAGGTATCCGATATGTAGTACTTTACATTTATCCGCATTGAAACTCATTTGCCAAATTTGGGCCCAATGTGACAATTTATCTAGATTGTGTTGCATATCGTCAACTTGTTCTTTTGAGAGTACGCTATTTGCAATTTTTGTATCGTCAGCAAATTTTGAGATTGTACAGGTGAGACCCTCATCTATGTCGTTGATGTAAATTAGAAAGAGAATTGGTCCTAGTACCGATCCCTGGGGTACCCCGCTACTTACATTGGTCCATTTAGATGCCTTACCGTTTATGACTACTCTTTGCTTTCTGTCGCTGAGCCAATTTTCTATCCATTTCAACACACTGTCTTGTATTCCATGCGCTTTTAGTTTTAGCAGTAAACGTTTGTGGGGAACTTTGTCAAAGGCCTTTTGAAAATCAAGGTATATAATATCTACAGCTTTACTCTCATCGTAGAGGTTGAGGATATCGTGGAAGAAGTCTAAGAGGTTTGTTAAACAGGAACGTTTTTTACGAAAGCCGTGTTGAGTATCTTTAAGTATGTTATTTTCCTCTAAGTGATTTACGAGTCTGTCTCTTATGACCGTTTCTAGCATTTTACATACAACTGAGGTTAAGCTAATTGGACGATAGTTACTGGGTAGGGATTTGCTGCCTTTTTTTTAATATCGGTGTTACGTTGGCTATCTTTCACTGATCAGGCATAGTTCCAGACTGCAAGAATTTATTGAATAGTAATGTCAGTGGTTTGGAGAGCTCATCCTTAGCTTCCTTTAGAACTCTAGGCGAGATTGTATCAGGTCCAGGCGTTTTATTTACCTTGAGTTTATCTAAACAATTCAATACTTCTCTCTCTGTAACGGTGATATTGCTTAGAACATCTGAATTATCAATCTGAATAGGAGAGACAAGGGGTTCATGCGTGCATGTTTCAAGCTTCGCCCACCACCCCGTCAGCTCATGCCTACCTGGTCACTTGACAAAGCTTTATCTTTGCTTCATTCGCGCAAGTATAATCATGCGCCGGATTTTGACTCACTGTTAAAGAAGGTTGTGTTCCTTATGGCTTTGGCCACAGGTAACAGGGTGTCTGAGCTGGCGGCGATGAGCAACGAACCTAATTGCCTCAGGTTTGGGAGACTCTATGAGAATGTACAAATTGCTCCATCTCCCACGTTTGTTGCCAAGAACGAACATAGTGGTCATGTTTTTTCTGAGTTTACAGCCCCGGCGCTTGAACGCGGGAATACACACCATGTCTTATGCCCTGTTCAGGCTTTAATAAAGTTTATGAGGGTTTCCCAGCCCCAACAGCAGGGAGCCTTATGGGTCAGTAGTAGCCTACAGGTATTCGCGTCACAAGAAGAAATTTGGCTTCTTTACTCGTAGATATAATTCATGAAAGTAATCCTGGTGTAGTGGGCAGGGCCCACGACATCAGAAAATGAGCAGTCTCTTTACGCTTTTTGCATAATTATTCAATTGATGACATAGCAAACACTAAATTGTGGGCTTTCAATCATACTTTCATGACGCGATACCTGTCGGTGGCTTTGGATAAACCAAAATTTACCTGTGTGGGCCTGCGCCAGCGGGTCTAGTTGGTCTGTGTGCTACTAAAGTTAAGTTTAATCTTAATGGTGAAAAGGAGGGGGGGGGGGGTGCTGGAGAGGTCAAGACCCCTAGATCCTCCGCCGGACTATGTGATAAGTTCAAGAGCTGTGATACTTGATAAGTTGAGCTGGTTATACAGCTCAAAATTGTATTTTGGTAAGATATCTTTAATAGTTGCAACTATAGGATATTAAGATTACATTGTACAAAATATATAATATGTACAAATTAATGTTAAGGGCACCCACCTTTCAACACACTCCCACCCCTATTCTGTTCAACTCTCTAACCCAAGATTGATCCGATTTCCTCAGTACTTTCTTTTACTCAACAATAAGCTTTAAAACTCTCTCCCTCAATCTGCCTTTCCCATATCCTATGACTTAAACTGCTTGAAGCTCTGGGTTTCCAAACATTTTGACTCAAACGTACCTTGAATTTGGCTCTGTCATTCTCTTAACTTTGGAGGAGACAGGCAGATTTGCCTTGTGTCTCCTTTATAAACATAAAAAATAGAAGATAACAGAAATGATTGCAGGGCACTGCTTGTTGGGGTAAAGAGGAGTGAATTGATCACTTGCGAGTTACAGGCTGTAAGGAAGTTGGAGCTGTAACCATTGATATTAAAGAACAATAGAGAGCATTAGGCAGAATTAGGCAGAGTAAATAATAAAGCTAAATAACACTGTGTTAAGGAGACACGTGACAGAGCTGATGACAGCCTGGGAACAGTGAAGGTGAGGACATTAACACTAGCTGGTCCGACCTCGGGGGGTTACTAGGAGGATATTGGGTTATATTATTAGGCAGGATTTGGATTCATGCTGCCTTTACTAAGGATGTATTTGCTAGTTTGTCTCCTAAGCTAACAAAAACACCTTCCCGAAAAAAAAAAAAAAAAACACCGGTACACACACACACATATATATATATATATATGTATATACTGTATACCTATATATATATATATATATATATATATAAATATATATATATATCTATCTATTGCCTGACGCCGTGATCCCCGAAGGGGTGGCCACGAACGAACCGCTCCCATGCACCTCTGTCCTCAGTCAGTCGACGCCCCTCCCCCCAGCCAGCACCGCCTTCGTTCATGTACTTCCTCACTCCATCCTTCCACCTCTCATTCGGTCTACCTCTCCCTCTCTGTCCCTCCACCTCGCTCTCGTACACCCTCTTAGTCATTCTCTCGCTTTCCATACGTTCCATATGGCCGAACCATCTCAAGTTGTTCCTTTTAACATTTTCCAGCACATCTACCTCCACACCACACCTCCTTCTTACTTCCTCATTAGTCTTTCTATCCCTCCATGTAACTCCGCACGCACTTCTTAAGTAATTCATTTCCACTGCTCTCACTCTTGGTCTGAGTCTCTCAACCAACGTCCATGCTTCGCTTCCGTAAGTCAGTGTCGGGATTACCACACTGTCATGCAAGGACTTCTTCACTTCCATACTGACCACCCTATTTCTTGTTACTGCTTTCAGCATTCCTACAACCCTCTTCCCCTGTTGTACCCTCTCCCGCACTTCTTAATCCATAGTCCCATCTTTACTCGACACACTGCCCAGATACTTAAAAGAGTTGACGATCTCCATAGCCTGACCGTTCAGCTTCACCTCACACTCTGTGACTTCACCCCTTTCGAAGACCATAACCTTGCTCTTCCCCGCATTTACCTTCAAATTCCGTTTTTCGCACACTGTTCCAAACTCATTTACCAGACCCTGCATCTCCCATTCATTATCACTCATCAGAATTGTATCATCCGCAAACAGCAGCATAGGTAGCTTCCACTCAATTCCCTCCCTTTTCAGCGATACACCAACATCCACTGCTCTTGATAGTATTTCTTTCATGACTCCATCCATATATACAGTAAACAACCATGGGGACATCACACACCCCTGTTTCAAACCAACATTCAGGTCAAAGAACTCTCTCTGCTCAGTCTCCACACATACTGCCGCCTTTGCACCCTCATACATACAGTATATATACTGTATATATATATATATATATATATATATATATATATATATATTTAGTAATGGTTCTCTCCGTCAATGACGTGAGAGCCTTATATATATAAGGGCTCCCCGGTGACCCCCGTGAGGGTCCCGGAGAAAGCATAACGCGACCCAAATATATAAAAAGTACATCCTAGGGTGAAACCCTTTAATTAGTTCCTAGGGAACGTCATTAAAAAAGGTAACCATTAGAAAAAGAAAGAAATTTTTTATGAGTAAGGGTTAGAAACTATGAATGTTGACTTACTAAATCAATTAGCGCGCTGTTATACAGTCCTTCCCTTGCACGCGTCTCCCAGCTGGACACGCTGGGGTTATACGTCCTTCTTGTGGTCGCGTCCCGTGAGGAAGGATGTGCGTGTTTTAGTGCTTCAAGAAATGCTACTCTTCATCGTTGATCTGCCTCCTGCTAACTCTCTGTGAGTGTATGTTATCTTATAATAAGGAGGCATCATAGATATGTATGTTTATATTGAGCATTTCCAGAGAGCTGACACCTTCCACGGGACGCACCACATGCTACGACCATTATCATTATACATTATTATTATTATTAGTTACTATATTTCTTTCTTTTCCTCTTTATATTATTACACTATGTTATGTAAGCCAGGTTAGTTAGAATGCCTCAATTTCAGTTGTTTAGACTTTGTTCGTTGTCTTTAGCAGTCACCAATTTTAAGCCTAGGCCTTTGCCTATAGTGCATTTATGCTTTTCCAAGCTCCAAATTCAATATTCTTAATTCTAACTATCCTTTATAAAAATATGTTTGTGATAACCCGGGTTCGAATCCCGGTGGATCATATATACTTTAATTAATTTCATTGGGGGTGTGGTGGTGAGATTAATAAAAATAATATTATTAGTAGGTTTAGGGATATTTCTTCGAGAGGCCGGTCTATATGATCTGTGCCCCATGAATATTCTTTCCTCTCACTTAAACAGTAGGCTACCATAGTGCGGTTGGGAATATGAACATGATTAGATTAATATCCAGTATTCGAGAATGGATAATAAGTCGTAGGCGTGTGCATAAACCTTTAACCGTCCTGGTGGTGTAATGGTTAAGGTGGCAAAAATATGTGTGTGATAACCCGGGTTCGAATCCCGGTGGATCATATATACTTTAATTAATTTCATTGGGGGTGTGGTGGTGAGATTAATACAAATAATATTAGTATATTTTTGATCAATCGTCATTTCTATTCGTCTCAACTTTTCGTACGGATAGCGTAACTTTTCTCCAAACGTCGCACGTTCGTTTACTTTTTAATGGCGGACGAGGGCGATCACATTTTCTGTAATTTATTATCGAAAATTCTAGGAGATTCAAATTTCATTCTTTTGATATTTTCTTGCCATTGAGTTCTTAATGTTACATTTTAATAAGTTTTTACGATATATTTTATTTTGCATTTTATATATACAAAATTTTAGACGATTATTTCTTACGTCTTCATAGTCTCTGTATCTTCCAGATTTTCTACCTTGTTGCGGAAGCGGAGTTATATTGTTCTGTTATGATACTGTTACATGTAATTATTTTTCACACATACCAACGTAGCCTATCCTTGCAAGTTTTTATGTTTTTAAGCTACGAACCAACCTTCAGTTGGGCCCCTTTTTGGGAGTCGCACTCCGGTCCTTTTAGGTCGGTTAGTGTTAGACCGGGCTTATTTATATCTCCGGTCACTAGGAGATCCCCGTGTTCTTTTTGAAGTCCGGGGGGTAGCAGAGTAGGCAGAGGATTAGGCCTCATTTGTTTATCTGTTATTGGTGCCTACTCTGCCGGAGTTCTCTAGTTTTTATCTACGAAACTCCGGGTATTTTTACCTACCTTTTAACTGATACAAGGTGCCTTGTCATACACCTCAACCCTATCAGGCACTCGGAGTTTTTCCGGGTTGTGCTTAACTCCGCCTGATATCTGGGTCCTCTTTGTTAAGAGACATTAGTTTATGCTACCCGCAAAATACACAGTACACACGGAATCTCCGGGGCCCCGGAGTTAGGAAGCTTTCCTTCACAAATTTTTACTAACTCCGGGTCACCGAGGGCTACGATAACTCCGGGAGCAATTATATTAAAGATTCATATTTTATCCGGTTCACTAACAACCTAGAATATCAAAACAAGGATAAACTTGACAGGGGGTTTGAGATAAATCAGTCGTCTAAATTCTGAATATTATACACTTACCTCTAGTGATTCTCAATATAAAATAAGTTATTTTTTAACTCTAGTAGTTAATAATATTTATTCTTATCCAGACGAGACAAGGAAGAGCTGGACACACTCCGGTTGCCTGGAGACTCTTACAGAAGCCGGAGCTCTCGTGTTCCCCTAGTTACCAGCACTCCTTCCTCACCCCGATCCCCCACCGGAAGCCGGAGTGAGAGGCCCTGTTCCCCTAGTTACCAGCACTACTTCCTCACCCAGATCCCCCACCGGAAGCCGGAGTGAGAGGCCCTGTTCCCCTAGTTACCAGCACTACTTCCTCACCCAGATCCCCCACCGGAAGCCGGAGTGAGAGGCCCTGTTCCCCTAGTTACCAGCACTACTTCCTCACCCAGATCCACCGGAAGCCGGAGTGAGAGGCCCCTGTTCCCCTAGTTACCAGCACTACTTCCTCACCCAGATCCCCCACCGGAAGCCGGAGTGAGAGGCCCTGTTCCCCTAGTTACCAGCACTACTTCCTCACCCAGATCCCCCACCGGAAGCCGGAGTGAGAGGCCCTGTTCCCCTAGTTACCAGCACTACTTCCTCACCCAGATCCCCCACCGGAAGCCGGAGTGAGAGGCCCTGTTCGCCTTCACTCCGCCCCAAATTCCGACTTCTCGTATCAACACGAGTGAGTACAAACTAACTCTTATTAATAGAATACAATAACAAAAATCCAGGTTTTCAACCGAACATCCAAATTGCACATTCGAAGTTATTAGTCCTACGTGCAATATACTACTTGGGTTAACTAGTAAACAATTTTTTAATTACTACTAGCCAATAAGGTCACTATAAATTAAATGGGATACCAGAATTGTCCATGTTTAATCTTCACACAGTGGCACACTTAAAGGGAATTGTATTCAATAATGAATAGGAATCTAGCATAAATCAGCATTACAAGATTCCAGGGTTGATTCTTTCTCTCAACAATTGTGACATAATCAACTTTAACCAAGACTAACGATAGATTACCCAACTCAGATTACGGAATATCCCCTGGGTTGTCACCTCTACACTCGAGGTCCTACTTCACGCTGGAGGACGAGTGCGAGTTCTCGGGATTCGCCACTCCAGGTCCTTCCTCCAAGCGAATGGCGTCTTTGCAACAACATCCCTCCACACCACCGCCGGAACACATCCAGGGGTGTTCAACAGAGGGATGTCATCAAATTCCCTTAATAGCACATAATCAATGCTTATTTCGTGTACCGTGCATAGCTCGCACAAAGGCAGCTTGGAATACCCTTGCCTGCCAATCGTGTTCTTTCTACGTTACCAAATTCCATGAGCATAGTGTCCCTCAAGATCAATCTCTTGCTACACAAGTACTTTTATCGTCATGGGAAGAGATCAAGACTTACATTTCAAAGGTTCTCAAAAAGGTTCCGTCTCTGGCTGACCCGGAAGCTCTTGAATTTTTGAAGATCACTATTCCCCCTTCTTAGAGGCCTAGCCGTTCAGTAAGACTAAACATTCATCCGATCGGAAACGTAAATCTTCATCAAGCTCTAGTTCAAGAAATAAAACAATTGCTCGGAGTCACTCTCCTCAGTCTGATACGAGCACAGCTGTCACAATTAATCTGGACTCTGATCACCAAGCCAATGCTTTAAGAGAATATGAAACTCTCGAAACTCCCTATCCAGCACAATCTCTTGAGTCAATTCAGTCTTCCATACCTAGCTTTCAGATTAAACCGCTTTTGCAGACTAATACATCAATCAATCCAGCCATAATCACTGTTCACGCTGATATTCATAATTCAGGAGATTCACCAGTCAGACGGAATCTTCCAATCACTCCTCTCCAAAACAAACTTATATCACAACAACTTTACATACTAGCAACTGACATACCTGAAATTTTAGATAGTCAGTTAACACCAGGTCAAGGAGTAGACTTAGAAATTTATCTCTCAAATTCACAGGATAATTTGCATGACACCTACCCAGAAGATCCAGGTGAAGGAGATTTTGAAGGGTTCCCTAACTATCAATCTTACGAGGAAGATGATCCTTGGTTCCAAGGTCAACATAGCCATGAACGACCCTTCTCTCCTTCACAGGCATCTGAAGGAGATGTGTCGCATAATACTTCCGTATCTAAAGAATATGTTACTAATGTAGTTCAAGAATCCCTAGAAGAGTTTGCTTCACTAGTGGCTAAAGATATGGATAGCAAACTAGACAGGGTGTTGCAAGCTATCTCTAAAACACCTTCTCACACCCTGACCAAACCTGACCACCAGACCATACCCTTAGCAGTCAACCCTATTCTACCTAAACCATCTTCCAATATTACTCTTGGACAGCCAGTTACTCAACCCAAGCAACAGAGCTGCTTGCTTCAACAACCTATTTTTCTGTCTCCCATTAAACCGACTGCTCTCGAGATTGATCACGACCCTCCTAAAAAAAAACTACCTCTTCTCTATGGCCCTCCTCGTCAATGGGACAAAGTACCCATCCTCACACCAATAGGGGCCACATCAGATTCCTCAGATTCTTTCCCAGTACCAC
This sequence comes from Paralithodes platypus, assembly GCA_032716605.1. Taxonomy (NCBI): domain Eukaryota; kingdom Metazoa; phylum Arthropoda; class Malacostraca; order Decapoda; family Lithodidae; genus Paralithodes; species Paralithodes platypus. The sequence goes on along the minus strand of CM064560.1, from coordinate 10,655,023 downwards.
GAGACTGGTCAGTCGAAATTAATGAATTGCGACAGTTACGAGAAAAGGATAAAGAGGGTAGGGTGTTGGATGCGTTAGTATACCCCTGCCCATCAACACAAGATACTAGATTTTTTGTGTACAAATTAGCTCCTGCCATTACTTCCACTAAACTTTTCAAACCGTGGTCAGATTTAAAACAAATCAGACGGCCACGATGCATTAAAATTACTTTCTTCCCTTTGCACAACTGGATGCACCACGATCCTAGGTGAGTCACAAAATCAAATGCTAGAAATCACTGATATTGGTTATGGTCCGTGGTCAGAATGGGCAGAGGAAGCTAGTAAATTTGCTATGAATACCTATGATTCTTCAACTACGAAGATTCCTAATGAGGATCACCACTTTGCATCTCTTTTCGTGTACATGTCAGACTCTCTGCCCAAAGAATTCTGGGAATTTTTGAGAGGCCCGAAAATTGCATGCCAAAATTTAACAGACCCTCTCTTATCTACACCTACTCAGAGCATGCTGGAGAAGGATTGTAAACTTAGACAAAAAGCCCATAGATTGTTATCCAACTTTTTGTTAAACAGACAACTCACTCACACTATGAGAGAGGTAACAGACTCTATTCAGGATCCAAACTCTAGGGCAGCTTTATCACACATCAGGAGAGTCTCTCTTAGCAACTCTCTTATGACAGCAGGAGACGTCAGGACAGCCATTTTCGAAGCGGCCAAAAACCGTCAAGATATCCGCATTTTTCTCTCTAGGAACCTGCCAAAAGATATCAAAACAAGAATCTTGCTCTCTCCCCTATACTCGAACAGATTAATACCAACCTCTGCTTGGTCTGAAGTATCTACACTACTCTTACAACCCTCTGTCAATACCTATCGAGCTAACTTTCTCAACCTCAGCTGGACAGGAGAACACGAATACATCCCTCAACTCACCATAAACAACACACCCCTAACACATGCACACACACCCAAAATCCTAGGAGTAACATATGATACTCATATGACATTCAAACAGCACACCACAAACATTAAAAAGAAACTGACACCCAGACTTAACGCCCTCAGGTCACTTGCTCACACAAAATTTGGACACAACAAAGAAACTACCACCACAGTATATAAACAATACATAAGATCAGTGATGGAATACGCAAGCCCAGCCTGGGCTTCTAACCTAGCTGAAACACATCATAAGATCTTACAGACTATTCAAAACAAAGCCCTGAAGATCATTACAGGCTGCACAGCTACTGCACCCACAGATCACCTACATCAAGAAACCAAAATCCTCAAAGTCAAAGACCATCTGGACATGAGAGGCACTCAATTCCTGGCAGCAGCCTCCACGAACCAAGACCACCCACTAAACTACATGGCAACACACCCACAGACACCAAGAAATATCAAAACAACACCCAGCACACGGTATCACACACAATTATTGTCCTCTCTCCCTCCCTGCCCACCCCGAACCAACTTCCAGAAGCACATCCATACTCATATCTCTCGCCGATCCATCCACTCACTCACAGACAACACGCAGCTGCATGCACGACCTCCCGAAATCCATCCTTCCGAATCCTCCCTCCCTCGCGAGGACAGAGTCCACCTGGCCAGGCTGAGATGCGGACACCATCCAGCTCTCCTGAGCTATCAGAAGAGACTGGATGACTCCGTTGTCGACGCCTGCCCGGGATGTAACACAGCACCCCATACCATTAAACACATTATAGAAGACTGCATTTCACACAACCACTTACGCCAACAACACAATCTACACTCAATGAGAGCTCTGTGGGAAAGCCCGATCGTGGCCGTGGCCTTCCTCAGGGACTCGGGGCTGTTCGGCCAGGCAGCTTAGGGAACAACAACAACAAAAACAACAACCTCAGATCACAACGACTCTCCAGGGGCCAAAGTAGTCGAGGCAGACGTGGTCTTTCTTACACAGTACCTACACATTCCAGAGGGTCTTTTCAGTCGCCCTTTCACGGCCAACATACCTACCGAGGCAGGTTCAATTCCACGTCTCAACGAAGTAGGAGGCCTAGCCAAACCAGATTTGCCAATAGGCAGAATTTCTCGCCTAGACAGTCACAGAACCACTCTGGAGAACAAACATCTTTTAGATCTCAACAACCAGCTCATGCCTCTTTTGCAAGTAACCAACAACAAAACAGGCAACAAAACAGACAGAACCAGACACAACAACACAAACAACAACAGACCAACTATCCAAAAACCTTCTCAAGTTCAAAAAACTAGATTCGTTCAACCTATCCTTGCATCATATAATATCCCAAGGCACAACCGGCTCCTTTCAAACCAATCACACAGCATGGCCAAAAGCATCTTGGGCCAGACGGCTAATAAAGGAGGGTCTGTTTTGGAAATGGAAGAAACGACCTTTCCTTCGGCCATGCTCAAATACACTGTCAGTTCCGGTCAATGTGCAGTCACTTATTCAAGAGATGCTCCAACTAGGAATCCTCAGAACCATCCTAATAACTTCGAAAGTCTTTCTGTCTCGCTCATTCCTTGTTCCAAAACGAGACAGCCCAAAGTTCAGACCAGTCATCGATTTATCGATTCTAAACAAATTTATTGTCAATCATCCCTTCAAAATGTTAACAATCCAACAAATTCGATTAACACTTCACCCGAGTCTGGCTAATGACACTGGATCTGAAAAATGCCTACTGGCATTTTCCCATAGCCAACAGATACCAGAAATATCTAGCAATACCTTACTTAAACACAGCTGTAGTATTCCGCAGACTCCCATTTGGCCTAAACATAGCACCCAGAATTTTTACAAAACTAGTCAAACAAGCCCTATTACCATTACGACAACAAGGGATCAACATCTTGTTCTATCTAGACGACTGGGTAATCACAGGAAATTCTCCCCAACAGTGCCAGGATCACACATTACTAGTCATTCAACATGTCACCAATTTAGGCTTCCATGTAAACCTCGAAAAATCAAACTTAGTACCGACACAAAGAGCAGCCTGGATAAGCCTCCTTTGGAACACTCAATCTCTCACCCTGCAACAGACGACATCAAATGCCAGACGGTTACAAGTAAAGTTATTCAGAACACTTCATGCAAAGACGATTACCAGACGTCTGTGGGAATCGTTAATAGGGTCGATAAATTGGGTTCAACTATCAGTCCCATTAGGCAGACTTCGACTGAAACGCTTGATCTGGCTAGGCAACAAGACTTTTCCAGTAACTCAACCTCATACTCTCATAACAATTCCTCAACAAATTCTCAAACTGCTAAGCTTTTGGATTAAACCAGAGACACTTTCTTCAACAGCCCACTGGTCAGATCCCCCTCCGTCTCTATGGGTAGACACGGATGCAGCAGGAGCCCTAGGTTTGGGCTACCAGTCATCCGAGGGTCACCAGAACCAAGGTCGCTGGACTTCCCTCAATCTCTATCACATAAATGCCAAGGAGCTAGTTGTTCCTCTATTCTTCCTCAAAGACCATGCACATACACTTCAACACAGAGCAATAGCATTTCACATGGACAACACATCAGCCGTGTCCTGCATCAACAAACAAGGTTCCACGAAATCTCACACGCTCCTAAGGCTATCCGAGAAGATATTTTTCCTTGCTCTACAACATCAGATCACAGTTCAGGCAGTTTACCTTCCAGGCAAGGCGAATCTGTGGGCAGACGCCTTGTCTCGAGGGAAGAGCACACTAGTCGAATGGGCAATAACTCAACAGACCTTCGACAAACTGATAAAACCATTCCATTTGTGAGTTTCAGGCGATAAGGAAGTTAGAGCCGTATGCATCCATATTTAGCAGAAATACACCACTCATATGAGCTTGCTGCTTGAAATTTTCACAGATGGTCGACGAGCTCAAAAAATGTGCCGGAAATCCTGGTTGGCCAACAGATGTATTATCCATCATTGACGATATGCCTATTAGTATAATAGTTCTCTTTCAAGCACCCGCGGTCAGCCTGTTTGAAACACCCGCCGCAGGGGAAAGAGTACTTCATCATAAGTGTAACGCTAATTCTCTTATGGAATCGTCTTTATGATTGGGTACTCCCTACGAAAAAACTTTGTGAAAAATATAAAAAGAAAAATTTACTTAAAATTTGTTATATTAATATAACAGAAGGTATATGATTATAATGACACATAGAGGAAACTAATGAATACTGTTAATAATTAATTAGAACTAATAAATAATCATATATAAATAAATTAATGTCGCTAATAAACATAGAACGGAGATTGTAAGGCAGTTGGTGAATTCAATGCATTGTGGGCGGAGTGTACTGACAAAACAGTGAGTCTTTAATGTTGTCACCAAAATCCGCCCATCCAGACTCCGCCCACTTCCTCAATAGTGGGTGGAATCTGGTGACATAAGGGGCATAATTTCACCAAACTCCGCCCACTACTTCAATAGTGGGTGTAGTTTGGTGACATAATGGGCGGCACCAGTGTCACCAAACTCCGCCCACTTCCTCCAGAGTGGGTGGAATTTGGTTATGGGGAGTCACAGGCCAATCAGAGTCACCAAACTCAGCCCACTTCCTTAATAGTGGGTGGAGTTAGATGACATAAGAGGCGTCACCAATGTCACCAAGCTCCGCCCTCCACCTCCCAGCATTGTGATAGGCCTACAGTAACCCCGCCCCCTTCATACACCATATATATTGACCATAATATACCATAGTCATACTAACGATAATAACCCCTTCATTATATTCTGGCAACTAGTAGATGATTTTACACAGCTTGGAAAGAACCTGAGGGGATATAATTGTCCCTTTATTAATTGTCAGAACTCCTTCCTAAACCAAGTAAAATCGTCTACTAATAGCCAAAATATAATGTTTGTTTCAAGTCGATTGTGGTGTTATTGCTTCACATTTCAGCCAGTATCACACTAGAGCTTTTATAGTCAACATTCGATAATCAACATTTTTCTGGCAACATTTCTGGAATATTTTGCACTGGTATCGGAAACTAGACTGTTGGCAGATGAACTTAGGTAACCGAAATATTGTAAATGTTGACCTCATCAGCTGCCAGACCAGTGTTGAGGATAAATGTTGAGTGAAAAAGCGCTCGTGTGATACCGGCTTTAGTATACGTGTATGTGTACATTTAATATGTTTAGGATTTTGTATTTCCTTCATATTTACCTCATTTATGAATTGATTTTTATTTTTATTTTGGGTAACATTGGAGGATTATAAGCAGTTTAGGAAGGATCTTGAGCAATCAGAGGGGTAAAAAGGATCTCAATTAACCCTTAAACGTCCTCAGATCCTTCCTAATCTTAATAAAATCGTCCAATGATAACCAGAATAATATGAGTAAGTGTGTCCTCGAATACTGAAAAAGCGAATTTATTTTATTATTCATTGCAGATGGTGTTTTTGGCGGTAACAAGAATGACGTCAGAGCATTTGGACTACAACACGTCTTTCCTCAGCTGGACAAAATCGCCCTCTGCGCCCCCCCCCCATCAATATACCCATATAACCCATAGCACAGCATGTTGCCCTAGAACAACCCTCTGCGTAGCCCCCCTCCTATCAATATACCCATATAACCCATAGAACAGCCCTCTGCGCACCCCCCACAATATCAATATACCTATATAACCCATAGCACAGCATGTTGCCCTAGAACAGCCCTCTGCGTAGCCCCCCCCTCCTATCAATATACCTATATAACCCATAGCACAGCATGTTGCCCTAGAACAGCCCTCTGCGTAGCCCCCCCCCCCTCCTATCAATATAACTATATAACCCATAGCACAGCATGTTGCTCTAGAACAGCCCTCTGCGTAGCCCCCCTCCTATCAATATACCCATATAACCCATAGCACAGCATGTTGCCCTAGAACAGCCCTCTGCGCAGCCCCCCTCCTATCAATATACCCATATAACCCATAGCACAGCATGTTGCCCTAGAACAGCCCTCTGCGCAGCCCCCCTCCTATCAATATACCCATATAACCCATAGCACAGCATGTTGCCCTAGAACAGCCCTCTGCGTAGCCCCCCCTCCTATCAATATACCCATATAACCCATAGCACAGCATGTTGCTCTAGAACAGCCCTCTGCGTAGCCCCCACAATATCAATATACCCATATAACCCATAGCACAGCATGTTGCCCTAGAACAGCCCTCTGCGTAGCCCCCACAATATCAATATACCCATATAACCCATAGCACAGCATGTTGCTCTAGAACAGCCCTCTGCGTAGCCCCCCACAATATCAATATACCCATATAACCCATACCTTACCTTTGGATACCTTTGGATGTGTTCGCCGCTCTTCTAGCGGCACCAAGGAGCGCGACGCCCCTCGTTATGAGTGGTGATTTGGTTCAGTAGACTGTTTGAAGCGACAGCTCGCTCCCTTGCGAGGATGGGCTCGTCTGGCACTTTTTGCAGTTCGACATCTAGGGCTCACTTGAAGTTGTCTAACGAGATGTCCCTCATGTCTCTTACTCGCCGTGGGAGTTTGTTGAAGAGACGTGGGCCTCTGTGTGATAACCAGCCCTCTCGCAGAGAGCCCATAGCACCCCTGTTATTCATCCGGGGGATTTCGCATACCCAGCCTCTCCTATCACTGAATTTCATGACTATCGGAGTATGTAGGTTTGGTACTAAACCCTCTGCGATTTTCCATGTGTATATTATTAGGTAACGTTCTCTTCTACGGTCCAGTGAGTACAGATTCAGTGCTCTTAAACGCTCCCAATAGTGTAGATGTTTTATCGAACTTATATGCGAAGTGAAATTTCTTTGTACACTCTCTACGTCATTTATTTCACTTGCTTTGTATGGGGATGTTAATACGCTACAGTATACAAGCCGCGGTAGCACTAGAGATTTGAAGAGCGTTATCATAGGCAATTCACCGCATGTTTTAAAAGTATGCAGAATCCAACCCGTTAGACGTTTCGCAGCCGCCACTTTGACCTGGTTATGTACTTTGAAACCCATATTTTCAGACATTAATACCCCAAGGTCTTTCACACTGTCTTTCCGTTCTATTAAGTGGTTAGATTCTGTTAAGTAATTTGTAATTTCTTTAACACCATTATTATCTCCGTACCGTATTAATTGGAATTTTTCCTCATTGAATTGCATGTTGTTTTCCCTGGTCCACTGGAACACTACATTCATGTCTTCCTGCAGTCGGCCCGTGTCCTCTTGTGTGTTTACTATCTTGCTTAATTTTGTGTCATCAGCAAAAGACGACACCGTACTGTGTCTGGTGTTGGTATCTATGTCGCAAATTATTATGAGGAACAGAAGGGGCGCTAGCACTGTTCCTTGGGGCACTGAGCTTTTGACATCCGAAGGCTCAGAAGTGACTTGGTTTACTGCTACCGATTGTTTTCGGTTTACGAGGAAATTGTATATCCACCGTCCGATTTTCCCAGTTATACCTTTTGCTTTCAGTTTGTGGGCTATTATACCATGGTCACATTTATCAAATGCCTTAGCAAAATCGGTGTAAATGACATCCACGTTTTTCTTTTCTTCTAGCGCTTTAAGAATTTTGTCATAGTGTTCCAAAAGTTGTGAGAGACATGATCTTCCCGCTCTGAACCCATGTTGACCGGTGTTGTGTAGTTCATTTGCCTCCATGAATGTTGAAATTTTGCTTCGCAGGACTCGCTCGAAAACTTTAATGATGTGAGAGGTTAGAGCTACCGGGCGGTAGTTTTTTGGTAGTGCTTTACTCCCTCCTTTATGCAGTGGGGCAATTATTGCGTTTTTCAAGCTATCTGGTATGTCACCAGTGTCTAGACTCCTTCTCCACATTATAGCCAGGGGTTTTGAGAGGTTTTCCTTACATTTTTTCATTAGGATCGAATTCCATGAGTCCGGGCCTGGTGCCGAGTGGGATGGCATGTTGGAAATGGCCTCTTCTATGTCTTTTGCACCGAAATCAATATCCAGCATCTGAGGGGTTTCCGTGGGGAGGTTTCCATGAAAAATATATTTTGGTCTCTGATGACTTTTGTTTCATCAGGCTCACTGAATGCCATTTCATACTGCCTGCTTAAGAGTTCGCTCATTTACTTTTTGTCCCCTGTGAAAGAGCCGTCCCCTTTGCTCAGTGGGCCGATGTTTGATGTTGTTTTAGCCTTTTGTTTGGCATATGAAAAGAAGTATTTGGAATTTTCCTTTATACCTGCAATAGCTTTCCTCTCCTCTTCCATATGTTGTAGTTCATATGATATTCTTAGCCTTTGTTCAATTTCCACAATTTCTCTATCTATTTCGACCTTTTGCCTATCCTGTAGATTTTGATGTGTGGGTCTTTGTGTGAGTAATTTTCTTCTTCTGTACAGCCTACTCCTTTCCCGATCGTGTTTGCTTCTTCGTTTTGTTTGTCTTGCAGGTATATGGTGGCTACAGATTTGGGTCATGGTTTCTGTTATTAAGACTAGACATTCTGCTGGTGTCAGGTTATCCATTAAATCTTCCCAGTCTATTTCCTCCATTTCTTGATTTACCTCTTCCCACCTAATGTTTTTGTTATTGAAGTTAAATTTACTGAAGGGGCCGGTTTTTGTTCTCGATTCTGAGGTTGTCTGTACACTTTCTAAGGTTGTTTTGATCTCAATTAATTTATGATCTGAGTATGTTGTGTCCGATATGTTAATGCTGTGTACTAGAGAGTCGTTGTTAGTGAAGACCAGGTCTAAGATATTGTTTTCCCGTGTGGGTTCAGCAATATGTTGGGTAAGACTAAAAAAATCACAAAGTTCAAAAAGCTCTCTCGTATTAGTATTTGCTTCTCCGGTGTTATTTGCCACTAACTGGTTTTCTAGTTGTCTCCATTTAATGTTTGGTAGGTTAAAGTCTCCTAGCCATATAATATTTGGTGTTGGGTTCCCCAGGGTTTCCACTTCTGATTTTATTTTGTTGAGCTGGGTTTTGAATTCTTCTCGGGATGAGTCTGGAGGCCTGTATGTAACAATAACTGCTAAATTTAGGGATTCTATTTTAACTCCAAGTATTTCCACCACTTCATTACTGTTATTTAGGAATTCAGTACATATCAGTGAGTCATGTATGTACAAGGCTACACCTCCATGTGATCTATGCGTTCTGTCCGCCCTATGTAGGTTGTAACCAGGAATCCATACCTCACTATCTTCCTGATCTTTAATGTGAGATTCTGCGAGAGCCGCAAATATAGCGTTTCCTTCTTCTAGCAGGCCCCTAATAAATGGTACTTTGTTCGTGGTTCTATTTTTTAGGCCTTGGATATTTGCAAACAAGACTGGGGAGGGATTGTTTGGAGTACTATGTGTACCTAATAGTCTTCGGGATGTATTGGCCACTCTTGGGAGGCCAGGAGGTGCTCGAGGTGTTCTATGTGCTCTTCCATCTCCCTCAGTCTCTTCATCTTCATCTGCCCTTTCCCTCCTTGCCTTTTTCCTCTGTCTCGTCCTCGCATAGCTAGAGAGTTTTTTGGGCTACCATTTGTGTTAGGTCTAGCATATCTCCAAGCCCCTTTAATATGAAAAGCTGGGCATTTCATATTGTAGCAGGTCTTGTTCTCAAGTGATGTCTTGCAAAGGGATGGGTGGTGGTATTTGCAGGTTTTACCAAATCTACATTTTCCATGACTGGTTATGTTGTTGCAAATTTTGGGATGAGCAAATCTACATGAATTCCCATTATATTCGCCCTTTTGACCAAAGTAGCACCTTCTTTCCAGATAATATCTGCACACTGGTGTAGACAACCCCAGTAGGTGTGGCTGGGGCTGCGAGGGGTTATGTGGTGAGCTAAGTGTGGTTGTGGGTGATAGTGGGCTTGGTGTATGGGTGGGTGAGGCCTGCAGGGGGGTGGAGTTACGGGTCGGTTGTAGGTGGGCAGGTGGCAGTGGTGAGGGGGGAGACGATGTGGAAGGGGAGCCTGATATGGGGGCTTGTTGCATCCTACGTTCATCCTGCAATTTTATTTGATCAACAGCAGTAGGGTGGTCAATGGCCATAGATGGGATTAATGTGGGTGTTTTCTGGGTCTGGGGAGGTGTGGGGAGATAAGCGACAGGGTTTGTTTATATGTAGGGTGCGAAAGGTTGTTGTTCGGCAGGCGATGTGTGTTGATGTGCAGGAGGCAATGTGGGCATTTTCATGGGAAGGTGTGCGTGTGTGGGTTGTGATATTTGTATGGGCCCTGAGGCCCCAATAGTTCCCCATTTTCTGTGAAAGGTAGCTATGTCTTGGCTATATTTCCGTCTATCTTGTACTTCTGTATTTTCTACAGTCTGTATGACTTGCCATGTGATATCGAAACAACTATCGCAGAAATGGAGGTTCTTCCTTCTTGTATTGTACGCCCCATTTATTGGTGTCAATCCTATGCAAATCCAGTGATATGGTTGCTTGCATATCCGACATGCGGTGCCTTCATGGATGTGTATATTCATCTTACAACTCGTAACTCTGGTAAACATTTTTGTTTGTTTTTTGTTTTTGTTTTTGTTTTTCCACCCGCCCTTACATGGGGGAGAGAGAGAGAGAGAGAGAGGGGGGGGGGGCTTGGAGGAAAAGGAGGTGTTTGTTACGCGGTTTGTGGGGAGTGGGGGGGGGGGGAGGGGAGTGCCACTCGTTTACCCTCGTTATGTTTAAACTTTAAGTAACTTTAAGTAACACTTTCCATAATTATCTTATGAAACAGAATTCTCACTGCCCTAACCACTTTTCCCGTTTTTGGTCGACTGTTTAACGGAAAATACGGCACTCTAGGAAAATAACGAACTTTCCAGGCTACCTATACCTGTATAATATAGTATTTATATAGTTATTATTATTATTATCTATTTTTATTTTCATATTTTACCTATCAACTTGATTCAACACTGCTCAGGTTCGAATCAGCACAGCATGTTGCCCTAGAACAGCCCTCTGCGTAGCCCCCCCTCCTATCAATATACCCATATAACCCATAGCACAGCATGTTGCTCTAGAACAGCCCTCTGCGTAGCCCCCCCTCCTATCAATATACCCATATAACCCATAGCACAGCATGTTGCCCTAGAACAGCCCTCTGCGTAGCCCCCCTTCTTATCAATATACCCATATAACCCCATAGCACAGCATGTTGCCCTAGAACAGCCCTCTGCGTAGCCCCCCCTATCAATATACCCATATAACCCATAGCACAGCATGTTGCTCTAGAACAGCCCTCTGCGCACCCCCCACAATATTCAATATACCGGTACCTATATAACCCATCACACAGCATGTTGCCCGAGAACAGCCCTCTGCACAGCCCCTCCCCCCCCCCCCCCCCCCCCTAACACACACACACACACACACACACTATCAATATACTCATATAACCCATCGCACAGCATGTTGCCCGAGAACAGCCCTCTGCGTAGCCCCCCCCCCCTAAGCCCTCACCCCCAGTGGAATAAAATGCAATACTAGACATTATAAAAAAAAAAAAAAAAAAAAATCTACGGGGAAGCACTACCTTTCTCGCAAAACCAAACGAATATCGCCTCGGGCAGTATTGTGACGTCAGAAAACTTACAAAGTTTCAGCCAATCAGAAGCCAGCAACTTTTTCCAGGGGTCTAGAATTCATATGCTATGGCCTAAGGTAGACAGGTGGGGGTTCATCCTACTCGCGCCATAATTTGCTCTGCTCTCTGTTGGTTCGGTCAAGGGCTGGCTAGTCTGTCGAAAATATGAGTTCGTAAATCATATAATTCTACGGGAGGAGCACTACCTTTCTTGCACAACCAGACACATATCGCCTCGGGCAGTACGATGACGTCAGACAAAACTTTCAATCTTCAGCCAATCAGAAGCCAGCAACTTTTTCCAGGGGTCTAAAATTCGTACGCTATGGCCTCTAGGGTGGACGTGGAGGGGGTGGGGGGGAGGGGGTTCATCCTACTCGCGCCATAACTTGCTCAGCTCTCTGGGGGGTCGGTCACGGGTTGGGTAGTTTATCGAGAATATTAGATCGTAATGTGTTCGTATATTGGTGGTAAACCCATTTTATTCAGGATTTGAAGGTTAATCACTATCAATATACCCATATACCCACTCGTACAGCATGTTGCCTTAGAACGGCCCTCTGCGCAGCCCCTCCTCCCCCCCCCCCCATCAATATACCCATATAACCCATCGCACAGCATGTTGCCCTAGAACAGCCCTCTGTGCAGCCCCCCCTCCCCCCCCATCAATATACCCATATAACCCATCGCATAGCATGTTGCCCTAGAACAGCCCTCTGTGCAGCCCCCCCCACATCAATATACCCATATAACCCATCACACAGCATGTTGCCCTAGAACAGCCCTATGCGCAGCACCACCCCCCCCCCCCCAATCAATATACCCATATAACCCATCACACAGCATGTTGCCCTAGAACAGCCCTCCGCGTAGCACCCCCATCAATATACCCATATAATCCATAGCACAGCATGTTGCCCTAGAACAGCCCTCTGCGTAGCCCCCCCCCCTATCAATATACCCATATAACCCATCACACAGCATGTTGCCCTAGAACAGCCCTTTGCGTAGCCCCCCCCCCCCATCAATATACCCATATAACCCATAGCACAGCATGTTGCCCTAGAACAGCCCTCTGCGTAGCCCCCCCCCCCATCAATATACCCATATAACCCATAGCACAGCATGTTGCCCTAGAACAGCCCTCTGCGTAGCCCCCCCCATCAATATACCCATATAACCCATAGCACAGCATGTTGCTCTAGAACAGCCCTCTGCGTAGCCCCCCCCCCCTATCAATATACCCATATAACCCATCACACAGCATGTTGCCCTAGAACAGCCCTCTGCGTAGCCTCCCCTCCTATCAATATACCCATATAACCCATAGCACAGCATGTTGCTCTAGAACAGCCCTCTGCGCACCCCCCACAATATCAATATACCGGTACCTATATAACCCATCACACAGCATGTTGCCCGAGAACAGCCCTCTGCACAGCCCCCCCCCCCCCCCCCCAACACACACACATACAGACACACACTATCAATATACTCATATAACCCATCGAACAGCCCTCTGCGTAGCCCCCCTCCCCCCCCGTCAGCCCTCACCCCCAGTGGAATAAACTGTAATACTAGACATTAAACACACAAAAATCTACGGGGAAGCACTACCTTTCTCGCAAAACCAAACGAATATCGCCTCGGGCAGTATTGTGACGTCAGAAAAACTTACAAAGTTTCAGCCAATCAGAAGCCAGCAACTTTTTCCAGGGGTCTAGAATTCATACGTTATGGCCTAAGGTAGACAGGTGGGGTTCATCCTACTCGCGCCATAACTTGCTCAGCTCTCTGGGGGGTCGGTTACGGCTTGGGTAGCTTGTCGAGAATGTTAGTTCGTAAGGGGTAACTAATGTGTTCGTAATAACATAGCCGTATGGAGGTATATTGGTGGTAATTAACCTTTAATTATACGGATAGAAAGGTAAATCACTGTTAATATAGCCGATGATTCTATACACCTTATAAATTTGGACGCCATCTTGTTTCCAACTCGCCGCCATCTTGTAAACCTTTTCAGTATTTTTGTTTTGTTTTTTGACGCTTTATTCCTAGGTTGTTCTGGCTAACATTAGACGATTTTACGCAGCTTCGTAAGGGCCTCTAAGAATCAAAAGGTTATGAAAAAGGGCTATTAAGATCTTTGGGTATAATATATTTTGAGTGATTTAACTATCTAACTGGTCTAAGATGGGTTTATTACGGCCAATATATCTTGTTAAGGGTAGGTTGTCATGGGCACTTTATCGACCCTTTACATACCCATATATTTTGTTATTATTATTATTATTATTAGTAGTAACCCTTTTACTTCCACACATCCTTCTTAAACTGCACAAAATCGTCTAAATGTAGCAACAACAAAAATAAAAAGACGTCCTCGGTACGGAAAGGGTTAATTGGGTAGTTAATTATGGACTCGTTAAATGCCCTTCCATACCCTTAACCCTTTGAGTACCAGCGACGTGTGTTATCTTTAGTCTAGCTATAATTAGACGATATTATGCAGCTTAGGAAGGATCTGTGGTAGTTTAAGGGGTTGATTGAGATAATATGAAGCCTTATTATTGCTAGAGGTACTTCCTAAGCTGAATAAAATTGCCTGATAGGTGCCAGAATAGGATGAAAAGGACGTCCCTGGTACTGAATGGGTTAGTGATATGAGAGTATACTTATTAGTGATCTATATAGTCATTTGTTTTAGGTAGGATGGGACAATATTAAGGGAGTGGGGGGGTTTTCTGGACCCTCTTCTCCATCTTTAGCCCCATTGGTTTTGAGATTTTCAGACGTTCGCCCCATTAGTTTGGTGATATTAAGACCTTTCGCTCTAATTCTTTGTACATTTTAAGACCTTTCGTGCCGATTTTTAAGGGCGAGGTTTGGAAATATAACAAAAACGCCCAAGAAGTTATGAATTAATAAATAGAGCTAAATTATCCTTACAGACATTTTAATTAATTAATTACATTTATAATATTAATTCAGTGTGTGTGATTTTGTGTTTTGTTTTGTTTTTCTGAGGTGTTGTGATGTCCATGTTCGGGCTCTGTCTCGGGTCGGCCACCCCCATAAAAAAAAAAAAAAAATTGGGTAAATGCCAGAGTACATACATACATACATACACACAATTCAGTATACACAATCAAATTTTGTTTTAGGCTACCCTTCTTAATCTGAAATGCGTAATCGAATCTTGAAAGGGTTATTTGAAAGTAGACCTAAATTGAATGATCTTATTAATCCTAATGTTTACTGTATAATATATTATTGTAGGCCTATGTAAAGCACAAATATTATGTGATGTAAATATATATGTGTGGAAAAAGTGTGTTAGTAATTTCAGTAATATATAACTAATGAATCAACTTGTGTTTCAGATTCGTGTGTTTTGAAGCCGAGCCTGTGTTCATGGATAGGGTCTCTAGATTAACAGAGTACGTAGTCGTAGAAGTTCCGGCCGCCATTGATTCCATACTCACTTCCTGCCAAGCACTCTTTTCAGTCAGGATACATTGATGGATAGGAATAGAGAAATAAGTATCAATGTTAATAGAATAAACATCATATGCTCAATAATGAAGCTTATAAATAATGGCGAGGTATATTATACGGCGTGAGTTGGAGTCAAGATGGTGGTCGAATGTCAAGTTGTGAACTATGTTAATATATGCTACCCTAGTTTTGGTGGGCGGGGCAAGGCGAAAGGGTAATTATGCAACTGTAATTTAATTATACAAGGCACAGTGTTTAATAAGGCCATTAACAACATCACTAATATGTTTTTAATATACAATAGTATATTGCTAAGTAGGTCAATTAGGCAATAGTTTGAAATGGGATTGATAATTACTGGTTTTTATTGTATAATTGGCAACTCTTCTACAGTACATAGCAACTATGAAGAACATGGTGAGGGTAGTCTGCCTGTAGTAAATGGAAATAGTCTACGGAAAATGTACTCCTATTTTCACCTATTACTATTACTACTAAAAGTTATCATTTACGGGCATATACTAGATGATTTTATTCGGCTTCGGAAAGACCCGCTTAAGATCTACAGGCCCTTCCTAAGCTGAATAATATTGCCCAATGAAAGCCAAAATGTAATAAAAATAATGGGGTTTCTATTCTTAACCCTTTTTAGTTTAGGCGACGTCTTTTGTTATCATAGTTACATTTAGAGGATTTTATGAAGCTTAGGAAGGACCTGTGAGAGTTAACCCTTGCTGTACCGATGACGTTTTTTTATTTAATTTGATGTCGGCTACAGTTACACGATTTTATGAAGCTTAGGAAGGATCTGGGGTGGTTAAAAGGGTTAATTGAGATCATGTGTAGCACTTTAATTTATGTCCTTCCTAAGCTGAATAAAATCGTCTAATTAGGTGCTTTGTTTATATATTTAGTTAATTTATTTGATGTAGCTTTGTAGGCCTATATATCCATTGTTAATTTTAGCTTAATTAAAAACAATTGTCATATATTTTATTACATTCGTGTATGATGTATTTATGCATATGAATAAAGATGAATTTATTACAACCTATTTCCCTAACCTTAACCATTCAGTAGTGTAGACACAGGCAACTAGTGCTTGGTAATATATTAAAGGGCAAGAAGGGTTTTTTTCTTAAATCCCTTCTTCCTCATGTTTAGCCCCATTAATTTTGAGATTACAAAACGTTCGCCCCATTAGTTTGGCGATTTTAAGACCTTTCGCCCCATTCATTTGCCAATATTAAGACCTTTCGTGCCATTTAGGTATCTATTTTTCTTGGCGAGCGATAGCTAGTCTATAATTTATGAGGGTTTCGGATGGTAGCTTACATTTCTCTACCGAAAAACGTAAAGAATAACATACTCTTTCAACTATGGGGGAGGCACTCGCTATAGGTAGTTCTGCCTTTTGTCTCCCTCAATCACATAGAAAAAAAATATACAATGATAATTATGTAAACAATAAAGTATAATTTTTTCAATATATTTAATTTATGGTTAGTGTACATTCAAACTGAGAACAGTTTGTTTAATATGGTATACCTATACATAGAAATTAATAAGGTAGTGTCCCCAAAATGGCGACCGGATGAGAAGTTGTCCGATTTCTCCCGTCATCGAAGGTTGGGAGGGGGGAGGGGGGGGGAGGTGAGAAGGGGGGTTGGGGGGGGGGTGAGAAGGGGGGGTGGGGATGGATGTCTCTCCTTGTAACTCGAGACAAGGGCTGAGTGGAGGCAGGTTCTAGAGCCCAAGGGAGGCAGGTTAGATCGCTGCTCGCTGTTAGGGCGATTCCTTTGTGGCCATCCCCTCGGGGATCTAGGAGTTCATGGGGGGATCGAGGGTTCTAATGCGTGGCAAAAAAAAATACGTGTTGTTTTTTTTAGGACACGAGAGCATTGATAAAGGTGCATAAAAATCTCGGGTACTTTAAGTCCACTTGGCATAGGAACTCTCTCTCTCTTTCTCTCTTTCTCTCTCTCTCTCTCTCTCTCTCTCTCTCTCTGTGAAGGAAATACGACGACAACCATTAAATATTCACAAAATATGTATGTTAGAATTGTCAAACTTATACCAAAAGATAGAGGATACAAATACGCATAATTTATATTAAGTAAATTTTATTCAGAAATGTATAGTTAGGGAGATATTGACGATTTTGTGAGTGAAATTCTCGATCATCTGTCACCCAATAGTTGCCATCAACCACCAGCAATACAACCGAGGTTATATAAACACTCAATTTTCGCCTGAATCGATCATTTTGTTCCCGGTCGTCCAGCTTCAAGGAGGTAAGTCTCGTGTGCTCCCATTTTCCCCCATTGTTTCTCCTGAAAATAGAATAAATTAAGGTGTAATAGCTAAATAACGTGACTTATTTACCACCAGACCCGAATTTGTGGACAAGAGCTTGTCGTTTTCCCATAATACTTCATACGTTTGCATTAAATAAGGCCAGAAATGTGATGGAAAAAGCCGGCAGGTTTGACGAACATTCTGGAAGCCGGCACTTGATTGTTCGCTCAGTTCTACCTCCTTAACCCTTTCAATAAAACCATATGTCTCAATAGTATGGCGATCACTAGTAGATTTGATTCATTTAGGAAGAAATTGAGATCCAGATTATAAATTGATGGCATAAACTTAGGCTATATTCCCATGTGACTTTTCTAAACGGAATTGGGCTAAGTATTTTTTAACCTGAATATAATTTATATATTGATTAATTACCTATTAACCCACGAGTAATAGATGCCTAATGATAACATGGAGGATTTAGTTAGAATATTTGAATTGGATTTTGAAAACTTAGGCAAACTAGCGAATCGAAGCCGGCTGACTGGACGCCTCGTGGTTATTTATTATTAAGGGAAGAGGGTAGTTTTTATGGAACCCCTTCTCCCTCATGTTTAGCCCCATTGCTTTTGAGATACGTTCGCCCCATTAGTTTGGACGGTCAATATACAGGAGGCGCTACAATATAGGTAGCAAAATTCTACTGATAGTTTTGGGTTCCTATCATCATATGCTTCATTTCTATATACTTTTTATCCCCGGGAAAAAAAAACAAAAATCTTGGGATTTTTCATTTATTTTCTTGGGATTTTTTGTTTTGGTCATTAACCTAACCAAAAAACCTAACCTAACCTAACCTAATAGCCCCCAAATACATTTAGGTTAGGTTAGCTTTTTTGGTTAGGTTAATACAAAAAAAAATAAAAAACCCAAGATTTTTTGTTTTTTTTTCCCGGGGATAAAAAGTATATAGAAATGAAGCATATGATGATAGGAACCCAAAACTACCATTAGAATTTTGCTACCTATATTGTAGCGCCTCCTGTATATTGACCGTTTGGACATTTGAAGAACTTTCGCTCTTTTTTTTTCAATATTAAGACCTTTCGTGCTATTTAGGTGTCAATTTCTTTCCTGGCGAGCGAGAGCAAGTCTGTAATTTAAGAGGAATCGACCTTCGGCCGTGACATTTTTCTACCGAAAAATTTACAAATAAATCTTGAAAGGGGGTATAGGGGGTGTACTTTTAAGCTTGGAGGTCTAGCGAGGAAAATAAAACCTGAATAAATATAATAAATTAATAAAATAGCTACTGTCCCCTTAACCCTTTGAACAATGACCTATTAAGTTTCTTCTGGTTATCGTTAGAAGATTTTATAGTTTACAAAAGATGTGTGGGAATCCTAAGGGCACGAGACCGGTTAACTTGGATACCTATCTTTTCCATTCTATTTCGGCTATCATTGCAAGATTTTAGTTTTAGAAAGCCTTTGAGTTTCACGCAGATTAATTTTATGTAATGTTTGTCATATTTTCATTTCATTGAACGATATTATAGTTTTGGAAAGCCTTGTGGAAGTTTCAGGCAAATTTATTAAGTTTTATTTATATACTGTATAGGTTTTGTTCGATTTTATTTTATAAATCTTATTCTAATTTTGATTTGTATTTTTTCGCTTATTTTCAACCTCCCAAGTGTCAAACCGGCAAATTTGGGTTTAAGTCTGGAATTAATGAGAGCAATGTAGTCAATTTACCTTGGGATTTAACCCCTTCTGTACCGGCGCAGTCATTTTAACTTTATTCTGGCTACTGTTTGAAGATTTTATATAGTTTCAAAAGGGCCTCCAGCAATTAACAGGCTTCTAAATATCTCAACTCTTTTCACTACCACATGTCCTTCTTAAACTGCACAAAATCTACATTATATAGAAACATGAAAGTGTTAGGACTCTGCTTGATCCACTTACCCATATGCGATCATTAATAACATTGCATTAATCAGTCAACACGTGCTTTATCGAATCACTTAATAGGTTAAAAGTTAAAATTATAGATATAGTGTTAATATAGTTCAGTGTAATTATAGATATAGTGTTAATATAGTTCAGTGTAATTATAGATAGTGTTAATATAGTTCAGTGTAATTATAGATATAGTGTTAATATAGTTCAGTGTAATTATAGATATAGTGTTAATATAGTTCAGTGTAATTATAGATATAGTGTTAATATAGTTCAGTGTAATTATAGATAGTGTTAATATAGTTCAGTGTAATTATAGATATAGTGTTAATATAGTTCAGTGTAATTATAGATATAGTGTTAATATAGTTCAGTGAAATGCTAGATAATCAACAAACAAGGCAGTTATTTGGGGTTGGTAACATGTCGGCCAACCTCCGCCATTTTGGTAACCAGTAGGGTGGTGATCCTCTTTACACTCCAATATATCCATAGATTCCACACCCATAACACACATTCGGTAATACTGGTACAGGATATATATCCATGGGTATAATTTACACAAATTAAATATCGCCCCGTTGTGTGATAATTGACAACAAAATGGCGGCCAAGGAAAATGATGGCCGTTCTCTCACAGCGCCTCCATTAATCACGGCAGGTTATATTATTACAAGGATAAGGCCAGTTTAATTTTGCACCTGGCGGAAAATTCAATTCGTATGCCGCTAAGTTACCAATGCTTAGCGCCAAACTATGAATAGTTGTGGATCTGCATAGTATTAATACAGTTCATAATTAACATTTAGCTATAACGTCTTAATTGTCGAGTGGTGAACATGGGAGCATGACAATAGTTGTGGATCTGCATAGTATTAATACAGTTCATAATTAACATTTAGCTATAACGTCTTAATTGTCGAGTGGTGAACATGGGAGCATGACAATTTACCGCTGGCTGAAATATAACCGACTATGGATTACTTCTTCACAGTGCATTTAGCTCTTCCAATCTATCTACTTAGTTGTATGTTGCTTATGTTAAACAATTTCTGACTTTAAAGTTTATCGATAATTAATGCCATTTTGAAAGTACTCAATGCTTCTGGATCATAATAATGCTTCTGGATCATAATAATGCTAAGGTTTTTATCATTAACATGCTTAGCTACCAAATCTTCGTAATAGCTGAATAATCAAGATAGCTATGGTCGCGCTAATAAGTCATATCTCCGCTGTCATTTAGTTTGGCTCGCTCTGTGCTGTATTAATGTCTGCCAGATGTTGAATTGGGTGGGTAAGTGTAGGAACATGTTTGTATATTAAACTCCATATGAAGAAATGCAGCTTAGATATTGCTGATACCAATTATTGATCAAAACCTTCTTGGTGCCGACACATCACTTATTAGCGCCACTGTACATGCAATCGTCTAATGATAGCCAGAATTATGTTTCTAACACCAACAAACTTATGAATTTAAAGAAAGTATACAAAGGAATAATTAAAGTGCGAGAATATACCTTTTTGGAAGCACATTAGGGTAAGATCCTGTGTAGCGGGTGGAACTGTTTTTGAGATGCCTATTTACTAAGAAACATTGAACAATATCTTTAACCTAACCAAAACCTAACCTAACCTAGTATATTAGTGCACTATTTATGAATGTAAAACTTAAATATATATTGTAACATTACCAAATTATTGAGGTATAAATAAATGTTTACCCGCTACACAGGATTATACCCCAACTTCACATTTAAACTAAATGAAATCAACAAATACATGTGGCACTCAGAGGACTGGAACCTAGGACACTCACACCGAAATTCCGCGCACCTATGCATTACGCACTGGGGAAAATAGATCTTCTAAATATACACAAATATAATAATGCTAACACAAACAAATTATGGTAAAAGTTAAAGAGACTACAGTAGTTATTTTTGTCGTTAGGTTAGGTTAGGTAAAAAGGCACTCAAAGGACTCGAACCTAGGACACTCACACCGAAATTCCGCGCACTTATGCATTACGCTATCAAGACAGGTTAGGTTAGATAAAAAGGCTGTCCGGGGTCAATTCAATGTTTACCCAAATTATACACAGTATACTTGGCTGATTGAGATATATTTTAACAATGTATTTTTATCTTTTACAGATGTCGTGAATGATGATGGAAACTTCAACCAGATCCTTCAACCAGTCTACCACTACCATCATCACGGCAACAATTAGTCGTATCCTGTAATCCTAACCATCCTTTCCTTCCATCACAGTGTCTTCTGTAAAGGGAAGTTTTAATTTTATTTTTATATATATTTTTTCGTCCCAAGACCTTCAGTCAAACTTAAATAAAATGCCTCGAAGACCCCCCCTTAGAGATAATTTTGTACATTTTTCCATAGAAAAATGTACCAGCCGAAATAATAATAATAATAATTATAATAATAATAAGGCCAGTTTCTCATTAATTTAAGGCTCACTAGCGCTCTCCAGGAACAAAATAGATCGCTATATGGCACAGAAGGTCTCTAGTGCCAAACTAGAAAGTGAACGTCTTGGTCTCAAAATAACCTGGGCTAAGCATGAGGGAGAAAGGGGCCGGAGCAAACTTCCCTCTAATCCAAACCATCCTCCTCTCCCCCCCCCCCCTTCCTTCCATTGTCCTTGTCACCACCTAAACCACCTCCCTTCTACTAACATGTGTACAGACATTACGTTAGATACGCGGCAAATTTAAGGTAAGATTCTCTTTTAATACATTTCAGTGTAAATGATATACTTATTGTTTTGCAATAATTTATATATAAATAAATCTGGTATATATATATTTTTAAATTTGCTATAACTATAATATTTCCAATTACGTAACATAATTTTTATATAATGAAATATATATATTGAAATATAATATAATTAATCCATGCACTAATCTTTTTCTCCTATCGTCGTTGGCTTCGAATTAGACAAGGTTTCTGGTAGGGATGCTGAGATGGGGGGGGGTAGAGGGGGGTAGCTCTAGTTAGTTCAAGGGGTAGGGATAGGTAAGAGTCTGTTCTAGGTTCGTATTGGTTAGGTGTTGCTCTATTCGGTTCCCAGTCTGTAAAGAGGCTTGGGTAGAAGCTTAGTTAGTTAGTTAGATTTAGTTAGATTTAGTTTGTTTTCTGTTGGTTGAAATCCGGCCGGTAGAATTCTGGTAGTCTATTCGTTGGTTGTGAAGGTTGCAGGTTTTCAGATGATGTGGCGGCTTGCAGACCCGATGTGGCAGCTTGCAGACCCGCTGTGGCCGATTTGCAGACCCGATGTTGTGGCTGGCAGAACGACGATCCTGTAATAATTAAATATTTTATCAACAGGAATAAGTTGGATGGCCCGACGGAGAAACAACGGTGAAATAAGGTATGCCAGAGACTAATGTGACTTTAAATCTTCCCAACAGGTTAGAGATGGGAGGACCGTCGCGATCTTGACTGACTCAGCCCGACTCTAGGAATCACGACCACCTTGACTATGGTTGAGATATAATGGTTTTTTTGTTGCTGCAAAAACATATGAATTGATAAATTTTGAAAATCTGCATTATATCAGAAATATTGGCCTAATTGACCACTTGTGAGTTTGAGGCTATAAGGAAGTTTGGGCCGTATACAAAGTTATTAAACAGAAATGCAGTGATGTAATGTAGGTTTTTGATGGATAGAAAGTACGGTGAATTTGGTTTTATGTGTTTATATATTTATGCAATACAACCCTTATTTTTGCTCTTAATTCTGCTAAATGTCGATATAAAAAACGCCAACTTCCTTATAGCTTGAAACTCGAAAGTGGTCAATTCCTTAAGCTATAATATTAATATTGGATTTTCTAACAGATGTGAGGGAGAGGAGGAACAGTACAGTTGAGTTCGGTGGAGGGAAGACACAACGTGAAACCCAAACGGAGCCTTAACCATCTTCACCAACAAACTAGGGTAAGAACACATTATTTTTTTTTATTTTTTTTTTGCCCTATACATTCATTAATTCATAAATTCTTAGTTTCCTCGCTAGACATTCATCAAACTTAGAAAAACATCCCCTCAAGATAAATTTGTAAAGTTTTCGGTAGAAAATTGTCCAGGCCGAAGGCCGGTTCCCCCTACATCACAGGCTTGCTGTCACTCTCCAGGAAAATTAGTCAACCAAATAGCACGAAAGGTCTTGAAAATGACACAAATATGTTGAAAGGTCCTAAAATCGCCAAAGTAATGGGCTGAACGTCTTATAATCGGCAAAGTAATGGGGCTAAACATGAAGGGGGACCAGAAAAATTACCCATCTCTCCTTAACATTATTAAAAGTTTAGGTTACCATGTGTATAGTTGTCTAAGTTCCCTTAGCCTATCCCATATACTGTATTAATTATATTATGAGCATCTATTTTTTAAAGTTGTGTATTTAGGGTTTGGTTCTCTTTAACAAATTCTGGTGTTCCATATACTGTATTAACACTAAAACATAGGGTTAATTACAAATCCCTTATTTGCATTCAGAAATAGTAATCAATCTCCTAATTACCTCTCCAAAATTAGTTTAATGCCCACAGTTCACTTAAAGACAACTGCAGAGGTTGAAGTAAGTTTCTAAACGCCCCTGATGGTCACAAAGGTGTTTAAGTATCCCAGAAAGGGCGAAAATCGCGTCCTGTGCGTGAAGATTTAATAATAATATTGTGGAATTTAGTCAGTAGATGGTTTATTTTTACTAGAAATTAGAAATGTTGAACTTCTATAGGTAGGGCACAACTTATAATCATATGACTTAAATCGCTTCAAACTCAGTGTGTCCAGGCATTTTGGCTCGAACGTCTTGATTTTGGCCGTGTCACTCTTTCAACTCTGGGGGAGGCACTCTATACAGGCAGCTCTGCCTTTTGTGTCCCTCACTCGCATAGAAAAAACTAAAAATCTGGAAGGGTCAATAACAGTACCCGCCACTGCATTAAAATCTTCCCTCTGCCTTAACCTGTTCAGTACCAGGGACGTCCTTCTCATCCTATTCTGGCAACTATTAGACGATTTTATACAGCTTAGGAAAGAAGTCTAGCAATAATAAGACTTAAAGCCATCTCAACCAACCCTTTTAACTGCCACAGATCCTGCCTGAGCTGCATAATATCGTCTAAATACAGCCAGAAATTAATATAACACGTCGCTGGTACTTAAAGGGTTAACAAATTCAGAAGTATACAGTATATGCATAAACTACACTGCAGATCATTTCAATAAAAAAGGTTCTAAAATATATGACCCTATCACTGCAGGCTTATCCTATGTATAGTTACCAAAACCTGAACCTTGGACAATACGATAAAAGACTGACTAGTTGCTCAACATCACGGTTTAAGGGGAGGTTTTTAGTTTGCTCCCTAGACTTCCATCAACACCCCCCTTAGAGATAAATGTATACATTTTTCGGTAGTAAAATGTCCCGGCCAAAGGCAGTTTCCTCCAAAGTTACAGGCTCGCTATTCTTCGCGAGGAAAAAATCGCTACTTAAATGGCATGACATGTCCTAAAATTTGCAAATTGGGGCAACAAATCTGTTAATAGTCAAAACGAATATTAGACAGTCATAAAATCTCAAACCGAGCTAAAAATTAGGGCGAAGGGGTCCAGAAAATGTCCTTGATGCAGTGGTGACTATAGTTATTAGCGTTATACATCAGGATGTTAACTAATACTAACCTAATGTTTCAGATGTATGGTAGACGTCCAGCCTGAGGGGGGACAACAGACGGATGGGACACTTGTGGCCAAACACCTCTCCATCACAACTCTGCAACAGCCATCATATATCGGGTGTGTCGCTAAAATAATTTAATACGATCTTATTATGAAAGTCTATGCAATGTAATATTTTGAAGTTCGGTCTATAAAGTCAGTTTAAATTAATAAAACAACTAATGTAATAGCTATGGATACTGAATTAATGTTTGGTGCCCTTTTTGCCTGGATAATAATTGTCCTGGAGTACACCCAAGCGGCTGACTCCTGCCTTAGTGGACTTAGGCCTTTGTAAGACCTAAATACCGGTACCAAACTTTATGCCATATCCCCCAAAGTATGATTAATTTTTATGGTTTCACTTTGGGAGTGATTGACAATACCCTAGAATCCCAAAATATTATGTAATTTTTATGCATAAGTGCGCGGAATTTCGATGTATCCTAGGTTAGAGTCCTTGGAGTGCCACAAGTATTTATTGATTTCATTAAGTTTAGAGGTGAAGTTGGTTGGTGGAAAAACAACTTAATAAATCATAATTCTTAAGATGGGATTTGGCGACTTTCAGTTCAATTATTATCATGGCACATAAGCTATTTTGAAATGTGTGCATCCTGTAATTTCGAAGCTAGTTTGTATAACTTTACATTAGTCAAAATTCTGGTAAGGTTAAACTATTTTAAGATAATAATAATAATATACTTTACCTATATTGGCCTAAGAACTTTAACAAATATTTGGTTGAAGTAGACCAGTTTAGTAATGTCTAATGAACTTCTAAATATTCCATGGACTATCATAAGTGGTGGACAGGGTATAGGCTGCAGCTTTATGTAACCAATTTTAAGTATTTCGTACAAATGGCAACACTGATGTTTATTAAGTTATCATGAAACAGATCCTTCCCAAACTGAGATCTGTGGCAGTGGGTGACTGGTGAAAATTAACTAAATTAACTAGACTCCGTTCCCTATAGGTAGGGAGATATTTATCTTAAGTAATTGTTTAGTTTTAATACACTATATTTTCAATATTATCAATGCTCGAACCAGATAATTTTAATCAGCTTTGGAAGAACCACTGGGAATGAAAGGTCCAACACAGTACTAAACCTCTAACTATGCCAGGCCTTTCCTAAGTTGAAAGGTCCAACACAGTACTAAACCTCTAACTATGCCAGGCCTTTCCTAAGTTGAAAGGTCCAACACAGTACTAAACCTCTAACTATGCCAGGCCTTTCCTAAGTTGAAAGGTCCAACACATTACTAAACCTCTAACTATGCCAGGCCTTTCCTAAGTTGAAAGGTCCAACACAGTACTAAACCTCTAACTATGCCAGGCCTTTCCTAAGTTGAAAGGTCCAACACATTACTAAACCTCTAACTATGCCAGGCCTTTCCTAAGTTGAAAGGTCCAACACAGTACTAAACCTCTAACTATGCCAGGCCTTTCCTAAGTTGAAAGGTCCAACACAGTACTAAACCTCTAACTATGCCAGGCCTTTCCTAAGTTGAAAGGTCCAACGCAGTACTAAACCTCTTAACTATGCCAGGCCTTTCCTAAGTTGAAAGGTCCAACACAGTACTAAACCTCTAACTATGCCAGGCCTTTCCCAAGTTGAAAGGTCCAACACAGTACTAAACCTCTAACTATGCCAGGCCTTTCCTATGTTGAAAGGTCCAACACAGTACTAAACCTCTAACTATGCCAGGCCTTTCCTAAGTTGAAAGGTCCAACACAGTACTAAACCTCTAACTATGCCAGGCCTTTCCTAAGTTGAAAGGTCCAACACAGTACTAAACCTCTTAACTATGCCAGGCCTTTCCCAAGTTGAAAGGTCCAACACAGTACTAAACCTCTAACTATGCCAGGCCTTTCCTAAGTTGAAAGGTCCAACACAGTACTAAACCTTTAACTATGCCAGGCCTTTCCTAAGTTGAAAGGTCCAACACAGTACTAAACCTCTAACTATGCCAGGCCTTTCCTAAGTTGAAAAAGTCCCGAGGTAGCAAAAATATAACCTAATTTGGTGTAATTTATTTGAAAGAACAAATTTCCGTATGATCAGGTAAACGTTATTCTGGCTTTCACGAGACTATATAGATCAGTTAAGGACTACAAGGAATCAATGGGGTACAAATTATATCTAACTTTAGAATCCAACAGGTCCTTCCTAAACTGAGTAAAATTGTCTATGGGTACCCATAATAAAGTAAATAACCATAGTGACAGTATAACTAAAAACAATATTACTGACAGGTATTTACTAAACTCGGGGAATCAAAAGAGCTTAAGATTATCCAAATTAACCCTCAAACTCTGACAGCTTCTTTTTTAAGTTAACTAAAATCGTCTGGAGGCAGTTATTATTTAAAAAAAAACACATTTGGGTCCTCTGCTTAAATGGGTTATGAAATTGGGTAAAATTATAATAATAATTAATGATTGTTAAGACTATTACTGAATTCCAGTCTTCCACATCTGAATCAATAGTCCTCACATTACGTAGCTCTTCAAAGATCCTGAGAAGTTATGTATATTAAAGTAACCTTGAGGAATATTTGCCTTGGCCATCTTGTAGTGGGAGTTTCCCAGGAGGGGTCTTGAGTATATCAAAATAGGTTTGATTGACTAGACTATAAACCAAATATAATACAGTAGTTGTATATAGATCGACCTTCCCTTGATTATTAGATATAAATAAAGTTAAGTAACACCCCCGTTTTAACATTAATAAACTACAAACTCCAATGCACTTGAATACACTAATGAAAGCATATAGTCCTCACGGGATTCCAACTCTGTACCTTTCTATCCTTAGATGGATTTAGCAATATCAATATGCTTCTAAAAAGTATATTCTCAAGACGAAAATATTATTCCTTTGCATCTATCTATCTATCTATTGCCTGACGCCGTGATCCCCGAAGGGGTGGCCACGAACGAACCGCCCCCATGCACCTCTGTCCCCAGTCAGTCGACGCCCCTCCCCCCAACCAGCACCGCCTTCGTTCATGTAGTTCCTCACTCCATCCTTCCACCTCATATTCGGTCTACCTCTCCCCCTCTGTCCCTCCACCTCGCTCTCGTACACCCTCTTAGTCATTCTCTCGCTTTCCATACGTTCCATATGGCCGAACCATCTCAAGTTGTTCCTTTTCACACATTCCAGCACATCTACCTCCACACCACACCTCCTTCTTACTTCCTCATTAGTCTGTCTATCCCTCCATGTAACTCCGCACGCACTCCTTAAGTAATTAATTTCCACTGCTCTCACTCTTGGTCTGAGTCTCTCAACCAACGTCCATGCTTTGCATACGTTCTATAAATTCAGTTTTATTATAATATAAGTGTTGCCAAATGTACGAATGTTCCCTTAAGTTGGATATATAAAAAATGCTGCTAGTTTGTCAAAACCAAAATAGTTCGCCCAAAATCCGCAAATAGTTGAATTGTAAGTTATTATACACTTTCCGTTGACAGTTCTCATGTGCTTTCAATAGCCTGTGACTAGTAAGATTGGTTTAAAGTCATATAAGTGTCGGCGAACTATTTATATTGACTGTACCCTTGTTAATATTAATATGTAGTCACTTTAGTCTTTAAGTAAATACAGTAAGTTATATATAAGTTATGGAAAACACTAGAGAGTAAGAAAAATATAATTATTTGAATCTACTATATAACTGCATTCACTTGTATCAATGTGACCAATATAACACACTAAATGTTGGTTTACCCTGCTGAGATAGTTATAAATGCCACTGTAGATGAACATTATCATAGACCAGCTTTGAGTAAATTCGAAATCGGTTTAACCTTGTGTCCCAAGTAACCCCAGATAAACATAACTATTAAATCAATTGAAAATACTAAAGAACCATAATATAGGCCTCTACTGTAATATGTATAACAGGCTGCTCATAATGTCAGATACTGTCCCAATTTTCACTGACGACTACGAACAGGGCATTTATTACAAAATTGTTACCAAGGTCCATCTAAAGTTTGATTTGTTAATGGTAATCCTAGGTGGACTGCTGTAAGTTTTTAGATAGTATTTTTTTATGAGCACTTATGCCTCGTTTTAAGCAGTTATCCCCATGATCCGAACAATATATCTTCAATTATCAGTCCCCCCATGCCTAAGGACTTTAATTTTATTATAAGTTGTTGAAATACTTAACGTCAAACTTACATGCCTAGACTCGTGATAAATATTAAAAAAAAAAATTGTTGTACTGTAAATTGGATTATTTCCTTATGACTACTTCAAAGGTATTAAAGCCTATTCGTACAACGGATATAACTTTTGAATTATGACTCCTGTCTTTAGAATAATAGCAGTCCTAATGCTTTACTTAAAAGGTCCATTTGTTTAGGTAAATATTGATAACCGATATTAAAGTCTTTGATACATTTGTTCTACAGCTGGCATTGTTTGTAGCGTGATAATTTGTTTCAGTAATAGCTTTCTTGCTACGAGAAAGTGTTGCATAATCCTGTTAGAAGAGTAAATTTTAACCCTAACCATTATTCTCCAGTGTTTGCCCAACTCTTGAATAATATCGGTAATTTCTTGGTAAAAATTTGAATTTACGATCTAATTTAACTAGTTATAAATAATGTCATTGGTTAAAGAATATAATTTCAATTTAATTAGCTGTTAATATATTTATTAGCTTTCATATTTCCAATAATACAGATCTATACTGTAAATGTAAAGTCAAATTATAATTAAGTTGATGCAGGTGATTTGGAATATATCAAGGAGTGAATGAAGTGTGGCCTACTTTGTTGAGCACTGTTTTCTATCTCAATCTAATTTATTTCCTTTTCTATAGGGGCCTCTTGTTCCCCTTGACTTATTAATGATGCTAGGTAGACTGACTGACTGACCTGTTTTTCCCATACAACAATATAGTTTTGCTCACAGAATCGTCGCTGTTCGCTGCAATGGTGCCTCTCTTTATCTCGCTCCACTGTTGTCTCTCAATCAATCACCACTGTTGAAGGGTCCATTGATGCTGTGGCAGTCGTTGATGTGCGTCCAATAGTCGCTTTGCTCTCGTCTGTCCAATCTCGTTTGAAACCCTGAATAAAGTCGTATTCAATAATCCGCCAAATTATGCTCACACTTCACTACCTACCAACTCAAATGGAATACCTACAACTACATACTGAATACTCCAGCTCACTCAATATCTCCATATACTGTATATTTAACACATAAACATATTCATAAAGACAGATAATATACCAAACAAATCTTAGTCAAAACAGATAAATTTGTTTGACCAACCATAGCAAGCTCGCTCCTACCTCATTGTTAATTCCTTGTCTGTTGTCGATGTACTCGGGTCTGTTGTCACCCGTTCTGCTGTCTGTTGTCACCCGTTCTGCTGTCTGTTGTCACCCGTTCTGCTGTGCCTAGCCTCTTCTGCGGTCTGCTGCATCTGTTGTACTCCTACCGTTTGTCCTTCTTTGATACTGTCTGCTCATATCCCATACTTGACACCGACGACTTCTTGACTGCTTCCTGACAATAAAAAATACATTAAAAATATATTCCTGACTTTTATGTGTGTTTGGGGGCGTGTTGCAGGGAGGGTATTGATGTACCAGGGAAGGAGGGAGGACAGAATAGATTTAGCCAGAATATAGAATAGAACTAGTGTGCACAATAGAACTGAATAGAACAGACTAGGGCTGAAGAGAAAATTTATCTGGGATGGGGATAGGATGAACTACCAGGGAAAGGAAGGAAAAACTCGTAGCGGGTGTGGGATGGTTATATAGGAGACTGAACGAAAAATATTAATATATAAGAAAGAACTAGAACTCTCCCCACCCCAGAACCCCCCCCCCCCTCCCCAGGACCCCCATCCTACCCCTGGTACGCCCCACCCAACCCCTGGGTCCCCCTCAAGACTCCTACCCCCTCAGGACCCCCCCTCTACCCCCTCAGGACCCCCCCTCTACCCCCTCAGGACCCCCTCCAACCCCCCCCCCCCCCCCCCCTTCACCAACTCAGGACACTCCTCCCCCCTCAGGACCCCCCCCCCTCTACCCCCTCAGGAACCCCTCCCCCCTCAGAACCCCCCCCCCCCCCTCAGGACACTCTTCCCCCCTCAGGACCCCCCCTACCCCCTCAGGACTCCTCTACCCCCTGACCCCCTCCTTGAAACTCCTGTATTTCTGGTGCCTCAATATTTTCATCTTTTTACAGATATGAAGTGTTGCTGTGACCAGACTAAGGACCCTGGACCAATGGACAACACCACCTATTTGTTTAAAAAAAATAAAGAAGAAATATTTGAGTCTTGACTATTGATTCCAACCTGTTATGTAATCCAATATTGTAGATCAATCATATATATTTCTGATAGTTATTCATGTTAACTTTGAATACAAAAAATTGAACGAATTATTGTAATCCAATATCGCAGAAATATCAATCTTAATTTTGGAATGAATAGAAAAATTAGTTTTAATAATTACTACACGCCAATACCCTCGATAAATTTTACGAAAACTTGACAAATTACTGTAAATACAAATGTGAAATATTGGAATACATTGCCAGATAATAGAAACGGTAAGTTCACAAACGAACTACAAAATACAATGTCTGGGTGAGGAGGGATGACTTTCAATACCTAATATATCTAGATTCTTGGAGAGGTAGGTAGGAAGAGCTATATGGATATGGGATAAGCAGGCAAATAGCAATAGTTACGTGGGATAGATCATGATAGTTACATTGGTAGATATACACCTGTTACATGGGAAGAATAGATCAGTAGATATAGTTCAGGAATATATAGATTAGTGACCCCAGTAATTACATATATACAATAGTATCAGAGTACATAACACATCATCCTAATAAAACTTAAATATATACATAACTTAAAATAACATTAACAGTTATATGGGATACGGCCAGTAAAAACGATTAGATGGGGATGAGAGACATTGAATCCTAACTTGCACATAGCTCCAGTCACATGATAACTTTAGTATTTAAATAATTAACTTTGGCATAGGTAATACTTTGATAGACTCCCACATGTCATATTGAGAACACCGAACACTACAAACAACAAATATTGGAACACGCCAAATCCCCAAATGCCACTGTCATCACACAAAGTACACTACCAACACCTAATTTCACTGCCAACAGACCTAACTTCACTGCCACTGCCAACGCTTCAATAACCCTATATATTCAACAAATGTCACTGCCAACACATATGCTTCTTTATTGTACATGGCTCCAATGGCATTTTACCTTCAATGATTAAATTAACTTAAACATTATACACCACTTGGCCAACACCACGTAGTTACCAAGACCACTGAATATTACCAACACACTAAATCACACTGCCAACATTTAAGTTCAATAATTGTCAACACCTCTCTGGCAACAATCCACTTTACTTTGCCAACAGTCGTACACACATTTAATCGGCATAACACAAACTTACCTAATTTGACCGTACACTGTTAACACCTAATCATACACACTTAATCAGTCCCGTAATGAATATATCCTTCCCCTACTTTGATCACTTACTCTGCCAACATCCACAAATTCCATCACACTTCCAATACACAATGCCAATTGACTTATCATTTTACCAACATCCCTACTTAGTACTACACATTCTCATACACAACAGGGAAACGAATTCTGAAAACGAACTTCTCCAATAGCTGCACACTAGTTTCGAAAGTATTATAAATTACTTCATAAACAAAATAGGTTAGAGTTGAGCTATAAACTAGATAGTTAACACAGGCTTATCTCAGTACTGCCTGGAGGGAGAGGGAAATAGTCCAAGTGTAGACTACTACTTGCTACCTTATCTGAACTAGATTAAACTTGAAGTAATTATAAAAAGGACAGTACACTTAAGAACATTGGAAAGATTATAGAAGTATTTCTTAAAAGCTTGGCTATTGAAAAGTTAAACGGAAATCATTGATTAAGAACGATCAAAAATGCCAAATTACATTGCCAATGAAAATAGGCTTAAAATCCAAAATATAGCTATGAAAAATTGCCGACAGCCCAATGGTTATTGCAAAATTAATAGACTATAAAGATGTACTTTCAACAGAAAATTAGAGTACACGATGGGCATATCCTGTAGTGAACCAAAAGTTATACCATGGTCACAAAAGTTAAGTTGGGTATAAAGTTCTTTAGGTACGTAATATTAAAGCAAAACTTTGTTCATTTGTTATAAGATATATACAACCAGTAAGGGTAATACAAAAATAACGAAGTATTAAAAGTATATGATTTTTGTAAGATATAAAAATGTATGTCCGACTCTGATCAATAAAATACTAAGTCTATATATTCTTTTTAATATCCATTATATTTTTGTTTATCTTTGTATTTAAAGTTTGTATACTGTATGTACAGTGTTTTGTAAGATATTTTACAAATGTATGTCTGACTGATCAATAAAATACTAAGTCGATATATTCTTTTTAATATACATTATAATTTTGTTCTGTTATTACAAGTTTATATAGTCAGTCCGTGTTCAAGTATAGTTTATTTTTAAGTTAATTATCTTGGTTCTCTTCATATTTTGTCTATTACAAGTTCATTATATTTTTAAGTTAAATATAATTATTACTTTAAGTTATTCAAGTATAGTTCTAAGTTCTTTTCATATTCAGTATATTTTCTAAGTCCATATATTGGAACTTAATTTATAATTGAGATTTTTTTTCTAAGTTCTCTTTTCATATTGAGTATATTTTCTCAGTTCTCTTATATGTGTATAGTTTCATATTTTATTTATTTTTGTTATAAGTCCATATATTGGAACTTTATTTATAATTGAGAACTATTTTTCTAAGTTTTTATCAGTTATAAAAGTCATAGCTCATAATATAGTGATCAATCAAAGATAGAAGTTCGTTTATTTTTTTATTAAGTAAAGTTCGCGTGACAAAGACGATATATAACAATATTATATCAAGTGAAGTTAATAGCAAATACAAAGTTATGAATTCAAGTGATAGAATATATCATAAGTTACATTTAAGGCAAATACAATCATTATTGAAATTAAAGCAAAGCAAAATATTGAAGCTGAAGGAGGGAACCAACTCGGGGAAGAAGGGGGGGAAAGGGGACATCATCAAAGCAACAAAACTGTGAAGTAATAAGAAAAATACAAAGATTAGAGTAAAGGTAATAAGACCTATCTCATCTGAAAGGGAAAAATAGATTAGCCTAACCTAACACACACCATTCATACCATGCAACTACGACTACATACTACGACTACAAACTATGACTACATACTACGACTACATACTACGACTACAAACTATGACTACAAACTACTACTACATACTACGACTACGACTACGTACTACGACTACAAACTACGACTACATACTACGACTACAAACTACGACTACAAACTACGACTACATACTACGACTACATACTACGACTACATACTACGACTACATACTATGACTACAAACTACGACTACATACTACGACTACATACTACGACTACAAACTACGACTACATACTACGACTACATACTACGACTACATACTACGACTACAACCTAACCTACCCTCCCCTCCTAACCTAACCTACACCACCACCACCACTACGACTACATACTACGACTACATACTACGACTACATACTACGACTACAAACTACGACTACAAACAAAACAGGAATATCACTCCCCTTGTATGGTAGTGGCGTGGGCAGTTTCTCGCAGCAACCGGCAAAGTCCACAGGCAGCAACCGGAAGAGTCCACAGGTAGCAGAGTCCACAGGCAGGAACCAGCAGAGTCCACAGGCAGGAACCGGCAGAGTACACAGGCAGCAACCGGCAGAGTCCACAGGCGGCAGAGTACATAGGCAGCAACCGGCAGAGTCCACAGGCGGCAGAGTACACAGGCAGCAAACGGCAGAGTCCACAGGCAGCAGAGTCCACAGGCAGGAACCGGCAGAGTCCACAGGCAGGAACCGGCAGAGTACACAGGCAGCAACTCCAATCCTGGAAACAAGAAATAAAACATTAATTTAGGATCTTTAAATAAATACATAAATATAACTATATTATTCTGCTTATACTGTTCACAACAAGTAGGCAAATACTGATTATTAATGTTTCCAATTTGAGTATTTTAGTTACAAAAGTTAAGCAAGGAAATACGATGTTAATTATCAAACAATTATAAGGAGAGAATGAGCAGCTACTGTATATACTTTCCGATTACTTATTATTATGAACAGTATACCAACAGGACAGTTTAAATATATTATCATATATTAACCCTTTCAATATTATGACGAACTTCAACAGTATATTCTGGCTATTAATAGAAGATTTTGTAAAGATTAGAAGGGTATGTAAAAGTAAGAGGGCTAATCGAGATATTCTTTACGCTTTAAATAACCACAGATCCTTCCTAAGCTGTATAAAATCGCTTAATGACAGCCAGAATAAAGTATCAAAATGCGTCATAACCCTGGAGGAGCTAATAGTATAGTAAGGGCATCAGTAACTTACCCCAGACAGTTGGTAGGTTGTGGTGTGTTGGTAGTTCAGTGATGGTGTTGGTAACTTCTGGTGTGTTGGTAGTTCAGTGATGGTGTTGGTAACTTCTGGTGTGTTGGTAGTTCAGTGATGGTGTTGGTAACTTCTGGTGTGTTGGTAGTTCAGTGATGGTGTTGGTAGCTTCTGGTGTGTTGGTAGATCAGTGATGGTGTTGGTAGCTTCTGGCAGAGTCCATAGTTCGGTGGGGGAGGTCAGGCGTAAACACCAGCTCAAATCCTGAAAAAGGTCAGAAAAAAAGGAATATGAGACTAAGGAATATTTACACAGTACGGGATAGGAATATAATGTTTACCCATTAAGTACTGGTGACGCCTTTTTTATAAAATTCTGGCAACTATCAGATTGTCTTATTCAGCTTAAAAAGGACGTATACCAATTAAAAGGCTACAGACTATCTCAATTAATCCTTTTGGTTACCATATATCCTTCATGAACTTCAGAAAATCGTCTTAATGCAGCTGAAATAATAAAACAAATATATCATCGGTATTGCTAGGGTTAACGCTACACCTTTCTAACCTAACTTCCTCATATCTAGTCCCTGTTTCTCTTCAACTGACGGTAAATTTCAAAGTTCCCATCAAGATTTCTCAGTTACTTTGAAGGTTTTGTAGTGAAACATGGTGCTAATTATATAAACTTGGTCTTAATAGGATGCAGACATAGTAGTTTGTAGTGAAACATGGTGCTAATTATATAAACTTGGTCTTAATAGGATGCAGACATAGTAGCCCTCTCCGACATATGACGCAATTTTGAGCCTATTAGGGATACTTTAAAGCCTTTATTACCATCAGGGTTTTTTACAAACCTTTATTTTAGTTACTTCAACCTCTGCAGTTGTCTTTGAGTTAGCTGTGGGCAGAAAACTAATTTTGGAGAGGTAATTATAAGAGTGAGAGAATTCTATTTCTTATTGCTAATCTGGCAACCTCTGCGTCATATGAGTCTGAAGGGGGTAGTTTGTAGTGAAACATGGTGCTAATTATATAAACTTGGTCTTAATAGGATGCAGACATAGTAGTTTGTAGTGAAACATGGTGCTAATTATAAGCCTTAATAGGATCAGACATAGTAGTTTTAGTGAAACATTTACCTATAAACTTGGTCTTAATAGGATGCAGAAAACTAATTGTAGTGAAACATGGTGCTAATTATATAAACTGTCTTAATAGGATGCAGACTCTAGTTTGTAGTGAAATTGCTAATTGGCAACTCTGCGTCTTAATAGGATGCAGACATAGTAGTTTGTAGTGAAACATGGTGCTAATTATATAAACTTGGTCTTAATAGGATGCAGACATAGTAGTTTGTAGTGAAACATGGTGCTAATTATATAAACTTGGTCTTAATAGGATGCACACATAGTGGCTTCATATTTTTCCATTTAGTATCGATAAATTAGCCGCTACGGGATTCAATTTACCGTCAGATGAAATTAAACAGAGTATAGAAACTCCCACGTGATTAACCCCTTGAGGATTATGACCAGGTTTTGGCAGTTTATTCTGGCTATCAGACGATTTTATTCCTAGGTTAGGAAGGGTCTATGGAAGTCAGAGGGTAAATTGAGGCAGTATTTACCATCATAATTCCCATAGATCCTTCCTAAACTGTATCAAATCAACTAATGATAGCCAAAATGCACCACAATCATCAAAGGGTTAATAATCGATTAGAATATTTGACTAAGAAATATTTACAGGTACATAATATTAAACATAATATAAAATATCTTCCTGTAAAGTACGGATCATAAAAATAATGAATTCAAATATTTAAGTGATAAACCATAAAATATTGACAAAGTGATAAACCATAAAATATTGACAAACCATAAAATATTGACAAAGTGTGGGATATGTTGACAGTACAAAGAACCGAGTTGCATTTAAACGTCTCTACTGAACTGAGTTGTATAGAAAACAGTAGTGCGCGCGTTGGTCCTGGGGCTGGCTGGCTGCCTGAGTCGCCCAAAAACGCCTAAAACGCCCGAAATGACCATGCCCAAAATAACGCTACAGCATTCTAACCTACACCAATCGATTTACCGCACCATTTTAAACTTTCTTTATATACTTTTTTCTTTGCTCGACTGGTGTTAGATTTTCCAAATTCGCCTTCCCTGAGCCAAGAATCGAAATTTTCAGTCACAAATTTGAAAGTCCAGTAACTTTTGTAGTTTTTGAGTTACAAGGTTGAAACTTTGACAATAAGTAGTTTGATTTATTTCTAGAAATGTTGTTTTTCAGATTTTTGAATTTTTGTATTTAAAGAAAGTTACGAATAAATTAATGCTGCTTTATTGATAAAACGTGAATTACAAGTAAATGTGGTTGAAATTAGTGGTTTATTCACACAAATATGCACTCAATAATATATTCCGTTTCATGAACACCCTTAAAAAATAAATAATATTCAATAATAACCGAATAAGACAAATAATAAAGGACTTCGTGATCCACGCGTTCTGGCCCAGTCTGGCTGCCTGGCCCAAGTCCAGCCCAATAACTTCCCAAAACGCCCGAATTTACTACACCCAAAATTAACGCTACACCTTTCTAACCTACACCAATCGATTTATCACATCATTTTAAACTGTCTACTCTACTTAATTATTTGCTGGACTTTTGTCAGTTTCTCCAAATTCGCCTTCCCTGAGCCAAGAATCGAAATTTTCAGTCACAAATTTGAAAGTTCATTTGTAACTAAGTACCGGTAATTGATAACATTATTTTGTATTTACGCAATGTGCTACTTATTTATGCATTCTGTCTCATATTAATCTATAACAAACGAAACACGTATTACTGTATAAAAGATGAATATAGTATTAAAGTACTGACTATCCACGCACTCTAAACCTTGATTTTTTAAGTTAATGTGTGTGATTATCTATGTATCAACTCTGCGTAAGTTAAGAAGGTTGAGATAGTCTGTTACCTCATATATTCCAACAGATCCTTCCTAAGCTGTATAAAATCGTCTACGTCTAATGATAGCCAGAAAAACTGCTAAAATGCGTCGTCATAATCTTCAGAGGGTTAAATTTGGTTTAGCCTTATATCAAGGGATCATATAACTTACCTTGGGTTAGTTGTGGAAGTGGTGGCTGTTGTGGTAGTAGTGGTGGTGGTTGTGGTGGTAGTGGTGGTGGTTGTGGTGGTAGTAGTGGTGGTTGTTGTGGTAGTGGTGGTAGAGATCGTACTAGTGGTATACTTGTGGTCGTGATGTTCTGCTGGTAGTTGTTGTGGTAGTGGTGGTGGTTGTGGTAGTGGTGGTGGTTGTTGAGGTAGTGGTGGTGGTTGTTGAGGTAGTTGTGGAAGTGGTGGAAGTGGTGGTAGTGGTGGTTGAGATCGTACTAGTGGTATACTTGTGGTCGTGATGTTCTGCTGGTAGTTGTTGAGGTAGTGGTGGTTGTTGAGGTAGTTGTGGAAGTGGTGGTAGTGGTGGTTGAGATCGTACTAGTGGTATACTTGTGGTCGTGATGTTCTGCTGGTAGTTGTTGAGGTAGTGGTGGTGGTTGTTGTGGTAGTGGTGGTAGAGATCGTACAAGTGGTAGTGGTGGTGGTAGCAGGTGGTGGTGGTTGTGGTATAGATGACACTGGTACTAGTTTCGGTAGAGATGTTTATTTCATTTGATTTTTGTTGTCTCTCAACTGCAATGGTGGTAATCGTGGTGATGGTAGTCGCCGAGGTAGTAGAAGTAGTGGTTGTAGTTGTGGTAGCTGATATGGTGGTAGCCGTTTTAGTAGTAGTAGCTGTGGTGGTAGTATTAGTGGTGGTGGTGGTAGACATAGTTGTGGTAGCTGTGGTGGTAGCCGTGGTCATAGCCGTGGTGGAAATAGTAGTGGTGGTTATAGTGGTAACCATTTTCGTGGTGGTAGGAGTTGATGTGATTATAGTGGTAGTGGCGGTAATTGTGGTAGCTGTAGTGGTTTTAATGGGGGTGGTAGTTGTGGTAGCCGTGGTAGTAGTAGTGATGGTAGTTGTGGTATCTGGTTGTAGTCGTGGTAGCTGTGGTTGTAGTCGTGGTAGCTGTGGTGGTAGTTGTGGTACCTGTGGTGGTAGTCGTAGTGTTGGTGATCTTCTTTCGGCTGTTTCTCTTAGGGGTCGCCACAACGGATCACTGCCTCCATCTCACTATGTCCCCTGCTATCACACCAACCTCCCTCATGTTCTCCCTCACTGCATCCATCAACCTCCTCTTTGGATTTCCTCTTTAAATTTTGCCTGGTAGCTCCATCCCAATCTTCCAACATTCTCCACATGCCTCCTCTGCACATGTCCAAACCACCTCACGGCTCAATCTCGTCTCTATCGCTTTGTCCCGTCGTGCATGCGCTGTCCCTCTAATATACACATTTCTAATTCTGTCCATCCTTGTCACTCCAAAAGAAAATCGCAGCATCTTCAACCTCCAACTCTGCCTCCCGTCTTGTTGCGTAGTCGTGGTGGTAGTTGTGGTAGCTGTGTTGGTAGTAGTCGGGGTGGTAGCTGTGTTGGTAACGGTGTTGGCAGTAGTCGTGGTGGTAGCGGTGTTGGCAGTAGTTGTGGTAGTAGGACTGGTAGCTGTGGTGGTAGCGGTGTTGGCAGTAGTCGTGGTGGTAGCTGTGTTGGTAGCGGTGTTGGCAGTAGTCGTGGTGGTAATTGTGGTAGCTGTGTTGGTAGCGGTGTTGGCAGTAGTCGTGGTGGAGTTGTGGTAGCTGTGTTGGTAACGGTGTTGGCAGTAGTCGTGGTGGTAGTTGTGGTAGCTGTGTTGGTAACGGTGTTGGCAGTAGTCGTGGTGGTAGTTGTGGTAGCGGTGATGGCAGTAGTTGTGGTAGTAGTAATGGTAGCTGTGGTGGTAGCGGTGTTGGCAGTAGTCGTGGTGGTAGTTGTGGTAGCTGTGTTGGTAGCGGTGTTGGCAGTAGTCGGGGTGG
This sequence comes from Paralithodes platypus, assembly GCA_032716605.1. Lineage (NCBI taxonomy): Eukaryota > Metazoa > Arthropoda > Malacostraca > Decapoda > Lithodidae > Paralithodes > Paralithodes platypus. The sequence goes on along the minus strand of CM064560.1, from coordinate 10,614,361 downwards.
TAATTGTGGTAGCTGTGTTGGTAGCGGTGTTGGCAGTAGTCGTGGTAGGTGTGGTAGCGGTGTTGGCAGTAGTCGTGGTGGTAGTTGTGGTAGCGGTGTTGGCAGTAATTGTGGTTGTAGTAATGGTAGCTGTGGTGGTAGCGTTGTTGGCAGTAATCGTAGTGGTGGTAGCGTTGGCAGTTAATAGGTAAGCACCAAAACCCACACATTCTGGAAGGAATAATTTAAATCATTTATATTATAGTCAAATTTCACATAAAGTAAACATTCATTAACCCCTTCTGTACCGTTGACGTCATTTTAAGTTTATTCTAGCTATATTTTAACGATTTTGGGCAGTTTAAGATGGATCTGTGGTAGTAAAAACGGTTAAGTGAGATAGTTCGAAGCCTGTTAATTGCTGGAGGCTCTTTTTAAACTGAATACAATCGTCTAATAATAGCCAGCATACAGTAAGAAAGATGTCGCCGGTACAGAAGGGGTTACATTATTATAACACTACACTGCATACAATAATGGAAATGAAAAGAGTAAAATTAAAGTGTCCATAATAATCTAACCATTTAACGATATACTTATGGTAAAGGAAAGAGTAAATCAAGTTATAAAGTAAATATAGTAACAAATTAAAGAAAGTAATAAATAGAGAATAAATAGTTCCTAATAATCTAACCATTTCAAGATATACTGATGGTAATAATAGACAGAAAGGTAAATCACCATCAGTATACTCAAATCACCATCAGTATACTGTACTCAAATTATTGTATATACCTCTTCCATACCCTTGAAATTTTAACCCTTTGAAGATTAAGACGCAGTTTGACCATTTATTTTGGCTATCAATAGACGATTTTATACAATTTTAGAAGTATCTGTGGGAATTTTTGTTTTTCTATGTGAATGAGGGAGACAAAAGGCAGAACTGCCTGTAGCGAGTGCCTCCCCCATAATTGAAAGAGTGTCAGGGCCAAAATCAAGGGACGTTCGAGCCAAAATGCCTGGACACACGGAGTTTGAAGCAATTTAAGTCATAGGAGGAGGGAAAGTGATTCTGTGAGAGAGTTCCAGAGCTCAGTTGTTGAATAGAAAAAAAACAGAGTAACGGTTCACTCTTGGGTTGGAGAGTTGCACAGAGTAGGGGTGGGATTGTGTTGCAAAACGGGTACCACATACCCTACATAGAGGAGGTGGTATACACTGGGAGAGCTCTGAGGAACACTGATTATTGTAGTAGCGATAGAATAGCGAGAGCGATGCAACATTGCGGCAAAGAGAGAGAGAGAGATTGCGGAGTTGGTGAGTGGACGGGAGTTGATGATACGAAAGGCCTTCCTTTCTACTTTGTCTAGGAGTGAGGTATGAGAGGATCTTCCCCACACATGTGAACAATACTCAATACAAGGACGCACTGTGCCCCTGTACAGAGCAAGAAGCTGCGCAGGGGTAAAGAAAAAAGACTAAGGCATCTCACTTAACCCTCTGACTTAAATATACCCTTCCTAATCTGAATAAAAACGTCTAATAAAAGCTAGAAAACAGAAGAGAAATGCGTCATCGTATCGTTTAAGTCCCAAGGGTTAAGAGTGTACAGTACGGTACATCAATACAGTGATAAAGTCTACGGTCTCTGCACATACCCCATCATTGTCGATGGTAATTACTATAGTTATGTCTTATTTCTAGCCAGTCAATATGGTATGCAACTAGTTGTAATTGCAATGAAGATTACTAGAACATTATTACAGTACTAACATTGCAATTAAATCAAACAATTGTAATATATTACAGAAACATCATATTTCCCTTTCAGTATCGAGGGGGGGAGGGTCAGTGATGGATATAGAGGGAGAGTGAGAGATAGATGTAGAGGAAGGGAGGGAGAGTGAGGGATGGATGCAGGGGGAGGGATGGACGGAGAGTGAGGGACAGAGATGAATGCAGTGGGGAGGAAGGGGGTGAATGCAGTGGGGAGGGAGGAAGGAAGGGGGTGAATGCGAATGCAGTGGAGGGAGGAGGGGGGGGAATGCGGGGGGGAGGGAGGAAGGAGGGGGGTGAATGCAGTTGGGAGGGAGGAAGGAAGGGGTGAATGCAGTGGGGAGGGAGGAAGGGGGTGAATGCAGTGGGGAGGGAGGAAGGAAGGGGTGAATGCAGTAGGGAGGGAGGAAGGAAGGGGTGAATGCAGTGGGGAGGAAGGAAGGGGTGAATGTAGTGGGGAGGGAGGGAAATAGGGGGTAAATGCAGTGGGGAGGGAGGAAGGGGGGTAAATGCAGTGGGGAGGGAGGGAGGAAGGGGTGAATGCAGTGTGGAGGGAGGGAGGAAGAGGTGAATGCAGTGGGGAGGGAGGAAGGGGGGTAAATGCAGTGGGGAGGGAGGAAGGAAGGGGTGAATGCAGTGGGGAGGGAGAGAGGAATGGGGTGAATGCAGTGGGGAGGGAGGGAGGAGGGGGGGTGAATGCAGGGGGGAGGGAGGAAGGAAGGGGTGAATGCAGTGGGGAGGGAAGGGGTGAATGCAGTGGGGAGGGAGGGAGGAAGGGGGTGAATGCAGTGGGGAGGGAGGAAGGGGTGAATACAGTGGGGAGGGAGGAAGGAAGGTGGTGAATGCAGTGGGGAGGGAGGGAGGAAGGGGTGAATGCAGTGGGGAGGGAAGGAGCAAGGGGTGAATGCAGTGGGGAGGGAGGAAGGGGGTGAATGCATTGGGGAGGGAGGAAGGGGGTGAATGCAGTGGGGAGGGAGGAAGGGGTGAATGCAGTGGGGAGGGAGGAAGGAAGGGATGAATGCAGTGGGGAGGGAGGGAGGAAGGGGGTGAATGCAGTGGGGAGGGAGGAAGGAAGGGGTGAATGCAGTGGGGAGGGAGGGAGGAAGGGGGGTGAATGCAGTGGGGAGGGAGGAAGGAAGGGGTGAATGCAGTGGGGAGGGAGGGAGGAAGGGGGTAAATGCAGTGGGGAGGGAGGAAGGGAGGGAAGGCAGTGGGGAGGGAGGGAGGGAGGAAGGGGGTGAATGCAGTGGGGAGGGAGGAAGGGGGTGAGTGCAGTGGGGAGGGAGGGAGGAAGGGGGTGAGTGCAGTGGGGAGGGAGGGAGGAAGGGGTGAATGCAGTGGGGAGGGAGGAAGGGGGTAAATGCAGTGGGGAGGGAGGAAGGAAGGGGTGAATGCAGTGGGGAGGGAGGAAGGGGGGGAATGAGGTGGGGAGCGAGGGAGGGGGTAAATGCAGTGGGGAGGGAGGGAGGGAGGAAGGGGAGAATACAGTGGGGAGGGAGGAAGGGGGTGAATGCAGTGGGGAGGGAGGGAGGAAGGGGGTGAATGCAGTGGGGAGGGAGGAAGGGGTTGAATGCAGTGGGGAGGGAGGGAAGAAGGGGGTGAATGCAGTGGGGAGGGAGGGAGGAAGGGGTGAATGCAGTGGGGAGGGAGGGAGGAAGGGGTGAATGCAGTGGGGAGGGAGGAAGGAAGGGGGTGAATGCAGTGGGGAGGGAGGAAGGGGGTGAAGGCGGGGGGGAGGGAGGAAGGGGTGAATGCAGTGGGGAGGGAGGAAGGAAGGGATGAATGCAGTGGGGAGGGAGGTGAATGCAGTGGGGAGGGAGGAGGAAGGGGTGAATGCAGTGGGGAGGGAGGAAGGAAGGTGAATGCAGTGGGGAGGGAGGGAGGAAGGGGGTGAATGCAGTGGGGAGGGAGGAAGGAAGGGGTGAATGCAGTGGGGAGGGAGGGAAAGAAGGGGGTGAATGCAGTGGGGAGGCAGGAGGAAGGGGTGAATGCAGTGGGGAGGGAGGGAGGAAGGGGGTGAATGCAGTGGGGAGGGAGGAAGGGGGTGAATGCAGTGGGGAGGGAGGAAGGAAGGGGGTTGAATGCAGTGGGGAGGGAGGAAGGAAGGGGGGTGAATGCAGTGGGGAGGAAGGGGGTGAATGCAGTGGGGGAGGGAAGGAAGGGGTGATACAGTGGGGAGGGAGGGGGGAAGGGGGGGGATGGAGTGGGGAGGGAGGAAGGAAGGGCGTAAATGCAGTGGGGAGGGAGGAAGGAAGGGGGTGAATGCAGTGGGGAGGGAGGAAGGAAGGACGTGAATGCAGTGGGAAGGGAGGAGGAAGGGGAAGGGGGTGAATGAATGCAGTGGGAAGGGAGGAAGGAAGGACGTGAATGCAGTGGGGAGGGAGGGAGGAAGGGGTGAATACAGTGGGGAGGGAGGAAGGAAGGGCGTGAATGCAGTGGGGAGGGAGGAAGGAAGGGCGTAAATGCAGTGGGGAGGGAGGAAGGAAGGGGGTGAATGCAGTGGGGAGGGAGGAAGGAAGGGCGTAAATGCAGTGGGGAGGGAGGAAGGAAGGGGGTGAATGCAGTGGGGAGGGAGGAAGGAAGGGCGTAAATGCAGTGGGGAGGGAGGAAGGAAGGGGGTGAATGCAGTGGGGAGGGAGGAAGGAAGGACGTGAATGCAGTGGGGAGGGAGGAAGGAAGGGGGTGAATGCAGTGGGAAGGGAGGAAGGAAGGACGTGAATGCAGTGGGGAGGGAGGAAGGGGTGAATACAGTGGGGAGGGAGGGAGGAAGGGGTGAATACAGTGGGGAGGGAGGAAGGAAGTGGGTGAATGCAGTGGGGAGGGAGGAAGGGGTGAATACAGTGGGGAGGGAGGGAGGAAGGGGGTGAATGCAGTGGGGAGGGAGGAAGGAAGTGGGTGAATGCAGTGGGGAGGGAGGAAGGGGTGAATACAGTGGGGAGGGAGGGAGGAAGGAAGGGCGTGAATGCAGTGGGGAGGGAGGAAGGGGTGAATACAGTGGGGAGGGAGGGAGGAAGGGGTGAATGCAGTGGGGAGGGAGGGAGAAAGGGGGTGAATGCAGTGGGGGAGGAGGGAGGAAGGAAGGGCGTGAATGTATTGGGGAGGGAGGAAGGAAGGGGTGAATGTAGTGGGGAGGGAGGGAGGAAGGGGTGAATGCAGTGGGGAGGGAGGGAGGAAGGGGTGAATGCAGTGGGGAGGGAGGGAGGGAGGAAGGGGGTGAATGTAGTGGGGAGGGAGGGAGGAATGGGGTGAATGTAGTGGGGAGGGAGGAAGGAAGGGGAGTGAATGCAGTGGGGAGGGAGGGAGGAAGGGGAGTGAATGCAGGAGGGAGGGAGGAAGGGGAGTGAATGCAGTGGGGAGGGAGGAGGAAGGGGGTGAATGCAGTGGGGAGCGAGGGAGGAAGGGGGTGAATGCAGTGGGGAGGGAGGAAGGGGGTGAATGTAGTGGGGAGGGAGGGAGGAAGGGGAGTGAATGCAGTGCGCTCAGCCTGGCCCAAACATACATGGGCCAGGAAGATAGTGAGCAAAGGAATCACCTGGCGGTGGCGCCGGCGGCCTCAACTGTGTCAGCCGCGGGAGTATACCCCAGTGTCTCAGGAGGAGGTCATGTTACAGGAAATGATTGCCAAACAAGTACTTATTCAGGTCAATACCTCCCAGCCAGTGTTCACGTCAAGACTCTTCTTAGTGCCAAAAAGGGACAGTGTGCAGATGCGACCAGTTCTAGATCGCTCGCACCTGAACACCTTTGTAGAGAATTCACTCTTCAGGATGCTGACTGTACAGCAACTCAGACTGGCACTCCCGCCGAAAGTTTGGATGTGTTCGATCGATCTCAAAGATGCCTATTGGCATGTCCCCATAAACAAGAGGTTCCAAAAGTTTCTCGCTCTGAGAATTCGGCACGAGACTTATGTCTTTCAAAGGATGTCGTTCGGGTTGAACCTAGCACCGAGAGTATTTACCAAAATCATCCGGCAAGCTCTTTTACCCTTGTTAGTCAGAGGCATATAGGTGTTTTGGTATCTGGACGATTGGCTAGTAGTGGCGAACTCTGTAGAATTATGTCAAGACCATGTCAACCAAGTGTTAGCTAATGTACAAGCCCTAGGGTTCAAGGGGAACTTGGCAAAGTCACACCTTGTCCCCTCAAGGACGATTCAGTGGATAGGGCTGGTCTGGGATACCGCCGCTCTGACTCTTACTCAGAGTGCGGACAACCGCAACAGATTTCGAAGGAAACTGTTCCGGTTCCTCCACAGTCTGGATATGACCAGGAAAACGTGGGATTCCCTGATCGGTTCTCTCAACTGGGTACAATTAACGATCAAGTTGGGCCAATTGAAAACCAAGCGATTAATCCTGGAAGGCAACAAAGTGTTCCCTCTCTTGCCGGAGAAGAAATTATGGCCAATTCCTCCATTAATCCACACTTTACTATCGGCCTGGACCAAGCACGAAGTCTTCTACTCAGTCATGTCATGGGTTTCTCCCCCACCTACGGTATGGGTAGACATGACGCCTCAGGGACCCTAGGTTGGGGGTGCCAGTCAAGCCTAGGCCATCAGGGACATGGCATTTGGGGGTTAGACAGCCAAGCCCATATCAATAAGCAAGAGCTTCTAGTTCCCCTGTTTTTCTCCAAACTCATGGCAGGACATTGAAGAAGAAATCAATATAATTCAGAATGGACAATCAAACCGCAGTTTTTTGCATTCAGAAGCAAGGCTCAGTGAGGTCACGAAAGTTGTTGAACGTTTCAGAACAAAGTTTTACCCTAGCCGAATCGCTAGGGATTTCCCTGCATGCCACCTATCTCCCCGGCGTAGCGAACGTCTGGGCAGACGCTCTCTCTCGCCGGCGGAGCACTCTAGTAGAATGGACTATCAAACTGGCGATCTTCAACGAGATCATTGCAAAGCCGGCCCCTCCACAGGTGGACTTGTTTGCGTCAACAACAAACCACAGACTTCCCCTCATTCTTACCAGGCACGGAGTAACCCTGGCGGGGGGACCTGATGCGTTGCTGGTGGACTGGAACAGGTGGACCTCAATCTATCTGTTTGCGCCACCAGACTTTGTGTTAATGTGCAAGGTCATTCACAAACTGAGGGATTACCGGGGCTGGGTAACCTTGATCGCGCCGCTTTGGCCGGCCCAGGTATGGTACCACCAATTGCAACGGTGGTGCAGGACCCCGGTGTCCCTCCCGTTACCTACTATGTCTCTGCATCAATAATATTGTCGATTGTACATGCATACGTTAGCGGAGTTACCTACTATGTCTCTGCATCAATAATATTGTCGATTGTACATGCATACGTTAGCGGAGTTACCTACTATGTCTCTGCATCAATAATATTATCGATTATACATGCATACGTTAGCGGAGTTACCTACTATGTCTCTGCATCAATAATATTGTCGATTGTACATGCATACGTTAGCGGAGTTACCTACTATGTCTCTGCATCAATAATATTGTCGATTGTACATGAATACGTTAGCGGAGTTACCTACTATGTCTCTGCATCAATAATATTGTCGATTGTACATGCATACGTTAGCAGAGTTACCTACTATGTCTCTGCATCAATAATATTGTCGATTGTACATGCATACGTTAGCGGAGTTACCTACTATGTCTCTGCATCAATAATATTGTCGATTGTACATGCATACGTTAGCGGAGATACCTACTATGTCTCTGCATCAATAATATTGTCGATTGTACATGCATACGTTAGCGGAGTTACCTACTATGTCTCTGCATCAATAATATTGTCGATTGTACATGCATACGTTAGCGGAGTTACCTACTATGTCTCTGCATCAATAATATTGTCGATTGTACATGAATACGTTAGCGGAGTTACCTACTATGTCTCTGCATCAATAATATTGTCGATTTGTCGATTTGGGGAGATTGAACCCTTCCAGTACCGGCGACGTCTTTTTTGTTTTATTTCAGCTACATTTAGACGATTTTATGAAGCTTAGGAATGATGTGTGGTAACTAAAAGGATAAATAATCGAGATATTCTGTATTCTTTTAATGGGTAGACATGCTTCCTAAGCTGAATAAAGCCATCTAATAGTTGCCAGAATATAATGGAAAGGACGTCACCGGTACTGAAGGGGTGAAGCAGGAACAATAAGAATTCCCTACTGGGGGTTCTTGCTAATTGGGGAGAGGGGGGGGGGGGGGGGTTTCTGGTCCACTTCTGTCTCATGCTTAGCCCCACATTTTAAGCCGTTAGCCCATCATTTGGTGATTTTCGGACGTTTGGTCCCATATCTTTGTCAAATTTTAAACCTTTAGTGCCATATAGGTGTCGGGTATGGTAAGATCCTGTGTAGCGGGTGGAACTGTATTTCAAATGCCTATTTACTAAAAAACATTGAACAATATCTTTAACCTAACCTAACTAAAACCTAACCTAACCTAGTATATTAGTGGACTATTTATGAATATGAAATGTAAAAATATAATATTATTGTAACATTACCAAGTTATTGAGATATAAGTACAGGTCTACCCGCTACACAGTTATTGAGATATAAGTACAGGTCTACCCGCTACACAGTTATTGAGATATAAGTACAGGTCTACCCGCTACACAGTTATTGAGATATAAGTACAGGTCTACCCGCTACACAGGATTATACCACTTATTGTGTTTACAGTGCTTTATATAGTTCCCATATAATGCACATATGTGACAGTAATGACATATATACCAATGATGTATTTAACCCCTTCTATACTGGCAACCTCTTGGGAATGGAAGGTGGAGGGGTGGGGGAATGGGAAAGTGGAGGGGGGGGAATGGAAGGTGGATAGGTGGGGGAATGGAAGGTGGAGGGGGGGGGGAATGGGAAAGTGGAGGGGGGGGGAGTGGAAGGTGGATAGGGGGGGGAATGGAAGGTGGAGGGGTGGGTGAATGGGAAGGTGGAGGGATGGGGGAATGGAAGGTGGAGGGGTGGGGAAATGGAAGGTGGAGGGGGGGGGAATGGGAAGGTGGAGGGATGGGGGAATGGAAGGTGGAGGGATGGGGGAATGGAAGGGGGAGGGAGGGGTGGAGGGAGGGTGGGGGGGGGAGGGACTGGGAAGGTGGGGGGGGGGGGGAATGGGAAGGTGGAGGGGTGGGGGAATGGGAAGGTGGAGGGATGGGGGAATGGAAGGTGGAGGAGTGTGGGTATGTAAGGTGGAGGGGTGTGAGAATGGGAAACTGGAGGGGTGGGGGAATGGGAAGGTGGAGGGGTGGGGGAATGGAAGGTGGAGGGGTGGGGGAATGGGAAGGTGGAGGGATGGGGAAATGGAAGGTGGAGGGGGGGGGGAATGGGAAGGTGGAGGGATGGGGGAATGGAAGGTGGAGGGGTGGGGGAGTGGGAAGGTGGAGGGGTGGGGGAGTGGGAAGGTGGAGGGGGTGGGGGAGTGGGAAGGTGGAGGGGTGGGGGAATGGAAGGTGGAGGGGTGGGGGAATGGAAGGTGGAGGAATGGGGGAATGGAAGGTGGACGGGTGGGGGAATGGGAAAGTGGAGGGGTGGGGGAATGGGAAGGTGGAGGGATGGGGGAATGGAAGGTGGAGGGGTGGGGGAGTGGGAAGGTGGAGGGGTGGGGAGTGGGAAAGTGGAGGGGGGGGGGAGTGAAAGGTGGAGGGGGGGGGGAAGGGAAAGTGGAGGGGTGGGGGAATGGAAGGTGGAGGGTGGGAATGGAAAGTGGAGGGGTGGGGGAATGGAAGGTGGAGGGTGGGGAATGGAAGGTGGAGGGGGGGGATGGAAGGTGGAGGGAGGGGAATGGAAGGTGGAGGGATGGGGGAATGGAAGGTGGAGGGGTGGGGGAATGGAAGGTGGAGGGATGGGGGAATGGAAGGTGGAGGGGGGGGGAGAATGGAAGGTGGATAGGTGGGGGAATGGAAGGTGGAGGGGTGGGTGAATGGGAAGCTGGAGGGATGGAGGAATGGAAGGTGGAGGGGAGGGGGAATGGAAGGTGGAGGTGTGGGTGAATGGGAGGGTGGAGGGATGGGGGAATGGAAGGTGGAGGGGTGGGGTAATGGAAGGTGGAGGGATGGGTGAAGGGAAGGGGGAGGGGGGGGGGAAGGGGAGGGGGGAGGGGGGGGGGAATGGGAAGCTGGAGGGATGGGGGAATGGAAGGTGGAGGGGTGGGGGAATGGAAGGTGGAGGGGTGGGGGAATGGGAAAGTGGAGGGGTGGGGGAATGGGAAGGTGGGGGGGTGGGGGATTGGGAAGGTGGAGGGATGGGGAAATGGAAGGTGGAGGGGTAGGAAGTTGGAGGGGTGGGGGAATGGCAGGTCGAGCGGTGGGGTAATGGAAGGTGGAGGGATGGGGGAATGGAAGGTGGACGGGTGGGGGAATGGAAGGTGGAGGGGTGGGGGAATGGAAGGTGGAGGGATGGGGGAATGGGAAGATGGAGGGATGGGGGAATGGAAGGTGGAGGGGTGGGGGAGTGGGAAGGTGGAGGGGTGGGGGAGTGAGAAGGTGGAGGGGTGGGGGAATGGAAGGTGGAGGGGTGGGGGAATGGGAAGGTGGAGGGATGGGGGAATGGAAGGTGGAGGGATGGGTGAAGGGAAGGTGGAGGGATGGGGGAATGGAAGGTGGAGGGATGGGTGAAAGGAAGGTGGAGGGGTGGGGGAATGGGAAGGTGGAGGGGTGGGGGAAAGGGAAGGTGGAGGGATGGGGGGATGGAAGGTGGAGGGGGGGGGGAATGGGAGAGTGGGGGGGGGGGGGAAGGGGAAAGTGGGGGGGTGGGGGAATGGAAAGTGGAGGGGTGGGGGAATGGAAGGTGGAGGGGTGGGGGAATGGAAAGTGGAGGGGTGGGGGAATGGAAACTGGAGGGGTGGGGGAATGGAAGGTGGGGGGGGGAATGGAAAGTGGAGGGGTGGGGGAGTGGAAGGTGGAGAGGGGGGAATGGAAGGTGGAGAGATGGGGGAATGGAAGGTGGAGGGATGGGGGAATGGGAGGTGGAGGGATGGGGGAATGGAAGGGGGAGGCATGGAGGAATGGTAGATGGAGGGGGGGGGGGGGAATGGAAAGTGGAGGGGTGGTGGGGGAATGGAAAGTGGAGGGGTGGGGGGGGAATGGAAAGTGGAGGGGTGGGGGAATGGAAAGTGGAGGGGTGGGGGAATGGAAGGTAGAGGGGTGGGGGAATGGAAGGTAGAGGGGTGGGGGAATGGAAGGTGGAGGGGTGAGGGAATGGAAAGTGGAGGGGTGGGGGAATGGAAAGTGGAGGGGTGGGGGAATGGAAAGTGGAGGGGTGGGGGAATGGAAAGTGGAGGGGTGGGGGAATAGAAGGTGGAGAGGTGGGGGAATAGAAGGTGGAGGGGTGGAGGAATAGAAGGTGGAGGTGTGGGGGAATGGAAAGTGGAGGGGTGGGGGAATAGAAGGTGGAGGGGTGGGGGAATGGAAAGTGGAGGGTGGGGGAATGGAATGGAGGAGGTGCCTTCATTACAGTATAAACTCAACTTTGACCAGGAAAACACCTTAAGGGGGATGGTTCGCTTTTTGGGCGATTTTTGCATGTGTTCATTATTTTTCTAGTTTCCTCCCTAGACCTCCATCAAATTAAAAAAGAAAACATTCGTTAGATCTCCCTTCTAGATTAATTTGTACATTTTTCGTTAGACAAATTTCCCGGCCGAAGGCCGTTTCTTCCAACATTACAGGCTCACTATCGTTCGCCAGGGAAAATATCGACACCTAAATAGCACGAAAGGTCTAAATATTGCCGAAGAAATTGGGCGAAAGGTCTTAAAATCGACTAACTAATTGGGCAAACACCTTAACATCTGAAAACTAATGGGGCTAAACATGAGGGAGAAAACCAGAAAACCGGCCCATGTCCCCTTAAAACCAATCAAAAGACTGATGGAAAAAAAATGTTTTTACAAAAAACATATACATGACCTAAAATACGTATTGACCGATTAGAGCGTGAAGGGCAAGGCTAGGTGGGGGGGGGGGGGGGTGAGGGGGGGGGGGGGGAGGAGGGGAGAGGGGTGATGGACGGGAGGGAAGGAGGGAGGGGGATGGGAAGGAGGTGAAGAGAAGAAGGGGGATGGGAGGGAAGGAGGGAGATGGGAGGGAAGGAGAGGAAGGGAAGGAGAGGCGAAGGGGGAAGGGAAGGAGAGGAGACGAGGGGGGGTGGGGGCAACAACGATGGTGCCTCGTTTGCTAGTTTGGATGAACCATAATGAGTTAATGTCTCCTCCTATATTCACCGCACCTCACTAACACAATATAAACACGACACATAAATTCTGTTAACACCTAAACGTCGTAGAGGTCAACATTCCCGAAATTACTAGTTGTTGGAAGACATACGGACGACACGGCATTCAGGAACCAGCTCGTTCAGTCATACGTCCCCTATTCTTTATATTAAACCAATATTCTACACGTATAACTACCATAACATTAATACAATTTCAGTACACACCTATAATGTCAATATAAACACGAATCATTGCCTATACACACCTTAAATACGGTAACATGTGAAGAGCCAACATCGATACGTCCGTCTGCTTCTACTTCAATGTTCGCACTGATGAATGACGTCACACCCAAGCCCCCTCTCTCCCACAATCATAGAGTCCTGTTTATATTGTAGGATAGTAAATTAAGGGGAGGCAGACCGTTTTTCTGAACCCCCTTCTCCCTAATGTTTAGCCCCACTAGTTTTGAGATTATAAGACGTCCTGCCCATTTGTTTGGCGATTTTAACACCTTTCGCCCAATTTTGTTGTCAATTTTAAGACCTTTCGTGCCATTTAGGTGTCGATTATTTCCTGGCAAGCGATAGCGAGTCTGCAATTTTAGAAGGAACCGGCCTTTGGCCGGGACATTTTTCTACCAAAAAATGTACAAATTTATCTTGAAGGGGGGTCTAGGGGGTGTTTGTCTAAGCTTGATGGAGGTCTAGGGAGGAAACTAAAAAAATATATGAATAAATTAATTAATAGACCAAACAAACGGTCAGTCTGCCCATAATTACCTTCCGCATTACCTTGAGGCTTTGGATTATCTAGGCACATAGTTTGTTTTATCTTAGGTATTAGGAAGTCGTTGGGAGCTGCATATATGGTTTATGATGCGGGGATATTTGGTATTAGTCGTTGGGTGCTGCATATATGGTTTATGATGCGGGGATATTTGGTATTAGTCGTTGGGTGCTGCATATATGGTTTATGATGCGGGGATATTTGGTATTAGTCGTTGGGAGCTGCATATATGGTTTATGATGCGGGGATATTTGGTATTAGTCGTTGGGAGCTGCATATGGTTTATGATGCGGGGATATTTGGTATTAGTCGTTGGGTGCTGCATATATGGTTTATGATGCGGGGATATTTGGTATTAGTCGTTGGGTGCTGCATATATGGTTTATGATGCGGGGATTGGTATTAGTCGTTGGGAGCTGCATATATGGTTTATGATGCGGGGATATTTGGTATTAGTCGTTGGGAGCTGCATATATGGTTTATGATGCGGGGATATTTGGTATTAGTCGTTGGGTGCTGCATATATGGTTTATGATGCGGGGATATTTGGTATTAGTCGTTGGGAGCTGCATATATCGTTTATGATGCGGGGATATTTGGTATTAGTCGTTGGGAGCTGCATATATGGTTTATGATGCGGGGATATTTGGTATTAGTCGTTGGGTGCTGCATATATGGTTTATGATGCGGGGATATTGGTATTAGTCGTTGGGTGCTGCATATATGGTTTATGATGCGGGGATATTTGGTATTAGTCGTTGGGTGCTGCATATATGGTTTATGATGTGGGGATATTTGGTATTAGTCATTGGGTGCTGCATATATGGTTTATGATGCGGGGATATTTGGTATTAGTCGTTGGGAGCTGCATATATGGTTTATGATGCGGGGATATTTGGTATTTATACATAAGAACATAATTATAATAACATAAGAAAATGGGAGTCTGCAGAAAGCCGATTGGCCAACGCAAGGCAGATCCCTGTCACACCCAACCCTGATTATAAGGCCTAATTATAAGCCCAGCTCACTAACACCATTAGGACTGACCTCACCAACACGGTCATAGGTCAGAAAACGGGGGTCTGTAGAGCGCTGATTGGCCCACACCTGGCAGATCCCCCTCACACACCAACCCATCTCGTCCATATGCCTATCTAATTTTATCTTAAAGCTCCCTATCGTTCTTGATCCCACTATAGTACTTGGTAGCCTATTCCACCTATCTACAACTCTGTTACCAAACCAATATTTGCCTATATCTTTTCTGAAACGAAATTGATCTAATTTAAAACCATTTGTTCGAGTTCTTTCGCTATCACTGAGCTTTAGTACATGTTTCATGTCCCCTTTATTAATCCCACTAACCCACTTGAACACCTCTATCATATCCCCTCTAACTCTGCGTCTCTCTAACGAATGTAAGCCTAATTTCTTCAACCTTTCTTCATACGGAATATTATGGATAATGTTTGTCATTCTACGTTTTACTCTCTCCAATGAATCTATGTCCATTCTGTAATAAGGACACCAAAATTGAACAGCATAATCCATATGGGGTCTCACTAATGACAAGTAAAGTTTTAAGATGACATCAGGAGTTCTGTTACTCACTCCTAGAGATGAGCCCGAGAATCCTGTTTGTTTTGTTACGAACGCTTTTACACTGTTTTCTAGGCTTCAAATCATTCTAACAAACACACTTTTTTTTATTTTTTTTTTTATTCCAACTTTCCCTCTCGGGCATAGGCTGAGAGCCTTTACATTCCACCGCTCAACACGGTGAAGCCCGTGAGGTCTCGTTCCAGTCTGGGGAGTGAGACAAGTGAAGCATCCATTCATGGCTCGAAGCAGCTACATCTCTGAAGCCGCTGATTGCTTCGTTCAAGCGCTTCACTGTCTCACCCTCCAGACTCAGACCCTCACTCTCAGAACGCCACCTATTGAGCAGTGAACTCACTAGGCATTGTCCCCCTGTAGAATATTTTGAATATGGGAATATTCATACAGTGCTATTTAATCAGGGAACAATGAGGGTATTTTTTTGGCATTTCGGTGGGCTTTGTGGTAATGCACTGATACTAGGTACAGCACAAATTCAATCCCAATAATATCTTCCCATTGACATATCGGGATTTGAACCCGGGTCCATTGGATTACCAATCCAGTGGCAAGACCACTCCACCACACCTCCCCTAAGATCTTTCTCACAGTCTGAGTTTTCTAATTCCATATTAGCTAGTTTATATTTAACATTTGTATGCATCTTCCCTATCTTTAATACCTTGCATTTGTCAATTTTAAACTTCATCTGCCAATTTGCTGACCATTCGTGTAAGGTATCTAGATCCCCTTGGAGGCACTCTATATTGCTATCTGAATCAATTTTTCTCCCCATTTTGGTATTGTCTGCAAATTTACTTATCCTACTAGTTATACCTAAATTAAGGTAATTTATGTATGTAACAAACAAAAGAGGACCCAATACAGATCCCTGGGGGACACCACTTTTGACTGCTCCCCATTCTGAATTAGTGCCATTTATGCTATATCTGTTATATCTGTTATAGAAATCGCCACCTGTAAGTGGCACCGATTAGCGTGTCGCCATCGGTAATTTGTGTAGGGTTTTTTCCCCTAGATAGGCTGCCCGCCAAGGCTATTATATCGAGTCCCATCCACCCGGAAACACCCCTTTCAGATACCAGGAGGACAGCTATCACCAGAGACACCCCTATTACAGGGGGTGACTCTCTTCTTCCGACCAATTAACCATGACCTAATCCATCCCAACAACGACCCACCTATTCCATGCGCTTCAACCTTTCTCATCAATCTCTCATGAGGGACTCTGTCGAAAGCTTTACTGAAATATAAATATATTATATCATATGACTTGTCATTGTCTACTGCTTCATATACCTCTGAGAAAAAGCTAAGCAAATTAGTAAGGCAAGAACGTCCCTGAGTGAATCCATGCTGAGAAGAATTGATAAAATTAAATGTTTCTAAGTGGTTTCTAATGTTTCTAGCAACAATTGACTCTAGCAACTTTCCTATAATTGATGTGAGACTAATGGGACGGTAATTAGCTGCTATTGATTTATCACCTTTTTTGAAGATCGGAACTACATTTGCTAGCTTCCAAGCTTTGGGAACTAAGCCTGTTTCTAATGACGTGTTAAATAGAAATGTTAATGGGTAACTTAACTCATCTTTGCATTCTTTTAATACTCTAGCATATACCTCATCAGGACCAGGCGATTTCTGAGGTTTCAGTCTGTCAATTTCCTTAAGCACATCATTTCTACTTATAGTAACCGTACTTAACCTATGTTCTATACTATCGCTATATACCTTACGGACTTCTGGAATCTGTGCCAAATTTTCATTAGTGAAAACAGAAAGAAATTGACTATTTAATGTACTGAAAATGTCTAAATAATTTTCTGTCATTTCTCCTATCGAAGTTTTAAGGGGGCCTATTACATCTCTAACTTTAGCTTTATATAGTTGGTAAAAAGCTTTAGGGTTATTTTTTGAGTCATTTGCTATCCTGATTTCATAATTTCTTTTTGCTTTCCTAATTTCCTTGTTGACCTGTCTTGATAGAGTCTGATAGTAAATAAGTAGGAGATTTTTGCCTTTCTTAATTTTTCTATATATTCCTTTCTATTTTCCTAGAATATATATTAGTTTATTATTCATCGATTTTGGTTGGTTCTGTGTTGATCTAAATTTTCTTTTGGGGATATATTTATTTTGAGCATTGAATACTGAATTAATAAAATTATCATATGTATCTAC
The DNA here is from genome assembly GCA_032716605.1 of Paralithodes platypus. Classification (NCBI taxonomy): domain Eukaryota; kingdom Metazoa; phylum Arthropoda; class Malacostraca; order Decapoda; family Lithodidae; genus Paralithodes; species Paralithodes platypus. The sequence goes on along the minus strand of CM064560.1, from coordinate 10,597,777 downwards.
CAAGTTTGACATCTCTTCTTGACTTAAGCTGACAGATACCCGAGAAGGGGTACACTCATTTGAACACGTGGATGACTTAAATGTTTGACCATAGGGTCCGCTAATAGAATTTTTCTTAGCCCACCATAATTGGCTTTTCTAAAGTCAGGTATTAATGTTGTATTCTCTCTGGTATTACCTTTCCATTGTATATTAAAATAAACAGAATTTTGGTCGCTATTTCCTAGGTGGTCCCCAATGTCTACATTATTTATCATATATTCATTGTTACTGAAAACTAAATCGATAATATTATTACCTCTAGTCGGCGTATCTATGAATTGAAATAAAAAAACTATCATGTACTACCTCAATAAACTATCATGTACTACCTCAAAAAACTATCATGTACTACCTCAATAAACTCTTCTGAATCAGAGTCACCTATTTGATATGCTGCAAGTCTATATTCGGAAAATTAAAATCCCCCATAATGCACACTTTGCTAAACCTTGATGCTATTTTAATTTCCTCCCATATTGACGTTCCGTCATTTCTACTCATATTTGACGGTCTATACATAACTCCAATAACTATGGTCTCACTACCTTTGTTAACCTCTACCCAAACACTTTCATTATCATTATTTAGTCTAATACCTGTTTTAATCCAGCTTGTTAATGTACTCCTGACAAACACTGCTATACAGCCGCCCCTCCTACTTGCTCGGTCATATTTAAACAAACTATATCCCGGTATATCAAATTCTGCTACAAAAATACCTGGATTCTGTATTAATCCACGTTTCAGTTAGCGCTATAATGTCTATATTTTCTTTGCTAACAAGTGCTATAAGTTCGTTAATTGTGTTACATAAACTTCTACAATTTGTATAATATACCCTCAACCTATTACTTTTATTTGCAACTAATTTTCTATTGTTTTTATCTAACTTATTATTTCCTGTTGAACTACTAGACCTAGACGGAAATTCTACTCTATCACTATTCTCATCTTTACTATCAGTTACATGTGTTGCGTTATCGCTATTACTATTACACATCACTATATCTGCACTATCTTGACTGATTATTTCTATTGTACTCTCTGGTTTCTTTAACAAAACCCCGCAACAATCCTATCTAGTGATCTAGCTATACGAAACATTGGCATCGATATCAACCCCCACTATAAAACATGAAGTAAAGTTTCCGTGAGAATCAAATTCGAGTCAAATGGTAGGTACAGGTCAGTACACTCTTAAGATAATTAGTTAGTTAAAATAGTACTTCAGAGGCTATCAACCCTATTGGATTATTAAGCCAGCAAACTGTAAATCAAGAATATTGCAGGACAGGAGCCTCTTTTCGAGAACTGCAGTCCCTTTTTTTTTTTTTTTTTTTTTTTTTTAAGAGACAATGAATGGAGGAAGGAAAAACACAGATAAAACAAAAAGGTCCATGTGCCTAAAGGCATCCTCCATTCATAAAATGTTTGTAACAACTGGATTTAAACATTTGTTGATTGTAAGTTTGTGGAAAGCAATTCGAGGGAAGTGAATTCCAAAGAGTAGTAGCTCTGGGGATAAATGAATTCTGATAAGCAGAAGTTCTGCATTGTGGAGGAGAAAGTGTAAATTCATGGGCGCTCTCAGCTGCCCTAGTTCTACGGGGAAAGATGTGGAGAGGCGGCACAATTGAAGCAAGTTCCTCGGAACAATTGCTGTGAAAATATCTGTAGAATAATGCAAGGGATGCAACGTTTCTTCGTATGGCTAATGTAGGAAGGTCCTGTGTGATTGCAGGGTTATTGATTAATCTAATAGCTTTATTTTGAATTTTGTCCAACTGCCTCAATGCAACCACTCCACTTCCACCCCACAGAGGTGAACAGTAATCCATCTGAGAGCGCACATGACTTTTATATATTACGGCCAACTGCTCGTCAGTGAAGAATTCTCGAACTCTGTACAGGAGTCCCAGTTTTTTAGAGGCATTCTTAGCAATGCTTCTAACATAATGTGTCCAGCTCAAGTTAGTAGTTAATGTTACACCGAGAATGTCAATACTAGGGGAAGTGGGAATATTTACATCATTAAAAAATATATGGGAGTCAGTGAGATTCTGTCGGTTAGAAAATTGAATGTACTTGGTTTTCTGTGCATTAAAGGAAACTAGATTCTCTTGTCCCCATTCATTAATTCTAGAAAGGTCCTGGTTCAGAGAAATTGCAGTGTTTATTTTTGAATTTATAAGATCGGGTTGGGTGAAAGAATTGGTAAATGTGAAGGAACTGTGGAGTGTTGAGTCATCTGCGTAGGAATGTATTGGATTATGAGTGGTAGATATGAGATCATTGATATGAATGAGGAACAGAGTTGGGGCCAAAACTGATCCCTGGGGAACACCAGCATTTATTGAGTGAAATTGAGAATAAAGGCCATCTACCATTACACGTATTTTTCTGTTATGAAGATAAGAAGAAATTAGTGGAAACTAATGATGCAAGGCCGTAGTGTGACATCTTCGACAATAAGGATTGATGCCAGACTCTATCAAATGCCTTTGATATATCCAGTGCTATTGTATGTGTTTCACCATGTTGGTCTGTAGCTTGGTTGATTTGATGCGTAAGAAGGCAAAGAATGTCTGCAGTTGATCGACATCGTCTAAAACCATATTGCCTATCACTGATTAATTTATTATTCTCCAGATGCTTAATTATGTGATTATTTAATATAATTTCAAAAACTTTGCCAAGAGTGGAAGTTATAGCTATTGGTCTGTAGTTTGATGGATCTGAAGAGGCACCTTTTTTAGGAACTGGATGGATGTTTGCTTCTTTCCAGGGTACTGGGAAGCATGAGGTATGAGTACACAGACGGAAAAATTTTGCCAATACAGGAGCGAGCACCAAGGAGCAATTCTTAAGTACTATTGGAGGAATTTCATCTGGACCAGGAGCCTTATCTACTGAGAGATTCTGCAAAATAGTTTTGACATGTCTGGTGTGGATCTTAAGTGAGGGAATTTCAGGTGAATTAAAATTAAGTACAGGGACATCTTGATTTATGTCATCTAAGGTTGAGTTGGTGGAGAAAATATCTGCAAGAAGGTTAGCTTTACCTCGTGGGTCACTTACAAGATTGCCAGTCGGAGATTTTAATGGTGGAATGGATGAAGCAGTAGTGAAGTTGGATTTGAATGAGTTAAGAGTAGACCAAAATATTTTGTTATCATTTGGATTATTTAGAAGTTTATTTGCCTGCTTATGGAGAAAGTTTGATTTAGTTAGGTTAATACAGTTTTGGCATGATTTCTGATGTTTCTAAAGTAATTAAAGGCTTCATGTGTTTTTGATCTTGTGTATGCATTGTAGGCTATTGCTTTTTGTTCAGTTACTCTAGCACAATTATGGTCAAACCATTTAGGTGAATTAGATCTTTTACTGTACTTTTGATGAGGAATAAAAGTTTCCATTCCAATTTTTACAAAATCTTGTATGTGGCTCAAGGTGGAGTGTGCATCATTAGAAAAGAAAGAGGTCCAGGGAATATCAATAAAGAAACCTTGAAGACCCTCCCAGTCTGCCCTATCGTAATGCCATTTAGTCACCAAAACAGGTTCAGAGTGGGAAGGTGTGGTAGGTGATAGACAGGTGGCCTGTATCAGACAGTGATCAGAAGATCCAAGTGGGGACCTCACTGTAACATCATAATTTTCTGAATTGGTTGTTAAAAATAAGTCGAGTAGGTGGGAATTATGATTAGGATTATCTGGTACACGGGTGGGTTGGTTGACTAGTTGAATGAGATTAAATGAGTCTGCAAATAGCTCACATTCAAGACCAGCATCATCAGTCCTGGCTGAATGAGTGAGCCATTCAACATTATGGACATTAAAATCACCCAACACAGTGATTTCAGAAGAAGCATTTAAGTTGAGGACACTGAGTTGTGAGGACAGAGAATCAAAAAGACTTTGCTCTGGAGGAGTATTTGGGGAACGGTAGATGCAACATATGTATTTAAATTTACCAGCAGAAATTAATTTGTATATAGAATAATCAAAATAGGGACAATTGAAACTAGTAACCTCCTCCAGGGCAATTTCAGATTTTGCGAAGCAACATACACCACCTTTAGGTCTGAAATTTTGGAGCAGTTGATAACCTGGAAAATTAAATCTAGATGTGTCAGATGTGGATGTTACTTGAGTCTCTGTCAAAAAAAGGAGAGTAGGGGATTCTGCTTGAAGAAATTGGTGTACAGAATTGATGTTAGAGTGAAGTCCCCTTATATTACTAAAGAAATAGCTGTACTGACAAGCAGCTTTGGGACGTTGCAATGCTCTTGACACAGTCGCATGATGACGACCGGGAGGGCCCTGTGTCAATAACCCAACCCTGCCGGGGGTGGATATCCGAGGGACCACCAGGTTTGCTCTTAACAATTGTACTGCCATATTTAAGGTAAGTGTATGGTGTTACATGTATGGTATGTAGTGGGAAGAGTAGTATTTTATGGATAGAGGATAGCGATGTAGGGCAATGTCGTGAAGTTGGATGTGTATGTTATATAAAGAGGGTTTTCCTGATACCCCTGATGTGTGAGGCAGAAAGATATGTATCCAGCTACCAAGGCCTGGGAGAGAAAATGGAATTCAGGCTATTCCCTGAGTCTCCCGAAACCTTGGCGGTAGTACTTCCCTGGGCGGGGCTGCCTACCCCTACTACCCTTGTCTTAAGATATAAATCATGTCCCAATATAAGACCTTAAAGGTGGGGGCTCATGGGTTGAGATAAACATGGAATGATAATCGCCAAGCTGTACATAATTATCTTGCAAAATGCAATGGCACTGAAATAATTATTAACAATGGTATAAAGGAGTTTGTGGATCGTCTATACCGGGCCTGTGACGTCATAGTGATGTCACACCAGTATCCTTATCCTAGACTGGATGGTGGACTCACACTCTTGTGACGTCACAGGCCCGATATAGACGATCCACAAAATCCTTTATACCATTGTTAATAATTATTTCAGTGCCATTGCATTTTGCAAGATAATTATGTACAGCTTGGCGATTATCATTCCATGTTTATCTCAACCCATGAGCCCCAACCTTTAAACAGCAAAACCAACTTCCGAAATGTAAAGGTTACGTAAAAACTAACGAGATGATTCGATTAAATTCGGGAGAGCTACGAAAATAAGCCCACGATTTATATCCTCGAGTGAACAGCTGAGGACAAAATAAACATGGTGTACCTTCAATAGCAATAGGTCGCCGACAATGATACTTATGTAATGTAATTATAGATCTGAATGCTTGTGTACTTGCTTTATGTGGGCGAACTTAACCATTAGGCTACCATAGTGCAGATAATAATAATACATATAGTCAAAATATGAATAACTACATTAACAACCTACCCGTAAACCTCCCCGTAAATCTCTACTTTGTTCAAGGCTCATACCAACAAGGATAGAACACGTCTCTGTTCATACGTCAAGGCTTTTAACCCTTTACCAGGACGGTCTTCAGTACCGTAATGCTTGTATATCAATCCAAACCTATTAACCCTTTCAGTTCACGGGGACGCATATTTTCCTTTGATTTTGGCAATGTTAGACGATTTTATACAGAACAGGAAGGCACTGTGGGAGTCAAAAGGTTAAGCGAGATCCCTTTACATTTCTCATTCCCAAAGATCCTTCCTAAGTTCCGTGAAAACGTCTAACAATAGACAAAATATAATTAAATAATGCATCCTAATATACTGAAAGCGTAGCCTAAGTAATAAACGAATGTTCCTATAAAAATGAAATAAAAATACATTGTAGAAAATCATCTCCACTTTTTCCATCGCACCTCCCTCTCATACACTGATCTTTGGTCGAAGGAGAGATATTTTTGTCATAAAATAAGAATCATAAATTATGAGAAGACATTACAACGTGTACAGGAAAATAATGATAACCAAAGACCTGTGTACCAGAATGAAGCTAATTAGTTTACACAGTCATTATTATATATTTTAAGGAGACCCTCTACGTAATCGTTAGTTAGTACCCTTGGGGCAAGGTAATCAAGAGCCAAATGATCACCTAGGGTCAGCCTTCCTAGGATGAGTTTTTCGGCGTAGGACGGAAGGCCACACATAACTACCCGTTTTGTGGTACACGGGAAGACGACCACTAGCCAGACCAACACAGTGGCGGTGGTAACCAATAAACCAACCATCATGTAGCAAAGAACGATCAACAATCGTTCATAAACAGGATTGACCATGTTATAGCAGCTATACACAATGGATGCTTCACCGATGATATGATCTGATGGCGTTAGTTGACACTTTGTGAACGGAGGGAAAGCTACCGTCACAGGGTCCAGCAGGGTATCATAATCCCTCAGTGAGCTAAAGTCATTAAGTACGAGACTCAGCAATGAACCGTTTGAAACATAATAAATAAACCCCAAAGATACCAGGCTGACCATCAACAACAGCATGTGCAGAAATATGCACTTGCAATATAGTGCCTTAAAAGTACCGAGGTTGTCTTTTAGAGTCTCACCAAAGAGCTCATTATGTTTTCTATTTTTTCCATAATAATTTTCCAATTCTTTTGGTGACAACCTTTTGTCATTTAAAAATTGTTCAAGGATAAAAAGAACAACAAAAAATACACCACTAGTTATCATTATCAGTTGGAATTGAGAGTAAGCATGTGATATACGCTTATTTTCGTCCGTCCTGCTGTAGCCCGAAGAATATTGCTTTTGAGCACAAATAGCTTCATGTTCCTTAGGAATAGGCTCCCCTCGGCTTTGGTCCATGCAAACCAAGCCGTTGGTCCCAGAGAAGAAGCAATTGATAGCAGCGATGCTAACTACCGTAAATATTATTATTAATTTACCCAAAAGTAGGGCCATTGACCCGAAGGGCGATGTGCCCTTGACAAACTCGTTAACTTTGCATACAAACATTGTTATCGTATATGTGTTATTATAAAAGTACTTTAAAAGGTAAATTAATGATTATGACAACCACTAAACGATCGTATCAAGATATAAATACCTTATTACAAGCACTGAACGGCTATCAGGATATACACAGCTTATCACAATCACCGAACGAGTATCACTAACAACACCAATAGTCCTACACAGTCACTGTAACGAAATGTGAATCTAAAATATCTACATCAAAGCCCAACCGTTTGAATTATTTGTTTACCTTTAAAAAGTAAAATATTTATCTTAATTATTTATATTATAGTATTTTGTATGTATTTGTGTGTTTTATCGGCTTTAGTTCGGTAAAATAAAAATAAATAAGCTTCTTCATTTACTTTTTAATATAATTGTTAGCCATAAAATAAGTTTTCTTTTATTGTTTTAAGTAAGAAAATGGATATTAAGCCACTAACTATTTCATTTTTATGTTATTTGAAATTATAAATTCATGATTGTCAATTTTCAATATTATTTCATCTGTGTTATTACTCATAATGTTCAGACTAAACTATCATAGTACACTTATATAGCCTATATATATAATACATATATATTGTGGGAGAAAATGTGTAGCCTACATTTTAACCCTTTCAAGATCCAATACATATTTCTTTTTCTGTTTTCTGGTAATTATTAGACGATTTTGTTCAGATTAGGAAGGGTATATGGAAGTCAGAGGGTTGTTTGAGATAGTCTTTACCCTTTAAATACCCACAGATCCTTCCTAAGCTGCATAAAATCGTCTAAAACGTGCTAAAACGCGTCAGAGCTTCAAAGGGATAATATTCAAATTAAATGTCTTGTTTCTATCTTTTGAATAACCTAAAAGACATATCTAAGGTGAGACTTTTGTATATATTGGTTTATTTATTTATTATTATTGAGTTTTCAGGGAGACCTCCTTCAAACTCTAACCCCTTCTGTACCGGCGACGTATTTTTGGCTTTTGTGTGCTTTTGCTTACTTTTGAGTCTAACTATAAGCTACTCCGTTTCTTTTCAGCTGACGATAAATTGAATCCCTTAGCAGCTAACTTTTAGATACTTAGTGAAATATTATGGAACTACTGTCTCTGCATCATATTAAGACCACATTTATATAAGTAGCACCATATTTCACTACAAAATCTTGAAAATAACTGACAAATCTTGATGGGATCTTTGCAATTTACCGTCAGTTGAAATGAATCAGAGTATAGTCGTCCAAAAGCCCTTCAGCTATTGTTTGGGTAGTTTTGGGTATATTTATTGGTCAGATATTTGTGACGATCGTATTTAGTCTCCTTCTGTACCGGCGCCGTCCTCTTAACTTTATTCTGGCTACTATTAGACGATTCTATTCTATTAAAACGGGCCTCAAGCAATTAACAGGCTTCGAACTAAATCACTTAACCATTTTTAGTACCACAGATCCTTCTTAAACTGTACAAAATCGTCTAAGTATAGCCAGAAGAAAGACGTCACCGGTAAAGAAGGGGTACATATTTCGTAGGTAAAAAATGTGGCTAGGGTTTCTGTATATACCGAAAAATGTACAAATTAATTTAGCAGGGGAATCTAATGGAAGTTGTTTTAAGTTTGATGGAGGTCTAGGGAGGGGGGACAAAATGAAATTATCGACCAACAAATAATCCCTTCCCCCTTAAGCCGGTTTAGCCCTCATTTTCCTTGAGTTTCAAAGCCCTCCCCCCACGTTATTTTAATGCCTGGGAAAATCGGGCTATATTATACTGTATTATAGGATTTTACCATAATATTCAAGTAAAAAAAATATAATAAATCGTAAAATTTTTAGGTTCTGAAAAAGAAAACAAACTTAATCGTGGTAAACTTGTCTTTACATTACCCTGTTTTTGTTTCCATATCCCAATTCAATATTCTTCCACAATATCGTTACTTTTATTTATAGTTGGAGTAACTATAACAAGTAATTTAAAAACTGCCCAACAAGTCGCTGAAGTTGTTAACAGCGCAAATAAAATTATTGACTTAATTGGGAGAACTTTTGAATATAGCCTATATCCGAAAACGTTATACGCACTTTATATAATTCATTGGTTCGTCCGCATTTGGAATATTGTGTCCAGTTTTGGTCGCCATACTATATAAAGGACATTAATAAACTAGAGAAAGTGCAACGGAGAGTAACTAAAATGATTCCCCGACATAGAAACAAACCGCATGAGAAACAACTAAAAGAGTTAAACCTATTTACCTTGACAAACCGCAGAATAAGAGGGTAAAGTCCAAGTCAAGTCTGTATAATTATCAAAAGCCATGACAACATGGATGCAAGTAAGTACTTCACCCTAGATAACTCAAATTATACAAAAAATAATGGTTACAAAATTGTCGGAAAGGCGTTTCATTCACACGAAGCGAAGCACTTCTTTTGCAACAGAGTGGTCAACTTATGGAATAAATTACCAAGAAATGTTGTAGAGTGCCATTCAGTCCAAATATTCAAATATCGCCTTGACAAATATCTTGCCATGAACCCACGACTAACTGCGTTTGTGCTTGAGTAATGTAACCGCTTTATTGTAATATCGTACATAGTAGAGATGGAACGAATATCAATTTTCACTATTTGCGAATACGAATACGAATACGAATTTTTGTTGGTAAAATTCGCGAATACGAATAGCGAATAGCGAATATTTCAATCTTTCTTGAAGGATGAAATTGTCATCCTTCAAGAACTTGTAATTATTTTTATATCACCAACAAACGTTAATTAAATTACTATGCAATTAATTACCGGAAGCCAATGACGATGTGAATGTGTAAAGCTGCGTGTTTCGTTACTACCACTGATTAGCCATTGAGCTTTTGGCAGAAAATGCCAAAAATGATCAGTGATATCCGAGACATGTTTACATACAGTAATCTCATCGTCCAGCAAATTACTGTTTCATAATCATCAGCCAACTTAAAATAGCCCTGTATAATATTTAATTATCACTAGAACAATACACTATATCATGTAGGAAGTCTTCTGGAGAAATAGGGCAACTATATTAAACAATCAATGATAAACTAAAGCACAAATGGATGCTAGAATAGCATTGACAAATTGCTAGATAGTCACCAGACACTAAAAACTTGTATGTCACTAGAAAACATATGTTGAAGTATCTAGAATAATCTTTAACAATCGAAAAATCTCTACAATTCTTTAAAATAGGGAACATAACTTGAATATCGCTAGAATTCATCACATCTTGATGACGCTAGATGGAAGTGATTCGCTGGATCTAGCGGTAGCCGGTACATTGGCAACATTGTACCATGACCATTTATTCCGTTATAATGAACAAGGTCAGATTTCGGAACTATTACAATTATTTCAAAGTTCAGAGATCATCAGATTGGTTTGGAAGTCGATGTACACAATTTCAGTTCCATTAGTTTAAAAAACATTCACATACTATGGTACTTAGAGGGTTTAATAAAGAAGCATGCCTTTCCCAGACATCGTACAAGCGAACGCACGCTTTAAAATGTAATATTTTAAATTGTTGTATATCTTCTATTGGTTTCGTGAAACTATTCGCATGTTTGCAAATAGTTATGAATGGAAATGCGAATACGAATACGAATATTGAAAAAACATAGCGAATATTCGCACATACGAATACGAAACGAATATTCGGTCCATCTCTAGTACATAGTACTATATACTGTAATTTAGTTTCCTGACCACAGCCCTTCTGGAGCTAAAGCCCTTCAGTTGATGGCTGTGGCATTTTTTTTTTTTTTTTTTTTTTTATACAAGCAGTCTAGTAAGGACCAGTAGGTATGTTGTGTGACACTCCTGCATAGTAGCCACAGTGCGGGCATGCGCGAGTGTCGGCTGCCCAGCCGTTTAGAAACCGGCTGGCGGCAGCCGGCCGGCCGGCTTTTCCTTAGTATATATCCTACGACAATGTAACTAATGTCTGGGATATTCTTATGTTGTTTCACAGCTTGAAGCTGCCCTTATTCTTAACCAACGCATCTTAGTATATTTTATTCTCGATAGTTGATTGTTTCATTATTATATATAAGATGAAAGTCTAGTGAGAGTGGGAGGAGACGAGCGGGAGAGAGAGACCGGCTGGGGGACGTTGCTTCGCGCGGGCGCGGAGAGACTAGCTTGGGACGAGCCTGATTGTTGCCAATTGATCGCAACGTTAGGCTTAGTTTCGACTCATGCAAGGGGTAGACGATTTTGACCCGGCAACGGTGTTGAGTGTTGCCAAGCATGGGATGTATTTCGCATGCCTAGGGTGGGGTCCAGACAGATTCAAGACTCAGAGCTCACCTCACTGTCGTACCCTTCGGACCCCCTTGATATCTATCCCTCTCAACCCCACTTAGAAACTTTCTCTCTTACTTTGTATACCTTCCTTCCACTACTTCACCAATCTATTTAATTATCCCATCCCCTTGATACACCTTATATCTATTATTGTATTAACGACGAGCTCTCAGATAATTAGATAGGATTTTGGGCCTTATGCAGAGATATAATTGTTAATGAGACCTAGGAAGCTTTTTTGTTGTCTCATATTTGGTGGTTTCATGCTTGCTAGTGGGTTCTTGTGGCAGGTGAGCAGGGGCTAGACCGGAGTTTTTTTTTTTTTGCGATCCTTTAAGTAAAGTCTGCTGGTGCGAGTCCTGTGGACCTGCACGACTTTACTAGGATACCCGTGGGAGTCTGGGGGCATTTTCTTGTCTGTGTGCCTGTGTGTCTAGTGTTGTGTTGTGTGAGGGCCCTTGCCTAGTCCACTCAGCACTGCGCTAGCACGTCTTGCCTTTGTTTTAGGGTCGCCAGGAGAGAGTCAGATACTTGGGATCTGAGTCTCTCAAGAGAACACCCTTTCAATTAGAGTAATTTGGCGCACAGACTTGGGAACGTCCCAAGGCTAGAGCAGGTGGCTCAGCCCGGGTATCCGAAGCCTATATCCTTCCTGCTAGACCTCTGCCACCTGGCAGATTAACAGCTAGGGGTTTATTATTTCTGTATGCTTGTTATTGTGCCACAGTTTACCGTTTTTGTGAGCATTGTGAGTCAGGGTGTGGCTTAGAGACTCTGTCCGAGCAGGCTTGCCTGACTAAGAGTGAGAAGCACACCTGTATGTGGTTATGTTGCGAGTTGCTGCCTTTATTTAATTATACCTATGCCATTATACACTGTATGGCCTATCACTAGTATTTATTCCTGCTTATGAGTTAAGAGTTCTCTACATCCGTAACTTACTTTCTTTGCTAAGCATCAGATCCTACAGTAGCCGCATGCAGTTTAGAAACCTGCATCTTGTTTACCTGTACGATGTTTTGAGGACTGTTTGCTTTCACCTTCTTTCACGCAGGGGTGATTAGTTGTATTAATTAACGTAACGTTAAATGTACTTTCTTCTAGTTTGTTATTATATTGTTTCTGCAATTTAATTCCGTTATCTATCTTTTCCTTGAAGCTTTAAATCAACTTAATTGTGTGATCTTTTATATAGCCTACTTGATTATCAGCAGTCTATAGTGCGTGCACCCTGTAACCGAGTCATAGGATACCTTGTTGTCCAGGCAGGACTCTTGACGGTTTAGGGTGGTTTGTTGCCTGGGTTTATAGATAAGGGTGGGATCTAGCGTTTTCCGTTGTTGCTTGTTGCCGCATAGAAAGAGCCCAGTGTTTATATATGTCAGGACGTAACAGTTGTTGCTTGCCTTCCTTTGTATTCCGTTGTATTTATCCTTCCCTTTTGCCATAGCCACTACACTCCGCCATTAATCTTAAGGATTAGGATTAAAAGCAAGAGTATCAATATTTTTGTAATACAGTACCTGTAGGCCATATATGTATAGGCCACCATATTATCAGTATTTTATAAGAGATGAGATATTGATTTATTTATGTATTCATAAGCTAAATGCATAGTTTATGTGTGTCTCACCAACTGTTCTGTCAAACATAACGGTGTTACACAACAGGCAACCTTTAAGAGACGCCGCCTGTACAACCTTTTATTATTTTTATTAAACTATGATCTTTTTTGTGCGTATTTGTCTTTTAACCTTAGTAATTTATTAGTGGTTATGATGTTCATGATGAATGTCCCCCTCCAGTCTTGAGATATCAGGCGCATCGTCAATGATGAAGGGGCCACTAATAAATTATAGGTGTGAGTCCCGAAGGGTAAAAGGAAAACCTAATATTTAGTAGTGGCCCCGGAATCATTGACGATTTTGGCCCTCCCTTCCATCCCCTTCCCATTCATCTGCTATGTTTTGAAAGTCTTGATATATCAGATTAATGCCCCTTTCCCACATGTGCGACTTCATACGATTTTCGTCGACGAGGATGTAGTCTTGTCAATTCGCAAGGATTCGTGTGCGACGTATATGATTTTTACCGTTACAAACAGATAACAAATTATACTCGGCGAAGATGTCGCCGATGAATGCGACGCAACGCCGCCTTGTGCGACGTTATCGGCGAAGTGAGCGATGTTTCGCCGATGATCTCTGCGAGGAATGTCACATTTTCAAAAATATCTTGCGATAGCAGAATGTTCTGCGACGTCTTCGGCGATTCAAGCTATGACACGAAAGTCTTAATATTGACAACGAAATGGGGTGAAATGTCTTAAAATCGACAAACTAATGGGCCGAACGTCATAAAATATGAAAACTAATGGGGTTAACCATGAGGAAGGAAGGGGACCAGAAAAACGACCCATCTCCCCTTAATTCGGAGATTGGAAATGCTTCGCCGGAGACAATTTCTATCAAATAATGTACAAATTTAGCTTGCTCTCAAAACAAAAAATATATATGTTGGCTCACTACCTCTCACCAGGAAAATATTGAAACCTGGATGGGGGTAAACGTCTTAAAACAGTAGGCTGAATGGGGCCGAACGGATTCAAGGCAAAGAGAGAGGGAGAGAAAGAGAAAAAAAATAAAAAGAAGAGGAGAGAGGGAGAGAAAGAGAAAACAAAAAAAGGCGAGGTGGGCTCATAAGCCGTAACACAAACATTGATCCCACCTCGCCTTTTTTTTTTTCTCTTTCTCTCCCTCTCTCCTCCTTTTTTTTTTCTCTCTTTCTCTCCCTCTCTCTTTGCCTTGTATCCGTTTGCCCCGTCAGCCTACTGTTTTAAGATGTTTACCCCCATCCAGGTTTCAATATATTCCTGGTGAGCGGTAGCGAGCCAACATATATAAACAATTTTGTTGAGAGCAAGCTAAATTTTTACATTTTTCGATAGAAAAATTTCTTCGGCGAAGCCGGATTTCTCCATATAATGCTGGTTCGCTATCGCTTGCCAGGAAGATATCGATACTTGGATGGGGATAAACGTCTTAAAACAGTAGGCTGAACGGGGCCGAACGGATACAAGGCAAAGAGAGAGGGAGAGAAAGAGAAAAAAAAAACGAGGAGAGAGGGAGAGAAAGAGAAGAAGAAAAAAACAGCGAGGTGGGCTCAATGTTTGCGTTACGGCTTACAAATTGAGCCCACCTCGCCTTTTTTAGTTTTCTCTTTCTCTCCCTCTCTCCTCGTTTTTTGTTTGTTTTCTATTTCTCTCCCTCTCTCTTTGCCTTCTATCCGTTCGGCCCCATTCAGCCTACTGTTTTAAGACTTTACCCCCATCCAGGTTTCAATATTTTCCTGGTGAGCGGTAGCGAGCCAACATATATAAACAACAATGTTGAGAGCAAACTAAATTTGTACATTTTTCGATAGAAAAATTTCTCCGGTGAAGCCGGATTTCTCCATATAATGCTGGTTCGCTATCGCTTGCCAGGAAGATATCGATACTTGGATGGGGATAAACATATTAAAACAGTTGGCTGAATGGGGCTGAATGGATACAAACCAGAGAAAGAGAGAAGAGGAGAGAAAGAGAAGAAAAAAAACAGGTGAACCCCCCAAGAGAGGTGCATAGAAAAAAGGGTTGACAGGTTCACTATAGGCTTAATCATTTGTTTTTACCCACCTCACCGAAGGTGCTCTTTGGCATCATCGATGTTTTCAGAACATCTGAGAGCATCGGCGAGCAGAGCATCGGTGAGCATCCGTGCAGCGTTGCAAAGTTTTTTTTGTGCAAAACCCTCTGCGATGTCTCGCCGAGGGCCTCGCAGATCCTTCTGCGATGTTCGACGATGCTTGCGAGGGCTATGAACCCTCGTGAGTCCTCGTCCAAAATTTTGAACAGTCCGAACATTTGCGACGACCCACGAGGGCCCATGCGAGGCATACGATTATTATGCGAGGGTATACGATTTCTTTGCGACATGTCACGAATGTGCCAATTTATGGGTGTCGGCGATGAAAATCGTATGAAGTCGCACATGTGGAAAGGGGCATAAGGGCGAGTGATCGCTTCGATGAGTGAGGCGAAGCGTGCAGAAACAGCAGACGCATGAGAAGCGCAATGCTAAGATCAAGTTTAATCTTTTGATTTTATTATATTTTGCTAGTTTTTTCTAGTAGTGGTACCCACATCATATAGGACGAGTCCGTGAGCGGTTTTCTAGTAGTGGTACCCACATCATATAGGACGAGTCCGTGAGTGGTTTTCTAGTAGTGGTACCCACATCATAAAGGACGAGTCCGTGAGTGGTTTTCTAGTAGTGGTACCCACATCATATAGGACCAGTCCGTGAGTGTTTTTTAAGAGCGTTTCGCTCACGATGTGTAAAATGCCCCAGAACAAGAAGCCCACCACAGAAGCCATGAGCGAACACCACACAGAAACACCCGGAAGGAAGGTCCACAGAACGAAAGGACCAGCTGACCGAGCCAGCCATTTCAGACAGGCCCAAGCCCGCAGGGCTAAGCAGCTCCAGGCCGCACCTATCTACCTTTTCTAAACTGACCATTTTCCACACCTCACGTACACTACCCCTCGTGTCCTACACTCCTAACTACAAAGATGATGAACAGGAATATACATTCATATTAAAAACACCCATGCCCTGTCCCTATGTTGAGCCAATGCCAACACATCAGACAGCCATAATTATATCTATGTATGTTCTTACATCCGAGAAGTAGATGTTATATATCTTAGAAGTTAAAACACCCACGCCTGTCCCTAGACCTTGTATATCATTTCCCATGACGAGTATAGATATATGTAACCCGTGCTCAGTCGCCCCCTTGCATTGTTCCTCTAGTAACTAAGTGTCTCTAATATTAACTGCCACCAGTATTGATACGACATAGCGGCACTGTCCTTGTGTCGTATTGTGCCAAGTACAGATCAACCAGGTTTCATCACCTTATTAGGACGACGACTATAATGTCATCGTTCATCGATGTATGCAATCCTTAGTATAAGTATTAATATTAACATTCCCTAACATCTTGTCTTGCCAGACTAAGCTTCTGAAGACCCATCGCCCCATAAATATATGTATTCAATCCTTAGGTTAAGTATTTTTATCCGCCATTGTGTTCACCTTTTTCCATTTACTTTTCCACAATTGTCATACGTCTTCCCCTTGCCTCCTTCGTATCCACAGTCCACACTACGCCAATTTACTTCGTGTCATACACCTCTTACCCCAACCAGAGATTGTATAAGATAACCTGGTTACCAGTATCTGTCATAAGTACCCCGAAACAATAACTAAGTACCCCTACGAACTGCCGCTGTTGTTGGTATATTTATATTTAACCCTCTCCGACACATGACGCGATTTTGAGCCTATTGGGGATACTTTAAAGCCTTTATTACCATCAGGGGTATTTACAAACCTTTAGTTTAGTTACTTCAAGCTCTGCAGTTGTCTTTGAGTTAGCTGTGGGCAGAAAACTAATTTTGGAGAGGTATTTATAAGAGTGAGAGAACTCTATTTCTTATTGCTAATCTGGCAACCTCTGCGTCATATGAGTCTGAAGGGGTTAATAGAAAACGCAGTTCCCAGGGCCAACTAATAGTATCCATAACCCCTCGGACTGATCACATAACTCTATCTTTTCCAGACTCATATACCACCCCATAGTTGCATTCCCCGGTAGCATTTGGCTAACGTATTCTACTGCCTTTTTCAAACTTCCATATCAAATGCAGCCTAATGCCACCCCCACGCCCAGAGACCTTAGGGTCAAATTCCCATATAGCCCCCTGCACTCCTCCCCTCTCATTATAAGACCCCGCACTTCTCTACTCTTGTCCGACCTAGCCTCTCTCTCATACCTCTTGAAGATCCTTGAATTGTCCGTTGCTAACGCTCTCCAACCTTTTATATATATACTCCTATCCAGCCTACCTTCACTTAGTAGGCCAGAACAACATTAGAACTTTACTAGCCCCTTGCATGCCATCTATTCTCTTACAACCCATTCACAACTCTGCAGCCAATGGTCGTCGGTGCGAGGCTAGCCGCCTCGCCAGTAACTAACTTCTATTACCATACTTCAAGATCAATGTGGCAGAGTTAACAACCCCGTCTCCACCACATCCAGCAAACCCTACAATTAACAACCAGCCGAGTAAAACCAGCTAGCCAAGGCACCTTCGGTTTTGGTATTAAGGACACCCACATCTGTCTCATACACAGAGGGTTATTACGAACACTGGTGATATGGCAAGCCCCTAGCCACAGCCGCCGGACGACTATCACAGAGAGAGGGCGCCCAGCTCCCCCTTTTTGCCCACCCGAGGAGGGAGACCCCCACCCCCACGGAGGTATACCTGGCCCCTGTTTTGACTTCCGAGTCATTGCCAGGTAGCGCAGGAATTCTTCCTATCAATGAACTAACCATGCATGACTACACCTTTACTAACCTCTATTAACTCACAATAAACCATTTACCTTTCTTGCATTGCTCTGATCACTAAATTAGCACCTCAGCTATACTATAGAATGAAGATTGAACAATCTAAGAGACGCTCCTATCACAGCTGTCCCCATCCTCCTCGCAAAGTAGATCCAGTCTCTCTCCCCTAAATACTTCCAGTATAGCCAAAATAGTACCTCTTACTAAGGCTCAGTTATATGAAAATATAAAGGCTTCCTATAGCCATGTGCCACAACAGTAAATACCATCTTACCTAGTCCCCATATCTATTGAGAGCTCAAATAAGTCCATAAGACTCGAGTTCCCTACTGTCTACAGGGTCCAGAACCGAGCCTATAAATCTAGCTCCCGCCCCCAGTCAAATCAGTTGAAAGCTAGACACCAACCAGTGGTCACTACCCTGCAGTTTACCTCTAGCTCTGCCCTTGTGTTGTTCCGGAGTTGAGAGATTCCAGATCCGGCAGACTCCGTGGCAGAGAAGACTGATAGAAGCATCTGTCCATGTACAAGTCCTAACGTGCACCTTATAACCTTCACACAAATTCGTGGGTATATAAGTGTGTAGCCAGCAACGATCGTCAAGATATCCGACTTGAGAACTTCCTACATTTTGGACCATCTGGACGGCCGAGGAACCAGTCGTTAGCCCCGAACATCACCGGAAGCAAGATAACCAGGACCAGATCTACAAATACTATTCAAGATTCATGTTGCTAGTACTAAGTGTTATAGTACTAGCTTGATACTCACTTATTAACTTTCTATAAAGTGGCTAAAACCTTGCCCAGTGTAATTCATATTTAACCATTCCATTTGGGACGTACTAAGCGATCAGTGCTCTTTAATTAACAGGCGACCTTGACTCTCGTAATTACCTTATTCAGATATTAAAACTCTAGTGATATCTAACGTTCGCCCACTGATTTGTGTTCTACGTATTTCTGCCATAAGAATATAAAACTTAGATCAGTACCCCCATGAGGTTACTAGAGATTCCGTGTTCTACAATATACGCGTGTTTAATCCTAACTGTGAGCTGCTACTTGGGCACGCAACCAGCCAGCAAGAGGTCAAATCAGTGACATTGAATTATACAAATATATTGAGGTCTTCCAGTAAAATAAAAACTTGCTAATTAAACCCGTGATCAGAAGAATATACCTGAACGTTGGAAGTGGGAGACTAGGCTCCATCCAGATCCGCTAATGCTAGCAGTTCCCTTCTATTATTTGTTTTGTGCGAGAATTACTATCATTCTATACTCTTTATTTATTTACTTCAATAAACGTGAACTTGTGTCGTGTTACCGTGTGTTTATTTTGTGTTCTCTATTCCTCATACCTTATATTGTGCATGCAGCCTTATATACCCAGTCATTCAGAACTCACATTACCCAAGTTAAACCTGTAGAAAAACAGGGCATAACATTGGCGGCAGCGGTGGTTCTTGATTCGGATAAAAGTTGCATTACATTGCAAGTTTGGAACAGCTAGAACACGAGAACATCATGGCGCAACCTACTCACACTTCCATCCCACATTATGATGAAACAAAGTATGGGATCGAAATATTCATGGACATAGTGAAACCCGTACTTGACATGACTTATACCACGGACGCACACAAAAAATAGCCGTAACATTAGTACACCTGGGAAAAGCCGTTTCCCTGGTTGCCTATCAAATGCACCCTGATCTCACCTGGAACGAATTTCGCACAATAGTGATAGAAGCCATTAAGCCTTCGTTGGGCGCTTTCGTGGCCCACACCCGTATCCTAGACACGAAATTCGAAGGCGATCTAGATGCCACAGTGAGTAAGCTTGCCCAACACATAAAAAATTCTTTCCCCACGTTGACCAGAATCCAACAAGAACAGCAAATTCTGGTCAACCTTGTGTCGATATTGCCCTCAGCAGTAAAAGACCATTTCCGGGTGCACGATTTCGTCGGATACAAAAAAGACCTCATCACGATCCGACGTATTTTGGCCGTGCGCACAGAAGCACCCACCCAAATCGCTGCAATTAAGAGGTTTCCCTCGCACCCGCAGCAAACCAACCACCAAAACCCCAAGAATGCCTACCAAGCCTCATCTTTCAACAACAGACCCACCTACCCTTCCGGCAAGCCCCAACCCAGTAGACCCCGGTTCCAACCGTCCCAGCCACGCAGAATCTTCAACCGGAACAGCAACTACAACACCTACCAAAGTAAAAACCCTACCTTAGTCATTATCAACCCCTATGATTTCCCTGCCTGTAATGCTCAGTGTGCCCTCCACCAAATTCGTGACTCTGCCAAACCTCGCCCCTCTACTCCTCGCATTTCTGTAAATGAAGAGGAGTGGGGACAAGAGGAAGAAATAGCCCCCCATACCATGACCTCAGACGATACCGAGGAAACCCTGGAGGAGGTAGATACCGACCCCCAGGATTTTTAAAGTATCCCCCGCCCACGATGGGCTCGGCGGGGGACGCCATAACTAGTCGCACTGCCCCCATTTATTACATGGCCAAAATCAAGGACATTCCTGTCCGCTTGCTAATCGACACGGGAGCTGCCAAGTCATGTTTGTTCAAATCTTACTATGAAAAACATCCCCGACTATTTGGCCCTTTGTTAAACACCAAAACAGAACTAATCTCAGCTGCTGATACTTACTTAAATCTCCTAGGAGACACTTTACCCCTATCAGTAACCACTCCTGGCCCCCATGCTCGTTGTTATCACACATTTACAGTATTTTCCTCCAACTGTAAACATTATGATGGTTTCCTTGGACTTGACCTCCTTCAAAAACTCCAGGCCCAGATTGACTGCGGCCAAAGGCTGATCTCATTCAAAACAAATTCCAGCCCAAAGCCTCTGACAAACCAATCACGCAGAAACCCATTCCCAAAAAGAAAAAACAACCTCCCCCTCAACAAACCCTGATTCAGGGTTACCAAGTTGCAGCTAGCACTAAGGTGACTCCTAAAACCTCCCCTTGCCCCGAGATCTCTCAAAACCTCACTCAATTCAGTAAAAAAATGCCTCAACAAACGAAAGAAGACAAGTCCAAGCAACTCCCTCTCGGTAATCCCCTCAATTCTCGTAACTCTGTCCAGAATAAATCCTCCCATATTTTCAGGACAGACTCTGATATATGTAACCATAATTCTATCCAATGTTTATGTACACATGTTTCCAGAGAAAATGCCGACCGATGTACCCAACAATGTTTCCCCCATGCCCCCAGAAATGTTAACAACCCCAAATCAATACACCAGTCCTACACCAATAACCCATGTTCTACACCTAACTTTTTCCCCACCAACCCTCCGCAGTCCCCCCAGCAAATCCCGTTTTCTAACTCGCTCACCTCTCACCCCTCTGAACCGCCCGCACGCACCGTTAATCCCCCCCTCACGCGTGCCGACCGAGGGACACAACCATGTTCCCACCATGCCCCAAGAAATGCCCAGCTATTCCACCACTCCTCCAATCCCCCTTGTGACAGTTTTTCGTCAGAAGCTCCCTTCCCCCCCCCCACAAAATTCACACCCCTAGAAAACTTCACAACCCCACACTTGACTCGCCCTCTCATGACAAACATAACCACCAAAACCACATAAACTCCAAACAAACCGTTACTGCCACCGATAACGCTCCCCCCACCAACCCTCCACAGTCCCTCCAACAAATCCCGTTTTCTAACCCCCTCACACCGCGCCCCACTGATCCTCTCACACGCGCCGTTAATCCCCCCCTCACGCGTGACCCCCACCAAAGTGACCTTGCCCCCCTTATAAGTACCAAGCACCTGCTCGCCAGTCAATCCCCCACCATCATTAGCCCAGCGGTAGTTCAGGATAAATGCCAAATTCCCCCCCACCATCAAAAATGGGTGAACCTGCAGCCCATACCCCAAACTCACATGGTATTTTCCCCACTAACACATCCCCCAACCCCCATCGTTGCCTCTTACAACCCGCCATCATTCCCGCTCGTATCAACCACATTCTCGTGGCAAATATCTCAGAGGAACCCCTGACATTACCAAAAGGTCTCATTATAGGAGACCTTGAAACTTTCGATGACCTCCCCATACATTGTAACGACACCCCTACCAGCCTCCAATTGCCCCCTCTTCCTGAGACACTATCTGACCACCAAAAGAACGGCATGTACGACCTACTGCTGGAATTCAGTGACGTCTTTGCCCAACAACCCACCGAAATCGGACAGACGGATGTAGAACAACACATCATTAACACCACAGGCCCCCCCATACGACAACCATCCCGTAGAAAGAACCCCATACAACGTCAGGAAGAGGAACGCCAAGTCCAGGAAATGTTAGAGGATGGTGCACCCCGTCCATTAGCCCCTGGTCTTCCCCTGTTGTCTTAGTCAAAAAGAAAGATGGGACAACCCGTTTTTGCGTCGATTACAGGAGGTTAAATGATAATAACCATTAAAGACGCTACGCCCTTACCCCGAATAGACGATTCCCTTGACTCCCTATACGGATCCAAATGGTTCACTACCCTCGACTTGCAAGCAGGGTATTGGCAAGTGCCTATCAAGGCCGAGGACCAAAAGAAAACAGCATTTTCCACTAGTGGTGGCCATCACTATGAATTTAACGTCCTACCTTTTGGCCTCTGTAACGGACCCGCCACTTTCTCCCGTTTGATGGAAACGGTATTACATTGCCTAACCTGGGAAACCTGCCTAGCCTATCTGGACGATATTATTGTGTACTCTCCAACCTGGGAAGAACACCTCCTCAGGTTGAGACAAGTCCTGCAAAGAATCCGAGCCGCCGGGTTGAAATTAAAACCCTCAAAGTGCGTGATTGCCCGGAAAAAGGTAGATAGGTGCGGCCTGGAGCTGCTTAGCCCTGCGGGCTTGGGCCTGTCTGAAATGGCTGGCTCGGTCAGCTGGTCCTTTCGTTCTGTGGACCTTTCTTCCGGGTGTTTCTGTGTGGTGTTCGGGCTACCTTTAGGATCAACCTTTCCTGATACCTGGCGCGGGGTACGAACCTCTGAAGGGAATTTAACCCTCCTAAAAACCCACAGGTTTTGAGATGCCTTGGGTGGGGTTCGAACCCTGGTTAGTGACGCACCACCATCACCACCAGGCCCGCGCGCTAACCCACTGTACTACCACGGACGTACTAAAAGTATAGCAACCTTAGTCCGATTTTTAAGAACCAGGTGATAGTCTCGTGGTGTTATCACATGATGAGTTTATTGGACTTACCATCTACGACTATTTTACGCTATACCTGACGTCAACTCGGGTAGTACATTATTGTGGTTGCGGGACATTTTCGAGGGCATTACACCACATTCCTTTTTAGTTAGGCTAGTCCCTAGCCTCGTAAGGTCGTAAGGTATCGTAGCCTTTTTACCTTAGCCATCTCAATTCTTGGTATAGGGTTCGCGTGACGGGTGCTCCAGCACGTAGCTACCAGGTCACGTTCCCTTACTGCCACCAATGAAATGCTATCTGCGAACGCAGCCATCGCACCATCAACAACCAGTTACGTACAAGAATGATTGCTCTTAACACCTCAGACTGGCCATCACAACTAAAGATGATACAGTGGGGTATGAACACCTGTCCTCGGGAAGACGGTATTTCCCCTCATGAACGTGTTTACGGTGTACCCCCCCTGTTACTGCCATTCCACCACCACGCTCACCTTCCCTCCACCACCTCCACAATTGACCCATTGCAACATCTGCAAAACACCCTCCATACCGCCCAGATCTGTCAAGACACCAAAACTGATAACATCGATGACAAAAACCCTTTCGCCACCGTAATGGTAGCCAACCTCCCTATCACCAACAAGTTAGGCCCTCGCTATGTCGGGCCCTACACCATCATACAAGTCCCAAACGCCTTTCAAGTCACCATCGACTATCACGGCGTGACTCGCACGCTCCGAACTAGATTCGTCCGAGCGTTTAAACCTCTAAAGCCACAAGACATTACCCCACCCCACACGTCCGACCCTAAATTAAACACCCCTACTCACCCTCTCACTCAGGCTACGAATATTCCCATACAAACCCCTAAGGACCTAAGCCCTCCAGCACCGAACCGACAAATCTTTTCTCAACATACCCCCCAAACTAACCTCCACAAACCCCAAGCCCCCACTATCACACCCTCTTCCACCATGACACCTTCCTTCACTTCTGATAGTCAAGTTCCTCCCCAACTTATCCAAGTACGAAAACCTCCACCCACAACCCCGACCACAACAGAAACCCTCCCGTCTAGCCCTGACATACCTCCACCAGGCACCACAGTGAGAAAACCACCACACCCACCCCAAACCAAGTACACACCCAACCGCACCACACAATCTACCTCAGGAACCTAACGCTACAACTTACGCCCACGACAAAAATCGTTTAAAACCTCCAGAAAACACACCCTACTAACCAAGTTCCGTAGGGCTGCCAGACCACTACCCTCCTCCTCCTCCTCCTCTTCTTCTTCTTCGTCGAATTCTCCCCCACAAAGGGAAAGAAGACGAATAATCACCAGCAAATCACCAACCTCATCAAACAACACACCCCACACACGCCCCTACCCCCAACCCTCCAACTTAAATCTACACTCCTTACCCACCCGTCTAGCCCCCCCCCCACATCCGCCCATTTCCCCTCCACGATCCCCACCACCCCACCCACACACCGACCAACCTCCTCATCTCACCGAACCCCCAACCAACCAACCCCTAAGAAACCCCCCCCCACAAAGTCACCCCCGAGAAAACCCCCACATGTCATTTACCTATAAAACGTGCTTCCCCTCAATATAAAACATCGTCGAGCGACTCAAGTCCCACGACAAACATCTACCTTCCCACCAGGACCGCCAGAGGTAGAATAATCAACAGACCCATCAGATTTAAAGACAGCGATACAAAAATAACACCCCGTTCTGACACTAAGAACGCAAGCCACACAACACACACACACCCTCCTTCCCACACACCTCCTTCACCCACCTTACCTAAACCGATCTTGCGCATTGCCTCACTATATATTCCCAACCTACAACACCGCCCAAGAAAACCAAATAAAACCCAGACTCACATTCCCCCTTCATCCCCAGCTCTGTTGTCACGCGTGAATCCCCTTTCGGTTAGTAACCCATTCACCACACTAAACAGACTTCCTGTCAATCCCACACACCTCACTCCGACCCCCACGGGGGAAAGCTACAAACCATTCATACGAAAGGTTAAAGTAAAAAACCCCACTGGACACTTGGCCCGTGTACCACACCCACACCAAGCCCGGGCAGCCGCCCGCCACAACACAGAGGACACATTCTTACAGGTATACATTGACCTGCAAAAGAAACCTGACCGTCGCTCTTGTGTTTGGTGGAACTTTCTAAATACCCTGAAAATGACCCACCATCACTATGCTTCTTTTTACTTCACCCTTGAGGCTCGAGGACGAGCCTATAATGAAGGAGAGGGAAGTAAAATGCCCCAGAACAAGAAGCCCACCACAGAAGCCACGAGCGAACACCACACAGAAACACCCGGAAGAAAGGTCCACAGAACGAAAGGACCAGCTGACCGAGCCAGCCATTTCAGACAGGCCCAAGCCCGCAGGGCTAAGCAGCTCCAGGCCGCACCTATCTACCTTTTCTAAACTGACCATTTTCCACACCTCACGTACACTACCCCTCGTGTCCTACACTCCTAACTACAAAGATGATGAACAGGAATATACATTCATATTAAAAACACCCATGCCCTGTCCCTATGTTGAGCCAATGCCAACACATCAGACAGCCATAATTATATCTATGTATGTTCTTACATCCGAGAAGTAGATGTTATATATCTTAGAAGTTAAAACACCCACGCCTGTCCCTAGACCTTGTATATCATTTCCCATGACGAGTATAGATATATGTAACCCGTGCTCAGTCGCCCCCTTGCATTGTTCCTCTAGTAACTAAGTGTCTCTAATATTAACTGCCACCAGTATTGATACGACATAGCGGCACTGTCCTTGTGTCGTATTGTGCCAAGTACAGATCAACCAGGTTTCATCACCTTATTAGGACGACGGCTATAATGTCATCGTTCATTGATGTATGCAATCCTTAGTTTAAGTATTAATATTAACATTCCCTAACATCTTGTCTTGCCAGACTAAGCTTCTGAAGACCCATCGCCCCATAAATCTATGCATTCAATCCTTAGGTTAAGTATTTTTATCCGCCATTGTGTTCACCTTTTTCCATTTACTTTTCCACAATTGTCATACGTCTTCCCCTTGCCTCTTTCGTATCCACAGTCCACACTACGCCAATTTACTTCGTGTCATACACCTCTTACCCCAACCAGAGATTGTATAAGATAACCTGGTTACCAGTATCTGTCATAAGTACCCCGAAACAATAACTAAGTACCCCTACGAACTGCCGCTGTTGTTGGTATATTTATATTTAATAGAAAACGCAGTTCCCAGGGCCAACTAATAGTATCCATAACCCCTCGGACTGATCACATAACTCTATATTTTCCAGACTCATATACCACCCCATAGTTGCATTCCCCGGTAGCATTTGGCTAACGTATTCTACTGCCTTATTCAAACTTCCATATCAACTGCAGCCTAATGCCACCCCCACGCCCAGAGACCTTAGGGTCAAATTCCCCTATAGCCCCCTGCACTCCTCCCCTCTCATTATAAGACCCCGCACTTCTCTACTCTTGTCCGACCTAGCCTCTCTCTCATACCTCTTGAAGATCCTTGAATTGTCCGTTGCTAACGCTCTCCAACCTTTTATATATATACTCCTATCCAGCCTACCTTCACTTAGTAGGCCAGAACAACATTAGAACTTTACTAGCCCATTGCATGCCATCTATTCTCTTACAACCCATTCACAACTCTGCACCCAATGGTCGTCGGTGCGAGGCTAGCCGCCTCGCCAGTAACTAACTTCTATTGCCATACTTCCAGAACAATGTGGCAGAGTTAACAACCCAGTCTCCACCACATCCAGCAAACCCTACAATTAACAACCAGCCGAGTAAAACCAGCTAGCCAAGGCAGCTTCGGTTTTGGTATTAAGGACACCCACATCTGTCTCATACACAGAGGGTTATTACGAACACTGGTGATATGGCAAGCCCCTAGCCACAGCCGCCGGACGACTATCACAGAGAGAGGGTGCCCAGCTCCCCCTTTTTGCCCACCCGAGGAGGGAGACCCCCACCCCCGCGGAGGTATACCTGGCCCCTGTTTTGACTTCTGAGTCATTGCCAGGTAGCACAGGAATTCTTCCTATCAATGAACTAACCATGCATGATTACACCTTTACTAACCTCTATTAACTCACAATAAACCATTTACCTTTCTTGCATTGCTCTGATCACTAAATTAGCACCTCAGCTATACCATAGAATGAAGATTGAACAATCTAAGAGAGACGCTCCGATCACAGCTGTCCCCATCCTCCTCGCAAAGTAGATCCAGTCTCTCTCCCCTAAATACTTCCAGTATAGCCAAAATAGTACTTCTTACTAAGGCTCAGTTATATGAAAATATAAAGGCTTCCTATAGCCATGTGCCACAACAGTAAATACCATCTTACCTAGTCCCCATATCTATTGAGAGCTCAAATAAGTCCATAAGACTCGAGATCCCTACTGTCTACAGGGTCCAGAACCGAGCCTATAAATCTAGCTCCCGCCCCCAGTCAAATCAGTTGAAAGCTAGACACCAACCAGCGGTCACTACCCTGCAGTTTACCTCTAGCTCTGCCCTTGTGTTGTTCCGGAGTTGAGAGATTCCAGATCCGGCAGACTCCGTGGCAGAGAAGACTGATAGAAGCATCTGTCCATGTACAAGTCCTAACGTGCACCTTATAACCTTCACACAAATTCGTGGGTATATAAGTGTGTAGCCAGCAACGATCGTCAAGAGATCCGACTTGAGAACTTCCTACATTTTGGACCATCTGGACGGCCGAGGAACCAGTCATTAGCCCCCAACATCACCGGAAGCAAGATAACCAGGACCAGATCTACAAATACTATTCAAGATTCATGTTGCTAGTACTAAGTGTTATAGTACTAGCTTGATACTCACTTATTAACTTTCTATAAAGTGGCTAAAACCTTGCCCAGTGTAATTCATATTTAACCATTCCATTTGGGACGTACTAAGTGATCAGTGCTCTTTAATTAACAGGCGACCTTGACTCTCGTAATTACCTTATTCAGATATTAAAACTCTAGTGATATCTAACGTTCGCCCACTGATTTGTGTTCTACGTATTTCTGCCATAAGAATATAAAACTTAGATCAGTACCCCCATGAGGTTACTAGAGATTCCGTGTTCTACAATATACGCGTGTTTAATCCTAACTGTGAGCTGCTACTTGGGCCGCGTAGCGACCAGCCAGCAAGAGGTCAAATCAGTGACATTGAATTATACGAATATATTGAGGTCTTCCAGTAAAATAAAAACTTGCTAATTAAACCCGTGATTAGAAGAATATACCTGAACGTTGGAAGTGGGAGACTAGGCTCCATCCAGATCCGCTAATGCTAGCAGTTCTCTTCTATTATTTGTTTTGTGCGAGAATTACTATCTTTCTATACTCTTTATTTATTTACTTCAATAAACGTGAACTTGTGTCGTGTTACCGTGTGTTTATTTTGTGTTCTCTATTCCTCATACCTTGTATTGTGCATGCAGCCTTATATACCCAGTCATTCAGAACTCACATTACCCAAGTTAAACCTGTAGAAAAACAGGGCATAACAATGTGTGGCAATCGTATTTGGATCTCTCCCGGGTGGGAAGTTTGAAAGACAAGCTCGAGTTCAAAGATTGGCCATAAACAATGTTAAGGCGCATCGTCAATGATTCCGGGGCCACTACTAAATATTGAGTTTTCCTTCTTGCCTTCGGGACTCAAACCTATAATGCTTTCATTAGTTTATTCAGGTACATTGGGGTTTGTATTTGATATTAATGTTAAAGAACGGGGTGTTACTTATTTCTCTCGGGGAATACTCTTCCACGTTTTAGTCCCCATTGTTTTGTGTTTTGCCTGTTTAATTTTTTCATTTTTGTTTTCGTTTCAGTGTTTTTCATAGTGTTCCCACCATTATTATTATTTGTCATCCTTTTATTCAAATCCTGTTCTATTTTTTTTTCCCATAAAGCACCGGTGACGTCCTTTTCTTTACATCGTGACAACTATTAGACAATTTTATTCAGATGACGAAGGACCTCTAGCAATAATACGGCTTCCAACTATCTCCACCAACACCTTTTTTACTACCGCAGATCCTTTCTAAGCTGCATAATAGCGTCTAAATCTAGCTAGAATAAAAGGCAACACACGTCGCTGGTACTCAAAGGGTTAACTCCGCTCGTAGAGGGGTCCCTTTTAATGCGCTTTCTCTATTTAACCTCTGAAGTGCGCATGGGGGTAATTAGACACCTCTCCCTATGCGCATGTATTTGAGGTGTTTCCGTCACTAAAATATTCATTGTACCATTAACTCCTTGCGACATATATGACGCGATCGCGTCATATGAATAAGTCCACCAAAAACTCATATGACGCGATCGCGTCATATGGACTTTTCTCTATACCTCTCCAATAAGTTTATGACGCAATTTTGCGTCATATGAGCTCAGTAAGTCCGATAAGTTACCATACGATAAAACCGTTGGTGGCAACCTCAGCCTCCTGCGATAATTCTAACGGCCGCAGTGTTGTTGTGAGTGTAGTGCGAGGCAGTGGCAATGATCCTGGGTCTCCCGCCTCCTTGGACTTACTGGAACATAATATGTCTGGGGGAGTTAATAGCATTAATACTTATCCATATGCACCTATTATGGGTTGATTATAAAGGTATTAACCTGAAACAACAATAAAACGAGTGAAAACAGCGTTTGGATGGTCAAAATCGGAGATATAGCCCGCGAGTTGTATAATGTATGGGTGAGGCAAGCTGCTTTCCCGCCAATTTCCCCCAAGGCCACTGAGACACAGTCGATCGATACTCTCTCTCTCTCTCTTGCATTCGCTTGCTATCAGTGATGACCACACCCTGCAACCGGATTTCTAATGTTAGCACGAAAATATACCTCAGAATAAGGGAATAACAGGGAAAATAGGTGATAACTGAAGGAGAGGAGGAAAGTGGGGAAGGAGGGGAGGTAGAGGACTGAGATTTTGCATGGCCCAGGGGCCAAAAAAAAAATAAATAATAAAATAAAAATAAAAAATAAATAATAATTTCGATGTCAAAAGTTGATTTTTTTGTTCTCTGACTCTTAAGAGTCTCCCCGCAGTCCGCCGGGGGAACTCTTAAGAGTCTCCGGGCAGTTCCCGGGTTAAGGGGGTAGTACTCACTTATTTCTGGTCCTCCCTTCCCTTCTTCCTCATGTTTAGCATATTAGTTTTGAGGTTTTAAGACGTTCATTCCGTTAGCTTGGCGATTTTGAGACCTTTCGCCTTATTTCTTTGCCAATATTAACCCTTGGAATCCGAGAGGCCTCATATGAGGCAAAACGTATTTTGGTTAGGAGTCCAGGAGGTCTCATATGAGGCAAAATCAAAATCAACGGGTTTAAATCGCGCGGGCGGATTTTTGTTTATGCGTGGGCTACCGCAGCGCCACCAAGCACAAACTAACATGCAGTATTAGTTCTCGTCACGCATCTAACATGGATGGAGCTAATCCAAAAAAATCGCTGTGTCCGAATCGACGCCCGCAGCCGCGTACCGTACGCCTAACAAAAGCAAGGCTAAAACGACCAAGAAAACAGTGCTTAGTCCCGATGGTGTTGCACACACTCTGGAAGAACTAAGCGAATATAGTGAACTGAGTGAACTTGGGAGTGACTTTGACGAAGAACAAGTGGTTAGTGAAGATGAGGGTGAAGTGGCGGATGGATTAGAGTTTCTGGGCTTTATTAGTACCGATGAGGACGATAATGACGAGGATAATGACGATGGTGAATGCGGTGCTCGGGAATATAGTGAACTGAGTGAACTTGGGAGTGACTTTGACGATGAAGAAGTGGTTAGTGAAGATGCGGTACCGTACGCTCGCCTAGCCTAGCCTAGCCTAGCCTAGTAAGTGAAAGTGACACACAATTGTACAACAAGTAATAATAACTCAATAATAACAGTGAGTGACAATAATTCATAACAAGAAGAGTAATAAGAGTGAAAGTGACACAATAATATCCAATAACAGTGAAAGTGCCGAAAATATGTTATAAAAAGTTTCACATAACTCAATAATGGTTGTAAAATAAATAAATGACACAATAACTATGACATTATCACCATAGAAACATGATATCGGCTACCGGTACCAAAGCCACCGAAGCAACGAGTGACTTAGTGCGTGCTAACCAGGGCCTCGGCAAAGCGTTCGGACACAGGCGAAAATAAGCGGGAAATTACCTCCATTCCCATCATCATATCTCCGCAACCACTTGTCGTAGCGATGTCAACTTAACGCCAGTCTACAGACGAAGGTTGGTTCTACACTATGCAATTTAGGTGACTGCTCTAGGTGGTCTCAATCAGTAGATGTCGAATTATGAAGATAGCCATTTTTCAGGAATACCCCCGGACACGACGATCACCTCATATGAAGGCCCCCGGATCCGGAGGGTTAATATCTTTCATGCCCTTTAGGTGTCTATCTTTCATGCCCTTTAGGTGTCTATCTTTCATGCCCTTTAGGTGTCTATCTTTCATGCCCTTTAGGTGTCTATCTTTCATGCCCTTTAGGTGTCTATCTTTCATGCCCTTTAGGTGTCTATCTTTCATGCCCTTTAGGTGTCTATCTTTCATGCCCTTTAGGTGTCTATCTTTCATGCCCTTTAGGTGTCTATCTTTCATGCCCTTTAGGTGTCTATCTTTCATGCCCTTTAGGTGTCTATCTTTCATGCCCTTTAGGTGTCTATCTTTCATGCCCTT
Organism: Paralithodes platypus; assembly: GCA_032716605.1. Lineage (NCBI taxonomy): Eukaryota > Metazoa > Arthropoda > Malacostraca > Decapoda > Lithodidae > Paralithodes > Paralithodes platypus. The sequence continues at coordinate 10,565,982 of CM064560.1, read as the reverse complement.
TAGGTGTCTATCTTTCATGCCCTTTAGGTGTCTATCTTTCATGCCCTTTAGGTGTCTATCTTTCATGCCCTTTAGGTGTCTATCTTTCATGCCCTTTAGGTGTCTATCTTTCATGCCCTTTAGGTGTCTATCTTTCATGCCCTTTAGGTGTCTATCTTTCATGCCCTTTAGGTGTCTATCTTTCATGCCCTTTAGGTGTCTATCTTTCATGCCCTTTAGGTGTCTATCTTTCATGCCCTTTAGGTGTCTATCTTTCATGCCCTTTAGGTGTCTATCTTTCATGCCCTTTAGGTGTCTATCTTTCATGCCCTTTAGGTGTCTATCTTTCATGCCCTTTAGGTGTCTATCTTTCATGCCCTTTAGGTGTCTATCTTTCATGCCCTTTAGGTGTCTATCTTTCATGCCCTTTAGGTGTCTATCTTTCATGCCCTTTAGGTGTCTATCTTTCATGCCCTTTAGGTGTCTATCTTTCATGCCCTTTAGGTGTCTATCTTTCATGCCCTTTAGGTGTCTATCTTTCATGCCCTTTAGGTGTCTATCTTTCATGCCCTTTAGGTGTCTATCTTCTGGAGCATAGTGAGCCTGTAATTCTAAGAGGAATCGGCCTTCGGCCGGGACATTTTTCTATCGAAAAATGTACAAATTTATCTTGAAGGGGGGTCTAGGGGGTGTTTTTTTAAGCTTGATGGAGGTCTAGCGAGGAAACTAATAAGTATATATATATATATATATATATATATATATATATATATACTAAAAACCAAGCACTATCCCCTTAACCAGTTCAGTACTGGTACCGTCCCTTAACCCGTTCAGTACTGGTACCGTCCCTTAACCCGTTCAGTACTGGTACCGTCCCTTAACCCGTTCAGTACTGGTACCGTCCCTTAACCCGTTCAGTACTGGTACCGTCCCTTAACCCGTTCAGTACTGGTACCGTCCCTTTAACATCATTCTAGCTTCTGTTAGACGATGTAATTCAGATTAAAAACGGCCTCAAACATTTAAAGGCTCCGAACTATATCACTTAGCCCTTTTGACTACCCCAGGTCTGTCTTAAACTGTAATAAATGATCTAAATATGGCTAGAATATAATGAAGAAGACATCACCGGTACAGAAAGGGTTAACCTGGCACCGTGTTTCCCGACTGTCATTCCCTTGCCTCTCTTTACCTCACTTCAACTTTGACCCAGCCTTCTTAAGGGGGGATGGTTCACTTTTCGGCCGATTTTTGCATGTATTCATTATTTTTCTAGTTTTCTCCCTAGACCTCCATCAAATTTAAAAAAAAACATCCATTAGATCCCCCTTCTAGATTAATTTGTACATTTTTCGGTAGAAAAATTTCCCGGCCGAAGACCGGTTCTTCTGACATTACAGGTTCACTATCGTATGTCAGGGAAAAAATCGACACCTAAATAGAATGAAAGGTCTAAATATTGACGACGAAATGGGGCGAAAGGTGTTAAAATCGCCAAACTAATGGGCCGAACGTCTTATAATCTCAAAACTAATGGGGCTAAACATGAGGGAGAAAGTGGTCCAGAAAACCGGCCCATGTCCCCTTACAGGAATTAAAATAGTTGGCATAGACCCAAATATATTGGGTGGGAGTTATTTATGTCTCCTTAACCCCTTCTGTACCGATGATGTCATTTTAATTATATTCTGGCATCCATTAGACGATTGTATTCAGCTTATGACGGACGCGTAGCAATTAAGAGGTTACGGATTTTCTCAATTAACCCATTTAAATACCACAGATCCTTCCTAAGCTGCATAAAATCGTCTGAATATAGCTGAAATATAACAACATTATGTCCCCGGTAATGAAAGGGTTAAGGGGAGATGGGCCGGTTTTCTGGACCACTTTCTCCCTCATGTTTAGACCCATTAGTTTTCAGATGTTAAGAGGTTTGCCCCATTAATTAGTCGATTTTAAGACCTTTCGCCCCATTTCTTCGTCAATATTTAGACCTTAACTAAATAAAATAATCACCGAAACAAAATATCAAATCCAAGAAACAAATAAAATCTAAATCCATAAAACTAAATTACATGTTAGTTCTTTTTAAGCATGCTCCTGATACCCAACTTCACCAAATACCTCAAGGCAATGAAAAGCAAAACTATGGTCGGGTAAAAGCGAATCACCCGATCCACAAATCTTCCAATGATAGTCATTGTGTTATGGATCTAACAGTATAATGTGTATATATGATAATTAATAGGCAAGTTCAGTTTGGAGGAGCTATATGAAATTAGATGTTTTCGCTGTCAAGAGTTGATAAAGAATGAACCAGAGGATTGCGAGAGTTGGTATATGTACTACACTCCCTTCAACTAAAATATCTACATTAAGTCTGCATAGCACGTTTTTGTTAGCTTGGCTTAAGTTATATCCACACCGACCTTTTTTCTCTTATAAATAAAGAGTATTTATAACAAATGGGATAATGATTAATTCTATCTATCTATCTATTGCCTGACGCCGTGATCCCCGAAGGGGTGGCCACGAACGAACCGCCCCCATGCACCTCTGTCCTCAGTCAGTCGACGCCCCTCCCCCCAACCAGCACCGCCTTCGTTCATGTAGTTCCTCACTCCATCCTTCCACCTCATATTCGGTCTACCTCTCCCCCTCTGTCCCTCCACCTCGCTCTCGTACACCCTCTTAGTCATTCTCTCGCTTTCCATACGTTCCATATGGCCGAACCATCTCAAGTTGTTCCTTTTCACACTTTCCAGCACATCTACCTCCACACCACACCTCCTTCTTACTTCCTCATTAGTCTGTCTATCCCTCCATGTAACTCTGCACGCACTCCTTAAGTAATTCATTTCCACTGCTCTCACTCTTGGTCTGAGTCTCTCAACCAACGTCCATGCTTCGCTTCCGTAAGTCAGTGTCGGGATTACCACACTGTCATGCAAGGACTTCTTCACTTCCATACTGACCACCCTATTTCTAGTTACTGCTTTTAGCGTTCCTACAACCCTTTTCCCCTGTTGTACCCTCTCCCGCACCTCTTCATCCATAGTCCCATCTTTACTCAACACACTGCCCAGATACTTAAAAGAGTTGACGATCTCCATAGCCTGACCGTTCAGCTTCACCTCACACTCTGTGACTTCACCCCTTTCGAAGACCATAACCTTGCTCTTCCCCGTATTTACCTTCAAATTCCGTTTTTCGCACACTGTTCCAAACTCATTTACCAGACCCTGCAACTCCCATTCATTATCACTCATCAGAACTGTATCATCCGCAAACAGCAGTATAGGTAGCTTCCACTCAATTCCCTCCCTTTTCAGCGATACACCAACATCCACTGCTCTTGATAGTATTTCTTTCATAACTCCATCCATATATACAGTAAACAACCACGGGGACATCACACACCCCTGTTTCAAACCAACATTCAGGTCAAAGAACTCGCTCTGCTCACTCTCCACACGTACTGCCGCCTTTGCACCCTCATACATGCTCTTCACTGCTTTCAGCAACTTGCCCTCTACTCCGTATATTCTAAGTACTTTCCACAAACCTTCTCTATCCACTCTGTCATAGGCCTTCTCCAAGTCCATAAAGGCAACATACACCTTTTGTTTCTTCTCCAGATACTTCTCCACAACACAATTCAGGGTAAAAATCTGATCTACACATCCTCTTCCCTTCCTAAAACCTCCCTGCTCGTCGCCTATCCATTTCTCCGTTCTCACTCTCACTCTCTCAATCACTACCCTACTGTATACCTTCCCTACTACGCTTAGAAGACATATTCCTCGGTGGTTACCACACACTCCTCTTTCCCCTTTGCCCTTATATAGGGGGACTATTATGCCAGTCTTCCAGTCATCGGGTGCACTCCCCTTCTCCCATGCTAGTTTGCACATTTTCCATACCCATTCTATCACTATCTCACCACCATACCTCAACATTTCCCCACACACTCCATCTGTTCCTGGTGCTTTCCCCAACTTCACTCTTTTCATGGCTTCCCACACTTCTGACCTCCTGATCCCCACCTCCTCCTCCACTACTTCTCTTCTTCTCCCTCCCATACCATATCCAGCTATGTTTGCTGGCTCTTCATTCCTTTCATTTAGCAACTCACTGAAGTACTCCCTCCATCTTTCGACTCTCTCTTGCTTCTCGGCTAGCATTCTCCCATTCTTATCTTTCACACCCTTACTGTTTCCCTTGCTACCTTCCCTAACTTTCTTGACTTCTTTCCAGAACAGTTTCTTACTCTCCCTCCATTTTACACTCAGATTCCTTCCAAATTCCTCATCTACTCTTCTCTTACTTTCCTTCACTACTCTCTTCACCACCCTCTTACTCTCCACGTACCTCGCTCGTTTCTGTCTCTCGGAATCTTCATTCCCTCTACTACCCAACCACTCTCTATATGCTTTCTTCTTTTCTTCCACAGCTATTCTTACCTCTTCTGTCCACCATGCTGTACCTTTCACTCCCCTCCCTCTTCTCCTCACTCCACACACCTCCTCACATGCTGCACAGATCTCATCCTTAAACACCTTGCTCATCTCCTCCACTTCCTCCATAACTTCCAGGTCGAACCCACCTAGTCGTCTTTCCACTGATCTCCTGTACTCCTCCCTGACTTCCTCCTCCTGCAACCTCTCCACCCTCCTCACCATTCCACCCTCCTCTCGCCTCCCTCCCGCTCTCCTCACCCACTTCTTTTGTATCCTAACATTAGCTACCACTACATAATGATCAGACAGACCCCCTCCAATACCCCTATACACCCTAGCATCCATCACAGATTTCTTCATTCGTTCATCCACACATACATAATCAATCAATGACTTTCGTTCCACCACTGTCTTATCCTTCATCGTCAACATCCGTTTCCAAGTGTACCTGTGGATCATTCTGTGTCGGAAGAAGGTGTTGGCTATCCACGATTATCCATGATTAATTCAACTGCTTTAATTATTGAAATATATAAATATTGTAGAATATTTAATTAATATTACTTAGTTACCCATACAATATTGTAGTTTTCTATGTATGTGTCGTTAAAGAAAATTACAAATTGTGGGTAACTAAATTATTAATATATCAATTCCTATTTAACACTCATAAATAGACCTACACCCTCCTTCAACCATATAATTCCCCATAGTGTTGGGGTTTGTGCTGAAGGTTGAATACAGATGTAACCTATGTTTCTTTTTGTTCGCATAGTTCCTAATAACATTGCATAAAGGTCAAGAAATGTTACTTAGAAAATCGAAATACGATATACAGTAAGGTCTCGCGTGATGACCCGTTTAGCGTGAACAAATACACACTCCTTCAACTACATTACTCCCCAGAGTGTTGGGGCTTGCACTGAAGGAATAAATAGTTAATCCATAATGACTAGTCTAGAATTCCCGATCCTCAACTGTTCATGGCTTAAAAAGAACAAGAGCAATCGAGTTGATATTTTCACCATTTGGAAAGGGTTAATCAGTAAATAGGCAGGGAAATTTACAACCAGTTTGCTCCAGCCCGCATGCAGTTTAATTAATAATTGTATATTATATTTCCTTATATTATATAGGCTTATTACGGAAATTTTAACTACTTTCTTTACATCTTTTATGTTGCATAGCGTAATTAACGTTTTCAGTTTATGATGGCTAATTATGGTATATTCTCTTCAGGCTAAATTAAGAAGATTTTTAACAGCTTAGGAAGGACCTTTACGCCATACAAGAAGATCGAGGTATAATAAATGTACAGAAAATCATTGGGTATATTAACCCCTTCTGTACTGGCGACGTCTTTTTTACTTAATTACAGCTACATTTAGACGATTTTATGAAGCATAGGAACGATATATAGTAGCTAGAAGGATTAATTGAGCTAGTTTGAAGACATTTAATGGTTAGACGTCCTTCCTAAGCTGAACAAAATAGTCTAATAGTTGCAAGAATAATATGAAAAAGTACATCATCTGTACAGAAGGGGTTAACAGTGACATACCTGTTATCCTGATATTAACCCCTTCAGTACCGATGACATCCTTTTCATTATATTCTGGCAAACTAATAGACAATGTTATGCAGCTTAGGAACGACTTCTAGCAATTAAAAAGCTACAGACTATCGCTTTCATCCTTTTAGCTAACCATACATCCTTCCTAAGCTTCACAATATCTTCTAAATGTAGCTAAAACCAAATAGAAAAAGACGTCGCCGTTACTGAAAGGGTGAAACAGGTATATTACTATCAATAAAAAAAAAAGCAGACAAAATTAATATAAACACAATGTGAGGAAGAGCACTTTATTGACAACGTTTTGCATATAGCTTCATCAGGCTAATGATTGGCCTGATGAAGCTATATGCAAAACATTGTCAATAAAGTGCTCCTCCTCATATGGTGATTATATTCATTACTGTCAATATACCTATTTCATAAAGACACATTATTATCAAACCTTTTTATATCCTGCCCCCCGCCTCCCTACCCCCATCTTCTCCCTCATGTTTAGCCCCATTAGTTTTCAGATGTCTGGACATATGGCAATCTACAAAATTTGTAAACCATTTATTCCACAAGTTTATGTGGGCAACGTTACGTCGAGTAGGGCTAGATTATGTTATATACATGAAAAATTCTTAGATGTACAGTAGAGGTCATTTATTGGAAGATTACAGCATATTCATCAATCAGTCATCGAGATTTGTGTTCGAAGGTTGTTAATTTCTCGTTAACCCGTACGATACCGGTGACGTCCTTTTCATTATTTTCTGGAAATTATTAGACTACTTTTCTCAGCTTAGAAAGAACATATACCTATTAAAAGACTACAGACTATCTCGTTCCCAAGCTTTATAAAATCGTCTAAAAATAGCTCGAATATGACTAAAACTTCGTCACCGGTAGAGAAGAGGTTAAAGGTTGTTGACGTCCCCCTCTCTTCCTCGTAATCCCCTCCACCAGGAAGGCTGCCAGAGACGCCCCCAGACCGCTACCCAACACCAGCCACGCATCCTGTTTGGGGGAGGGGGGGGGGGGTTTGTTATCAGTTTGTCTGTCATTAACTTGCTCATGGCAATCAAAAACATTTAATACAGTAACACTATTTTGTAAATGATACTTTGACTAAAACTGGGCGGATTAATACAGTGTAGGAAAGACGTCTCTTGGTTAACTCTTACGCTGCGGGGACCGTCCAGGCACATCCTGGCAATATCCTGCAATTTAAAGCCCATTAAAGCCTGTAGAGACGAGTGCGAGTGAGCAGGAGCGCGACAGGCACCCATCCGCTCTCCAGCACATCTACCGCGGCACCGAGACTCTCACCTCATTTCTCGCGAGATATATTCAGTGTTGCCAAAGGCAACTGTAGCGCGACATTGCTAATTATTAGCGAATATTGCCGATATCTGTAATTATGCTGCGGGTGAACCGCACACGCTACACAGATCGTTCTGGTGTCATTTGAAAGCTTGTTTCTTCTATTTTTTTCTTCAAAAATTTAATTTCATTCAGGCAGTTGCTTAGCCCTATTATAGTGGAAATATGCCCGCAGCATAAGGGTTATAGGACCGTTTTGAATTAACCTTTCCCAATAATAATGCATTGTATTCTGGCATTCTGAGGAACACTAGACAATGGCATTATACTAAGAAAAGAGGACTTTGTTTATGCCAATGGTTAATAATATGTGCATTTAATTTTTGGTTATGTGGAGGGGTCCCCGAACAACTCAACCCATTGAACACATCAACCAGTAAATGTCGACTAGTGGCAGATCAACCAGGGTCCTTTTGATACTGAATACAATCGTCTAATAGTAGCCAGAATAAAGTTAAAAGGACGTCCCGGTACAGAGGGGGTTAACCCGGGCGACTGCGGGAAGACTCTTAAGATCCTGGGCCAAAAATATCCATTTAAAACACTCCAAAAAAAATTGAACCCTTTTTTTTTTTTTTTTTTTTTTTTTTGCCCCTGGGCCATGTCAAATATCACTCCTCCACATTCCCTCCTTCTCCACATTCCCTCCTTCCCCACTTCCCTCCCCCCCCCCCCTCCTTCAGTTATCACCTATTTTCCCTGTTATTCCCTTATTCTGTGGTCTATTTTTGTGCTAACATTAGCGAGTTGCAAGCAGGGCATTGCCATCACTGTTACCAAGCGAGTGCAAGAGAGAGAGAGAGAGAGTATCGATCGACAATCTTTCTCCAGACATGGGGAGGAGTGGAGGGGAGGGAGGTTGCCTCAGCCATACCTTATGTAACTCCTGGCCTGTATCGCCGATTTTGACCATCCAAACGCTGTTTCCACTTGTTTTATTGCTGTAACAGGTTAATACCTTTATAATCAACGTAAAATAGGCGCATATGGATAAGTATTAATGCTATTTATGGTAAAATAACTATGTTAGTGATGGGAACAGCTCAAATACGTGCGCACAGGCGTGTGGTGTCTCATACCCCCCATGCGCACGTCTTAGGTTAATGGAAAAATTAGAAACAATTGCGTCTTTGAACCATACTCAAGTCAAGTTTATTAACAAAATATTTGCCAACAATATCTTCGTAAAAGCTAAGTTATGAATAATCTAATTTATTAATTTCACTCCCAACACCAAACACCTTCCAATGAAATTAATGAAAGCATGTGATACTCCCAGAATTCGAACCTGGGTTACCACAAGTTCTAAGTTAAGGGGATATTGGCCGGGATTTTTTGGTCTATTTATTCAAGCTTAGAAAAGCACCCCATAGGCATAGACGTTCCTTCAAGGCAAGTATATACATTTTTCGGTAGAATAATTTTCCGGCCAAAGGCCGGTTCTTCCTAAATTTACAGGCTCGCTTTCGCTCGCCAGAGAACAATTGACACCTAAATGGCAGGAAAGGAATGGTCTTAAAATCGCCAAGCTAATGGGCCAAACGTCTTAAAATCTGTAAACTAAGGGGGCTAAACATGAGGGAGAAAGGGGTCCAGAAAAACGACCTATCTCCCCTTAACTCCTTCAGACATATTATGTTCCAATAAGTCCGAGGAGGCGGGAGCCCCGGGATCATTGCCACTGCCTCGCACTACACTCACAACACTGCGGCCGTTAGAATTATCGGAGGAGGCTGAGGTTGCCACCAACGGTTTTATCGTAAGCTAACTTATCGGACTTACTGAGCTCATAATATGACTTTTATGATGCGATTTACTGAGCTCATAATATGACGTTTATGATGCGATTTACTGAGCTCATAATATGACGTTTATGATGCGATTTACTGAGCTCATAATATGACGTTTATGATGCGATTTACTGAGCTCATAATATGACGTTTATGATGCGATTTACTGAGCTCATAATATGACGTTTATGATGCGACTTACTGAGCTCATAATATGACGTTTATGATGCGACTTACTGAGCTCATAATATGACGTTTATGATGCGATTTTGCGTCATATTATGACGCAAAATCGCGTCATAAACTTATTGGAGAGGCATGGAGATAAGTCCAAATGACGCGATCGCGTCATATGAGTTTTTGGTTATAAGTTCCATATGACGCGATCGCGTCATATATGTCGCAAGGAGTTAAGTACATGACTACGATATTTGTACGAGGACATGGCAATTTACCCTCTGTTAAGACAAAAAAAAAACGACATGGAGGTTATCGATGCTCAGCGCCCCACCCCTCCGCTCCCGCCCCCCGCCGGACCCTCTCTTCCGGCTGGCGAAGAGAATGTCGCTAAACCACTACCGCACCTGCAGATACACAAGGTGGCGCATTAAGCAAACATATAAACAAACAAACAAACAAATCAAGAAATACAAATACATAAATAAACTAACAAACTAACAAATACAACAATAAATAAATACATAAATAAACTAACAAACTAACAAATACAACAATAAATAAATACATAAATAAACTAACAAACTAACAAATACAACAATAAATAAATACATAAATAAACAAACAAACAAACGAATACAACAATAAATAAATACATAAATAAACTAAAACTAACAAATAAACAATAAATAAATACATAAATACTAACAAAATACAAATACAACAATACATATATACATAAATAAACTAACAAACTAACAAATACAACAATAAATAAATACATAAATAAACAAACAAACAAACAAACGAACGAACGAACAAAAATATAAATAAATAAATAAATACATATATAAATAAATACATATATATACAGTATATATATCAATAAATATATAAATAAATACATATATATACAGTATATATATCAATAAATAAATACATATATAAATAAATACATATATATACAGTATATATATCAATAAATAAATACATATATAAATAAATACATATATATACAGTATATATATCAATAAATAAATAAATACATAAATAAATAAATAAATAGTAAAATATCATTCTTCCCTTGGGAAGATTGTTTTTATTGATTTATTTATTATTTCTTTAGTTTCTCCCCTAGAACCTCCATAAAGCTTATAACAATTCCCCAAGACCCTCGTCGAGACAAATTTGTGCATTTTTCGGAAAAAAAAAAAAAAAACGACCGAAAGGTAAACATTGCAAAACCAATGGGGCGAATGTTATAAGACTTTAAAACTAATGGGGCTAAATATGAGAAGGTGGTGGTCCAGAAACCCCCCCCCCCCCCTACCTCCCTCCATTCAGGGATCTTTTTTTATTCTGGACGAGCTATAGCGAGTCTGTAACTTAGAAGAAAGTTGCCTTTGGCCGAGTATCGAAAAATGTAAAAATTTAGCTTGAAGGGGTTCTGGGTGGATTTTTTTTTTTTTTTTTTTTATTAGCTTGAAGGAAGTTTGGGGAGGCGTTTTGTTAACCCAGTGGACTAGCTAATAAGTTGCTTAAAAATAAGTTGCTAAAAAATAAGTTGCTCAAAAATGGTAAAAGCATTCAAAACCATCAATAATTATTTAACAAAATATCGTATGACAATACGTCGGACCATGCAGTGTTAAGACAGATGGTTCCACTCACCAGCACGGCTTCCACCACCCGGCTCACCACCTGGTCGAAGTTAGGCTTATAGGGCACCTTCTTGGGCAGGGCCATCCCGATCCTAAAGGAGAGGAAGGAGGAGCACTTAACCCTTTGAAGCTCTGATGCGTTTTAGCAGTTTATTTTGGCTATCATTGGATGATTTTATGCAGCTTAAGAAGTATCTCTGGGTATTAAAATGGTAAAAACTATCTCAATCAACCCTTTGACTTCCATATACCGTTACTAATCTGAATAAAAATTTCTAATAGTAGCCAGAAAACTAGAACAGAAACGCGTATTGCAGCTTGAAAGGGTTAATATATAGACCATTTGAGGAGGAGCACTGACTATATACACCATTTGAGGAGCACCGAATATAAACACCATTTGAGGAGCATTGAGAGGGTCCCCCACTGACCTAAATGGTAGGAAGCACTCCGACATAACATGCAGCGTCTCCTCTCCATACTTGTTGGTATAGTTCGTAGCAATCATGTACTCCAAAAACTGCCGGTTCTCCATCATGGCGTATCTGTCAAAATACAATAAGGATTAATATGTAAAGATAATGCCCATATTTTTAGCCCTGTGAGGACATCTCAGATTTGTTTGTCTATGTGGAAAACTACCTGCGACGAGTGCCCCCCCCCCCCCCCCCCTAGAGTTGAAAGAGTGACATGGCCAAAATCAAGGAACAGTCGAGCCAAAATGGGGAAATATGAGCTCAATAAACCCTCTCAGTAACATGGGTCCTTATTCAACTGCATTAAATCATCTAATTATAACCATAATCAATGTAAATAGACGTCATGGTGCTGAAGGGGATAGCTCCTGTTACGGCTGGATCGGCAATACATATTCGGGATTCTTGATCGTAGGACAGAAATGGCTTAAGTGACAACGACACGCTCGATTCCAGTCCCAAATACTATATGCTCCAGACAACAAAAGCACCAACGCCCTACAGAGTTATCGTCTACGGTAACGAGGTACCTTAACTCGGCGAAAGTGTACAACAGGGGGTAGGCTATGAGGCTAAACTCCCTCAGACATTTATAGGTTACGTTATTACTAAAGAAATGCAATACTCAAGAAACTACGTTAATATTAAGCCTCTAATAATGTAGAATAGAAGCAGGCTAAAGGTATGACAGTGAAATGCTAAATGACAAATGTACACGCCTACTTGAAAGCGCGTGCACTACAATAACTGTCCCCTACTAACATGCACTAGCATGTAGCATACAAGATGTTCATGATCCAGTAGATACCTAATAATACACATGGGAGGAACATAAATAGTAGTCACTTATTATAATAATGAATCTATACTTGGAATAACTAAAAGGTTGCAGGCAACAGTACTGCGCCGGTAGCCTACTACCGCATAGGCTACTTCGCTTCTCTCACTCTGTCTCCCCTCCGAGTCCGTATGCGCCCTACGCAACAGAACTCCGGACACAGCAGCAAAACGACAGTGCAGTTAATTGATACATGAAAGTATTAATAGTGTTGTCTTGTGTGTGAGTAATGTGTATTGTAAAGGGTTACATACATATACTTAAAGAGAGCTGCAAATGCATAGAAAAATAAAGATATATCCCACTCATCATCCCCATGTGTTCTAGCTAGCAGGCCAAGTCACAGGAACAACGAGTCCCAGCACCGAAAGCGAGAACCCAGGAGAAGACTGTAGAGAACACAAGGACAGATAAATTACGTTACTCTACTATACCGGCACTACGAGCGAGCTGTAGTCTCGGGTACTACACTCGCTCCTGGCTCGGTATGCAAATCAAGGCTAAGTCCTCGTCCCTCTACAGACATGGTCGGGCTCTTACACATGGCACCAGTCTAGTCACAAATGGGATGATGAGCGGGGCATATAACTCGTGAACATGTAGAACGTTCACCAACTATCCTCATCAAGAAGATCGCTGTTCACATTAACCCCTTAAATCTAATACATGTAAATATATGCTTGTCCTAAGAGTAATTAAAATGTAAAACTTGCAAACTTAAACAAACCAAAATTGGGACAAGGACAATATAAAGTCAAATTAAATTATCAAAATCGCTATGTGGAAACAACGCTTACTAAAATGAAAATTATTAAATAAAAGAACACAATCCACCACATAGGGTGTACATTACTACATGAGCAAGTTAATCTGTTTCCCAAGCAAACTAATCGCACATATAACTACGCACTATCGTCATTTATCAATGAGTGCTGAAAGTCCTTTAGGACCTCAAGGGAAGGTTATGCATTTAAATAGAGAGAAGAATGAAATGAGAGTAATGTCGTCAGAGAGAAAGAGTGCAACAGTGAGAAGTTGGGAGAGAAGGCAAGGGATGTTAAAATCTCAAAGGTTCTAGGCAACCTGGTCATGGAACACGCAGCCAGCCTCCAGGCAGTGTGCTGTACGATAACATAGGCCCAGCCCAGGCAGCGTAGGCAGGCAACAATGGACTACCAACCCTGTCGTGCCTAGCTATAAGCGCAGGGCTGCCAACCAGTCCGTACGTCTGGCAACCCACCCGGCCGGCAGCGTGGCGCGTTGCTACCCTCTTGCTCTGAAGCCTAACTCACTCTCTCTCTCTCTGAACTCCCATTGTCTTATCTATCAACTTCTCTATTGATACTACATATTAAATGGAAGGTCTCGACATGGCTTAAAACAAAACCCACCACTGGTTAGCACATGACGAGACCTTTGCAGAGATACAAAGAACATAGTTATAAGTTGTCACACTCAATATACATTGCGGCTGACGGTAGCCAGATCACGGGCGGTACAGTCGAGTACCAAGGAGTACAATCAGGTTGCGTTGCAAAGCACTGGGGTGCGTCACAGCCCCCCCAAGATTTTAGATAATCGACCTTAGAAGCATTATCAAAATCTGACAGGCAACCAACCGACCTGCTACCCTTAGCTGCCACTAATTGCAAAAGGTGCACAACAACTGAAGTGTGAATTATACATAAAACACAATATCGCATGCATCATGCTACAACAATAAAGACTTACAAAAAAAAAAAAAAAAAAAAAAAAAAAAAAAAAAATCTCGTTTATTTTATTGTTTTATAATCTTTTTGGACGGCGTTATGATAGCCTAATTTTACTCCTGCTCAACCCACACACCGTGCACGACTATCTTGGATCATCAACCCTTGATAGACAATCTGCTATCACGTTCTCACTCCCGGCAATATGCTGAATGTTGAGATTATACTCTTGGAGCATTAGGGACCACCTGGTCAACCGCATATTCCGATTGTGAAACTGATTTAGGAATTTCAAGGGATGATGGTCCGTATAAATCGTCACTACCGGGCCGTAGGCTGGAACATAAACTTCGAAATGTTTGAGCGACAAAACGATAGCCAGAAGCTCCTTCTCTATAGTCGAGTAATTCCTTTGTGCCGAATTAAACTTGCGAGAAAAGAAGCTCACTGGGTGTTCCAAGCCCTCGGAATCAGTCTGCAGTAACACTGCCCCGGCACCCACACCGCTGGCATCAGTCGCCAGCTGAAAACTCCTGGAGAAGTCTGGGGCCCTCAAAATCGGATGTGTACACAGCAGGTGCTTGACTAGGTCGAAAGCCCTCTGACACTCCGCAGCCCAACAGAACTTCACTGACTTCGACAGTAGATCAGTTAACGGTGCTAAGACAGTAGAGTATCCCCGGATGAAGCGCCTATAATAGCCTATCATACCTAGGAACCACATGACCTGGCACTTAGTGGTGGGCCTGGGAAACATATTGATAGCCTGTATCTTGCTCAGGGGGGGGGCACACCCGGCCTAACCCGACCACAAAGCCAAGATACTGCACAGTAGCCTTTACAAACTCGCACTTCCTCAGGTTCACCACCAGCCCAGCATCGTGCAACTTCCCAAACAGGGTCTCTAAGTGCCTTAGGTGATTTTCAAAATCGTCATCATACACTATCACGTCATCAAGGTAGACCGTGCAGTTAGGGATTTCGTCACAAATATCGTTCATCAGGTTCTGAAACGTGGCAGGTGCGTTCTTAAGCCCATAAGGCATTACGTTGCATTGGTAGGTCTTGCCATCTACCACAAAACCACAAACTTGCTTAGATCGGTCCGACAGGGGTACTTGCCAGTAGCCTTTTACAAGATCAATTTTAGTAAGGTACTTTGCATTCCCTATCTTGTCCACGCTGTCGTCAACTCGAGGCAAAGGGTAAGGGTTGGTAGTGGTCAAGCCATTTAGCCTACGAAAATCTATGCAGAACCGCACCTTGCCGTCAGGTTTTGGCTGCAACGTGACGGGTGATGTCCACTTCACATAACCTTCAGTGATCATCCCTCTCTCAACCATGTACTTTAACTCCTCCCGTAAAGCTGGCAACTTTACCGGGGGCACACGGTAGGGCACTGACTTGAAGGGCACATTATCACCGACGTCCACGTCGTGCATTACCTGAGTAGTGAGACCTGGGTGTTCGGCGAAAACAGAGGGGTATGACCTGAACAGGCCTAGGACAGCAGCACCCTGGTGCTCAGGCAGGTGACTTACAGCTTGCCTAGCCTCTTGTTCAGTATTCCCCGCCCACTGTTCCGCGGAAATGACACAGTCCCAGCTATCCTCCTCAGCAGCATGACTGTCCCCACCTCCTTCTCCACCCTGGCCGCTGCAGGCCAGCACAGGGACAGTGAGAGGCTCTGAGGGGCGTCTCACATACTCTTTCATGAGGTTAACATGACATAACTGATGTTTTTTCCTACGGTCAGGTGTTGCAACGAGATAATCAAGGTCGGACAGTTTCTTAGCCACCACATACGGCCCAATGAACTTGGCAGAAAGGGGGTGTCCAGGCAAAGGTAAAAGCAACATTACCTCCTGACCCACCGAAAACTCCCGAAGCTTCACCTTGGCGTCATACTGGTGCTTCATGACCGCCTGTGCATTAACCAAGTTATTACCTGCCGCTGCCATGCAACCTATAAGTCTCTCCCGGCTCTCAAGGACATATTTAAGTACAGACCCCGGCTTCTCTTCGCCCTCCCAGATCTCTTTCACCATACTTAAAGGTCCTCTCACATTATGGCCAAAGACTAGTTGATTTGGACTGAACCCCAGGCGCTCTCCTGGGACTTCACGTGCAGCGAACAGAACATACGGCAGACCCAAATCCCAATCAGTGTCATGTTCTGCACAGTAACAGCGTAGCATACTCTTCAGGGTCGAGTGCCACCGCTCCAAGACTCCCTGACTCTCGGGATGGTAGGCTGACGACACTACAGAACATATACCGTGCAACTGAAGGGTTTGCTTGAACAATTTGGATGTAAAATTGCTCCCCTGGTCAGACTGCACCTCACGTGGAAATCCATAACGGGAACAGAACAATAATAAGTTTTTAACAACTGCCTTTGCCGAGCCGTTTCTCATGGGGTATGCGTCCGGGTATCTCGTAGCCACATCCATGATTGTCAACAGGAATTTATTGCCACTACTAGTAGGCGGGAAAGGGCCAACCAAATCTACTACAACTTTGCTGAACGGAGGCCCGGTGACAGGTATGGGAAACAAAGGTGCCTTCGGGATTGTCTGGTTAGGCTTCCCCGTTGTCTGGCAGGTCGCACACCCAGCCACCCATGCACAGACATCAGCCTTGACCCCAGGCCACCAGAAAAACCTGCCCAATGCCGCCAATGTTTTTGTTACCCCCAAATGACCCGCCACCGGCACATCATGCGCCAGACACAATAAGGACTCTCTATACTTATTTGGAACAACCACCTGGTCTACTACCCTCGCACCGCCCTCCCACTTCGATTTGGGGTCTAGAAATCTGCGGTATAATATCCTGTTGAGCCTAAAGAAATCTCCCGGCTTCGCATCCCCATCTTCCTCCAACTCTATGGCACCATTGCTATAACGAGCTAGGCTAGCGTCTTGCAGCTGCTGCTCACTAATGTCCCCGGGCGTCAATGCATCAAGATGGTTTTGTAATAAGACATTACCCCGGCTAGTAGGCTCTACTGCCTTAGTGGCTCTCGCTACAGCTCTTGCCTCACGCGAAGTCTTACCCAACTCTGCCTTGTTACACACCATATCTGGGCCAGAGTCAACTCCCGTGTTTATTATAGGTCCAAGTACCGAATCACCGAGAAGTGCAGCAGAATCAATGTCCCTTTTCCTGCCCTTAGCAACCTTCTCCTGATCCTTCCTCCACTGTCCCCGAGGTTGAGTGCTAGGCTGTGCAGGAGCCGCAGAGCGAGATCGGGTTACCACACAGGCCATCTCATCCTGTTGGCACCTCCCAACCCATTCCCGATTCTCACCATCCACGTCGGCCGCCCTCTCGGCAACGACTAAGGGTGGAGTCCCGGAAGTGGGCACCGCAAAGTCGTTGCCGAGAAGAAGGTCGACGCCCTCAACTGGCAAACACTCAACGATCCCTACATCCAGCTCACTGCACACCTCTCCCACTCTCAACTCCAACCTCACAAGTGGGTATGACCTCTTAACATTTATACCCTGCACCACAACAACTCTGGCCGCATTTATCGGTTTCCCTGTGAAGTTCCTCAACAAAGTTTGCGAAGCCCCCGTATCCCTCAGCAAGTCAACCCTCCGTAGTTCACTCCCCCAGCTCACAAACCCATGTCCCCGATGGCTACAGAAAGTGTCCCGGACAGGTGTCGAGCCTTCCGTACGCTTCTTTACCGCGTGTGCCTCAGCTGCTGACAACCTACCCCGGGCAGTTGCTGCAGCCTTCAGAGACACACCGATACTGTGAACCAATGACACCGGCTTAGCGGGAGTGTTACTAGGGCACTCACGTGAATAATGGCCTAGCTTCTGACATTTGTAACATTTCACATCCCCAATGGGCTTCTTCCCTTGTGCGGGCGAAGAAGGGGCCTGACCTTTAGTAAACGGGAGAGGCTTGTGTTTGTAGGTGTTATTAGGTGCAATGCTTTTAGTGTGGTTATGTGTGTCATAGGATTTGTTATTATCGAAAACTCTGGTGGGTGGGGTATAGCGCCCCTTCTGCCCTGACTCAGCCCTCTGAGCGGCACCGCAACCACGAATCAATTATAATCTGAGGTCTGCCATCTTGGCAGCCTCCTCTACTGTCTTGGGACATTTTTCCTTAATGTTCAGCGTTAGATCGGTTCCAGTACATTTGTAAAACTGTTCCAGATAGAAAAGTTGCTTAATTTCCTCAGCCGACTCTGCGTGCTCGGACCGAAACCAGTTATTACATGCATCTGTTAAGTCCCGTGCGTGCTCCATAAAACTGACGTCGCTCTTCTTATTCACGCCACGGAACTTCAATCTATAAGTTTCGGGTTGCAGTTCGTAGGCCCGGAGCACAGCCTCCTTCACCAGTCCATACACGACACTCTCGTCCAGTGACAGTGCATCGTAGGCTTTCAACCCCTTACCCACTAGACGTGATGAAACTAATGCTGCCCATTTAACCTCCGGCCAGTCATACTCACGACACTTCTTTTCGAAACGAGCAAAAAACTCAGTCACTGCTGTCTCATCAAATGCGGGTACTAACTTAATTAAATGCGAAAGCGAGTCTGTAACCCGGTGCCCACCACCGAGATGACGCCCCGTGGTCTCTACTCTAGACTTCTCGACATCCATTTCAGCCTGGTACCTGGTTGCATCCTGATTGGCTTGGATTCTAGCAACCTCTATGCGTTCTATACTAGCCTGTTGTATCTGAGTTTCCTGCAGCTTAATCCGTTCTATACTAGCCTGTTGACTCTCTTGCAACTTAAGCTTAGCCAGTTCTAGCTGAAATAACATCTCAGGAGACAGGCCTGGGGGGGGGGAGAGCACAAAATGGGGGATCCACACCGAGACGTGTTTACGGGTAAGCCAGCTTGCCATTGAGATCCCTCCTGCTGCATCGTGCTAAGACTCGCTGGCTGAGGGCCCAGCTCAGGGGTAGAGTGGAATGGAGGCTTGGAGGGAACCCCCCAAGACCCCACTCCACCCACCGCCCCATCGCCATCACCCAACAAACATGCCACCAAATTCTTCTTGGGCCAACTGTCAGGACAGTCCCGCCCCAAAACCGTGGCTAAACAGCGAAGACCGTAACAATCAATAGCCTGCAGGCGCTGTTCGGTCAAAGGTGTCTGCAAAAATGCCCGGGCATCCCTCTCTCCACTTATAACACTCCCCTCCCTAAATATCTGCTGTACTTGCTGGTCACTAGGCTGTACCGTGTTATCCTCCCCCGTAAATGATGAGTCATTAGACATAGTGCTGGTTATACAATTGCTGTTCATAAAAAAAAAAAAAAAAGTGCTTATTACTAATTGCAGTCTCGACTCACAAAATGTTAAAGATGCTTGAATGACTCTACTCTAGACACCTAACGAAACAATCTGCAAGTCCACCAATACAATAATGACACAATCAAAATTCCTCCAATATGCAAGAAAATTCTAGCCAGCTCTACTAGGTAGCATAGAATAGTTCTCCAAAAAACATGTGATAGGATACTACTGAATCTTGTGCAAGGTCGCCATTTTGTTACGGCTGGATCGGCAATACATATTCGGGATTCTTGATCGTAGGACAGAAATGGCTTAAGTGACAACGACACGCTCGATTCCAGTCCCAAATACTATATGCTCCAGACAACAAAAGCACCAACGCCCTACAGAGTTATCGTCTACGGTAACGAGGTACCTTAACTCGGCGAAAGTGTACAACAGGGGGTAGGCTATGAGGCTAAACTCCCTCAGACATTTATAGGTTACGTTATTACTAAAGAAATGCAATACTCAAGAAACTACGTTAATATTAAGCCTCTAATAATGTAGAATAGAAGCAGGCTAAAGGTATGACAGTGAAATGCTAAATGACAAATGTACACGCCTACTTGAAAGCGCGTGCACTACAATAACTTGTCCCCTACTAACATGCACTAGCATGTAGCATACAAGATGTTCATGATCCAGTAGATACCTAATAATACACATGGGAGGAACATAAATAGTAGTCACTTATTATAATAATGAATCTATACTTGGAATAACTAAAAGGTTGCAGGCAACAGTACTGCGCCGGTAGCCTACTACCGCATAGGCTACTTCGCTTCTCTCACTCTGTCTCCCCTCCGAGTCCGTATGCGCCCTACGCAACAGAACTCCGGACACAGCAGCAAAACGACAGTGCAGTTAATTGATACATGAAAGTATTAATAGTGTTGTCTTGTGTGTGAGTAATGTGTATTGTAAAGGGTTACATACATATACTTAAAGAGAGCTGCAATGCATAGAAAAATAAAGATATATCCCACTCATCATCCCCATGTGTTCTAGCTAGCAGGCCAAGTCACAGGAACAACGAGTCCCAGCACCGAAAGCGAGAACCCAGGAGAAGACTGTAGAGAACACAAGGACAGATAAATTACGTTACTCTACTATACCGGCACTACGAGCGAGCTGTAGTCTCGGGTACTACACTCGCTCCTGGCTCGGTATGCAAATCAAGGCTAAGTCCTCGTCCCTCTACAGACAACTCCTGGGCATGGTCGGGCTCTTACACATGGCACCAGTCTAGTCACAAATGGGATGATGAGCGGGGCATATAACTCGTGAACATGTAGAACGTTCACCAACTATCCTCATCAAGAAGATCGCTGTTCACATTAACCCCTTAAATCTAATACATGTAAATATATGCTTGTCCTAAGAGTAATACGAGAGGCGAGTGCTGAAACTCCTTTAGGACCTCAAGGGAAGGTTATGCATTTAAATAGAGAGAAGAATGAAATGAGAGTAATGTCGTCAGAGAGAAAGAGTGCAACAGTGAGAAGTTGGGAGAGAAGGCAAGGGATGTTAGAATCTCAAAGGTTCTAGGCAACCTGGTCATGGAACACGCAGCCAGCCTCCAGGCAGTGTGCTGTACGACAACATAGGCCCAGCCCAGGCAGCGTAGGCAGGCAACAATGGACTACCAACCCTGTCGCGCCTAGCTATAAGCGCAGGGCTGCCAACCAGTCCGTACGTCTGGCAACCCACCCGGCCGGCAGCGTGGCGCGTTGCTACCCTCTTGCTCTGAAGCCTAACTCACTCTCTCTCTCTCTGAACTCCCATTGTCTTATCTATCAACTTCTCTATTGATACTACATATTAAATGGAAGGTCTCGACATGGCTTAAAACAAAACCCACCACTGGTTAGCACATGAGACCTTTGCAGAGATACAAAGAACATAGTTATAAGTTGTCACACTCAATATACATTGCGGCTGACGGTAGCTAGATCACGGGCGGTACAGTCGAGTACCAAGGAGTACAATCAGGTTGCGTTGCAAAGCACTGGGGTGCGTCGCACTCCATACTTACTTCCTCTGAGGAGTGAGCAGTATACCTTCTTTAGCGCCTCCTACGGGTTCATATCGAAGGGCAAGCTGCTGCACCATGGGGTCGGGGTTCTCCTCCAGCATCTTCTTGAACGTCAGACCCGTCGCTCCCCAAGCAGGTAGGGAGGATGACACGAGCTGGAAGATGATTATGATGATGATAAAGATTGATGACACTATCTGGAAGGTGCAGTCATTGAAAGGCGCCTCAACTTCCTAATAGGCGTGTTCAGAACCCTCCCACACATTGGTTGAAGAAGGGTGTGTCTAAGCAAGTTGTTTCAGAAGGTGAAATGCAACACAAACAGGGCTACTTCTATATGTATTTGTGACAGCTAAATACTATAGTCTATTCATTGTAAGTAGGCGAGAAATCATGAACTCTATCCTCTAACTAAATAAAGGCTAGAGCAAATGGGCTGTAAATTTCCACATCTATTCCTTGACTGACTCTTCCCAAATGATAGAAATCTTAGCTCGATTACTCTAGTCGTTTTTGAGTTACAGAGGTTAGAGGTCATGATTTTTCGCCTACTTACAGCAAATAGACTGGAAGTAGGAATGTTAGGTTCATATCATGTTACAGGCCATAACTCAAAACTCGTCTATACAAAAAACTTTATAAAAATAACAGATTAGTTCACTGAGTTTACACAAGCGTAATATTGCGAACGAGGATGCGAGACAATACTTGAGGAGAAAGACTACAACATTCTGAAGGCTGCGAGGCTTAGAATGAATGTATGAATTAATACTTATGAGGAGAATTCGACCGAATCTTTTAAATTTTAACTAGTTTGAATTCTGCCAGGGCTATGGATATGGTGCTAGGGCAATTTATATTGTACGACGAAAATAGCGGAAAAATGCCCGCCAGAGCTAATTATTTCGCTATGTTAGTCCATGTAAAGAAAGTGTTAAGCTTACATCCATCATTGTACAAATTTATTAGTTAGCATAATTATGTAATTCTCACGTGTTTGTGTTCACCCTGCAATTCGAAAATAACTCTTTTATTATTGTATGTATGTATATACTCAGGCACATACCCCATTGCTGGGTGTGGCCAACACGAGACAGAGCTTGAACAGAAACTACATTTAAAGTTCCTATTCCCAGGGTCCGGGACCACTTTCGCGTTCTCTCGCCCCTTTTTCTGTCTCGTCGTGTAGTAGAATTACATATTATTATTGTAATAATCATAATTATTATTGTTGCTACAGGAGGAAAAGTATCACAACGGTATAGCGTACATAGCTAGCGAACAACATCTTTATTTAAGGTACCAACGTTTCTAATAAAGATGTTGTTCGCTACATAAACCCTTGCGATACTTTTCCTCCTGAAGATTATTGTTGCTATCATTATTATTATTTTTATTATAGTTATTATTATTGTTGTTATTATTATTATTATTATTATTATGGTTACCTCTTGCAATGTGTTGATGGGAGGCTGCACTAGAGGTATGGTGAGGAAGGCCGTGAGTGAAGACCGGTACACCACAGTTAACAGTAGGCCAAACCAAACCCACATTATGAAGTAGCTGCGGGTCACGTCACTCAACGGTACTTCAAGAAAGAGATAAATAGGTCAGTCTGTCAATCAGTAGCCAGGCCCAAGGGTAGGGAGGATCAGCAACAGACACGAGAAAGGTAAAAGAGGTGGCAGGAGAAGAACTCATAACAGTTCGCCCACAAAAAGCAAGCACACAAGCATTCATCAGCCCCCGAATTGCCTAAAAGTTATAAGTTTATTTTGAAGGATTTGTTTAATATATTCTTGTACTTATATGTGAATTAATCTTGGCTAAATAATGAAGACTTATGAAAGGCTTTTATAATAATAATATTTGATTTTGGCTTAGTCATTCTTTTAACTCTGGGGGAGGCACTCGTCACAAGCAGTTTTGCCTTTTGTCTCCCTCATCCACATAGAAAAAAAAAAAAAAAATTACCTGAGGCATGCTGACCCCAAAGAAGATCCCGGTGCCATAAAAGATATTATGAGACAGAGAGGTGGCCCACAGAGACTCTGACTGTAGGAGGTGGTGGGCGGCTTGGGAGGTCAGGTAGAGCAGAAATGTACCCAACCCGAGGAAGAGGAGCGTTACCAGCCACACCTGCAAGTGGATGCATTGTTGATCAAAGGCTTTCATAATATGTTGGAAATTCACAATGCCCTGTTTACCTGATTTTTACCTATATAGCTGACCTTCCATCTTGTGGTTGTAAATATACATTGGTGTTGGTGAAATGCTGGGTGTGAAGGGAATTTAACCCTCCTGAAAATCCCCAGGCCAAGTGGTGGTGTCTGGCGTGGATTCGAACCCTGGTTAGGGACCTCAGTAGGTTTTACCAGACTCACGCGCTAACCCACTGTACTACCACGGTCGTACAATAGGATAGCAACCTTAGTTCTCCTTGAAAGAACCAGGTGATAACCTCGTGGTGATTCACGTGGTGGGTTTCTCAGACTTCACCACCAACGACTATTTTACGCTATCCCAGACGTCAACTCGGGTAGTTTTGTGGTTATGGGATTTTTGCGGGTACAGGGTATTACAATGTGTTTTTTTTTGTTTTTTTTTTTTTTTTTTCTATATTCCAACTTACTTCCTCTCGGGCATAGGCTGAGAGCCTTAACATTCACCGCTTTACAATGAACAGTGAAACCCGTGAGGTCTTGTTCCAGTCTAGGGAGTGAGACATGTGAAGCACGTAGAGTACAACGAGCACCTGCCATCTTGCCTTCACATGAGGCACGGTGCTCACTCATGGCCCGAAACGACCCCATCTCTGAAGCCATCTCGTTCCCGTGTTTCACTGTCTCACCCCCTACACTCGGACTCTCACACTTACACACACAACGCCACCTGTTGAGCAGATAACTCACCAGGCATTGCACCCCTATAGCATATTTTGAATATGGGAATATTCATACACTGCTATTTAATCAGGGAACAATGAGGGTATTTTATTGAAGTTTCGGTGGGCTTGTGGTAATGCACTGATACTAGGTACAGCACAAATTCCATCCCAATAATATCTTCCCATTGATACATCGGGATTTGAACCCGGGACCTTTGGATTACCAGGCCAGTGGCAAGACCACTCCACCACACCTCCCCTATATAACCGACAAGGTTTAATTTAGTTAAGAAAACATCATACGGTTTCAAGCAAAGCATTTGTTAGGATTAGTGGTGTACAGAATATCAAGCAGTTCAGTTTCTGGTGCTAAATGATGAGGTAATTGTAGCTTCATACCTGTAGGCTGAAGGGATAGACGAGGGCTACCCACTGCGGGAGGGCCTCAGGCAGGGGGGTGATGAAACAACCAAACTCCATGTCGTAGGGCACCGTCATGTCCACTACCTGAACCACACATCACACTTTATAATTTCGTCAACTATATAATTATTATATTACATAGTTTGCCATATATAATATATGTATATATATATATATATATATATATATATATATATATATATATATATATATATATCAGTTATTTTTCTACATGAGCTCAGTAATGTCATGGAATTGCATGCAAATGAATATTTCATCCCAAATTTACAGTGTGTTCAAACTTATTCAATCTCAAATACATGCATATTAAATAGCCTGGAACCAACTATGCACCAAGGCTTTTGTCCATCTGTGTTCCTGACCTCGAGGTAGTGTATGTGAATGAAGAGGTTAGCCACCCCCATATGGGCCCTCCTCTGGGTCAGGTCCCCCGTCAGCCCGGACCACGACCCGTTACCCATGGGGGACCCCCATTTGCCACCATCCGAGGGATTCACGATACTCAAGCGGAAGTTCAAGGCCTCGGATAGGATGTGGAGAAGCCGGATATCGATGCCTGTGGATATAGAAGAATTACTGAGAGGGTAAATAGTTAGAGTATCATGATTTCATTATACATTGTTAGATCATAATAAATGACTAGCCTATACCCTAACAGTTAGCATGCCTCTGTAACAATGTTGAGTTTGCAATAGGGGAATATAGATACCAGTAAGCGCTGTAGTAGAATAAAGGGGCCCCTGCCGAAGGATAAGTCAGAAATAGAGAAATTTGAGTGCGTAGTGTGCAAAGGCGAGCTTGTGTTAAGTGATGATCCTGTGGCTGTGAATTTTGGAAATGAGTCTTTGGAGCTGGTGAACAAGTTTTGTTACCTAGGAGATACCATCTCTGCCGGTGGTGGGGCCGAGGCTGCCACTGTTGCTAGTATTAGGTGTGGCTGGGGGAAGTTCAGAGAATTGATGCCAATCCTGACCATGAAAAGAATGCCTCTCTCCCTGAAGGGAAAGGTGTATGCCTCATGTGTTAGAAGTGCAATGACTTATGCCTCAGAAACATGGGCCGTTAAAGTAGAGGATGTCAACAGAATGAAGCGTAATGAGATGAGAATGGTGAGATGGATGTGTGGGGCCAGGCTACAGGATAGAATAACAAATGTTGAGCTGAGGAGACGTTTAGGTATAAAGAGTATTAGCGAGGTGATGCGTACAAGTAGACTGGGATGGTATGGACATGTGGGGAGAATGGATGAACAAAATTGGGTGAAAAAATGCAGGTCTGTGATTGTGGAGGGAGCTGCACCAAGGGGTGGACCGAGGAAGACCTGGGATCGGACTATACGTGCCGATCTCAAATCCAAGAACTTGACAAGTGAAGCAGCCCTTAACAGGGTTGCCTGGAATGCCACCATTAGGACAAGAGACTGAAACTGCACTTATGTGTGGAACACGCAGTCTTAAAATTTTATGTATGTATGTACTGTATACAGTATTTAGATAATATAAATAATATATACACTAATAAATAAACTCTACCTCCTTACGGGGGGTCACCTGTTTTTGTTTCTCTTCTCTCCTTTTCTCTCTTTCTCTGGCTTGTATCCATTCGGCCCCATTCAACCAACTGTTTTAAGACGTTTATTCACATCCAAGTGTCGATTTCTTCCTGGCGAGCGATAGCGAGCCAGCATTGTATGGAGAAATCCGGCTTCGCCGGATAAATTTTTCTATCAAAAAATTTACAAATTTAGCTTGCTGTCAAAACAAAAATATAAATATGCTGGCTCGCTACCACTCCCCAGGAAAATATTGACACCAGGATGGGGGTAAACGTCTTAAAACAGTAGGCTGAATGGATACAAGCCAAAGAGAGTTGGAGAGAAAGAGAAAAAAAGCGAGGTGGGCCCCCTTAACACTCACCATCATACGCATGCCCCCCATCCTTGTCGTGAACATCAACAATGGAGGGCGCGTGCTCGAAGGTGACGGCTCGCAACTGACTGCCGTGGAAGTCCGCCAGCTTGTCCGGGAAGGGGTTAATCCGGCGCTGGGGTTGTCCGGAAGTCCAGCGGTCGGTCAGGTAGAGCAGGTCTAACGAGGCGCCGCGAAACACCAGGCTACTCCAGATCTCCCACTCATCTCCATCGCCTGATCCCGACTGCATCACGTATGTATAAGAAAGCTGGCTTATGCTAGATAATGTATTTGGTAAGATCCTGTGTAGTGGGGAGAACTGTTTTTCGGATGTCTATTTACTAAGAAATATTGAACAATATCTTTAACCTAACCTAATCTAATCTAGTATATTAGTGGACTATTTATGAATGTAAAATGTAAATATATATTGTAACCTTACCAAATTATTGAGGTATAAGTACAGGTCTCCCCGCTACACAGGATTATACCATGTATATTTTATAATTGTTATCAAATAAAGCCTTTCACTTTCAAGCATAGTAATTTCATGAAGTGGATACGGGCATCATCTCCCATCATTCTCATTGACCCTTAATGTGAAGCAAGGTATCGTAAGTATCGTAAGCAGTATATTCTACAAATATCCAAATAAGTCTAAAAAATATTGATTCCCCGAGTATTACAATAATAGTGGCTAGGCTGGGAAAGATGTAGTATCCGGCGGGCGTACGGTCGGTCGTCATGTTTACATAGGTCGTGCGCTCGCGTCTTTTTTTTTTTTTTTTTTATTTGCCCCTTGCTGGCAATATATCCCTCTCCGACATACGACGCGATTTTGAGCCTATTAGGGATACTTTAAAGCCTTTGTTACCATCAGGGGTATTTAGAAACTTTTAGTTTAGTTACTTCAACCTCTGCAGTTGTCTTTGAGTTAGCTGTGGGCAGAAAACTAATTTTGGAGAGGTAATTATAAGATTGAGAGAACTATTTCTTATTACTAATCTGGCAACCTCTGTCATATGAGCGTGAAAGGGTTAAATGATGATGACAATAAGTCATGGGGTGGGTGTGAGGGCCCTCAACCTATTATTGTATATCACGGCAGTCAAAATACACGGGAACATGATCGCGAGCATGCGAGTAGTTTAAACAAGGCGGGCAGTACGCCTGAATACTACATTCTTACCGCTACGCTTACCGAATTACCCAATATATTTACAATAATTTAATATCCAAATTACCGCATGAGAACCAGCGTACTGTACCTGTGTCAGAACTATTGCATAGGGTCTCCAAGCCATGACCTGGTTCTGGAGGATGACCTGAGCTGACCCCTCCCCCGCCGCTGCTCCCCCTGCTGCCCCCGTGGTGACAAAGATGAAGCGCCCCAGGTGATCCAAGGTCTCCAGGCCCCCAGACTCCACCAGCGTCCCCAGGTGTGTTGCCTGTAGGGGTCGCAGAAGGGGTTTGTAGCATTAATTCAATAATTTGCCAGAACTCCCACTTACAATCTCTAGGAGGGTCAAAAATGATAATGTTTAATCTAATATATGCTTGGATACATACAGTAGATTGTTTGTTTATGGGAAAGATATGAAACCGCTGTCTCTGCATCATGGTAATAAAAAAAGGGTTAATAATTAACATATTTTGATACAAACTCGACGTACCGGTAACAGCTGAGTAATTAAGGTGAAGACATCGCATTTTACTGGCAGCTGGAAATAAACTGACTATAGTTGTTCAGATAATTGTCTCAAGCATCTTTCATCCTGCAGAAAAGATGCCATAGAGAGACACAGTTTAGATAATTGTCTCATGCATCTTTCACCCTGCAGAGATCTTACCATACTCACATGCTGAGACACATAATTTGGATAATTGTCTCAAACATTTTGTTCATCCTACAAAGAAGATGCCATAGAGAGATACATAATTTAGATCAGTGTCTCTAGCATTTTTCATCCTGCAGAGACCATTAAGGAACACCCCATTCTTAACATTAATCCTTCATTAAAAACCTGAATGCACTTGAATAATTTTATGAAAGCATATGATCCTCCCGGGATTCGAACTCGGGACACCACACCCAGAACATAAGCATCTAAACCATTAGACCTACACCACCAACACATGATGAAAGACACAGTTTAGATCATTGTCTCAAGCATTTTTCATCCTGCAGAGAAGAGGTTTTTCATCCTGCAGAGAAGACGCCGTACACAGATACATCATTTAGATCAGTGTCTCAAGCATCTTTCATTCTGCAGAGACCATACCATTCTCACATGCCAAGAGATACATAATATAGATAATTGTCAAGCATCTTTCACCCTGCAGAGACCATACCATACTCACATGTTGAGAGACGAAGACATATACAGAACAGGTACTAATACGGGCCTCATCAGTGAAGGAAGGCAGGGACAGATTACCCCCCTGCCCCCCCAGATGACCCCCCTGCCCCCCCAGATGACCACCTTGCTCTGTGTTACGGCTGCTGAGGAGGGTCACAGTGAAGGGTAGGTCAAGGAGGCGAGTCAGGTCACCATACCCACCACCCCCATTGACCTCACTAGCATCCCCTCCTCCACCACCCTCGTCAAGGAAGAGGTTGACCCCGCACCCGACCAGATAGCTGTCAGGAATTAAGGAGAGTCATTTGGTTTTACTGGATCCCTTCTCCCTCATGCTTAGCCCCATTTAATTACGAGATTTAAAGATGTTCGCCCCATTAGTTTGTCGATTTTAAGAACTTTCACCCCACTTCTTAGGCAATATCAAGACCTTTCGTGCTATTTAGGTGTTGACTTTTTCCTGGCGAGCGGTAGCGAGCCTGTAATATAAGAGAAACCAGCCTTCGGCTGGGAAATTTTTCTGCCAAAAAATGTACAAATTTATCTTGAAGGAGGGTCTTCGGGGTGTTTTTTTAAGCTTGATAGAGGTCTGGAGAGCAAACTGTAATGCATATAAAATCATAAAAGACAAGAATATAAATGATATCACCAAGAAGAAAAGATCCACTCCTCAACCAATGAGGAAGCTGTGAGAATGAAAAGTGTAAACAATGTTTACTTGGCAGCTGATGAAAAAAATGCGAAATATAAACTAAATATAAAGAACACCTAACATCTTAACAGCTAAAGAAGAAACTAAGATTTGGAGGGAAGGGTGTAGTATCCGGGCATATGGTCGTCATGTTTACATAGGTCGTGCGCTCGCGGTTTCGTTACGTCTATTTTGACTGCCTTTTTGTTCTGTTAATTTGCGCCCTTCTGGCAATATATATGATCATGCCAATAAGTCATGGGGGGTTGAGAGGGGGCACTCAACCTATTATTGTATCCAACGGCAGTCAAAATAGACGGGAACATGATCGCGAGCTTGTGAGTATTGTAAACAAGACAGGCGGTATGTCTGAATATTACATCCTTACAGATTTGGAAAATTCTCGGTGAAAAGACAAATTTATATACTATGCTCTGGATAAAAAAAATATATATATATAATGTAGCAGTCTATAGATAATAAAGGACTTTTAAGTACTTCACCAACCACTCGAGTATGTATCGTAGGACTTGGTGAAGAGAGTTAACATCAAGGAGTTTTGGAGAAGTGTTGGATAGTCTAGATAGTAAGGATGGTGATGGTTCTCCTGCCCTCACCCCAACCACTGCCAGGACCACCCCCCAGAACAACCTGGTGTAAAGTAAATTGTAAAGTACGGTCAAATGTGCTATTCTTAGACGATTTTGTGCAGCTTAAGAAGGATCTATGGCAGTAAAAAGGCTTGAGTGAGATAGTTGGAAGCCTGTTAATTGCTGGAGGACCTTTCTAAACTGTTAATTGCTGGAGGACCTTTCTAAACTGTTAATTGCTGGAGGACCTTTCTAAGCTGAATAAAATCGCCCAATAGTAGCCAGACTTAAGTTACAAAGACGTTGCCGGTACAGAAGGGGTTAACCCCTTCTGTACCGGCAACGTCTATGTAAATATATTCTGGCTAATATTAGAAGATTTTATTCAGTTTAAAAAAAGGCCTCCAGCAACTAACAGACTTCGAACTATCTCACTCAACCCTTATTACTGCCATAGATCCTTAAGGGCAGATGGGTCGCTTTTCTGGACCCCCTTCTCCCTCATGCTTAACCCCCTTAGTTTTCAGATTTGATGACGTTCGGCCCATTAGTTCAGCGATTTTAATATAATTATTTTAGAATAAAATATAAAAGACGTCGCCGGTACAGAAGGGGTTAAACGCTTGCTTGAGTATCCCCTTGAAAACCAGAAACGTGGGTTATACTTTATTGGGGAAGGATGTAGTTACCGGGTGTACCACTACCGACATACAACATAAATCATCTATAAATACTTATAATAAAATAAATACTTATAAATCTATAATACTAGGTTAGGTTAGGTTGTTTGGTTAGGGTAATGTATTTTTGTATCCAAAGGCAGTCAAAATAGACGGGAACATGATGGTGAGCGTCCGTGTAGTGTAAACAAGACAGGCTGTACACTCGGTAACTACATTCTTGCCCTATATTCTAGCCATATTTAGAAGATATTATACGCCTTAGGGAATGAGTTGTGTTACCGGGCGTACGTCGTGTAAACACGTAAGTTGATGTCAAACAGCGGGGGTGTGGGGGCGGCAGCCCCCATCCATAATACTAGGATAGGTTAGGTAAGGTTGTTAGGTTAGGCTAATGTCCTTTCAAAGGGGTATAGTAAACACTAGGATATACCCGGTCAGAGGTAGGTGATAGTGATACGCCCGATAACACAACTCTTGCCCAACTTAGGAAGGACCTGTGGTAGTTATAAAGGAGTTGATTGAGATAGTTTGAAGCCCGATTTATCATTGCTCGTGGCCCTTCCTAAGCTGAATAAAGTCGTCTTAATAGTTGCCAGAATACGAGGGTGAAGGGGGGTCACCGGCTTTTTATATCACTCTCTCCTTTTCTCTCTTTCTCTGGCTTGTATTCATTCGGCCCCATTCAGCCAATCGTTTTAAGACGTTTATCCCCATCCAGGTGTCGATATCTTCCTGGCGAGCGATAGCGAGCCAGCATTGTATGGAGAAATCCGGATTTGCCGGAGACATTTTTCTATCTAAAAATTTATAAATTTAGCTTGCTGTCAAAACAAAAATATATGTATGCTGGCTCGCTACCGCTCGCCAGTAAAATATAGACACCATGATGGGGGTAAACTTCTTAAAAAAGTAGGCTGAATGGGGCCGAATGGATACAAGCCAAAGAGAGAGGGAGAGGAAGAGAATAGATTATACCTGATATGATTTACTTTAGTCTGTGTCTATGCTTAAGGGGTGATGGGTCGCTTGTCTGGCCCCCCCTTCACCCTCATGTTTAGTTCCTTTAGGTTTCAGATATTAAGAAGTTCGACCCATTAGTTTGGCAATTTTAAGCTTTGTCATCCCATTTCGTTGTCAATGTTGCACTTTTAGCGCTCACCAGGAAATGTTAGCACTTTTAGCGCTCACCAGGAAAAAATAAACTAAAAAGACGAAAAGTGTTAATATTGATAAACTAATTGGGCGAAAGGTCTAAAAATCGCCAAACTAATGGACCGAACGTCTTATAATCTGACAACTAGTGGGGCTAAACATGAGGGAGAAGGGGGGGAGGGCAGAAAAACAACTCATCTCCCCTTAACCCCTTCTGTACCGGCGACGTCTTTTTCTTTTTATTCTAGCTATATTTAGACGATATTGTGCAGCTGAAAACGGGTCTGTGGTAGCAAAAAGGGTTGAGTGAGATAGTTCGAAGCCTGTTAATTGTTGGAGGCTCTTTTGATACTAAATAAAATCGTCGATAATCTTCAAGGACATTAGATCCGCCTTATTAGAAACAATTTATTAGGGAAAATAGGCACCAATAGATCCGCCATATTTTTCTCCATATAGTCCGCATGGAGGATTTTCGTTATCAACAAATTGAAAAATACCCACTTCACAGACAAATACACCAAAAATCTAAGTCAAAGCTGGGGTGTGGGGGCGGCAGCCCCCACCTATAATACTAGGATAGGTTAGGTAAGGTTGTTAGGTTAGGCTAATGTCCTTTCAAAGGGGTATAAGCTATTAAACACTAGGATAGCCTATACCCGGTCAGAGGTAAGAAGAAGAAGCGTCCGGCAGTAGTCTCCTTGAATGCTACCAAATCGTCTAATGGCAGCCAGAATAAAGTATCGATAATTTGTTTAAGCAATTGAATTTATCGTCAGCTGAAAAGAAACAGAGTAGCCTATGGTTGAGTTGGGTAAGATCCTGGGTAGCGGGTGGAACTGTTTTTCAGATGCCTATTTACTAAGAAACATTCAACAATATCTTTAACCTAACCTAACCAAAACCTAACCTAGTATATTAGTGGACTATTTATTAATGTAAAACTTAAAAGTATATTGTAACATTACCAAATTATTGAGATATAAATACATGTCCACCCGCTACACAGGATTATACCTTGAGCTGTACCGATCACCCATATCCCTACTCACAAGATCCTCCTGAGAGCCATGAGTGTGACCTCCCCCCTTGACCTCTGTTGCCTTACTGAAACTCAAGACGCCCACCTTTTTCCTTATATAACCGTCTTGGGAGATTCGTCACTTGACTTCTCAAGACGGTGGTAGGTAGAGGAGCTGGGGAAGATCTATATGGTGTTCTATCGACTTGTTTTCTATGTGAGTGAGGGAGACAAAGGGCAGAACTGTCAGTATCGAGTGCCTACCCCAGAGTTGAAAGAGCGACAGGGCCAAAATCAAGGGACGTTCGAGCCAAAATGCCTGGACACACTGAGTTTGAAGCAATTTAAGTTATAGGAAGAGGGAAAGACTGATTCTAGGAGAGAGTTCCAGAGCTCAGCAGTTGAATAGAAGAAAGTCTGAGAATAGCGTTTCACTCTTGGGCTGGAGAGTTGCACAGAGTAGGATTAACCTCGTCAGCACCATGACGCAATTTTACCGTTGATTCTGGCTAAATATAGAAGATTATATGGAGTTTAAGAAGGAACTGTGTTACTAAGAGGGTGTATTAAGATTATATGGAGTTTAAGAAGGAACTGTGTTACTAAGAGGGTGTATTAAGATTGTATTTACCTCTTTGAGCCCTAAAGGTAGATTATATGGAGTTTAAGAAGGAACTGTGTTACTAAGAGGGTGTATTAAGATTGTATTTACCTCTTTGAGCCCTAAAGGTAGATTATATGGAGTTTAAGAAGGAACTGTGTTACTAAGAGGGTGTATTAAGATTGTATTTACCTCTTTGAGCCCTAAAGGTAGATTATATGGAGTTTAAGAAGGAACTGTGTTACTAAAAGGGTGTATTAAGATTATATGGAGTTTAAGAAGGAACTGTGTTACTAAGAGGGTGTATTAAGATTGTATTTACCTCTTTGAGCCCTAAAGGTAGATTATATGGAGTTTAAGAAGGAACTGTGTTACTAAGAGGGTGTATTAAGATTATATGGAGTTTAAGAAGGAACTGTGTTACTAAGAGGGTGTATTAAGATTATATGGAGTTTAAGAAGGAACTGTGTTACTAAGAGGGTGTATTAAGATTATATGGAGTTTAAGAAGGAACTGTGTTACTAAGAGGGTGTATTAAGATTATATGGAGTTTAAGAAGGAACTGTGTTACTAAGAGGGTGTATTAAGATTATATGGAGTTTAAGAAGGAACTGTGTTACTAAGAGGGTGTATTAAGATTATATGGAGTTTAAGAAGGAACTGTGTTACTAAGAGGGTGTATTAAGATTATATGGAGTTTAAGAAGGAACTGTGTTACTAAGAGGGTGTATTAAGATTATATGGAGTTTAAGAAGGAACTGTGTTACTAAGAGGGTGTATTAAGATTATATGGAGTTTAAGAAGGAACTGTGTTACTAAGAGGGTGTATTAAGATTATATGGAGTTTAAGAAGGAACTGTGTTACTAAGAGGGTGTATTAAGATTGTATTTACCTCTTTGAGCCCTAAAGGTAGATTATATGGAGTTTAAGAAGGAACTGTGTTACTAAGAGGGTGTATTAAGATTATATGGAGTTTAAGAAGGAACTGTGTTACTAAGAGGGTGTATTAAGATTATATGGAGTTTAAGAAGGAACTGTGTTACTAAGAGGGTGTATTAAGATTGTATTTACCTCTTTGAGCCCTAAAGGTAGATTATATGGAGTTTAAGAAGGAACTGGGTTACTAAGAGGGTGTATTAAGATTGTATTTACCTCTTTGAGCCCTAAAGGTAGATTATATGGAGTTTAAGAAGGAACTGTGTTACTAAGAGGGTGTATTAAGATTGTATTTACCTCTTTGAGCCCTAAAGGTAGATTATATGGAGTTTAAGAAGGAACTGTGTTACTAAGAGGGTGTATTAAGATTGTATTTACCTCTTTGAGCCCTAAAGGTAGATTATATGGAGTTTAAGAAGGAACTGTGTTACTGAGAGGGTGTATTAAGATTGTATTTACCTCTTTGAGCCCTAAAGGTAGATTATATGGAGTTTAAGAAGGAACTGTGTTACTAAGAGGGTGTATTAAGATTGTATTTACCTCTTTGAGCCCTAAAGGTAGATTATATGGAGTTTAAGAAGGAACTGTGTTACTGAGAGGGTGTATTAAGATTGTATTTACCTCTTTGAGCCCTAAAGGTAGATTATATGGAGTTTAAGAAGGAACTGTGTTACTAAGAGGGTGTATTAAGATTGTATTTACCTCTTTGAGCCCTAAAGGTAGATTATATGGAGTTTAAGAAGGAACTGTGTTACTAAGAGGGTGTATTAAGATTGTATTTACCTCTTTGAGCCCTAAAGGTAGATTATATGGAGTTTAAGAAGGAACTGTGTTACTAAGAGGGTGTATTAAGATTGTATTTACCTCTTTGAGCCCTAAAGGTAGATTATATGGAGTTTAAGAAGGAACTGTGTTACTAAGAGGGTGTATTAAGATTGTATTTACCTCTTTGAGCCCTAAAGGTAGATTATATGGAGTTTAAGAAGGAACTGTGTTACTAAGAGGGTGTATTAAGATTGTATTTACCTCTTTCAGCCCTAAAGGTAGATTATATGGAGTTTAAGAAGGAACTGTGTTACTAAGAGGGTGTATTAAGATTGTATTTACCTCTTTGAGCCCTAAAGGTAGATTATATGGAGTTTAAGAAGGAACTGTGTTACTAAGAGGGTGTATTAAGATTGTATTTACCTCTTTGAGCCCTAAAGGTAGATTATATGGAGTTTAAGAAGGAACTGTTACTAAGAGGGTGTATTAAGATTGTATTTACCTCTTTGAGCCCTAAAGGTAGATTATATGGAGTTTAAGAAGGAACTGTGTTACTAAGAGGGTGTATTAAGATTGTGTTTACCTCTTTGAGCCCTAAAGGTAGATTATATGGAGTTTAAGAAGGAACTGTGTTACTAAGAGGGTGTATTAAGATTGTGTTTACCTCTTTGAGCCCTAAAGGTAGATTATATGGAGTTTAAGAAGGAACTGTGTTACTAAGAGGGTGTATTAAGATTGTGTTTACCTCTTTGAGCCCTAAAGGTAGATTATATGGAGTTTAAGAAGGAACGGTGTTACTAAGAGGGTGTATTAAGATTGTATTTACCTCTTTGAGCCCTAAAGGTAGATTATAAACAAAAGAAAATCATCTAATGGTAACCAGTATAGGATAAGTATTACGGGTAAGAGTTGTGTTATTGGGCGTACCACTACAGACATACAGCATAACTCGAACTCTCTAAAACATTAACCTAACCTAGTATTCCTGTAGTAATGAGAATACTAGGTTAGGTTAGGCTTTTTTGTTAGGTTAAGTATTTATAGATTATTTATGTTGTATGTCGGTAGTTGTGGGGGATAATATAATAAAAATAAAGTCTGAGATCGCCTACCTTATGGTATGAACTATGGTAGCCTATCTCTCAGGATGCCCTAACTAAACATTGTATAAATGGCCATATATATCAATGACTTAGCTATAACTAGGGTCCTGGTTTAGTTCAGAGGATTCCGGCTTCGGTAGATAAGGGTTATAGGTCAGGACTCCGGGCCGGGCGTGGGAATTGTGGTGGAGGAGATCACGGGACACTTCTCTACCGTTCAGATGTTTACTAGCGTCTGATCGGAACTTCAATTTCCGACTCTTAAATAAACTATATATTAATTCGTTACCAAGGGTTCATTCCCTCTTCACGAAATCATATAAATAATTATCAGCATTTAAATTATATAATTATAAAGGTGAACATCGTTTCACAACGATTTAGTGAACATAATATCAAGATATTAACGACCCTAAAGCAAACGGTGGATCGCGTATGCGGTCGCGGGAATATTTAAACTGATCCTCTTTACAGTTCTTCTAAACTTATTTCTACAAGGTTTTATAACTAAATTAACTTGGTCAAGGTATTCTTATACAGTACTAAATTACCTAACATTAATTAATCTCTACAATATATACAATCACCGGGTTCTGGTAGGAAATTGTTCACTCTAGTGAGGTTTCCCTATCGGAAGGTTGTTGCCAACATT
The DNA here is from genome assembly GCA_032716605.1 of Paralithodes platypus. NCBI lineage: Eukaryota > Metazoa > Arthropoda > Malacostraca > Decapoda > Lithodidae > Paralithodes > Paralithodes platypus. Next base: position 10,528,794 of record CM064560.1, on the reverse strand, counting down.
CCCCAGATACCGGTGTAGTCAATTTATTTCTCACAGATTGGGGCCCGGCGAAGTATGATGTGTCGCATCATGTTATATCACCTGCCGCTAACAAATCACGCCAATTTCTTCTAGACCCCGCAGCAGCTGCTCGTGGTGTCTTGGGCTCCCTATTACTATGGGTTGCTGTTCTTCTTCCAGTGGGATGGCGAGTCCCATAGGTATGAGACGATCTACAGTTCGGAGAGTGGTTTGTCCTCGAGATACAACCTTAACGGTTCTGATAACTCCTTCGGAATCAGGATAGACTTCTTGGATCCTTGCTAAGGGCCATTTAGAATGAGGTTGGTCCATTTTCAACAAGACTATGTCTCCCACTATCGGTTTGTGACGGTTACTAGCAGAATTCGCACCATAATACCTCTCCCGTAAGCTCAAGATATACTCATATGCCCAATGTTTGTTCCAGGCGTCCAGTATTTTGCAGAGTTTATGGTAGCTTCGTCGCAAGTGTGCATCTGCTTCATTAACGGAGGGATCCACTAATTCCTCGGTCACGTCCAAACGGGGGACTGGGTCCAATCGTCTACCATATAATAAATGAGCCGGTGTTAAGGCCTCAATTTCCAGATTGGAGTCATCTTGATACGTTAGTGGTCGATTATTTACTCTGGTTTCTATTTCGGTGACAACAGTTCTTAACTCATCCAAGGTGACCTTGGACTTGTGAAGAACCCTTTTCAGGCACGATTTTACAATACCTATCATTCTCTCTGTAAATCCATTTTGCCAAGGGGCTCTGGGAGTTGTGAATGACCAATAACAATTTCTAGAATCTAGCATTTGCTGTACTGCGTTGCTCTTTAATAGTTCAGAAACCAACGGGGATGCGCCCACAAAATTTGTCCCATTGTCACTAATCAAACGTCTGGGACAACTTCGCCGAGCGGCAAATCTTCTAAATAAATTAATAAAGGTTTCCGAGCTCATGTCCTCCGCTATTTCCCAATGGATAGCCCTGAGTGCTGGTACAGGTGAATAGACATATGTAAACCTTCTTGGGTGGACCATCATCTCCTGTGAGAGTGATGGCACCAGTATAATCTATACCTGTTACCTCAAACGGTGTCCTTTGGTGAATGCGGTCTGGCGGAAGAGCTGGTGGTCCAGGGTAGGAATAGCGATAGCTGTATACCTCTTGCAAATAATGCAATTCTTGATACAGCGTTTAACAGCTTGTCGTCCCTGGGGTATCCAATATGCTTGTCGCATATAGGCTAGAGTGTCTGCTACCCCACCGTGTTTAGTGGTTTCATGCGCTTTTAAAACCATCAATTTGGTGAGGTCGCAATCCTTGGGCAATAGGATCGGATGCCGAGTTTTGAGGGGTAGATCAGCTTTACCAATACGACCTCGACAACATATTAATTCTTGATTGTCTAGATACAGCCCAAGGTCCTTCATTCTTTTGGTTGGCTTGGGATTGGGTTTACGTAGCTGTGTTAATTCCTCATCATACTTTTCAGCTTGTATCCTTCTGATCCAGTAGGTAAGTGGGTCTAATTCATCCATCTTTACCTTCTTGCTCAGGAACTTAAACACAAATTTAGTTACAGTTAATAGTTTGTCCAAATTGGAGAACTTGGTGATGTCGATCACTGAAGGCTCTGGGATAATTATTGGGTCCATATGAACTTTATCATCATTAACCTTCTGGTATGATTTTTGTTCTGGCCAATCACTCTGACGTAGCCAAACCGGACCCTGAAACCACAGAGTTTCGTTAATCAGTTTCTTGACACCAACACCTCGGCTCACCAAGTCAGCCGGATTATCCTTGGACTTAACATGCATGAATGTATAGTTCATTTGCAGTTCCTTTATTTTGTGTACTCTGTTATGCACATAAACTATGTGACTATCATCCTTAGCTATCCAGTGCAAACATATCTCACTATCTGTCCATATATATGTCTCACCTAAAAAGGGAAACATACCATTCAAATAAGTAGCTAACCTAGTTCCCAATTCAACAGCGGTCAGCTCCAACTGTGGAAGGGTACGTTGTTTTAATGGCGCTACTCGGGATTTGGACATAATCATAGTAGATCGGACTTCAGTGACACAATAAGCTACTGCACCATACGCCTTAGATGAGGCATCACAAAATATGTGCAATTGAGCACACTCATTATCAGAGGTAGGATCACATCTTCTAGGAAACTTGACTGAGGATACCTTCTCATATTCCACCTGCAATTTGTTCCACTCTTCTGTATATTTTTCAGGTAATGGAGTATCCCAACTCAGTGCTTCTCTCCAGGCCTCCTGAACTAAAATCTTCCCTTTAATTGATATGGGACTAAATATGCCCAATGGGTCGAACATCATAGAGACCTGACTTAAGAGTGTACGTTTTGTGAGTTTTACATCGGGAAACTTGAGGGGCTTTAGAGACATCTCATCAGTAGTTGTTTTCCACAGCAATCCTAGTACTGGTTGATATTCTGGTATTTGATAGTCAGGATAGTCTCTTCTTATCTGGTCCAAAAGAATATGAGAGTTTGAATTCCAACTTTGTAGTGGCATATTGGCTTTATTACATTCTTGCCTTGCCAAATTGTAGATTTCAAACACCTCTTCTCCACTGTCGGCAACGCCCTGAAGATTATCCATGTAAAACAGTTGACCCATTTCCGGTTTCTCTGTCTTCTGGAAATGATATCTCAAAGTGCTGCACAACAAGAAAGGACTAGAGCAGGAACCAAACAACACTGGCTGAAAGCGGTATTCTTTTATCCGCCCACCAGGCTGAAAAGGATCTTCAGGCCAAAGGAACTTTGTGAATTTGCGGTCTTGCTCCTTTAACCCTATTCTCAAAAAGGCTTTGGAGATATCTGCCACAAACCCAAATCTCTTCGTCCTGAATTTTAATAGTACATCACCCAGTATTTCAGTCAGATTTGGTCCTACATAGAGACAATCGTTTAGACTTGCTTCATTCTTCGCTGCTCGAGAACTGCAGTTAAATACCACTCTGATGGGGGTAGTACTGGAGTCCTTACTTACAGCATGATGAGGAAGGTAATGACCCTCTTTATGGTTTGTTTCACCTGGGACCTCCTCAATAAAGTAATTTTCCAACTGCTCTTGAATTATTTTATGATAAATGTCCAGTCGTTCAGGATGTTGACGCAATCTCTCCACCATTTTATTTAATTGACATCTTGAACTCTGGTAGTTAGTTGGTAATTCAGGGGCATTTATCATCCATGGAAGTCCTACCCAGTACTGGCCATCCTTATACTCAACTGTGTCTAGGTAGTGGTTATTATGTTAAGATGTCTTCAGGGGTGGGAAGATCTGCTTCTATTCCCACAGTGTCCAGTTCCCAAAGTTTGTGAACAGGTTCTTGTTGCTCTTCTAGAATGTCTCCTAGTTGTGATGGTATTAATTCTGCACCAATTCTAGCCACCACCAGAGATTGTGCCGGAGTCACAAAGACTGGATCCATCCGGTTGTCTGATTCACTTGGGCCACATGTGGGTAGAGATCCCATGATTATATATCCACCTGATGAAGAAATTAACTGGATACCGTGTTTCCGAGTCATTTTTCGCAAGAAGCGACCACAATAGTCGGAGCCGATGATCAGTTGAATTGGACCTACTACGTCAGACTCTATAGTTCGGTCTGCTAGTTGAACACCCTTCTTTGTTAAGAAGTTAGATGCTTCCTTTAAACCCTTATTTACCACAGAAGTGTTCATGTCTTCCTTAACCACCGCAGTCACCTTACATTTATATTTGCCCAATTTAATCAGGGGTTTAACCACGTCAAATGTTTGTGTTTCCTTATTTGACAAAAATCCAGTTATTGCCATGTTCACTCTTCCTACTGTTGGCAAATTCATGGCTCTGACAACATTTCCGGCAATGAAGGTCTTTTGCGCTCCAGTATCAAAGAGTGCTTTGACCGGCATAACCTCTTTTCTTCTGATCAGTTGAATCTCGGCTGTAGGAGTAGCTGCCGGCGTATGCATTGGGTTTCCAGGGGTCAGGGTCATATTTACACTTGTCGGTTTGGGTTGTACTTCACTGATCTTGGGACACAACGCGGTATGATGTACACCAGTCTTGCACCGAAAACATAAATTTAATTTAGTGGCACATTCCTCAGTAGAATGTCTTGTGCTAAGGCAAACAAGACACTTACCTAGTTCGATGAGTCGTGGAAGTCTAGCCTTAAGATTGGGAGAAGTCCTACAATACACTGTGGAATGTTGTTCTGAACATAACATACACACCTTCCGGTTTTCTTGGTTTATCCCTGGTGTGGGGTTAATACTTCTGGTTACTTCTTGGGTCACTGGAGAATTGAGACGGGAATTTTTTCTCTCCCAAACACCTTTTGTTTTAGATACTGTATTAGTTTGATTATTCTGCTGGACGGATGTCACATAGGTACCAACCGCTTCCTTCTTGAACGGTTTTGCTTTTTCCTTAGTCCCTGTTGTAGACACTTTTGTGTATTTAACCTTGTTGTCTCCTTCCTTGATACCGCTATCCTTCTTGGAAACCTGCATGCACAGCTCTCTTAAACCCTCTTCTATCTCTTGATACGTGAAGTAGTTCTTCTTATACCTGTGGTACAATTCATCACAGGTTTTCTGAGAGAGCTTTTGTTGTACAATATGGTTCAAGAGCCAAGAAGCTGAATCAAGATCTTTCTGGGTACTAAGTGATTTCAAAACACAATTCAAGCTGATCCGGAATGACTGAAGATCCTGGTACGTATGCTTTGGTCCTGATAACTCCAGCAATTTGTAAACTAGGCGCTGTAGAGTCAACAACGTATCTTCAAAATTCTCCTTGAGTACGTCTAGAGCTGCTGTATAATTGGCATCTGTTATGGGAAGTTCCTTGATAAAGTCCAATGCAAAACCCTTAAGTTGACTCAACAAGTATGAAAATTTATTTGCTGCAGAAATATCTAACCTGTCATGAACTAAACCTTTAAATTTGTCCCAAAAGGTATTCCAATCAGATTGCCCATCAAATTCAGGTAAGGTTATAGGTGGCAACTTAAAGCTTTGTTGTCCCGGAGCCGCTGTACCATTACTGGTACCATTACTCCCTGTTTCGGTAACTGTCTCTGTCGCCAAGGATTCGAACCCAGCTAGTTGATCCAAATAATTTTCACGGGCATTTGCATTAGGCTTGCTGTAATTCCTCAAACCTTTCAGATTGTTCTTGTTTGATGCAAAAGTCCTCCAATTTATTGCAAGACTCTTCATAATTAGCCCACCGGGTTTTAAGATCTTGGATTTGAGATTTTAACAGCTCCCTTGGACAGGGGTCACGTCTTTTTACCTCCTGGCAATTATTTAATGCTCTAGTTACCCAGCCTAATTTCCCCACCATAGATTTTCTCAAGAGTGTATCAGTTATTTTGGAAAATGGGTAATTATTTTCTGGACTATTATTAATGTTTATACTGAAGACTAATTTTCAACAATCAAAATTATATTTAGATATAGCCTAACACATACTCAATTTAGCTGTTAATCTTTAGCATTATATGCGTACCATTATTTGCTACAAATTCAGATGAATAATTAGTTGAAAACATTAAGTCCACAATATAATTTACCTAATACGTGGGAACGCACGCTAGTAGGGAGAGGGAATATATTTATTATTGAATTAAATGTCATATATGCTCCGTCCGTCCCGAGCATTTAGCTGGTCTACTTGGTCTTTCAGACGCAGGTGACATTAAAGGACAGAAACATAAAAATGGCCTAAATTATCAAATAATAGGGAGAATTTAGGTACAAGAATGAAGCTAGAGCTGTAAATATTTAGTTAATCATTGATTTCTTATCCCAGATGTTAGTGGGTACCTGTGGTAGTAGCATTTTTCTAAAAGGGGGGGGGGAACACTTTTATTATTTATTAGATTTGGTATATGCCCCGTCCCGAGCATTTAGCTGGTCGACCTAGTCTGCCAGACGCGGGCGACATTAAAGACAGAGACATAAAATGGTCTAAATAAGAAAAATATGGGGGAAATTTAGGGACTGCAACGAAGCTCAAGCTCTGAGTTTCACAAACGCCAGAGAACACAACGTTGCAGACCCTCCTACCAGTCCTCTACCACAGGATTTAAACGCCATGCGATTTTATCTTATTATTAATTGAAATGCCACTCACCCAAGGCCATCGCCTCACAGATAGGGACCTCATAACGGCGGGGGATCAATCTATGTCCCACAAAAAGACCTTAAACATTAGCCTACCGCTGCAGCTTAGCAGGGACCCTAACTGTTGAAAACTGGCCCTAACTCAACCCCTAGTCTACACACCGATCGGAATCCTCACTCGGGGCACCAAAATGTGGGGGATAATATGGCCAAAGGTTATCTCTTACCACACCAATCGAAATATTAAATTAATCAACCTAAATAAAAATAAAGTCTGAGATCGCCTACCTTATGGTATGAACTATGGTTATAGTGAAAATTAAGACATTTGAGTAAAAACTAAAAAATATGAAATATTGATCTTATTTTTAAACTTGACCTTTGACCTTAACCTTTAAGTTAAAGTGAACATTTCTTTTTGACTGACCTTCGCATTGACCAAATAAAAATACCTGTGAAATTTTGTGAAAATCCATCTAATGGTCTAGGAGGAGTTTCCAGACAGACAGACGGATGACGACGACGACGACGACGGCAGACAGGCTGATTGGTGGTGCACAGTATACGGGCGGGATCTGTGTATGCGATACCACTCTGCTTCGCAGAGTTGATAATGATTAACAAATTAATATATAAACCCTGCCTCCCTTAAAGGGGTAACCTACTTTTTTTTTTTTCTCTTTCTTGGTTGTATCCATTCAGTCCCATTCAGCCTACTGTTTTAAGACATTTATCCCCATCCATGTGTCGATCTTTTCCTGGCGAGCGATAGCGAACCAGCATTTCATGGAGAATTCCAGCTTTGCCGGAGGCATTTTTCTATAGAAAAATTTACAAATTTAGCTAGCTGTCTAACACATTATCCAAAATATGGTGGCTCGCTATCATTCGCCAGGTATAAATTGACACCTGGATGAGGATAAATGTCTTAAAACAATGGGCTGAATGGGGCCGAATGGAAACAACTAAGAGAGAGAGATAAAAAGCATGTCACCCCCCTTAAATCTTGCAGTGGTACTTTATAGATGTTGGAGACTGAATAAAGGCCTATTTTTTTTTTTTTTTTTTTTACCTGGCGACTTTGCACTGGTTCACTCTGGGCTTAACCCCTTCTGAACCGGCGACATCTTTTTAACTACTATCTGGCTATTAATAGATGATTTTGTTCAGTTAAAAAGGGGCCTTCGAACTATCTCACTTAACCCTTTGTACTACCATAGATCCTTCTTAAGCTGCACAAAATCTTCTAAATATAGATAGAAAAAGAATAAAAAGACATTGCCGGTACAGAAAGGGTTAAGAACTCTATCTGGAGCTCTGCAGAGAACAGCATTCGGATAACGTGATCTGCGGGGGTTTCATTTCTTACGAGTATATATAGTATATGTTTTTGAATACGAAACAAGTAACAATTACATATTCCTTATCTAATAAGTAACAAGCAGTAGATACTTGTTAGTTATTTAATAAGAAATCCGTAATAGTCACTCAATTTCGAATAAATAAGCAGTGGTGAAGTAAAGAAACATAAAATAACACGGATAAAAAGAAAGAGAATAAGCTCACGAAACTCCCTAGCATTATCAGCTATGATTGATTGATATATTTTTTTTTTTTTTTTTTTTTTGGTTTTGGTTTTTTTCCTTTTTTTTCTTTTTGATGACTCGGTGGAAGCAAGATGATTATCAAGCGATCCCACCACGTGTAACAGAGATGGCCGAGCGGCAACATCAGTACTCATCATCCTGTCACAAAGAGCTACAAGCTCATCGTCAACCGAGAAAGCTCCGACTGAGGCCACGAACTCTAGGGCATTTTTCATTATGTAGCCGAGAGAAAATGTATCACAGTGTGGCTGAGAGACTCCCCCACACCATAGGCCATAGTCGTAGATTGGGTAGAGTTTGTGGTCATCAGCATTCCTGTTTTGGAAAAATGTTGGTGCCTGGCCCATTAGGCAGCTAATTCCCAGGTCGATGATATGGGCTCGGGGCTCAGCAACATCAATCAACACATTATCCTCCTTAAAATCATTATGGCTTAGACCTGCACCGTGGAGCTCATCTAGTGCTGTAGCAACAGCCTTGAAGATCTGTACCCACTGCCGAAGACACGCTTGACTCCCGTCGTTTATGAGGTCACACAGTGAAGGGTGGGGACAGTAGGTGGTTACCATACCAGGCTTATCAGAAGCAATCAACAGCAGTTTTGGCACCCCACCTGCACCATCGGCCTTCTCCACCATGCGGGCCTCATCCATGAAGTCCTTTGCCTGTCGGGGGCCATTCTTACCAATCTTGAGACAAGCCACACCCCCCTGGTACTCTACCAAGTACACCTTAGCATAGGTTCCCTCTCCTAGGTTTTGTGTGATCTTGGTATTGGCCTTGATGTAATCGCTCGTAACAATTTTGTCGTGCCAGGTCATTTTTGTATAATAAATATGTGCAAAGACTACAGATCTACTGTAGTCTATGCTGTGATATGAATAAACAATCCACTCACAAATACTACTAATGATAGCAATAGACAATCTGCTCACCAATAATACTAATGATAGCACTAAACAATCCACTCACTACTATTGCTAGCAGTATGAAGACTTCGTCACGTAAGAATGAGTCCTCCTCGAGCGATTGATACTTTCAAACGCACTAAAATATCTACATCGCTGTTGTTGTTATTGTGGTCCACAATAAGTTAATGCATAACGTTGTTTATTGTATCTAAATTAATTTTGATTTCATATAAAGAAAAAAGTAGCCTGTTTTACTTGTAATTTACGCTAAATAATCTTTAAAATGTGACGGACATTTATTTATTTATAATTGTTTACCCATTAAATATATTAGTTTTCTTTAATACGCATTTAAGAAAATTGAGTTTTTACCGGTAACTAAATTAAAAAATACGATCTGCGTATTTGAAATGGACTTCTTCCGAGTTTTGGCCTACAAGATGTTGCAGCTGTAACCATCAATATTATAAGATTAACCAGATAAATTATAGTTGCTATGTGCAAATAAATCCATAACATTTAAGTCAGCAAAATTCTTATCAATTAAAAATAGAATATAATAAAATAAAATAAAATAAATATATACATTAAATGTATTTCTGTTCAATATTGATACGGCTCCAACTTCCTTATAACATGAAACTCGCAAGTGGTCAATTATCTAGTTCCCGTAATAATTCATGCCCGACTACCAAGCTTAGGGGTAACTAACCAATGGAGTTATTTAACTTCAATAACAAAAACATTAGGTGGGAAGAGGTAAATCAAGAAATGGAGGAAATAGACTGGGAAGATTTAATGGATAACCTGACACCAGCAGAATGTCTAGTCTTAATAACAGAAACCATGACCCAAATCTGTAGCCACCATATACCTGCAAGACAAACAAAACGAAGAAGCAAACAAGATCGGGAAAGGAGGAGGCTGTACAGAAGAAGAAAATTACTCACACAAAGATGCACACATCAAAATCTACAGGATAGGCAAAAGGTCGAAATAGATAGAGAAATTGTGGAAATTGAACAAAGGCTAAGAATATCATATGAACTACAACATATGGAAGAGGAGAGGAAAGCTATTGCAGGTATAAAGGAAAATTCCAAATACTTCTTTTCATACGCCAAACAAAAGGCTAAAACAACATCAAACATCGGCCCACTGAGCAAAGGGGACGGCTCTTTCACAGGGGACAAAAAGGAAATGAGCGAACTCTTAAGCAGGCAGTATGAAATGGCATTCAGTGAGCCTGATGAAACAAAAGTCATCAGAGACCAAATATATTTTTCATGGAAACCTCCCCCACGGAAACCCCTCAGATGCTGGATATTGATTTCGGTCCAAAAGACATAGAAGAGGCCATTTCCAACATGCCATCCCACTCGGCAAGCCGGACTCTTGGAATTCGATCCTAATGAAAAAATGTAAGGAAAACCTCTCAAAACCCCTGGCTATAATGTGGAGAAGGAGTCTAGACACTGGTGACATACCAGATAGCTTGAAAAACGCAATAATTGCCCCACTGCATAAAGGAGGGAGTAAAGCACTACCAAAAAACTACCGCCCGGTAGCTCTAACCTCTCACATCATTAAAGTTTTCGAGCGAGTCCTGCGAAGCAAAATTTCAACATTCATGGAGACAAATGAACTACACAACACCGGTCAACATGGGTTCAGAGCGGGAAGATCATGTCTCTCACAACTTTTGGAACACTATGACAAAATTCTTAAAGCGCTAGAAGAAAAGAAAAACGTGGATGTCATTTACACCGATTTTGCTAAGGCATTTGATAAATGTGACCATGGTATAATAGCCCACAAACTGAAAGCAAAAGGTATAACTGGGAAAATCGGAAGGTGGATATACAATTTCCTCGTAAACCGAAAACAATAGGTAGCAGTAAACCAAGTCACTTCTGAGCCTATCAAAAGCTCAGTGCCTCAAGGAACAGTGCTAGCGCCCCTTCTGTTCCTCATACTAATTTGCGACATAGATACCAACACCAGACACAGTACGGTGTCGTCTTTTGCTGATGACACAAAATTAAGCAAGATAGTAAACACACAAGAGGACACGGGCCGACTGCAGGAAGACATGAATGTAGTGTTCCAGTGGACCAGGGAAAACAACATGCAATTCAATGAGGAAAAATTCCAATTAATACGGTACGGAGATAATAATGGTGTTAAAGAAATTACAAATTACTTAACAGAATCTAACCACATAATAGAACGGAAAGACAGTGTGAAAGACCTTGGGGTATTAATGTCTGAAAATATGGGTTTCAAAGTACATAACCAGGTCAAAGTGGCGGCTGCGAAACGTCTAACGGGTTGGATTCTGCGTACTTTTAAAACACGCGGTGAATTGCCTATGATAACGCTCTTCAAATCTCTAGTGCTACCGCGGCTTGAATACTGTAGCGTATTAACATCCCCATACAAAGCAGGTGAAATAAATTACGTAGAGAGTGTACAAAGAAATTTCACTTCGCATATAAGTTCGATAAAACATCTACACTATTGGGAGCGTTTAAGAGCACTGAATCTGTACTCACTGGAACGTAGAAGAGAACGTTACCTAATAATATACACGTGGAAAATCGCAGAGGGTTTAGTACCAAACCTACATACTCCGATAGTCATGAAATTCAGTGATAGGAGAGGCTGGGAATGCGAAATCCCCCGGATGAATAACAGGGGTGCTATGGGCTCTCTGGGAGAGGGCTGGTTATCCCACAGAGGCCCACGTCTCTTCAACAAACTCCCACGGCGAGTAAGAGACATGAGGGACATCTCGTTAGACAACTTCAAGAGAGCCCTAGATGTCGAACTGCAAAATGTGCCAGACGAGCCCATCCTCGCAAGGGAGCGAGCTGTCGCTTCAAACAGTCTACTGCACCAAATCACCACCCATAACGAGGGGCGTCGCGCTCCTTGGTGCCGCTAGAGGAGCGGCGAACACATCCAAAGGTATCCAAAGGTAAGGTAAGTTAACCAGGTAAAGGCCGTGTCACACGAGCGCATTTTCCAGATATTTTTGTTAGCAAATTTCGATGAGAAAGATTTTTTCTTGTGCAATTATGAGGCTATTTTCACATTGGCATCGGAAACAAGATCGAAGGTATATAATGTGTAAATTATTACTGTATGCTGATGACAGTGTGCTTCTGGTTTCAGGAAAAGACCCAATAAGTATTGCCGCCTCACTTTCCAAAGAACTAGCATCGTGTAGTGACTGGCTAGTGAACAATAGACTATCTCTTCACCTGGGCAAAACAGAAGCCATCTTATGTGGAACTTAACGCAAATTGAAAGACATTGAGGGCTTCTCGGTCAACTGTAATGATATTCCCATAACAACAGTGTCACAAGTGAAATATCTCGGACTAAAACTAGACTCGACTCTGTCTGGTGAAACAATCTTGGAATCGATCCCGAGTAAATGTAGAGCACGTATTAAATACCTGTATAGACAGGTGGGATGCTTGCCAGCGGCGACCAAAAAGCGTACCCTATGCCAAGCGCTTGTTCAATGTCATTTTTACTATTCTGTGTCATCCTGGTACTCTGCATCATCCAAATCAGCACAGCACAAACTTCAGGTCACTCAAAATAAAATGGTTAGGTTCATGCTGAACCTAGGACCCAGATCGCATATTGGCCAGGAACAACTTCAGTCACTTGGTATGCTCAATGTCTCTGACAGGGCAAAACAAATCAGACTCATAAATGCCTTCAAGATATTTTATGATAGGGCTCCAGAGTATTTAAAGAGTAATTTTGTTAAAGCAAATGAGAGGATTGGACACAACACAAGGAATAGGATGTATAATTTTACGGTCCCGAGAATCCTAGGACAGGGTAAGCTAACATTCTTCTTCACTGCAATCAAAGACTGGAACAACCTACCCCAGTCAGTCCGTGAAAAGAGAACACTGTATTCCTTCAGATGTAGCTTGAAGGAGCACCTGAACCGGACAGCTGCGAGAAGGGAGCACCAAGCTTATGTCTACTACTAAATACGACATAAGAGATAGGCTAAACAAACTGAAATGATTACTGAAATATTTTGACCAGTCCAACTATAGAATGTAAGGTATCTTAATATAACCCCTTAGAAATACTTTCTCTAAAGTATCTACTTATTTTATCCTCCCTTTTTCCCCAGCTAGCCTAATCCCACAAGGACCCCAATGGAAATACGCCTAACGGCCTTATTGGGCAATCCTTAGTTGGAATTATGCAAAGCTGGTACATGTCATATTTGTAACATAATATGTGATACCAACATTGTAAAATGCTAACTGAATAAATATTTTTATTATTATTATTATTATTATTATTATTAAAGTTAGGTAGATACATTTTTATGGAACTTAGTTATGAAGCTGCCAGACAACAATTGCCTGTAGACATTGACGGAAAAATCGCTCGTATGACACCGCCTTTAATCATGTGATACACTGATTTGGTTGGTACGTGATTATGTTGTCAATTTTAGTAGAAACGTAACAATAGCTTTAACATAAAGCTGATGCTTGGCGATTATTTTAATTGAGTATAGCGTTGAACAAGGTTTCTTTACATTGCTTCAATCGACGATCGCCATGTGTTGACAGTAATTTCCAAGGAGTTTCATATGATTGAACCCTTTCTGTACAGGTGACGTTTCACTAAGTATATTTTCACTATATTTAGACAATTTGGTGCAGCTTAAGAAGGATCCATAGTCGTATCAAGGGTTAAGTAAGATAGTTGGAAGCCTGCTCATTCCTGGAGGGCCTTTTTAACCCAAGAACGGCGAGCGTCCTCATATGAGTCTGAACCCTACGAGGGCGAGCGTCCTCATATGAACCAAGGCCTAAAAAAAGCCTTTCAAAACATCCCACTGGCACTCAAAACAACGGAATGTGTGATTAAGTGAGATAATTCCCCTACATACCTTCTATCACTCCTACACATGTGTCAAACCCCCCACCCTTCTCCCCCCCTTCAATTATCACCTATTTTTCCTCTTATTTCCTTATTTATCGGTTTATTTTCCGCGGCAATATCTCTCACCCGATTGCAAGGTCATCTGGGACGCATATAGAGAGTGTGGGAAGAGAGAGACAGCACTAGCGAGACATCAGTCTCGCTTCAGGTCTCGGGAGGGGCGACTCTCACCTCATGACTGGACGGTCGGCAATAATTTGTCTTTTTCACCCCTCAAATACTATTCCCACTTGTTTTAGTGTTGTTACATGTTAATATCTTCATATTAACCCCTTAAGATCGGGCAAGTTTGTTGACATGACCGTGCTGCTGGGCGGGTATATTTACCAAAAACGAGCTTCATTCCATGCTCTTTTTCATGCATAAAAAAGAGCCAGAGCGTAATACAATTATACATCTGTGAAAGGGCGATAATAGAGCTTTCCAATGACACCTGAATCATCCTTCTACGACCACGGGTTATCTTGTAGCGATCGCGTAACCGGAGGTGAAAATACCCTAAAGTAAGGTAATTTCGTTAGTTTTTTCCTTGTCTCGCGAGGACGGGTGATAGTGGGGAAACGGCGGTGGTCCCAGACACGGCCCAGTGGTGGTGCCGAACGGTCAGTGTCCGCCTATCGTCCTCCCAACACGCGGACTCTCTCTCAGAGCTCATAATCTGCTCAAAATGGCGCCCGTCATATGATGGGCACCGCAGGGGTGGCCACTATTCTCTCGCCCATCATATGACGGGCACCGCGGTTTGAGTGTTAAACGTAAAATAGGCGCATATGAATAAGTAATAACGATATTTATCATAAGATGACAAAATTCGTCGGGATTTACCCACAATACCTTCGCCCAGCGGGACGTTTTAAATACCATAGGCTCGCCGTGCTCAGGTTAAACTGAATAGAATCGTCTAATAGTAATCAGAATAAAGTTAAAAGGATGGCGCCGGTACAGAAGGCTGAAGGGGTTAACATAACATAACATAACATAATATTACAGATGACTAAAAGCCACTTGTGCCTATCATGGTCATCCAGAATATTAACCCTGTCTGTAGCAACGACATTTGATAATATGTATTCTTGCTATATTTAGACGATATTAGGAAGCTTAGGAAGGATCTGTGGTAGATTAAAAGAGTTGACTGAGATAGTCCGAAGCCTTTATTATTGCTAGAGATCCTTCCTATAAAATTGATGAGTAGTAGCCAAAATAATATGAAAAGATGTTGATGGTACAGAAGGGGTTAATAATTATGAATCGATTTTAAGTTAGTTTTTTTTTCTATGTGGATGAGGGAGACAAAAGGCAAAACTGCCTGTGACGAGTGCCTCCCCCAGAGCTGAAACAGTGACAGGGCCGAAATCAAGGAATGATCGAGTCAAAATGTCTGGATACACGGAGCTTGAAGCAATTTAATTCATAGGATGAGGGAAAGATGGATTCAGGGAGAGAGTTTCAGAGCTCAACTGTTGATTAGAAGATAGATTGGGAGTGTCGTTTCACTCGTGAGTTAGAGAGTTGCACAGAGTAGGGGTGGGATTGTGTTGCAAGACTGGTACTACGTAACCTACGTAGAGGAGGTGGTATACAGTACACTGAGAGAGCTCTAAGGAACACTGATTATTGTAGTAGCGATAGAATAGCGAGAGAGATGCAACATTGCGGCGAAAGAGAGAGATTGCAGAGAGTCGGTGAGTAGACGGGAGTTAATGATACGAAAGGCTTTCCTTTCTACTTTGTCTAGAAATGCTATGTGAGAGGATTCCCCCCACACATGTGAACAATACTCAATACAAGGATGCACTGTGCCCCTGTACAGAGCAAGAAGCTGTGCAGGAGTAAAGAACCCCTTGAGGTGGTTGAGCAAACCCAGCTTTTGGGAGGTCGCCTTAGCAAGACTGGTAATATGGTCCTTCCAAGAGAGAGCAGAAGAAAAAGAGACACCAAGAATACTGAGAGAAGATGAAGAGTTGATTTTTGTATTGTTGAAGTATAAGGGTAGTCCTCTGGGAATTCAGGACGGGTAGTAAGATGAAGAAATTGGGTTTTGGAAGCATTAAAGGCAACAAGGTTTTCTCTGCCCCAATTGGTTAGGTAAGTTATTAGGTAAGGTTAGGATTAGAAAGTTAGGCTTGGATAAGTTTGAACCTATTCTGTAGCAATGACGTCTTTTCAAGTATATTCTAGCTACGATTAGACGATATTATTCAGTTTAAAATGGGCCTCTAGCAATTAACAGGAGTCGAAATATCTCACTTAACCATTTATACTACCACAGATTCTTCTTAAGCTGCACAAAATCGTCTAAATATAGCTAGAATAAAATAAAAAAGACGTCGCCGGTACAGAAGGGGTTAAAAAACATAACTTCCAATTTAACTCTCAAAGTCTGGACTGACGACTTGGCCATATTCAGCGTAATTATAATAGGCTACAGGATTAAGGGGGTAGTGGTTATTTTTTGTTTTATTTTGTATATATTCATTAATTTAGTTTTAGTTTCCTCGCTGGACGTCCATCGAACTTCATGAAACACCATCTAGAACCCCCTTCAACATAAATTTGTAAATTTTTCGCTAGAAAAATGTCCCGGCCAAAGGCCGATTCTTCTTAAAATTACAGGCTCGCTTTCGCTCACCAGGAAAAAATCGACATCTAAATGGCACGAAAGGTTTTAAAATTGACAACAAAATGGGGCGAAAGGTGTTTAACTCTCATAATAGTCCAGTAGCCAAATGTTGTTTAAAGGCCACGTCATACAGAACTCGAATCCACCAGAACCCACTGGAATCGAACTTTTCACCGGAATTGACGAGAATTACGCGGCCTTAATCGAGTGTGACTTCAGAGTAGAATGCGACCCGTCAATGACCGGAATGTAACTCGAACGTAACTCGATGGACTCGAATGTAACCTAAATATGAGTCGATGTTAACCAGTAAGTGACTCGAAGGAAACCGGATGTGGAAAGAAGACTATTCGATCCCAAGTCGAATGCAACTCGAATGACCAGAATGAGACCGGAATGTCAGTATATCATGACCAGAATTACATGAAGTTAAGTCGAACGTAAGTGGAACTAAGTTGAACATAACTCGAACGTAAGTGGAACGTGACTCGAATAGGCAGAAGGTGACTCGATGAGGAACCTTTGAGTATATAAAGGGAGGATTGGTTCACAGGCACACCAGTAGTAACAGGGCACTCACCACGGCAACATAAGCACTTTCAATCACATACACACATACACGTACACGAGGGGAGGGGGGGGGGAGATAGGGTTTTTCTGGACCCCCTTCTCCCTCATGTTTAGCCCCATTAGTTTTTGAGATGTTATGACGTTCATTCCATTAGTTTGGCGGTTATAAAAAAAATTGCCCTATTTCTTTGTTAATATTAAGACCTTTCGTGCCATTTAGGCATAGGTTTATTTCCTGGCGAGCGATAGCGAGCCTGTAACTTTAGGAGGAACTGGCCATCGGCTGGGACACTTTTCTACCGAAAAATGTACAAATTAATCTCGAATTGAGTGTGTTTTTTAAGCTTTGATGGATGTCTAGCGAAGAAAGTAAAAACAACAAAATATATAGGCTAAATAAAAAATAGACCAAAAAGTAACCCTACCCCCTTAACTTACACAGCTGGGGTGAAGGAAGAACACTTTTCATTGGTAGACAACTGAGGGGAAGCCGGAGTTAAGGTGTGGAGAGTTAGATGAGTAAGTTTGATTCCAGGTACTACTTGAAATACAATGGCCTCGTATAGGGCCGATTTTATATTTGATTTGATTTATTATTATTATTTTATTTTTTTTCAATCCGTTATATATTTGGGGCCGCACCTAGTCGAGTTATATTCTGGTTGTATTCCAGTTACCTTCTAGTTGGATTCCACTTGTATTCTAGTACTTCTAGTCATGTTCGAGTCGACATCCAGTGTACACTCGATACATCAAGCAAGTATGCAGTCATCTACCAGTCATATTCTAGTCGGCATCCAGTTGTATTCTTCTTAATTTGGGTTATATTCAACTCTCATTCCATTACATTACATTTTAAAGTGGAATAATCAACTTGTCATCCAGTTGACTTCCGGTCATTATCGAGTGGCATCGAGTTACATTCAAGTAATTCGAGTCGGCATCAACTATAAAAATTACATCAGAACATGACCAGAATAGGTAGAATGCGACTCTAATGCGACTCGAATGCGACCAGGATACGACTAGAATGTATCTCGATAATTTTTAACGTTTTTTTCACTCGATAAATCGTAGAAAGTTAACGCATGCACTAACTTTTTGCTCACTCACTCGATCAATCGAGTGACGACTAGAACATCACTCGAAACACAAGAATAGACAAGAATCTAACCAGAACATGTACAAGAATAGACCAGAATGGGGAAAAAGTGGCTAAAATTTGAATTTTTGAATTCATTCCGGTGGGTTCTGGTGGATTCGAGTTCTGTATGACGCGGCCTTAAGGCCGCTACTATTGATAGCTAAATGGCATGGAGCCTTCTCTAACATTGACAGCTATCTTCTCTCAACACTGCATCTTTCTATTTATTCATGAGTCTAATCCATTTATCTTTATTTTGTTCTATAAGAACACATCAATTTTATTGGTTGGAACCACTGGGTTTGTCAAGCATTTCTCTCTCTTTTAATAAGTCTATTCCGGGCCCGTAAGGGTCCTTAATAAAAAGTATTGGGTATCTCTGGATCAATCTTCACCACCTCAAGGCCGGCCAATATGTCTTCTGGAATTCTTCAGTCCCATCTACCACTTGTCGTCCCTCTTGAAATGCTTGGCTATAGGTGTGTAAGCTAGCAATGTGACGACAAGCACGAGGATATTTGTGGTGTATCTGGTCGGCAGGCAAAGGTTGTGTTTGGCCAGAGGTGGGCTTTACTGGAGGCTGGCAAGCGAGCTGGTAGGCTGGAGCAGGCTTGCCCAAGTTCCCATCACTGTCCAGGTGAGGGAGAGAGAGGTTGTTGCTGGCAGGTGAGCCCAGTGGCTTCTGTGACAGGAATGACGTCTGGGGCCCCGCCCACCTCTCTTTATAGGCCCGCCTCACGAATTGGCACGCTGTGATTGGTCGAGCCAGTCTCCCGGTCCCCAGCCGCGCGTCTCGAATATTTCTCTCTCTCTCCTCCTGGCTTATATCTTCATAATATGTTCCTGGGAGCTTGTTGCAAATGTCTTGTAGTGGCTGACAGGAGTATGATGATTGCACCGGTGTAATAGACTTATTGCAACCAGGAGAATCAGTTGTTACGATCGGGTCTCGTATAAATCAGTGGCTCTTATACATTGGACTAGACTGGCATAAATGCAACAACGGAAACGCTAGATCCAACCCCTGATATATAATCCCGTCGAACAAAGAACACATATACCCTCCAGAGTTATATCTGCGATAGCGGGGTATCTTAACTCTCAGTATCTATGTGCTTCTACTATAGGCTGATGTTCTCTGAAACAGCCTATTACCTATAACATATGGTTGCTTAGTTATGGTACACAAGGAAAAGATAGTTAACTTAATTAAATCACAAGAGTGATCTAATGCAAACAAGAAGAAGGTTTACTTAACGTTACTTTAATCAATAATATCTGTCACTCCTTTATGAAAGAAAGTGTTGTAAAGTCCTCAAGCACCGAACAAGGAATCTTCTGAATAATGTCGGATGCTACTAAGAAGAACGTATCGGAAATGGAACCACAAAATAGCAGGAGGCAGGACAATGCATGTGTAGGCTAAATACACAAAAAGGCTGGACCTATAATGTTATTGGACACAAGAATATTATAAGCGGTGCAACAGTAATAATGCTCGCCACGAAAAAGTAGTACTCCTATTAACAAAACCGGTCTATGCTGGTTGTGTCTCTCTACAACAACCTAGACCTCAAAATGCTTGTGTAGAAATAATGGGTATGCATAAAAGAGTATATGATCTAATCCAGCTAATGTCTACCCGGGTTAATAAAGTCTAGCTGGGATGCGCGAAGGTACAGAATTCTGGTGGAGCAAGGCAGCTCCTAGCCTAGTGTGGACCTTGGGTCTGTGCGGCCTGATTACGTTAATATGAAGGGGTGCTCTCTTGAGGATTTTCGATCACAAGTATCGAGTATCCTCCTGGCGACCCTCAAAAGTAAAAGCAAATAGAGTTAGAACAGTGTTGGGTGGATTAGGCAAACAGCCCTCACGCACTACACAGTCTAAACTCCAAGGTACACAGACAAAAGATCCACCCAGGTAACCCACAGAATCCGTAGTGTCGTGCAGCTCAAAAGTAGCCTACACACAGTGAAAACACCAATAGCAAGGTACCTGATCCCTAGTCTAGCATTATTTAACCCTGTAGAAACATTAGTGATTGATGGAGACAGTCCGAGCAATACAATCTCCCAAAAAGACGACTCTCTTCAACCTTAGCCTAGTACATAAGAAATGTGAGATCCAGCATATAAGAACATAAGAACATAAGAAAATGGGAGTCTGCAGAAAGCCGATTGGCCTAAGCAAGGCAGATCCCTGTCCCACACAACCCCAATTCAATTACAAAGCCCAATTATAGGCTTCACACTCTAATACCCTGAGGATCATCTTACCAAAACGGTTAGAGATTAACGCAGGATTATGGGGGTCTGCAGAGCGCTGATTGGCCCAACCCGGCTGATCCCCCTTCACACCCAACCCTTCTCGTCCATATGCTTATCCAATTTTATCTTAAAGCTCCCTACAGTTTTAGATCCCACTATAGCACTTGGTAGTCCATTCCACCCATCTACAACTCTGTTACCAAACCAATACTTGCCTATATTTTTTCTGAAACGAAATTTATCTAATTTGAAACCATTGGTACGAGTTCTTTCGCTATCACTGAGCTTTAGTACATTTGCCATGTCCCCTTTGTTAATCCCACTAACCCACTTGAACACCTCTATCATATCCCCTCTAACTCTGCGTCTCTCTAACGAATGTAAACCTAATTTCTTCAACCTTTCTTCATACGAAAGATTTCTAATATTATGGATCATTTTTGTCATTCTACGCTGTACTCTCTCCAATGAATCTATGTCCATTCTGTAATAAGGACACCAAAATAGGACAGCATAATCCATATGGGGTCTCACTAATGACAAGTAAAGTTTTAAGATAACATCAGCAGTTCTGTTACTCACACTCCTAGAGATGAACCCGAGAATCCTGTTTGCCTTATTACGAACGCTTATACACTGTTTTCTAGGCTTCAAATCATTGCTAACAAACACACCTAGATCTTTCTCGCAGTCTGAATTTTCTAATTCTAAATTAGCTAGTTTATATTTAACATTTGTTTGCATCTTCCCTATCTTTAATACCTTGCATTTGTCAATGTTAAACTTCATCTGCCAATTTACTGACCATGCATGTAAGGTATCTAGATCCCTTTGGAGGCACTCTATATCGCTATCTGAATCAATTGATCTCCCTATTTTAGTATCGTCTGCGAATTTACTTATCCTACTAGTTATACCTAAATCTAGGTCATTTATGTATATAAGAAACAACAGGGGACCTAATACCGATCCCTGGGGGACACCACTTTTGACTGCTCCCCATTCTGACTTGGTACCATTTATGCTGACTCTCTGCTTCCTACCAATTAGCCATGACCTAATCCATCCTAACAACGCCCCACCTATTCCATGTGCCTCAACCTTTCTCATCAATCTCTCATGAGGGACTCTGTCGAAAGCTTTACTGAAATCTAAATATATAATATCATATGACTTGTCATTATCTACTGCTTCATATACCTCTGAGAAAAAACTAAGCAAATTAGTAAGGCAAGACCGTCCCTGAGTGAATCCATGCTGAGAAGAATTGATTAAGTTAAATGTTTCTAAGTGGTTTCTCATTTTCCTAGCAAAAATTGACTCTAGTAGCTTTCCTATGATTGAAGTGAGACTAATGGGACGGTAATTGGATGCTATTGATTTATCACCTTTTTTGAAGATCGGAACTACATTCGCAAGCTTCCAAGCTTCTGGAACTATACCTGTTTCTAATGACTTGTTAAATAGAAATGTTAATGGATAACTTAACTCATCTCTGCATTCTTTTAATACTCTAGCATATACCTCATCAGGACCAGGCGATTTATGAGGTTTCAGTCTGTCAATTTCCTTAACCACATCATTTCTACTTATAGTAACCGTACTTAACCTATTTTCTATACTATCGCTGTATACCTTACGGACTTCTGGAAACTGTGCCAAATTTTCATTAGTGAAAACGGAAAGAAATTGACTATTTAATGTACTGCACATTTCTAAATCACTTTCTGTCAATTTTCCTATCGAAGTTTTAAGGGGACCAATTACATCTCTAACCTTGGATTTATATAGTTGGTAAAAAGCTTTAGGATTATTTTTTGAATCATTGGCAACCTTAATTTCATAATTTCTTTTTTCTTTACTAATATCCTTTTTTACCTGTCGTGATAGATTCTGATAGTAAGCAAGTAGGTGAATTTCGCCTTTTTTAATTTTTCTATATATTCCTCTCTTTTTTCCTAGAAGATCTAATAGTCTATTATTCATCCATTTGGGTTGGTTCTGTGTTGATCTAAATTTTCTTTTGGGGATGTATTTATTTTGTGCATTGAATACTGACTTGATAAAATTATCGTATGTATCTACCAAGTTTGACGTCTCTTCCTGACTTAAGATGACAGGTGCCTGAGAAAGGATACACTCATTTGGACACCTGGATCGACTTAATTTTTTGACCATAGGGTCCGCTAACAGGGCTTCTCTTAACCCACCATAATTGGCTTTTCTGAAGTCAGGTATTAATGTTGTATTCTCTCTGATATTACCTTTCCATTGTATATTAAAATACACAGAATTGTGATCACTATTTCCTAGGTGGTCCCCGATTTCTACACTATTTATCGTATGTTCATTGTTACTGAAAACTAAATCGAGAATATTATCACCTCTAGTCGGCGTATCTATGAATTGAGATAAAAAACTATCTTGTACTACCTCAATAAACTCCTTTGAATCAGAGTCGCCTATTTGTTGCTGCCAATCTATATTAGGGAAATTAAAATCCCCCATAATGCACACGTTGCTAAGCCTTGATGCTATTTTAATTTCCTCCAATAATGATGTTCCGTCATTTCTACTCATATTTGGCGGTCTATACATAACTCCAATAACTAAAGTCTCACTACCTTCGTTAACTTCTACCCAAACACTTTCATTTTCATTATTTACTCTAATACCTGATTTAGTACAGCTTTTTAATGAACTCCTGACAAACACTGCTATACCGCCACCCCTCTTACTTGTTCGGTCATATTTAAACAAACTATATCCCGGTATATCAAACTCTGCTAAAAAATGCCTGGTTTCTGTATTAATCCATGTTTCAGTTAGCGCTATTATGTCTATATTTTCTTTGCTAACCAGTGCTCTAAGTTCGTTCATTTTGTTACATAAACTCCTGCAATTTGTATAATAAACACTCAAACTATTACTTGTATTTGCAACTATTTTTCTATTGTTTTTAACTAATTTATTTTTACCTGTTGAACTACTGGACCTAGACGGAAAATCTACGCTATCAGAATGTTCGTTATTACTATCAATTTGATGTGGCTGGGATTCTATTTTACTTACACACCTATGGTTTATTAACAAAACCCCGCAACAAACTTGTCGAGTGAGCTGGCTAAGGTCGAAACTCAGTCAGTAATACAGTCTGGCCACCAATTCAAGGTGTGGATGCAGGGAACCAGAGGGGGATTGATATTAATAAAAGGTGAGGAAGTAGTGGAAATGATAGAGGCAGTAGGAGAGAAAGATTCTAAGACAAGAGTGTGGAACAGTTCATGGGAGATGCTTAGAGTATGCTGTCTGGGACGGATCTGACAAGGATATTCCCAGGGACCGCCTCGCTGGAGTCCCAGTTCGCAGGAATGGCACGAGGGCGCGCGACAGTCGCCCAGTAAGCAGCCGCCTAGTAGGCAGTGTTAGGCAGGAGGCAACGAATCCCGCGAGGCCTATGTAAGGGGGCCAGCCACGCGCCACACTCACCACCAAGTCACACCACCTGGTCTCTCTCTCTCTCTCTCTCTCGCCTTCCCATCATTCAACTACTTAACACAATACTTTCAATTGACTAAATAAAATAGAAAGGATTGTGACAGACGAAAATAAAGAACAGTTCTGAACTGTCTGCAACACAAGCTTTCTCGAGAAGGAAAGTACACAATGATAGGTAGACTGTAGCTACATTCTCTGCCCTGGCGAGTCCTAGCGAGTAAGCCATGCGGTTCTGGGGGAAGCGGTGAGCGTCACACAGTCTGTGAAGGGACAGAGAGCGATTTAAAAGGTGGATACTTGAGCGCGGCTAGCCCAGTACTTGCTTGAAGCGACAATGGGGGCTTGTGATTGGCTGAACGGGAGGGTGTGGCAGTGTTTTGATAAATGTCAGGAATGTCACTCGCAGCTGGTTTAAAGGGACGGTTCAATGCAGCGTGTTGATTGGCTGGCAGGATTTTTACTTTATCACCCCGTGCTAAATTAAGGCAAGCACATGATCGCCGCAGTACTGTCCCTCTATAATCCCTGCCATCAGTCTTCCAATCAATTAGGCCACTGTGTTCACTAATACACCTATTCAGCTGAATTGCGGGGTTCTGGTTCCCTACCACAGTCTTGGCTAAAAGAACTTGACCCGGTTGGCTGAGGAGTTGCTTGAAAGCTCTTGTAGTTTTTACTCTGCCCCTTTCCGTCGACAATAGCTAGTAGGCGATGGAGCCGGTACTGAGGGTCAGTTGGAAGAGGCATGGTGCCTTTCAACTGACCGGCACGTGCCTCGGGGGTTTTATTTATAGCCTCGTCCAGGTACCTGATTGGTGGAAGGCTAATTCTACCGCTGCGTGTAACTGTTTCCGCAGGACCCATTGGTTTAGGGTATTTCTTTGGACTTTTGTCTGTGAAATCAGTCGTTCTGTCTTCCTGTGACTTATTTATTTCAGTCGAAGGAGAACCAAATAGATTACTAGTTTCGGTAAATACCCATTTCTCGGTAATTTCTTCTTGGAGATATTCTTCCTCACTACTTAACCCCTCCAATCCCAGCGCCATATATATACGGCAGTAGATTAGTAACTCCCCAGTCCCAGCGACGTATATATCCGCCAGTAATGTACTTTCCTTGTAACTGCCTGTACAACCCTGTACCAGTTACCACGACCTTTTGAGCACTGCTCCCGTGGTGGCAACACTTCTCAGCTTATATGAGACCCACTGAAGGGTGACAGAGCCAGTCTAGCCTAATCTTTGGAAGTGGATAGGTGGTCTCTCCTGCCATTTTTGCCACAATGCTTGGGACTGCTTGGGACTTTTATTACTGTATCCTACGGTACAGTACGGGTTAAAGTCTCATTGAAATCTTCCTCAAAATTTAAAACTTCGCTTTCCGAATCCGTAGAGTTATCACAATTTATAGATCCTCGGGATTTCCCCTCAGTTTCTCTGGGTTCGGATGCGGAGTAACTCTCGTCTTGGTTTCTACTATGAGACCGCCAGAACGGGAAAATCCCAGTGTAATCTTCTCTCAACACGGGACCTTCTGCCTTATCACGAGTTGAAAAGTCATCATAATCCTCAGCCCCAGATTCTAGATCTCCCTCACTTTCTTCCCCGCTACTCCACTCGCTCATATCCGGAGGTAAAATTCCCTCGTACCGTTTAGTATGGCGGATATGCGTAACCGAAACAATATCCCCATGATGTACGTATAAGACTTGGTACGGTCCATTTATCTCCACAACTCGGAAAGGACCCTCATATTTCTCCTCCAATTTACCAGTCCGTGTGGGATCATGTCTCTTGACTAGAACATATTCCCCCCGGTAATATGGATTATTTAAGGTAAGTTTCTTGGGCTGCCGTTGAGTAACGTGGTTATGGACTGTTGCCGTCTTTCCCCTTGACCCTGAAGATAATGTTCTGGTTGGGAGTATTTGGCGGAATTAACAGGGTAAGGTAATAGTCGTTCTTGAGGTAGTTTGGGAGTACTTCCAAAGATAACCTCATAGGGAGAATATCCGGTGGTTCTACAAACTGTGCTATTAATTCCCCAGATAATTTCCGGCAATAACTCTGGCCAAATTCGCAATATTTCTTCCCCGTGTGAACTTAGACTAGCTCTTACACAATTCGCTAGTAACCGGTGATTTCTTTCACATACAGCGTTCCCTTGTGGGTTGTTGTTGTTGTTGTTGTTCCCCAAGCTGCCTGGCCGAACAGCCCCAAGGCCCCGAGCAAGGCCAAGGCCATAACCGAGTGCCCCCACAGAACCCTCCCTGCTGACCACAATAAAGCCTGGGTGACCAAAGCCACTCCATGGCGGGGAGCTGAGGAGGGTGCGGAAACGCCCGGGAAACCAAAGCCACACCCTGGGCCCTGTGCCCCTCAGCAATTATCAAGAGAAAGTTGAGGGGCAAAGGAAAAATGTGACGCTTTGGCTTCCAATCTTGGTAGATTGGGAGGTCAATCCACGGAAGAGACGCCGTCACTTGAGATCTAGAAATATATAAGTAAAAGGAACAGTCAGAGTAAGCTATGGGTATGGCAGAGATTGCTCAGTTCTCACTCTGATAGACCAGCCTATCACCACATGACTAGAACCCAATCCTCTCAGCATCAGCTAGGAAAGGCCCTAGAAAGCCGCCTTTGGCGGGGGGATAGCTCCCCTATTTCAACCCCTTTCGGGGCTGGGCACCCGCCCCGGTGGGTAATATGAGGAGGTGTGTTGAATCTGGTAACCCAAGGTATCCCCCAAATGTTGCCAAATTTCATAATTAAATTCCTTTCCCCTATTACTCAGAATACATCCGGAGGTGCCATATACAAAAATTACCTTCTCAAGTATACTATTAGCAAAGGTCTCAGCTTTCTTCTCCGGAATGGCACAGGCAACCGTGTACTTTGGAAAGATGTCAACACAGGTCAGAATATACTTTTTGTTCGTCTGTCTGGGCAGGGGTCCCATAATGTCCACAGACAACTTTTCCCACGGTTTCCCTGCAAGAATGTGTCCTGGTGATTGTTTGGGTCCTCGTCCGTCTTTCCCTCTTTGACACCCCAAACAACTTTGGATCACTTCTTTAACAATTTTGTCGGCTTGTGAGGTCCAGTACCTATCATTAAACTGTCTCAAGACTCTAGACTGACCTAAATGAGCCCCCTTTCCCTCTTGTCCGTGGAGGATTTTAATCATGTGTTTAGCCTCAAGATAATCTAACACTACACGATCCTTCGAATCCCTCCAGGCTCCTTCAGAAAACTTTAATTTATCCCCACAGTTTGGTATCGGATAATTCTTTTTCTTTTTGGGTCGAGTGGGTTGGACTGGTGCTACAGGTAATCTGGATAGACCGTCGGCATTGGTATGAAGTTTGCCCGGTCGATGCCTAACTTCAAAGGAATATTCCTCCAGAATCCCTTTCCACCTAACAAACAATCCATCTTTTGTCTTCATTTTTCTGAGCCATTCTAAACTATGGTGGTCCGTGATTACTTCGAAATGAACTCCGGCTAAGTAAGAACGGAAATATTGGACCGCCCAGACTAAAACTAGACATTCTTTCTTAGTTACACTGTAATTCTTTTCGCCCTTATTTAGGGTCCTGCTGGCACATGCCACTATGCCTTCTTTCCCATCAACCTTCTGGGCCAAGACTGCCCCAAGTCCTTCGTCAGAGGCATACGTGTACAATAGGAAAGATTTTGTGAAATCAGGGTGACAAACAATGGGGTTCGAGGTTAGCTTTTGTTTAAGGTGATCAAAAGCCATTTGACAGTTCTGATCTCAAGTCTCTTAGTCATAGGTCGAGCAATTTTTGAAAAATTAGGTATAAACCACTGGTAATAGGAAGCCATTCCCAGGAACACTCTGATTCCTTTGACATAGGTGGGGGGTGAAATCTCTGCGATAGCTTTTACTTTAAGGGGGTCAGGTTGGATACCTTTCTTGGAGATCACATGTCCTAAGTATGCTACTTCGCGGGCCACTAAGTGGCACTTGGAAGATTTTAATTTTAGTCTTGCCCTCCTGATTCTCTATAATACTTCTCGTAGTCGCTTAACATGTTCCTCCCAACTGTTTGAAAATATTATGATATCATCCAGGTATGCTAGGCAAGTCCTCCACGTTAATCCCCTCAGTACTTCATCCATGACTCTAGTAAAACTGGCTGGTCCATTGTAAACTCCAAAGGGTAAAACCGTGAACTGGTAAAGTTTACCTTCGCTCGTGACAAACGCGGTTTTCTCCTGGTCCTCTGACCTAACTGGTACTTGCCAGTACCCACTTTGTAGATCTAGGGTAGAAAACCACGTCGACCCATTTAGTGATTCTAGCGAGTCATCAATATGAGGTAGGGGTTGAGCATCTTTCAGTTTTCTGTAGTCCACACAGAACCGAGTAGCCACATCTTTCTTTTTGACTAGGGCTACTGGAGATGACCACAGACTGCATGATTCCACTACTATCCCTTGTTTAAGCATATCTTCCACCTTTTCCTTCTCCTTCTGTCTCATAATTGGGTTTTCTTGTCTATAAGGCTGTCTAATAGGGGGTCCTTGGGTATGTATTTCGTGTTTGTGTCATGTTCGGGCTGATCCGTGGTCCCCTTCATCTTGGGCGAATATGTCTCTGTAAGCCCATAGGAGTTCATGTAAAGTAGTTGCTTGGTCTGACGTCAATTGTTTCGGGATCTCAGGTAAGTTAGTCGGTCCGTTAGTCACAACAGTGGTGGGTTGTGCGGGTGTAACTTGTCCTAACAGTCTTCCCTTTTGGTAATTGCTCATAGTCTCCCCAAAGTTAGCAAGAACTAATTTCCTCTGATCTGCAGTAATGAATGTGGGAGATATTCGAGCGTCATTCTGTGCATTTGGTTAAAAAATCCCGGCAGTCATACCTTATATCTGGGAATTTCTATCATCCTCCATGTTTTAGGGGGGGATAGAAATTTTCCCATGGGGTCGTAGCGTGGTCGTAGTGTCTTTCGGGCCACACTGTATGGTCACCCCCAATTGACTCATTAAATCTATTCCCAGATATCCATCTACTCCGCTATTGGATTTTCCCGATAGAACACAAAAATCTGTGGTGAATTTAATTCCTTTCCATTGTACCACCAGGGTGTTAGTTCTCCCTAAAATCGTCAATGGTTGTCCTTCCGCTCCTGCCAACTGAATACTAGTTTGTTTTAGAGGTCCTATTTCTCTGACTATTTTTCACAAAGTTCTCCAAAAGACAACTTCTATTGGCTCC
Source organism: Paralithodes platypus (assembly GCA_032716605.1). Classification (NCBI taxonomy): domain Eukaryota; kingdom Metazoa; phylum Arthropoda; class Malacostraca; order Decapoda; family Lithodidae; genus Paralithodes; species Paralithodes platypus. The sequence continues at coordinate 10,499,747 of CM064560.1, read as the reverse complement.
TGTGTTTATTAACATGTTCGCTGCTTTCCCATTTATTACTATTGTTTCGCAAAGCATTTGTCTTTCTAAGATATTAACCTCACCATATCGCCCTTCTATGAGAGGTTTAGGGGGAAATTTTCTCCCCCTTCTGGAATCGTGATTTTTGGTTGGGTCTCGGTTTCCCTGTACTCTACTGGGATCAATCCCCCCTGGTTTGGATTTGTCACCATTGGAAGGGGTCGATCGTTTGGATAGGTGGGTCTCGAATTAAGTCTGTGGGTCTAAGTTTGGGGACGGTTCGAGCCGTTCCTAGCTAGGTGTCCGGTTTGCCTGCATATAAAGCATCGGATTATTGGTTTCTGATACCCTTTGTTTAGGTTCTCCTCCTCCCCTTTCTTTTTCTCCTCCTTTAGCTCTCTGGCTTCCATCACTTTCTTGATTACCTCCATGAGTTCCTTTGTGGTAGTCACTTCATGTATAATACAGTGTTTTCTAACTTCCACAGGACAGGCTTGAATCATGATTTATCTTATCTCGGTCTCCTGACTCTCCTGGTCTAGGTGAGGGTAAGCAGTTTTGAAATTTTTCGTGATTTCTCTCCTAAGGGTTCTCACATTTTGTCTGTCTAATTTCATACTTTTCAGTTTGTCTCTGCCCTTCCTGTAGAGGTTTCTCGGCCAAATTCTTCTATTAGAGCCTTCCTAACTTCTACCTATTTCACTAGTCCCTCAAGGCGTACCCTTACATCGTTCAGGGCCTTGCCTAAGTGTGCCTTTCCGTAGGCTATCTCCTTCTCATCCTCTCCCACATCAAGTAGGGTGAATTGACATTCTAGTTGTTCAATCCACAGTTCGATTTCCTCTTTCCCCTCTTCCCATAATCTAATTGTTAGTAATGTCGTCATTATGTCTGGTTAGTTAGATAAATATACTCAATCCAAACAATTTGTCGAATCCCACCGCTTTCCACCAAATCTAGTACTTATTTTTCCGAATCTAAGAGTGGTATTCTTAAAGAATTCTTTCCCTTCGCAGAGCCGTTAATGGACGAAATAACTTGAAAAATGACGTTACCTTGAGAAATGGGAGTGCTAATCCTTGTAATCTCTGTAAACAACACTCATTCCCACAATATTTGTTCGCTATTAGGCTCTGGAAGGGAAAGAAATGCTTAAGAATACCACCCGAAGTATTCTACTAAGGTGGGAATAATTTGACAGTTGCTCAGAAGTTCGTATCCTATATTTAACAAACTCCCCGGTAGCATGTATCATCATAGCAATCTATTCTCTGTTCGGGCCGGAATGAGTTCAATCCATAAATGTAATAATACCGTTGACCCAATATACAGTAGATTGTACGTTGGAACTCTTAAGTTCCCGTTACCACCTATTTGGATACCCGTTATTCAGGTATTGATTCATTCCGACTTCGATCCAAAGGCACGTCACTATTTCCAAAAGAATTGACAAAACTTTACTACGCCTCAAAATGACCAATCGTAGGACCAAGGCTTTACTCAATTTAGTCTAGCCGTTCCTATATTTACAACCTACTGTATATATAACATCTAGGCTATCTCGAAATATATTAATATGTACCCGTAGGCAATTACTTAAATTTAACTCTATACCAGAGTGTCCAACACTCGTGCTTCCTATTTTACAGATGAATTAACACAATACACTTAACTCTTATACTATATTCAATATCAACAAGCTTCAAATATTAAATTTCATTACATAGTCCAATATAACCGCTATTTCAAATTGGCTGAACGGGAGGGTGTGGCAGTGTCAGGAATGTCACTCACAGCTGGTTTAAAGGGACGGTTCATTGCAGCGTGTTGATTGGCTGGCAGGATTTTTACTTTAAATATTATTATTATTATTATTAGCATTATTATTATTAGCATTATTATTAGTATTATTATAGACGTATTAGGTTAGTTTAGGATTATACTTTAAAAATATTTGTAAAATTAAAATCAAAAGAGCTTTGAACATAACTTTGGAGAACCTTATCCATTATTACTGTTTATTATATGTACTGTATTATAATTATAAATTACGGAAATCATGAAGCACAGAAGTGGTTATGTTGATGGTTTAGTAAGCTTGCGACTGCTAATGGGAGTTTTTCTTTATATTCATTTATTTATTTTATTTATTTATTTATTTACTTATTTATTATTACTATTTTTGAGTGTCCTCCCTAGACCTCCATCAAGCTTGAATAAGGTACCATGACGACCTCCCTTCAAGGTAAATTTGGGCATTTTTCTACCAAAAAATGCCCCGGTTCCTCCTAAATCACAGGCTTGCTATCGCTCGCCAAGAAAAAAATAGACACGTGAATGGCACTAAAGGTAATTAAATCGCCATGCTAATTGGACAAACTTCCTAAAGTTTCAAAACTAATGAGGCTAAAGATGAGGGAGAAGTGGGTCCAGAAACCCCCCTCTTATAACCACGGTATTCTGTTGTTCAGTCACCATAGCTATATCTGGAGCTCTGTAGATGAGGGAGAAGTGGGTCCAGAAACCCCCCTCTTATAATCACGGTATTCTGTTGTTCAGTCACCATAGCTATATCTGGAGCTCTGTAGATGAGGGAGAAGTGGGTCCAGAAACCCCCCTCTTATAATCACGGTATTCTGTTGTTCAGTCACCATAGCTATATCTGGAGCTCTGTAGATGAGGGAGAAGTGGGTCCAGAAACCCCCCTCTTATAATCACGGTATTCTGTTGTTCAGTCACCATAGCTATATCTGGAGCTCTGTAGATGAGGGAGAAGTGGGTCCAGAAACCCCCCTCTTATAATCACGGTATTCTGTTGTTCAGTCACCATAGCTATATCTGGAGCTCTGTAGATGAGGGAGAAGTGGGTCCAGAAACCCCCCTCTTATAATCACGGTATTCTGTTGTTCAGTCACCATAGCTATATCTGGAGCTCTGTAGATGAGGGAGAAGTGGGTCCAGAAACCCCCCTCTTATAACCACGGTATTCTGTTGTTCAGTCACCATAGCTATATCTGGAGCTCTGTAGATGAGGGAGAAGTGGGTCCAGAAACCCCCCTCTTATAACCACGGTATTCTGTTGTTCAGTCACCATAGCTATATCTGGAGCTCTGTAGATGAGGGAGAAGTGGGTCCAGAAACCCCCCTCTTATAATCACGGTATTCTGTTGTTCAGTCACCATAGCTATATCTGGAGCTCTGTAGATGAGGGAGAAGTGGGTCCAGAAACCCCCCTCTTATAATCACGGTATTCTGTTGTTCAGTCACCATAGCTATATCTGGAGCTCTGTAGATGAGGGAGAAGTGGGTCCAGAAACCCCCCTCTTATAATCACGGTATTCTGTTGTTCAGTCACCATAGCTATATCTGGAGCTCTGTAGATGAGGGAGAAGTGGGTCCAGAAACCCCCCTCTTATAATCACGGTATTCTGTTGTTCAGTCACCATAGCTATATCTGGAGCTCTGTAGATGAGGGAGAAGTGGGTCCAGAAACCCCCCTCTTATAATCACGGTATTCTGTTGTTCAGTCACCATAGCTATATCTGGAGCTCTGTAGATGAGGGAGAAGTGGGTCCAGAAACCCCCCTCTTATAATCACGGTATTCTGTTGTTCAGTCACCATAGCTATATCTGGAGCTCTGTAGATGAGGGAGAAGTGGGTCCAGAAACCCCCCTCTTATAATCACGGTATTCTGTTGTTCAGTCACCATAGCTATATCTGGAGCTCTGTAGAGAACAGCATTCTGATAGCGTGATCTGCGGGGGTTTAATTTCTTACGAGTATATACAGTATAATTATGTTATTGGATACGAAACAAGTAACAATTACACATTCCTTATCTGATAACTAACAAGCAGTAGTTACTTGTGTGACGCCTCCCGGCGTTAGCAGAATGGTTGCGTGGGGCATTGCAGCTCGCTAGCGCTCGCCAGGATGGGGGGATGGGCTACAGTTGTCCTAGAATGATCTGCTTTATGTAATTAGTGTCGTGTTGCCACAGACAGTCTAGAAATGGTCTTTGTTTTGGTCTGTGACCGCGCCTTATATTTTATATTCGCTATAATATAAATGTTGCTTGTGTGGGAGGCGAGCGAGAGAGGGAGAGGGAGTACACCTGGCAGCGGGGTGAGCTATGACGCGGCTCGCTTGGGCGCTGACGGCGTTGGCGGCCGGGTGGTCAACTAGTCCCTTCCCGTCGCGGCATCATGTTCTTTACCAGCTCAGAGCTTGCCTGACACGCGTATCGCCTACATCCTTTGCAATTCTGTCCCCCATACTCGCCACTTTGCATACTATTTCTCTCTCTCGACTTCTCCTTTCTCATTCTCTAATCTTTATTAAACTCAACATCCCTTCTGGTGTCAGCATAGACGTTCACCGTCGACCAGTCATATTGTACGCGAAGCTCTCAGAGATTTCCATGTATTAGGTTAAGGAGGTATTAGGCTTTATTGAGGTTTTTGAGAGACGGACTTTTCCGTATGTGTCCTCTCTCGGGAAGGTTGTAGACCGGTATATGTCTCCCTGGCAAGGAGGTGAGTGATTCTGCTTGGTTATCTATAGCTAGACTGGGGGGTAAGGTTACTGTGTCGTTGTCTCCGATGTGTGCAGTGTTAGCTAAGCCCTGCACGACATCGACAGGTACTGTGGGAGCCTAAGTTGTCTTCGGGTGGGTTTACTTTGCGAGCACAGTGCTGTGGTGTGAGAGGGTCATAGCCTATCCCTCACAACATAGTGCTGCCTCTTTGTGTTGACTTCTGAGGGATCGCCAGGATAGAACTAGGTACTAGAGACCTAGATTTATCAAGAGAGCATCCCCGTCATATAACGTAATCTTCATTATACCACCTTCGGACAACGTTAGGCTACGAGCCGCATGCTCGCCCATTGTTGCCCTGCCTTGATACCCCAGCTAGACTTTATTAACTGAGCAGACACTGGTTAGAGATAAGCCCCATTATTATATGTATGCAGCATTATTATTCACTGCACTTTTGAGCCGAGGTTGTTGTTGAGTTGCACATCCCTAGTAGGCTGTTGCGTTGTGTCACGAAGCATTTCTTTAGTTGTCGAGCATTACTACCTTTGCGCAGTCTTTATTATTCGCCTGCCTATTATTACTATATGTCCTAGTATTTATTGTGACCCGTATTCTGCATTATAATTGTTCAAGATTCTTTACGAACATCTTCCCAGCATCAGACTTATTTCAGAAGTTTCCAGTTGATGTTGCAGGACTAGCATTGCACTTTCTTTAATACAGGAGTGCCAGTTATTTGAGTATCTACCGTAACGTTAATTAATCACGTTAACTATCTTTTCTTTGTGTAACCTAATCGAGTAATCTTTTACTGTTTGAGAATAGGCTTTTTCATCGAGCGTCAGCCTAGTGTGTGTGCACCAGTTACCGAGTCATAGGATACCTCGTTGTCCAGGCACGACTCAGGGCGGTAATGGTGTTTTGTTTTCCAGTGTTTAAGGCAGGGGTTGGATCTAGTGTTACCGTTGTTGCATTTTGCCATTATCTAGTCCAATGTTGAAGAGCCCTGTGTCTTTGAGAACCTCGATCGTAACACTTGTTAGTTATTTAATAAGAAATCCGTAATAGTCACTCAATTTCGAATAAATAAGTAATGATGAAATAAAGAAATATAAAATGACACAGATAAATAGAAACTTGGAGGATAAGGCCACGAAAGTCCGTAGTATTATAAGCTATGATTGATTGATATTGTTATTTTTTATTTTTTTTATTTTATTTTATTTTTATTTTTTTATTTTTTTTGACTCGGTGGCAGCAAGATGATTATCAAGCGATCCCACCACCTGCAACAGAGATGGCCGAGCGGCAACATCAGTACTCATCATCCTGTCACAAAGAGCTACAAGCTCATCGTCAACCGAAAAATCTCCGACTGAGGCCACGAACTCTAGGGCTTTTTTCATTATGTAGCCGAGAGAAAATGTATCACAGTGTGGCTGAGAGACTCCCCCCACACCATAGGCCATAGTCATAGACTGGGTAGAGTTTGTGGTTATCAGCATTCCTGTTTTGGAAAAATGTTGGTGCCTGGCAGCTAATTCCCAGGTCGATGATATGGGCTCGGGGCTCAGCAACATCAATCAACACATTATCCTCCTTAAAATCATTATGGCTTAGACCTGCACCGTGGAGCTCATCTAGTGCTGTAGCAACAGCCTTGAAGATCTGTACCCACTGCCGAAGACACGCTTGACTCCCGTCGTTTATGAGGTCATACAGTGAAGGGTGGGGACAGTAGGTGGTTACCATACCAGGCTTATCAGAAGCAATCAACAGCAGTTTTGGCACCCCACCTGCATCATCGGCCTTCTCCACCATGCGGGCCTCATCCATGAAGTCCTTTGCCTGTCGGGGGCCATTCTTACCAATCTTGAGACAAGCCACACCCCCTGGTACTCTACCAAGTACACCTTAGCATAGGTTCCCTCTCCTAGGTTTTGTGTGATCTTGGTATTGGCCTTGATGTAATCGCTTGTAACAATTTTGTCGTTCCAGGTCATTTTTGTATTATAAATATATGCATAGACTACAGATCGACTGTAGTCTATGTTGTGATATGAATAAACAATCCACTCACAAATACTACTAATGTTAGAAATAGACAATCTGCTCACCAATAATACTAATGATAGCAGTAAACAATCCTCTCACTACTATTGCTAGCAGTATGAAGAGTTCGTCACGTAAGAATGAGTCCTCCTCGAGCGATTGATACTTTCAAATGCACTAAAATATCTACATCGCTGTTGTTGTTATTGTGGTCCACAATAAGTTAATGCATAACGTTGTTTACTGTATCTAAATTAATTTTGATTTCATATAAAGAAAAAGTAGCCTGTTTTACTTGTAATGTACGCTAAATAATCTTTAAGTATGTACGGTAAATAGCCAAAATTGCTATTACTATTACGTCAAACTTAATTATGATAACACCGTTTAATTATTACATATTCAACTACAGTATTATCATATATATTCAGCAACCACCAAGGTTTCGGGAGACTCAGGGAATAGCCTGAATTCCATTTTCTCTCCCAGGCCTTGGTAGCTGGATACATATCTTTCTGCGTCACACATCAGGGGTATCAGGAAAACCCTCTTTATATAACATACACATCCAACTTCACGACATTGCCCTACATCGCTATCCTCTATCCATAAAACACTACTCTTCCCACTACATATCATACATGTAACACCATACACTTACCTTATAAATATGGCAGTACAATTGTTAAGAGCAAACCTGGTGGTCCCTCGGATATCCACCCCCGGCAGGGTTGGGTTATTGACACAGGGCCCTCCCGGTCATCATCATGCGACTGTGTCAAGAGCATTGCAACGTCCCAAAGCTGCTTGTCGGTGCAGCTTTTTCTTTAGTAATATAAGGGGACTTCACTCTAACATTAATTCTGTACACCAATTTCTTCAAGCAGAATCCCCTACTCTCCTTTTTTTGACAGAGACTCAAGTAACATCCACATCTGACACATCAAGATTTAATTTTCCAGGTTATCAACTGCTTCAAAATTTCAGACCTAAAGGAGGTGTATGTTGCTTCGCAAAATCTGAAATTGCCCTGGAGGAGGTTACTAGTTTCAATTGTCCCTATTTTGATTATTCTATATACAAATTAATTTCTGCTGGTAAATTTAAATACATATGTTGCATTTACCGTTCCCCACATACTCCTCCAGAGCAAAGTCTTTTTGATTCTCTGTCCTCACAACTCAGTGTCCTCAACTTAAATGCTTCTTCTGAAATCACTGTGTTGGGTGATTTTAATGTCCATAATGTTGAATGGCTCACTCATTCAGCCAGGACTGATGATGCTGGTCTTGAATGTGAGCTATTTGCAGACTCATTTAATCTCACTCAACTAGTCAACCAACCCACCCGTGTACCAGATAATCCTAATCATAATTCCCACCTACTGGACTTATTTTTAACAACCAATTCAGAAAATTATGATGTTACAGTGAGGTCCCCGCTTGGATCTTCTGATCACTGTCTGATACAGGCCACCTGTCTATCACCTACCACACCTTCCCACTCTGAACCTGTTTTGGTGACTAAATGGCATTACGATAGGGCAGACTGGGAGGGTCTTCAAGGTTTCTTTATTGATATTCCCTGGACCTCTTTCTTTTCTAATGATGCACACTCCACCTTGAGCCACATACAAGATTTTGTAAAAATTGGAATGGAAACTTTTATTCCTCATCAAAAGTACAGTAAAAGATCTAATTCACCTAAATGGTTTGACCATAATTGTGCTAGAGTAACTGAACAAAAAGCAATAGCCTACAATGCATACACAAGATCAAAAACACATGAAGCCTTTAATTACTTTCGAAACATCAGAAATCATGCCAAAACTGTATTAAACCTAACTAAATCAAACTTTCTCCATAAGCAGGCAAATAAACTTCTAAATAATCCAAATGATAACAAATATTTTGGTCTACTCTTAACTCATTCAAATCCAACTTCACTACTGCTTCATCCATTCCACCATTAAAATCTCCGACTGGCAATCTTGTAAGTGACCCACGAGGTAAAGCTAACCTTCTTGCGGATATTTTCTCCACCAACTCAACCTTAGATGAAATAAATCAAGATGTCCCTGTACTTAATTTTAATTTGCCTGAAATTCCCTCACTTAAGATCCACACCAGACATGTCAAAACTATTTTGCAGAATCTCTCAGTAGATAAGGCTCCTGGTCCAGATGAAATTCCTCCAATAGTACTTAAGAATTGCTCCTTGGTGCTCGCTCCTGTATTGGCAACATTTTTCCGTCTGTGTACTCATACCTCATGCTTCCCAGTACCCTGAAAAGAAGCAAACATCCATCCAGTTCCTAAAAAAGGTGCCTCTTCAGATCCACATCAAACTACAGACCAATAGCTATAACTTCCACTCTTGGCAAAGTCTTTGAAATTATATTAAATAATCACATAATTAATCATCTGGAGAAAAATAAATTAATCAGTGATAGGCAATATGGTTTTAGACGATGTCGATCAACTGCAGACATTCTTTGCCTTCTTACGCATCAAATCAACCAGGCTACAGACCAACATGGTGAAACATATACAATAGCACTGGATATATCAAAGGTATTTGATAGAGTCTGGCATCAATCCTTATTGTCGAAGATGTCACACTACGGCCTTGCATCATTAGTTCCACTAATTTCTTCTTATCTTCATAACAGAAAAATATGTGTAATGGTAGATGGCCTTTATTCTCAATTTCACTCAATAAATGCTGGTGTTCCCCAGGGATCAGTTTTGGCCCCAACTCTCTTCCTCATTCATATCAATGATCTCATATCTACCACTCATAATCCAATACATTCCTACGCAGATGACTCAACACTCCACAGTTCCTTCACATTTACCAATTCTTTCACCCAACCCGATCTTATAAATTCAAAAATAAACACTGCAATTTCTCTGAACCACAGCCTTTCTAGAATTAATGAATGGGGACAAGAGAATCTAGTTTCCTTTAATGCACAGAAAACCAAGTACATTCAATTTTCTAACCGACAGAATCTCACTGACTCCCATATATTTTTTAATTATGTAAATATTCCCACTTCCCCTAGTATTGACACTCTCGGTGTAACATTAACTACTCACTTGAGCTGGACACATTTATGTTAGAAGCATTGCTAAGAATGCCTCTAAAAAACTGGGACTCCTGTACAGAGTTTGAGAATTCTTCACTGACGAGCAGTTGGCCGTAATATATAAAAGTCATGTGCGTTCTCAGATGGATTACTGTTCACCTCTGTGGGGTGGAAGTGGAGTGGTTGCATTGAGGCAGTTGGACAAAATTCAAAATAAAGATATTAGATTAATCAATAACCCTGCAATCACACAGGACCTTCCTACATTATCCATACGAAGAAACGTTGCATCCCTTGCATTATTCTACAGATATTTTCACAGCAATTGTTCCGAGGAACTTGCTTCAATTGTGCCGCCTCTCCACATCTTTCCCCGTAGAACTAGGGCAGCTGAGAGCGCCCATGAATTTACACTTTCTCCTCCACAATGCAGAACTTCTGCTTATCAGAATTCATTTATCCCCAGAGCTACTACTCTTTGGAATTCACTTCCCTCGAATTGCTTTCCACAAACTTACAATCTACAAATGTTTAAATCCAGTTGTTACAAACATTTTATGAATGGAGGATGCCTTTAGGCACATGGATCTTTTTGTTTTATCTGTGTTTTTCCTTCCTCCGTTCATTGTCTCTTAAAAAAAAAAAAAACACCCGTATCCCGGATCGCCTCGGAGATCGACCCAACATTCTTGACTTGTTTCTAACTTCTAACCCTTCTTCTTATGCCCCTTTCCCACTGTTGCGATTTCATACGATTTTCATCGCCGACACCAATATATTGGCACATTCATGACATGTCACAACAAAATCTAGAACCCTCCCATGATAATCGTTTGACTCGCAAGTCCTCGCGAGGGCCCTCGCGTGTCATCGTAAATGTTCGGATTGTTCAAAATTTTGAACGAGGACTGACGAGGGGTCGTAGCCCTCACAAGCATCGTCGAACATCGCAGAGGGATCTGCGATGCCCTCGGAGAACATCGGCGGCATCGGCGAGACATCACAGAGGGTGTTGCACGAAAAAAAACGTTGCAATTTTCCAAAACGTCGCACGATGGCTCGCAGATGCTCTCAGATGTTCTGAGAACATCGACGATGCACACTAATCATCGGCGATTTCCTCGTCGATTAGTCGTCGATGTGCGGACGAATACTCGCCGAGAGTATACCCGCCACGGGTATACTTCGCAGAGGCATGCGAAGGGCTGTGTGACGTAGATGATTGCTCGAGAGACACCTCGCCGAGGCCAAAGAGCACCTTCGGTGAGGTGGGTAAAAAAATGATTAGGCCTATAGTGAACCTGTCAACCCTTTTTTCTATTCACCTCTCGTAAGGGGGTTCACCTGTTTTTTTTTCTCTTTCTCTTCCTGGCCAAAGGCCGGTTCCTCAAAAAGTACAGGCTTGCTATCGCTAGCCAGGAAAAACTCGACGCTTAAATGACACGAAAAGTCTTAATATTGACATCCAAATGGGGTGAAATGTCTTAAAATCGGCAAACTAATGGGCCGAACGTCATAAAATATGAAAACTAATTGGGTTAACCATGAGGAAGAAAAGGGGCCAAAAAAACGACCCAGCTCCCCTTTATTCGGAGATAGCAATGTCCTTGCCGTATGTTTACGTTACGGCTTAATTGAGCCCACCTCGCTTTTTTTGTTTTCTCTTTCTCTCCCTCTTTCTCTGGCTTGTATCCATTCGGCCCCATTCAGCCAACTGTTTTAAGACGTTTATCCCCATCCAAGTATCGATATCTTCCTGGCGAGCGATAGCGAGCCAGCATTGTATGGAGAAATCCGGTTTCGCCGGAGACATTTTTCTATCGAAAATTGTACAAATTTAGCATGCTCTCAAAACAAAAATATCTGTATGTTGGCTCGCTACCACTCACCAGGAAAATATTGAAACCTGGATGGGGGTAAACGTCTTAAAACAGTAGGCCGAATGGGGCCGAACGGATACAAGGCAAAGAAAGAGGGAGAGAAAGAGAAAACAAAAAAAGCGAGGTGGGCTCAATTAAGCCGTAACGTAAACATACGGCAAGGACATTGCTATCTCCGAATAAAGGGGAGCTGGGTCGTTTTTCTGGTCCCCTTTCTTCCTCATGGTTAACCCCATTAGTTTTCATATTTTATGACGTTCGGCCCATTAGTTTGCCGATTTTAAGACATTTCACCCCATTTGGATGTCAATATTAAGACTTTTCGTGTCATTTAAGCGTCGAGTTTTTCCTGGCTAGCGATAGCAAGCCTGTACTTTTTGAGGAACCGGCCTTCGGCCAGGATATTTTTCTATCGAAAAATTTACAAATTGATCTTGAAGGAGAGTGTTGGGGGGTGCTTTATATGCTTGATGGAGGTCTAGGGATGAAACTAAATAAATCATAAACAAATATATAAATTAGCAAATATTACGCCCATAGGGGAAACGGGCCGTTTGTTTGGTCATTCAATCCTTTATTTCTTAGTTTCCTCACTAGACCT